>CM054818.1:22385787-23585787 GCA_028984105.1 Lavandula angustifolia
GGAACCACGACAACACAACACAACAACGGGCATGAATATCACCATCCCCATTATATCCTCTGCCCAACTCCCTTACAGAATCCCCATATGCCAATGCTTCTTACAAAACCCCGACCAATCTGCACAACCCACCTTTTCATACCCACCCTAAACAGATAGAAGAAATTTCAAGAATAATAAATATAGCATATGAAATGGGAGAGAGAATTGATAAGAGTAATTTACCAGAATGAGGGCCCATCCGGTAGGCATGAAGGCCATGACAGCAGCAAATATATCGCTTAAAACATTAGCTGAAAATCTGTACCGAATTTTCTTCTCCCCATCGACACCATCTGTTCCAAGAATTGATGAAATTCATCTTACCATCTGCATAAAATTGACTAACCCTTAAACAAGAATTTACCTTTAGTACCAGAAGCACAGTTGCCATAACAAACCAAGAAAGTCCATAAACCTGATGAAATGATGAGAAGATAAAGAAAAGCCAAAAGTAAGAAATTATCAACAAAAAAAGTGAAGTTTTTTCTTTACCAGTATGTCTTTGTTGCCTTGTGATATCTTGAGTTGATAGACAATCCCATATTGTTAGATGAAGAAGCGAAAAGAGAGGAAAATCTCGAGCAGTCTACCCCGTGTATTCGTATATTTCAAGTGTTCCTGTTCTTCATTCCACCACGATTCCCAGCTTTTATCGGGTGCAATCCCAATGCCACCGCGGTTCCCCATCCACCTTTTCCAATCCGTCCAATCATCTACCGTCTTCTGCCACTCGAATCCGGATGGATTGAAAACGAAAGGAGCAAACAACCAGGAGGCTACAAGGAACCACATCGAAAAAGTAATGAAGAAGTACAAGGACGAGCTGCGAGAAGAATGCCCGTAGACCTCGTAAATTATCAACAATATGAGGAGCTCTAGCCCTTTTTACGAAATCACTGCGTGAATATAATCTGTAATTTTCAGCAAACTTGGCGTGAAAAACAACAAAACCACGACCTGTGGCTCGATATTTGGAACCTCCGTGTAGAATTGGTCTACCGAAATAATGTGGCTGCAGCTGCATAACAATAAAATCACCAATGGCGTTGCGGAATCCTCGTTCTAGCCCAATCTCCATCACCATGGGCAGAACAAGCAACAAGCCAAAGCCTCTTCAAGAACTTTACTGTGGTGGATAGATGGATTGTCCAAAATATGCCTTTCCAACCCACTCAAAGCCATGTATACTCTTCCGTATAAGAACATATAGACGGTAAGCACAGTAATCTGAAAGAAATTTCCAAACAACTTTTGGTATCAGAGAGGCCTTAGCATGCATCAATAAATAAAATCAACTCGCACAAGCCCATATACCTAATATTCGATAAAAGAACATAAAACATTGACCCAATAACAATATTAGCAAAGCATTGATCCGGGAGGGTGCTTTTTGAAGGCATAATCACATGTAATTTGAAAAGAGATGATTATACGTATAATGAAACTCACATACCATGCTGCTGAAGTAAAAACCAACTGTGGTGAAGTAGAAGGACAACATCCGGTAGAAGTCAAATTGCTGTCCAAGTCGATAGCGTCTCGGCTAAGAGTCTGCTCTCCATTTCCATTTGCAACCTTTGCCTCAAATTGGGATATCTGGTTCATACCGACATCTCGTCCCTTGCCTACTTGGATATATTCATTATGTGTAACGAAGTGTCAAATTGTAGCCTGAACATTTTAATTCGATCAAACATTAGATAAAAAAAATAGGATATTGATGAGCTTCAAGTAGATTTTACCAGAGAATATGTCTTCACTCAAGTTTATCGTTTTCGAAGCTTTGCTTATGCCCCCTCTTGTCAAGTGAAAGATCCTATCGAAAATATCAGGATGTCCGTAGTGAAACCTTACCCTGCAAAACTCAAATTCGGAAAACGGAACGTGCTTACATCAAACCAGCTGACTTCCAATTTGAATTAAAAAAAGAATTTGATAGGGAAAAACAGTGTTTCAAACAGAGAAAGATTTAGGAATATTACGCCCGTGTTAACAAAATATGAGTCCACGACTAATGAATACGGCAGTTACGGACTTACCTTAGGGGGTCTGCCAGAACTCTTTGCCCAATTGTCACAAAACTGGTTTCTTGATTGGACATGAACCAAGCTAGTGAAGAAACACTGTGGTCAAAGGAATAACGTTAGCCTATCTAAAATACTGTGCACATTTACATTATTGTACTAACTTTCGTAGTTTAGCCCTCAAAATATAAATACCAACCTTCCTGTCAAAATATGCTCTCTTAATCCTAATATCGTAGGTTGGCGTTCTCCATGATGAGTCTTCAAGAATTCCTCCAAAATATTCCTCATTTTGAAAGCTTCTTCAAAATAGTTATCCTGTTGGGGTAACCACATAAGAAAGATAAAACTTTTTTACAAGGAAAACTGGATCCTGGAATTTCCAATAGCACAGAAGAAAAGCCATCGTAGTCTTGCAAAATTATGAGGTTCAGTGGGGTGGGAAAAAGATCGATTGGAAATTATGCCGAAATTAGGAAGAACAGAAACCTTTCTTTCTACTGAAGTGCAAACTAAGTATGCAAAAACGAAAAAGAAAACAATGAATACACTGACAATTGAATTCCATTACATATTCCTTTCAGATGATATGCATTCCATTTCAAAAGCCTTCTGAACTAGACAAGTAGTATTAGATAAATAATTTTCCTTTGCTAATAACATCTTCAACAACGACATCAGGACATGTATTAGCTTTCCTATTTTTCCATATGTATGAAACATACAAGAATAAGTTTGCCAACCTGATTCATGCTTATGGTTTGCAAGGCTTCCCCACGAGTAAATACAATAGCATGATTTTGATTTTCAGGTTTCCCTTCACCAATTTCTGTCGGAGGACCTGGAAGCTTGATACGATATATTTCCTGTATTGGAGTCCATAACTCTTACTAATAAGATATATAATGATTAAAATGAAGGAAAACAAAGCTCAGAATGGATCAAATGGTATATTGCAAATATCAAAGTTATCTAAGGATCAGATTAGTCTCATTACCTCATCCAACTTTTCACCTCCCTTGACCAGAACAGAATAATAAACCTTTTCCGTCTTCCCGTCTATTGTCTCCTCTCTCTCATCTATATAAGCAACCCGTAGTGATGGATACCTTGAAATTTTGAACATTAATAATCAATCATATGCATTTCAGATACACACTGGAAAGGAGCTTAATCTTCACAGTGCAACTTACGCCAGCATAAGATTCAAGATATTGACATAACTCCTGTCATGTGCATCACTAGATTTTTTCTGGTTACCCTAAACCTGACAAGATACGACATAAGTAAATTTCAGGTCTGCTAAGGCTTGTGCTTGTTCCTTGAGAGTTCTGTAGTCCCTATGCTTTATGTCAATGGCCCGATATCCACCAAAAATGGCAGCCAGGAATGTGAAAATGCTTACTAGTAAAAGACATAATGCTAGAAAACAAAGATAACTTAATTACAGAAAGACTTGATTGAGAAAGAAAAAAAGGTGAAATATAGAGGTGGCATAAGATTCAGAGGTCTCCACCAACCATTATCATCAGCAAAATCCAAAAAGCATTGAAGTTCCAAAGTCTCCCGGTAATACATCATCCCTCTCACTGGTGGTTCAGATTCCCCGCCGGAAAAAAAAAAAAGAAAGAAGTAGAAGAAATAAAAAATGATTTAAGTAAAAAATAATGCATCCATAAAAAAATGGGCAAACACAACTTATACTGGTATATAACTGGCTTGTTTGTCTAACCTGTCCGGGCAAGTGTCTGACCCCTGTATGATACCCATTGACGATCCAATTCTGAACGGTCTTTATTGCCAGGATCGAATTTGGGATCGCTGATCCGCTCGTCATAATTCTTCCATTCATCCTTTTGCAATTAATTAAAGAGTAGAAGAGTTTAATGAACCTCACAGTAATTACATAAAAAGGAAAAACTAAAAACTCACCAGGACATATTTTCTGAAGATAAAATAGGGTTGTAATGCCATCCTCGTTTTCTTTGTTAAGCTCTTCCGTAGAATAAAGAACAGACTCTTTGTAGTACGGCGTCAAAACACTGAACCATTAAACAAAGTAATATTTTACTAGAATAGCTCGAGGCAGACACAAGAAAGAACATATAGTGAAACATGGATCTAAAGAAACTTAAATGGTCAGGTAAATTATAATGATTAAGTTCACAGGTATACTGGCATGTCGTCATAAAAGTAGTGAGAATACAAAAAACTTTCATAATATGTAGATTGTGGTGGGTTCTCTCTTGCTCCTTATTGTTGTATGGTTTGCCTTGTACCATATAAGTTTCCTGTGGTTATCTAAAATAATCACTCAGATTCCTCATTTCACGTTTCTTCATTCGCCTGAAAACAAAAATTTCCAACTACATGAAAATGAAATTTAACTTCTCATAATCTCGTTTTTCTAGGCGTCTAGCAGACAAGTTTAACTCTGCCATTTTTAAGAGTATCATTAATCAGCACACAAGCTCAAATTAGACTTTCAAGATGAAAATTGACCTGAAAGACAGCATGTTACGAACTTTTTGGCGCACTAGGCATGATCATGAATAAAGAGTTTGCAAAGAAAGTAACCCGCCGGCGAGCTTCCAAATTCATGGGTACATTTATTGCTGATTCTTTCACAGTCAAAAGTAAATGAAGCCTGACAACCTGTACAATAGAATGTGAAACAAAGAAAGACGTAACACAAAAAAACAAGGATATTTGAAATAAGAAGCCAGTGAAGATGTAAATATACGGAAGCGTCAATACCTTTTCCATCCAGGGACTATTTCGCAAGAGATCAATATTTACCCTTTCAAACTTCTGCTCTTTCTTTTCATCATGATTAGCATGAGCTTTCACCCAAACGCTACACACAAGAGGAACATCTATAAAGTTTGAAATAACTAGTAGGGCATAGCTTCTGACTAGAATCTTCAGATCGACGTACTCATGCCCGTTATTCATGACATCTTGAGTGATAATCTCTATAATATCCTGGAGTTTGTTGATGATCTGAGAACGATGTAACTGTCTATCACCCTCGTATTCAGCCATCTATCAATTTTGCAAAAGAAAATAAAGAGAGGCCATTATCTAGATTGTTTCAACAAAATGAAATGAAAGTTGAACAGGTATGGATTCAACTTACTAGTAGGTTTAGAAATTTATCCAGTTTATCACTTAACATTGGCAGTCCACTCATCTTAAATTCCTTCAAGAATCTTCTGTGTTGGATGCTGCTTTCCACTTCTTGGCAAATTTGCGTTATAATTCTAGAGAGGTGGACCAAAATACAAGGAACTCATGTTAGCAGGAAATATTTGAAAGAACATTTTTTGTGCACGAACGCAACTGACACATAGTATTGTCACTGAAAGGTAAGCAAAGAAGTACCCCTTACTTCTTATCCCCTTCATCTAACAGAAGAGCAAGAAGCAAGTCTTTCAATGTCTCGTAGCATTCAATTATTGCAAAATACATGAAATCATCATTCTTAATTTTCCTGATGAGATCAGCGTCTTCCCTTTCCTTGAAATCTTTAGCCATGTCCAACGCTATTGGAATCTAACATCAGTAATAAGACAATGAGCCATGATACTACATCAATCAATATTATAAAGTTCACATTAGGCATGTTTTACCTTACTAGCGAGCAAGAAAGGGGGCCACTGGACAACAGATACATCACTTGATGAATATGGCACAAGCAGCAGATTTTTCTCCCTGGAAAAGTCGATTATGTACAGCATGAATTTTCATGATATATAGTTAAATATCTTTTAACACGGAATACAATAAGAGCTTTTTCCTGCAACTACTCAATGTAGTTGACATCAAATTGGTACCAACCTATGGCTTATCAAATCTTCATTTCTCATAGATAATATGAACTCATTCCACATCTGAGAGAACTTTGCTATATTTATTCTCTCCAACGTGTCATCCTGTGTCATAGCAAATTCTCAATCAAACAGGAAAATACAGCATCAATGTATAAATTCGGAAAAACATAAACTTGGAAGGAGCCAAAAAATAAATTAAGAACAAGAAAGAATGATTATTTGAAACAAATAAATTAAAAAGAGAACATTTAATGGACAACATTTGCTGCGAATTATATAGAATAAACACCCGACAACCACAAAAATATCTACATACCGTCTGGTGTTGTTCATTTTCATCGTTGGAATATGGAACAAGACGCTTGCTGAAAGCTGATGGAACAGAGTCGAATCTTGCCCTTAACATACCAAGAGTTCTTATCTACAATTGGAAACATGGCAGCAAAAAGGATGAAGGAAAAGGTTTAGAGAGAGCATTTATTTGTTTATGGCTAAATTATATCGGACCTCTCCAAGATGGCTGAAGGCTCCATAAATCCCACCAATAATAGTTGAGAAGATAGCATACCAAATTTGTGCTTCCATGACATAGACCTAAATGCAAGTAAACCACTTCAAGGATTTATAGAAGTCATTTTACATTTTACATTGACTAGCATCTCCCATCACATACCAAAACGACTGGAGTCCATATCGCAATAACAACAGCAAAGTTGTAACTGCATACATTTCGTGTTAGATTAGTTAGGACAGGGCCTCATAAGCTACATAAAAACAGAATAATTCAACCTGAAAAGGACATTACCATTTGGAAAAAACTCGTGCCAATCATAGCTACTGACTTTGAGATTCATGATAATCCATGTTGGTTCAATCAATGGCAAGATCTAATTAGACAGGAAAAGGAAATGCCTCTCTAAGAGTAATAAGCTGTAGAATAAAATAGATTAATGCCAAAACAAGTGATTGGAAAAGTACATCATTTTTTGTGTGAACATTACATAGGCTGTGCATTTCCTAAGCCATACCACACTTCTCCAATATAGCATGCAACATCAAAGTAACATGATACAATCAGCACTTCGTACAGAAAAAAAAACTTACCTCAACATAATAGCTGAATGCAAGCTTGCATATTATTAGGGAAACTCCAGAGTGATGCTACCAACTTCTTCAGTTACGAACTATTATTTGAGATTTTTTCTCAACTCCTTAAAATCCAGTCGCGTCCTGCATGAAGACTATCATAATAACTGCTCCACCTTAACTCTCGATTCACTTCGCTAATAAGAGAGCTCCAGAGGTTCATTTATTCCTAGTCTATAATGACGCCAGAAGTTGATAAATTGATCAAACATGAATCTGGACGTCTAATTATAAATTTACCAGCAATCTCAATGTCAACGCTCTAACTACTGAACTACAGTCTTCTTTTACTAAAGGAATCAATTAAAGCTATCACATCTATAATCTTGCTAAGCAATCAAGGTATAAGCGATTGACCTTCAAGTTGAACTAACGTATATATATATATATATATATATATATATAGAGAGAGAGAGAGAGAGAGAGGGAGGGGGGAATCTATGTTCGCACCAAGAAAAGCCAAAACAGTTCAAGAATCAGAAACATTAGTTTATATTACTAATTTACTAGACACTTCATCCAAGACTAGCCACAGACAACACTTCATCCAAGACTAGCTATTAAAGCATGGCTTAGAAAACCAGAAAAAAGAAATACTTGTTAGAAGAAAAATCATAACATGAAAATAGAGTTCCATGCATAATAACTAAGCAAGGACTATCTTGTCTTACATAAATAAGCAATTCGAGGATTCTCCTCCTCAATCTCGTTCGCCACGCGGAGTATAGGCGCGATGGAGGCCAACGACGACGGCACTAGCTCGCTGTCCACTGCGGCGCTGTCGTCGGCGTGGTCCACCATCGTGGGCGCCCTCCTAGGCGGCAATTTAGGGCTCGCCTCACCCTTGGTCCCACTCGAACTCGCCATGAATCTTGCTCGAGATAATTCTTCTGCTTGGAGAAAGCGTAACCCAGATGGTAATCATTGTATATATAAAAGATGAGTGGGAAAGATCCATTCTTTTGTGCTGCTTTTTCTGATTTTGATTCCTGGGGAAGGAATAAAAGAATGTGGGGTAAGGGGAGTGAAAAATCTTTGTTTGATATGTGATTCAAGGGGTGCTTTTTAGGGTTTGGTTCGCTTTTGCTTTGTGGTGTTTCTGCTTTGTGGGTTTTTGGATTGTTTAATGGGGGGAAATCGGAAGCGCACTAGGATTGGTGTTTTGCTTCATGCGATCAACTTTGACGAGGAATTACTTTGCGAGGAGGAGCGCCGATCCCTGCTTGTCGCGGCGACGCGTGTCTGGTTCGGCTTTGATCGAGCGTTTTCTTGCTGGATTTCAGTGTCACCAAATCTTTTGTTCAACGGCCAAATAACCCAAATTCCAAAGAAGTCGATAATTTCCATTCGGGAGTTTAAACTCCTTATACGGTAACTTTCCAAGTGTAATCATAATGTATACGTTTTTCCAAAACGTGCGTAAATATTTATTGGTTAAAACTATTTGTCGGTCCTAATAATTATTTTTCGTTATTAAAATTAAAATTATTAATAAATTTCAAAATGATTTTATAATTATTGGTTAATACTTAAATCCTCATTTTTTATGTTGGGTCATTTGTAACTTGAGGGTAAATTTCATTTTTTGGCATTTTGAATATATGATGCAATATCTCTTCAGATGTAACGTAACATGTCCTTTTTAGGTTGTAATGTTATAATGTTTGATTTTTTTTTGGATGACGAAGGTAATCCGCAGCCGCTACCGAAATCTGCATTGGGTAAACCGCTCGTATGCAATATAATGTTTGATTTTGATCATGTAAAGTGGTATTTGTCATTTCTTATCTTGTAATGTTGTTGCGTCTATTTTTGATCATGTAAATTTATAAAATATCTGATTAAGGTCAAACAAAGAAGAATGTGTGGAATACATTTTTATGTTGATATTGTATCGAATTTTTGGTATACTATATTTTCATGGTACAACACTGTACAAGGAACATGAGTATACATAAACGTGTATAAGAGCATCTTCACCTGAAGACAGTATTTTGCAGTTTCTGTCACATCAAACATTAATCTCACTTTAACCCACAACCTCAAATTCATTCTCAAAAAATATTCCCCATATATTCATTTCAGACTATTTTTTCTACTTTTACAACAATACCTATATATTTCTCAATATTACACATTAGACCAACAATAATTTTAATGAACAATTATATTTATGAAATACTTTTTATTATATAACTAAAAAATAAATAAATAAAGAAATAAATTACTTGCGCATTAAATAATAAAAAATTACAAAACAAGATAAAATAAAATTACAATAAAAAAGATAAATCTGTGTACATTCTTTAGTAGCAAATGAAGATTAGTATTTAATCTCGGAATTGGTATACTCCGCCCATAAATGAGCGAATAATGCATTTCGGAGTTCATAATAACCATTTTGATCTCTTATGTTATTGTAATGACGAACGTAATCATTCATTGACTCTCGTTCATTCGACGAGAGATTTGGTTGTGGAGTAGTCTCTATTGTAGCTTCAATTGGAGCGGTAACTCATAGATCATGTATTAATGATAAGCATAGATCATGCACATAACTCACACTCAATTAAAGTGATTAGAGTAATCAAAGTAATTAGAGTTATTTTGTGCTAGCTTTGTATCTAGCTGGGATTATAGTTAGGTTCACTTAGTTCTTCTCATATATATATAGAGGACAATACAATGTATGTGTAATATTATGAAATCAATATAAGTTTCTATCATGGTATCTAGAGCTTAATTTTTTATTTTTTTTCGTGAATTCTTCTCTTCTTCCTACTTCCCCACCGTTCATTTACGTATTGATCCAAACAATTACACATTCTAGCGCAAGCAAATTCTCACCACAATTCGTGCATATGGTTTTGACAGTATTTTACTTGGTGATTTGCCGATGCCAACTCCGCTCATCGCTATCTCCAAAGATTCATCCTCTACGGCGCCCAACCCGGAGTATGCTACTTGGATTCCCGAGATCAATTCCTCATGAGCTGGATGCTCAGCACGAGGTCATGCAAATCATTGTACCACTGCACATGCTTTGTGGAGTGTGCTTGAGAATCTGTTTAGATCTCAATCCAAGTCTCGCTCGTATTATGCAGCTTCGACTCTCTTTGCAAACTTATAAGAAAGGTGATTTCACTGTTGGCGAATTCTTTCTCAAAATGCGTGCGTGGCTATGCTGATCAATTAGTTGCCATTGGAAAAACTGTAAGTGATGAAGATCTTCTTCTTCAAATTTTGTCTGGTTTTGGCATGGAGTGTGAAGTTGTTCTGGTGAATTTAACATCTTGATCAGAGTCTATTTCACTTCAAGAGACATAATTTTTGCTTCAAGTCCATGAGGTTCGTCTGCAACAAGAAAATGCCACAGCATGCCAAATATTAATGCTACTATCACCAAATCATCTGGGCAGTCCTCTCTTCTCTACGTATAGTCAATCACACCGTGGTGGTAGTAATGGTAGTCGTGGTGGTCATAGCCACTACAACAAATCTAAAGTGGTTTGTCAACTATGTGGTTGAAATGGTCATGTTGCACTCAAATGCTATAACTGGTTTGATGTGCATTTTACTGGAAATGATACCACTCGAAGCAATTCATCTTCTCGTGTTTATCTAACTAATCAACCTACTTCTGGAATTTCTTCTTCTGCACAAGTTGATCCAGCTTGGTATGTTGATAGTGGCGCTACAAATCATGTCATAAATGACATGAATAATTTGCAAATCAGCAATACTTGAAATGAGAGTGTTAAGTGTTGTGGTGGGAAATGATAAATCTCTATCCATTCTCTCTGTTGGTAAAACTATTCTTCATACAAAAAAACCATTGATCCTAAATTACACTCTTCATGTGCTGGAAATTACTAAAAACCTCATAAGCACTTCTCATCTCACTAATGACAATGGTGTATTCATTGAGTTTCATCCTACATGTTGTTTTGTTAACGATCTACTCAGCCACAAAACCCTTTTGAAGGGAACTCAGCATAGAGGCCTCTATCAGCTTGATTTATGCCCCGCCTGATAAAGTTTCCAAGTGGACTTCTGCTCTTCAAGCTTCATTTTCAGCCTCTCAACAAGCTATTGACTATACTTCTAATAAACAAACTATTTTTGCAGATTTGAATAAATCTCTTGTTGATCTTTGTACACCTACTTGTACTTTGGATATATGGCACAATCGACTTGGACATCATCATTATAATGTACTTAATCGTGTGCTTAAAGATCAACATTTATCCTTGAATAAGAAGCCTGGATCATTTTGTGAAGCTTGTCAACTTGGAAAAATGCATCATAAATCTTATCCAACTAGCTCTACCGTTACTACTAACCGTTTCAGATTGTCTATTCAGACTTATGGGGTCTTGCACATGTTTCATTGACCAATGGTTATAAATATTACTTTCATTTTCTTGATGACTTTACACGTTTCGTGTGGATTTATCCTTTAGTGTCCGGCTCTGTACTAGTCAAGAGAGGATTTAGACTAGTTTTTGAGTCGGACAAATTTATTTTATCAAAATTTGGAACATTTCTAGGAAAAGGTTACCTCTCTGAGGGTCTTTTCAAGCTGTCTGTAATGGCCTTGTGCCAAGAGCCCCGTGAGGGTAAAAATAATGAGAATGAAGCTACTTCCTCCTACTTGATTGAGTGTTCCCATTTATGGTATTGTAGATTATGACATGTTAATCTAAATGCTATAAAATGATTAGTTAATCTCGATCTACTTAAAGTAAATGAGTTTAATAAAATCAAGTGTGAAGTTTGTGTTGAAGCAAAATTGGCTAAGCTGCTATTTCATTCTGTTGAAAGGAACACAAATCCTCTAGAACTCATTCACACTGACGTATGTGACTTAAAATTTATACAAACTAGAGGTGGGAAAAAGTATTTTATTACTTTTATTGATGATTGCACTAAGTATTGTACTCTTTATCTTTTAAGGAGTAAAGATGAGGCGATTGAAACTTTTACTAACTTCAAAGCAGAAGCCGAAAACCAACTTGATTGTAAAATCAAAATGGTACGAAGTGATAGAGGTGGAGAGTATATAGCTCATTTTGAAGAGTTGTGTAAGACAAGTGGTATTATTCATCAAACCACTGCCCCCTATTCGCCTCAATCAAATGGTGTGGCTGAAAGGAAGAACCGAACTCTAAAGGAGATGATGAACGCCTTGTTAATAAGTTTCGGATTGCCCCAGAAATGTGGGGGGAAGCCGTTTTGACGGCTAACTACTCATTGAACAAAATACCTCTAAAAGGTAGGGATGTTACTCCTTACGAGTTGTGGAAAGGAAGGAAACCTTACTATAAATACCTCAAGGTGTGGGGGTGTTTGGCTAAGGTAGAAGTGTCTTTGCCTAAGCAAGTTGCAATCGGACCTAAAACCGTCGATTGTATCTTTATAGGATATGCATTGAATAGTAGTGCATATCGGTTTGTCATTCATAAGTCGGTCGTGCCCGATATGAATGTTGGAACTACTATTGAGTCAAGGAATGCTATATTCTTTGAGCATATCTATCCATGTAGAAAGGATGATAAAGTTGAGTCGAGCTCTAGTGGTGAAGCAAGAGAAGTCGCTAGTAGTTCTAGAAATGTGGGGGTAGAACCTGCTACGCGTAAAAGGCAAGCTGGCGATTTTGAAACTTTAGAACCAAGATGTAGCACTAGAGCAAGGGTTGCTAAGGACTTTGGTCCTGATTATGTAGTTTTTCTTTTGGATGAAGAGTCGCGGTCTATTAAAGAAGCTTTTTCTAGACCTGATGGCTCACTTTGACAAGAAGTTGTCCAAAGTGAAATTGATTCCATCATGCAGAATCACACTTGGATTTTAGCTGACTTACCTGAAGGTTGCAAGCCCTTAGGATGTAAGTGGATCCTAAAAAGAAAGTATAAGGTAGATAGGTCAATTGACAAATTTAAAGCTCGTTTAGTGGTTAAAGGTTTTAAGCAAATTGAAGGATATGATTTCTTCGATACTTATTCGCCTGTAACGAGGATTACGTCTATCCGTGTGCTTCTCGCGATTGCTGCTTTGCAAAATCTTGAGATTCACCAAATGAATGTGAAAACTGCCTTTCTAAATGGGGATTTAGAAGATGAAATTTATATGGAACAACCTAAAGGGTTTGTAGTACCTGACCAAGAGCGAAAGGTATGTAAGTTGGTGAAATCCCTATATGGGTTGAAACAAGCACCATTACAATGACACTTGAAATTCAACGAGACAATGTTGTCGAATGGTTTTAAGATTAATGAATGTGACAAGTGTGTTTACATAAAGAATACAAAGAATGGTTTTATAATAGTTTGTCTTTATGTAGACGACATGTTAATTATGGGACAAAACCTTCAAGTCATAAACGACACTAAGCGTATGCTTAAGAAAACTTTCGATATGAAAGATATGGGAGTTGCTGACGTTATTCTTGGAGTGAAGATTCAAAAAACTCCCAAAGGGATTGTTTTGTCTCAATTTCATTATATTGAGAAAGTACTTAAGATGTTTAATGCATTTGATAGTGCGCCGACAAAGACTCCTCTAGAAGTTAATATTCACTTGAGCAAGATTAGGGGTGATCATGTTGCTCAAGAGGATTATGCTAGAGTCATTGGTTGTCTTATGTACATCACGAATTGTACGAGGCCCGATCTAGCTTGTCCGGTGAACAAACTGAGTCGCTATACTAGTAATCATAGTAGAGAGCATTGGAAATCTCTTATAAGAGTTCTGAGATATTTGAAATACACTCTTGACTTTGGGCTGCACTACTAAAGACATCCCCTAGTACTTGAAGGGTACTGTGATGCGAATTGGATATCTGACACTAAAGACTCGTTGTCTACTAGTGGTTATGTGTTCACTATAGGGGGAGGAGTTGTGTCGTGGAGATCCACGAAACAGACGTGCATAGCCCGATCCACCATGAAATCTGAATTTATTGCTTTAGATAAGGTCGGTAAGGAGGCCGAATGGCTACGCAATTTTCTTGAAGATGTTCCATGTTGGACGAAACCCGTACCACCTGTGATGATTCACTGTGATAGCCAAGCGGCTATAGGTAGGGCCAAGAGTGGGTTGTATAATGGTAAGTCGAGACATATTCATCGTCAACATAATACCGTAAGACATTTGATCACGAGTGGGTTATCTCTGTAGACTATGTCAAGTCTATAGATAACCTAGCAGATCCGCTTACTATGAGTTTGAATCGAGATCAAATGTATAAGCTCGTAGAGAGAATGAGAGTTAAATCCACAAGTTAAAGACCATTATAGTCGATACCCAACCTTGTAGATTGGAGATCTCATGAACTTGGTTCAATGAGAAAATTAAGCTGTATGAGTCTGTTGATACCACACTCAAATAGTCTATTCCCTAAAAGAGCTCGAGAGTGTTGGTGACCTGTCAAGTGGTGAGGTTAAGTCTTTGACTTTTAATGATTCTCGGATGCCTTGAGAAGGTGGAGTATGACAAGATACTCGAGTAAGAATCACCTATGTAAGTGAGAAGTGAGAGCCGCTTCTATGTAACACTTATGAATCCAAAGATGTTGTCCCTGGCCTGTAAAGGACACAAACGTGAGAACGGACGAGGTTGAGACTTTATAGTGTTAGTGTTATTGTCTAAGTATACACCATGGAGGAATAGTTCAAGGCCACGTGTCCAATAGTCCGCCGGTATGCTCGATAGCACTAACTAAGGAAGATTCAAGGTCATAAGCCACCTACCCTGATACTTTATTGTCTCTTGAGGACAGAGCTGTATGTCTGCATGCATGCATTTGACTATTTCCACTCATGTGGGGGATTGTTGAAAAATCGGTTAATATATACTCCCTCCGTCCCGCTAAAAACGTCCCAGTTGACTTCGGCACGGAGATTAAGAAATTTTAATTTAGTGTGTATTTTATGAGTTTTAATTGTATAAAGAAAATGACACAGTTTTCGAGAAGTGGTTGGTGGAAAGAAATGAGAATTATCCAAATTTTTGCAAGGCTAGTGAAATGCAATCGATTTTTATTTTTTATATTTTTTTTATATTGTATTTGAAGAAATAATCTAAAGTTTTCAAAAAGATAAAAATCATAATTTTCTGAGTTCGGAGCGGAACATAATCGAGTGAGAGATAGATTTTTGAAAAGAGAGAGTATAAGAATGTGGGGGTTGAGTAGTGAGTAAGGGGGACCCACTTCATTTTATGTTTAAAAGTAATTTTTACTATTTTAGGAAAGATGACAGAAATAGCGGGACAGCCCGATTAGGCAAGTAGGACAGAAATAGCGGGACAGAGGGAGTATATTTATATATATATATATATTATTATTATGGATATTTAAAAGTTAGCATTAAATGTTAATTTGACTTGGGCAAAATTCAGCCCGTTTAATCATTTTTTCTGAGCCTCGATATATATCCAATTTATGAATTGAGATATATCACGTCGATCTACGTTTCGAGTAGATAATTATAGTGTGCTTAATTTCTGGATTCCGATTTTCGGTGAGTGAGAAATAGTGGCTCGAAGTTTTGGGGGACAAAACTAATATGTTGCCTAAAGTGGAGAAACTTACATAATTCGGGTTTTGGAGAGTTATTACAATAATCAATGTCCCGCATTGATTAATGTGCAAACTTTATTGTGGTATTTAAGTGTCTACCACATTGAAGGAGATAATAAAGTGACATGTGGTGAGCTTGGTCCACACATGCTCATGCGCGCGAGCCTTTTCGCCGACCGCCTCACACGCGCCGCGCCGCACCGCGCCCGCGCCTGTTCCCGTGCCCGTGTCCGTGTCCGTGTCATTGTCCTTGAATCTTGGCAATTGGTCTTTTGGGTGGTCCGTGGGCTTGTCCATTGGGCCTTGACGGTTGGGCTTTGGCTAATGGGCTCGTTGGGCTACTTGTGTGCTGATCCAGTTCGTTGGTGCAGTGCTCCCGCTACACGAGATTACTCTCCTTGGTGTTGTGCACCTGCCACACCCATCCTATTCTTTTGAAAGTCTCTGGAAAGAGACAGTTCAAGTGACTTCCAACTCTTCACTTTCCTTCTACCCCACTACCTGACGAGTTAAATGTTCCAGCAACCTTTCACCTGAGCAGAAAAGCCTATAAATAGGACCAGTCTGCATGTCATTTCATTACACAACAAACACAACAATTTTCTTGCTCTGCATACGTCTTAGTCTTAAGACCTACATTTTAGTCTTAAGACTTACATCTTAGTCTTAAGTTGTTTAGCTTATGTCTTAGTCTTAAGACATACATCTTAGTCTTAAGACATACATCTTAGTCTTAAGGTGTTCAGCTTCTGTCCTCGCCCGAAGTCCAGTTCGTCGGAGCTCGTAGTTTTGCGGTGCTGCAATCTTCGAGATGTCGTCGTTTTATCTTTGGGGACGATTCGCCAGAACCGAGAGCACTACCGGGGAGTATTTCGTCTTGCGGATAGAGGCCTTCCTCGACTCGACGAAGTTTCCTTTAGATTTTTTTGTTTGTTTCATTTTCCGACTTACCGGTTTACTTTGTAAGAGCAGCTTGTATTCAACAGAAGGACGGATGCACATACAATGTTTCGGATGTTGAAGTGCGACTGGCTGTGTGAAATGCTTATCTGCTACATTGTATTGTTGAATGTCTGATTGTAAGCATGAGATATGTTTTGTTCATGTAAACAACCTTTATTGGCAAGATTCTTATAATTGAATCTGGAGGATTTGAATATATTAAATTCCATTTTGGCAAGCGTGTATATGCCTTTGAATCAAGAATCCTTTTATCTTAGTTATCTTTTTGGTAAGTTTTAGTATAAGTTTTTCATAGCTAAAATGCAATTTTCGATTCTAATCCCATAATATGACCACATCCTTTTTCTGTCCTACAAACCCTTTTTTATCGCGTATTTTGATAATTTATTGGTATTATCAGTTACTTTTAAATGTAAGAAAAATTGAGAGATGAAGTGTATGTGGAACTATGGGTAGTGTGGAGCCACAACAGAAATGCAACCCAAGATTCCAAGCCATCAAGAATCAATATCCCATCATCCTACATGATATAATAATACCTCCAACTTATTTAACTACATTATTAAATAATACCAAAACAGATAGAGATCTCCAAAGATAGCAGAGCAGATAAGAAGAAAATCTTGATTTTCATGTCGAAATGAAGCTATAAATAACATCGAATTACAAGCTAAGTATATCCCAACAACAACCTCAATCAAACTGTCTTCCATTTTTCAGTACCTTCAATGGCTCTCCTCCCCATCCTTCGCCGGCCAAGCCGTCAAGCTCGGCTCCACCGCCGACCTCGGCGAAGGCAGAGTCAACATGAGGAAGATCGCCGGAAAGCCAAAACCCAAACCCTCCTCCACCAGCCCGTGGTACGGCCCAGAGATAGCTAAATACCTCGGTCCCTTCTCCGGCGAGTCCCGCTCCTACCTCACCGGCGACTACGGCTGGGACACCGCCGGCCTCTCCGCCAACTTGGAGACCTTCGCTAAGAACCGCGAGCTCGAAGTCATCCACTCGCGGTGGGCCATGCTCGGTGCCCTCGGCTGCATCTTCCCGGTGTTCGGATTATTGATCGGATTATTGATCGCAGATGATTCTAGAAGATGCCGGAACCAACGAGAAGATGCGGCAGTAGTGGAGTGAAGAAGACGATCACTGTTTGGCGGTTATAAGTCTGTTATAACTGCTTGGCAGTTATAGAAGGAGCTGAACCGTTCGATTAGATATCCAAGATCAGACGGTCGAGAGTATTACTAATAAAATCGTGCTTGTGTGTTTTTACGTTTTCTCAGTCGTTTTTTTGTTTGTTAAGCAGCTCTATAAATAAGGCTGCATCACTCTGTTTTTCACAATTGATTTCACATGAATAAAGTTTTCTTTCTACTGCAAATTCTCTCTCAAAACTAAATACAGATCTAGATCTAAACCTAATCTCAACATGGTATCAGAGCTAAATCTGATGAGATGTCGAAACAAAGAAGAATTCCGTGGAGAATACTAGCTGAAGAAGAAGGAGGAGATTCTTCAACCAGATCAACTGACATTTTCCCCACTGGAAGAAGAAGCGGTGATTCAGACGACCGCAATCATTCACAAAGTAGTGATTCACAGCAACCGTACATGACGAATCAGGGAGAGATTCGAAGAACTGATGTCTATTACCTCAATCCGCATGACCATGCCGGACTGAAGTTGATAAACGTGATCCTTAACGGACAAAATTACTATACATGGAGCAAAGCCATATACCGTGCCCTAGCTGGAAGAAACAAGTTAATGTTCATCGAAGGTACTCTTCCAAAACCTCCTCAAACTCATAATTCTTACAACGACTGGATGCAGTGTGATTATATGGTCTTTTCCTGGATTATGAACTGCATTTCGGAAAAATTATGTGAGTCGTTTCAGTTGAAAGAGAATTCTCATCTATTATGGACAGAAATTAAGCAACGTTTTGATCAAAGCAACGGTCCAAAAATTTTTAGGACTAAGAAAGCTTTATCTAGCTGCACACAAGGAAATCAGTCTGTAACAGGCTACTATAGTCAGCTGACGTCTTATTGGGATGAATTAGGGTTGTTACTACCATCTCCTAACTGTGTTTGTGATGAATCGTTTTCGTACTTAGTGATTTCAGGCCGAAAAGTGTGTCAATTGGCCAACCGGTGCACTCGCAGTGGCGTATTATGCAGGGTTTCGGTGCTGGCGTGGCATGATGAAGAGGATATTAATTAGCGCGTTTTGGTGAAGAAAAGGCGCAGAAAGTCGCGAATTAAGGCACGGTTATTAGGATAGGAAAAGATCAAGAAATATCTTAAGGTGGTTAAGGAAAGATCTTGTTTCCTTATCCACCCAAATCTTTTCCTTATCCTAATTTAACCTACCTTGGAGAGGAAGAAAAGGAGGAGTATATTAAGAGATGTTGAGGGACGAAAATCAGTACGCATAGACAGAGGAGACAGCCATTCGAACACGTCCCAACATCCCGAGCTCACATTCCGGCCATTGCTCCCTTCCGATCCCAACCGCCGACCGCTGCCGCACCATCGTGCCGCCGAACTGCCCAAGCCGAAGACCATTTTCGAACCATCTTCAGAACCTTTCCGACCAGATTTCCGCAGCATAGCTTAGAAGAAAAACAGCGCTTTAAATTTCCGTCTTTCATGTTCTTTAAACTCCGTAGTTTAAATTCTAGTTTTATTTCCGTTTTACATTTAATCGTTTTCTAGGAATTAGTTTCGAACATCCTTTTTATTTCAATTCAAGACTTTAGTTAAATTTCGTAATTTCGTATTCTGCTCTTTTGTACTTTCGTACCTTAATTAGTTTTAAATTCGTGCATGCTAGATTTAGGGTTACTCGTTTTCATGTTTCTGTTCTGCAAACTGTCCCAGTTGTCCAACCGAACCATCAGCATGAGTAGCTAAACTTTTTAGGGTCCGGCAGAATGTGAATGCACACGTGAACAGTACATGAGGCTTAGGTGCTCATAATTAATCAAAAGGGTTTCGGGATAATTCTGAATTAATTAATCTGGCTAGTAATTTAGGCTTGATCACCCTAGGTTGCGTAGTTTGTAGCTAACTTAGTACTTCCATCGTTTCTCGTGGAACAAGGCTAGTTAAGTAGCGAAATTATTCGTAAGAGTAATTGGATTAAACCGAAAGGAGACTATGAGATGCCCAACATACGAGTAGGCTCCTATACTAGGCTCCCTTAGTTCGATAAAGCTGTCTAGCTATTAAATCTATTGATTGCCCAACAACGTAGGTTGTAGCTAGGTTAGGGAAGTAGCCGTTTCTATGCCCAACATGGCGGTTACCGACTAAGTAAGTGGGAGTGAGGATCACGCAGTTTAAGTTACGGTGGTCTATAACTAGTAGATTCTTGAGATTAATTCATATTAAGTGCCGAGGATTGGAATTATGTGTGCATGAATATTCTGCTGGACCTGCCTTTCAGTTGCCCAGTTAATACAGTTTATTTCTCATTTTCTGTTTTTATTCTCGATTTTAATTTTACAAGTTCTTAGTTTAATAGGAATCCCAAATCTTGCGTGGTCGCTAACCAAAACCCCAGATAAGTAGGAAAAATAAAGTGTCTAGTCGTTCGTTCCCTGTGTTCGATACCTGTGAACTATACTGAAGTAATTCTCTGATTTTTGCAGGATTATTTGGTGCAATACAGCGATCACCAAATTGGCGCCGTTGCCGGGGACGGTGTTAACTAGTTTCTTTGATTTTTCTACTAATCTTTCGTGCTTTTTAATGTTGCATGAGCAGGTCTTCCAAGCCTAATCTGATATTCGATCCTGAGATCGAGAAAGCAGCTAAAAGAAATAGGAAGGAGACAAAGCCGCAAAAGCAACAAATTACGTCCGGGCCGGCGCAGACGTCTTAACTGCCCAACCAGGAGACAAAACATCCGCCGTTGATCCGATCAGCGACTCAGAACCAGAGACCGTTTTGTTCGACAAAACACTCCACAACACTCCAGTAACAAGCTCAGAATCAGAGGAGGAAGAGATGGAGGACGAAGTGCATGATCCACCACCCTTGAGTATGATTACCAGATCGCTTGACATGGGAGCGGACCTACCGGGACCAATCCAAATCACTACTACAGAACAAATAGATGTCAAGCTGAACATGGTCGCTGCCATGCCGAAGTTTTATGGAAGGACGAACGAGAATCCAAATTCCTTTTTGGCGTCGTTTAACCAAGTGTGTAATCTGCACCGGCAGGGCAACCTGGACGCTTTCAAGCTCAAGGCCTTTCCATTCACTCTTCAAGACGGAGCACAAGCGTGGTTCTCTAGTCTAAAGCCGAACACGATCACGACGTGGGCCCAGATGCGTACGGTCTTCCTAAAGAAGTATTTCCCGCAATCAAAGACAAATGCATTAAAGAAGCGATTTCCGGGATTGCTCAAGAACTCGATGAGACCTTTGGCGTATACCTGGGAGAGATTTGGACGACTCGTCGATAGTTGTCCGAACCATGGCTACTCGGATGTGGAGCTTCTACGCATTTTTTATCAAGGAATGACGACGAAGCCAAAGCCATGGTTGATATCGGTTTAAGGGGGAATTTCCATACAAGCCTCTACGAAGATGCAAGGAATATAATTGAAGGACTTGCGGAATCCACCTCACAATACAAGGGGCCGAGACCAACAAGGAGAGTCGTAAATTGGTCTCATTCCGACTACTTGAATGAGATCGATAATAAAGTGGAGGCAAAATTCGGCCTATTACAAGACAAGCTCGACTTGATACTCAAGCGTAACGCTCCCGCTTCAAGCCGATCAAATGCCGATCACGCATGCGGAGCGTGTGGAGAAAAAGGACATACCTCACTACAATGTCCAGGAGAAGAAGTAAACGCATTTGGAAATTGGAGCGGACAAAGAAGGGTTCATCAGAACCTTCGATGGAGGCAACCTAGGAGGAACAATTTCAACCAAGGAATCCGCCTCAACAACAATTTCAGGCAGCAATATCAGCATCAACAAAATTTTCAAGCAACCTTACCGGGCCCCTAATCGGGAATGGCTACCAGCGAGCGTATAGGCCTCCACATCAAAGGCGGTTCCAAGAAGCCAGAGTGCTCCGGTTGCCCAACCGGAGCACCGAATCCATTAGAAAAGCTTTTGGCCGAAATGGTTTCTTCACGAAGGATACTACCGCATTCCAACAGGAAATGCAACGGGAGATCAATCGAGACAAAGAAGGACCAACAAGCTACAATGGATCGGTTGGCCAAGCAAATGAGTAAGTTGAATTCTACTATGCGAGGAGATAAAGAATTCTCAAGGACGGCTTCCACTCGCCCACAAGCAAAATCTAAATGCCCATAACTGTAACCAAATTACATTGCGTGGAGGAAAAGAACTGCCTGGCCTGGCATTGTGCAAGCGAGACACCCAGAAAAGCCGGCAGAAAAGAAGAAAGCCGCAGAACAGCCTGCACAACCCTACTGTTCAGAAGAGCCGCATGCTGAAGATGCTGAACCAGAACGAGAAGAGGAAACTGTCCCGATTGGGCAATCGGAGTCTGAGCAGATACTCCCTCCACCATTTCCAGAAGCTTTGGAAAGAAAAAGAACGCCGAACAAGGAAAGCATGGATTACATGAAGTTGTTCGAAAAATAAGAGATCAATATCCCTTTCCTTGAAGCTGTAAAGATTCCCAAGTTCGGGAAATTTGTAAAGGATTTCATAGCCGGAAAAGTTCCCAAGTCCGGGAAAGTCCTGTTCGATCACACAGTGTCGGCAATTATACAGAAGATGCTTCCTGCCAAATGTGCCGACCCAGGTATGTTTACACTTCCATGTTTGATGGGTGATGTCATGATTAAACAAGCTATGTGTGATCTAGGAGCGTCTATAAATGTTATGCCCTTATCTGTGTATAATCAATTGGTAGGAGCTGAGTTAATACCCACTAAAGTAATTATCCAATTAGCAGATAGGTCATGCATTGCTCCGATTGGTTTACTTGAGAACATCTTAGTCAGAATCAATAACTTTGTCTATCCTGCTGATTTTTATGTAATTGATACGAATGATAGGCAAGTTGAAGGAACTGCGGGAGTGTTATTAGGTAGACCATTTTTAAAGACAGTAAAAGCCATAATTAATGTGGATGAGGGTTCAATTAGTGTGGCATATCATAATGAAACTTATGTTCATAAGATAACTGAAGCACTAAAGAAACCCTACGATCATGAGAATGAGAATGCTTTTTCTACTGACTCCATTGATGCTATTGTCCAAGAATATCTTGAGACGTATGTGGTGCAGGATAAGATGGAAGTTACCTTGACTCAAGGACTGACCGATGCAGACGTCAAAGATATGAGAGATGAGGAGATCAGAGAGAGCATCTTAGCTCTGTATGCAGCCCCAAAGCTCGAAACTGCCAGTAATGTGTCTCAGTTGCCCAACCGAGACACTTCTGAGAAACTGTTGCCATCGATCGTCAAAGCTCCGAAGCTAGAACTTAAACAGCTCCCTACACATCTTAAGTATGCATATCTGGGAAAGAATGAGACGCTGCCCGTCATCATCAACAAGGAGCTTGATGACAATCAAGAGATGGCACTACTTGAAGTTTTGAAGAAGCATAAGAAGGCTATAGGTTGGACTTTAGCCGACATTACAGGTATAAGTCCGGATGTATGTGAGCATTCGATTTTGATGGAGCCTGATAGCAAGCCTTTCCGCAACCAACAAAGGAAGCTCAATCCGAATATGCGGGAGGTCGTACTAAAGGAAGTTTTGAAGCTGTTGTCAATGGGAATTATTTACCCCATTTCGGATAGCAAATGGGTGAGTCCCGTGCACGTCGTACCGAAGAAATCCGGATTTCAAGTGGTGGAGAACGAGAAGAATGAACTGGTTCCGGTACGTTTAGTGACGGGATGGCGCATGTGCATCGATTACGGAAGGCGAATTCGGCCACACGCAAGGATCATTTCCCGCTTCCTTTCATCGATCAAATGCTAGAGAGACTTGCGGGGCAAGTCTATTTCAGTTTTCTAGACGGATATAGCGGTTATTTCCAAATCCATGTTCGAGATGAAGATCAAGACAAGACAACGTTCACATGTCCATATGGAACGTTCGCTTACCGCCGAATGCCGTTTGGATTGTGTAACGCGCCGGGCACTTTTCAGAGGTGCATGATGAGTATATTCTCGGACATTATCGAGAATTGCATAGAAGTCTTCATGGATGACTTCACCGTTTACGGTGACTCTTACACTGCGTGCTTGAAGAATCTAGACAAGGTCCTAGCCCGGTGCGTCGAAAAGAATTTGGTGCTGAACTATGAAAAATGCCATTTCATGGTAACCGAGGGGATTGTGCTCGGACACATCGTTTCTAGAAGAGGAATCGAAGTTGATAAAGCCAAAGTTGAGTCCATAGCCAAGTTGCCGTACCCTACTACGCCAAAAGAAGTCCGCGGTTTTCTAGGGCACGCCGGTTTCTATCGGCGTTTTATCAAGGATTTCGCAAAGATAGCTTAACCATTGACAAGGCTACTGCAAAAAGAGATCGAATTTGATTTCGATGACAAGTGTAAGGAGGCCTTTGCCCTCCTAAAAGACAAACTTACAACAGCTCCGGTGATGCAGCCGCCGGATTGGAATAAGCCCTTCGAAATTATGTGCGATGCCTCCGATTGGGCAATCGGAGCAAGATCTTGGGGCAATCCGGGAAGGAGAGCCACGTGATTCACTATGCATCAAAGACATTGAATCCAGCTCAGTGCAA
This sequence comes from Lavandula angustifolia, assembly GCA_028984105.1. Classification (NCBI taxonomy): domain Eukaryota; kingdom Viridiplantae; phylum Streptophyta; class Magnoliopsida; order Lamiales; family Lamiaceae; genus Lavandula; species Lavandula angustifolia. The sequence continues at coordinate 22,410,145 of CM054818.1, forward strand.
CTATTCCACAACAGAGAAGGAGCTGTTGGCAATTGTGTTTGCTTTTGATAAATTCCGTTCTTATTTACTCGGCTCGAAGATAATCGTCTATACCGATCATGCCGCCGTCAAGCATCTCCTTGAAAAGAAGGAATCAAAGCCAAGGCTTATCCGATGGATTCTTTTGCTTCAAGAATTCGATTGGGAGGTGAAGGACAAGAAAGGAGCTGAAAATCATGTGGCGGATCACTTAAGCCGATTAAATCAAGAAGATGATGGAGAGCCAATCAACGAGACCTTTCTAGAAGAACACTTATATGTTGTTCCAGAAACTGTTTCCAGCCTTGCCCAGCTGCTACCGGAACAGTGTTTTGCTATGCAAGTTCAGAAAGTGTCTCAGTTGGCCAACCGAGACACCATCAAGTCAGAACAGTTGCAGACGGTGGGTAAGACTTCTAATTTACCTTGGTTTGCTAATATTGTGAATTATTTGACATCTAAGCAGCTTCCACCCGAGTTTACTCACGCTCAAAAAGCTAAGTTGAAAAGCGAGTGCAAGCAGTACTATTGGGACTCCCCAATTCTTTGGAAAATGGGAGTCGATCAAGTGATTCGAAGATGCATACCCGAAGAAGAGCAAGAAGATGTCTTATTCCATTGCCACTCTTCTGCTTATGGTGGACATTTTGGTCCAAGAAGAACCGCACGGAAGGTGTTGGATGCGGGATTCTTTTGGCCACGCCTACACCTCGATGCTTATAAGTACTGTAAGTCTTGCACACGTTGTCAAATGACTGGAAATATATTCATGAGAGATGAAATGCCCCAAAAGCCTTTAAGATTTTGTGAAATTTTTGATGTATGGGGAATGGATTTCATGGGTCCGTTTCCACACTCATATGGGAACGTGTATATTTTACTTGCTGTCGATTATGTTTCTAAGTGGGTCGAGGCGAAAGCCACCAAAACTAATGATTCTAAAGTTGTTGCAGGATTTCTCCGTACTAACATTTTTTGCAGATTTGGAGTGCCTAAAGCTATAGTAAGCGACCAAGGCACACACTTTTGCAACCGCACCATTGAAGCATTAATGAGGAAGTATGGAGTAGCTCACCGAGTCTCTACCGCTTACCATCCTCAATCGAATGGACAAGCTGAAGTGTCTAATCGAGAAATCAAGTCTATATTGGAGAAGACCGTCAATCCATCAAGGAAGGATTGGAGTACGAGGCTGGATGACGCCTTATAGGCTTATCGGACAGCTTATAAAACTCCTCTCGGAATATCTCCATACAGATTGATTTTTGGTAAGCAATGTCATCTGCCTGTGCAACTGGAGCACAAAGCTTGGTGGGCTGTTAAGAAAATCAACATGGACCCAACCAAATGTGCAAAGGAAAGAAAATATCAGCTGCAAGAGTTGGAAGAGATTCGGATGGAGTCCTATGACGCGGCAATGCGATACAAAGATCGTACTAAGGCATGGCATGATAAAGCTATTCGTTTGAAGAAATTTGAGCCATGGCAACTTGTCTTACTGTATCAATCACGCCTACGGATCATGCCGGGAAAGCTTAGGTCCAGATGGATTGGTCCATTCCGAGTGCGCTCCGCTTGGCCAAGCGGAGCAGTGGTCATACAGAAACTGGATTCGGACGAAGCTTTCACCGTAAATGGCCATCGCCTTAAAATCTACCATGCAGCCGCAATGATGAAAGATGTGGACGAGCAGAGCTTGTCCATTCCCTCTTACGTTTGACTCTTTGAAGAGGAGGTCTAGCTGAAGACTCTAAAGAGTGGCGCTACCGGGAGGCAACCCGCGTTTTATTTTAATTTTTCGTGTTTTTATTTATTTTTGCCGATTTTATGCTTAATGATTTTTTTTCTTATTTTTCAGAATTTTGGTTAAGGATGAAAAGGTCTAAGTGTAAGGAGAAAAAGTTTGAAGGACCAAATTGCAATTTTGGAGAGATGGAAGGACCCAATTGAAGTTTCCAAGATTCTACAAAGACTCAATTGCATGAAGGAGGTTTTATTGAGGCCAAATTCACTTAACAAAAGTTGATGGACTCAATTGAATGAAGATGGGGTCCCTTGTCTTAATTGTGCAAGTGGAGGGGTCAAAGTGAAAATATTACTCTACTATAAATACACCAACCCTACCCACTTGCCACTATTCCCACTTCTTCCCTCAATAACCGCCGCCCACTTCTCTCTCTCTCTCAAAGAATTTTCTACAAGTTTTACAACTTCCATCTCCACCACCCTACCAACTGCACAACCGATACAACTTCCATCTCCACCACCCTACCAACTGCACAACCGATACATCATGCCGCCGAAGAAGAAATCTGGACTCCGCGCCGCCGCCAAGTGGTTCACTGCATACAAGGATGACCCAGAGCTGCAGCGCCGCCGCTCAAGCTTCCGCTGAGGCCGCCGCTGCTCAAGCTCGAGCCCAAGCACTCGCTATTGTGCCTTTCCAACAAGTTGAAGAAGAAGATGTTGCACCACTGCCGGAGTTTACATACGAGCCGGAGCCGGAAGAAGATGTTCAAGTCTTATATTCCACTTTTGCTACGGAATCTTCTTCACCCCCGAAACCGCCAAGGAGACGGTTACGAAGTAATGCGGGAGTGCGCATCCAAGAGCCGATCCAACCGCCAAGGGCGGATCTCACGGAAACCACATCTGAGGAGTCTCCCGAGCATGAACCAGAGCCTACACCGCCGCTGTCTCCGCCTCGCCGCTCTCGTGCACGTCGGTCATCCGCCCGACATCCCGGCGAAGCCTCATCTTCTCAACCGCCTCGTTCGCCCCAAACGGTGTACGAATGGTTGCCCTTTGTGGACCAAGCCCGAGTATGTGAACCGGCCCCGCAACCGCAATATTACGGAGGTGTAAATTGGAGGGAAAGTATACATGGTGAGTTGCCGAGCGAAGACCAAGATTCGGACTATGTGTCCGACGACCATACCGGCAATTATGAAGGAGATTTCAACTTGAGTGGACTTTCTCTCATCGATTCCGACTCCACATCCGCCTTCCCGCAAGAAAATGAATATGGTAACCGCACCATCATTCACTTGGACACTCCCGAAGCCGTAGCCGCACTCTCTCACTTTGAGATCGAGTATATGGATATGCGCTACATGGAGCGTGAAGGTAAAGATTTCCGGAGCGGCCGCTTACTCGACCGAGACTTCCTTCGCCGAACAGGTATTATCGCTCCTTTCTTTCGGTATTTTAAACGAATTGGTTGGTCTTGGTTGTTGGAATCGCATCATTACTTGTGTTTTAAGGAGCTTGCTAGGGAATTCTTTAATACATTTCACTTTGAGCATGATACGGATTTGTATGTGCCTTGTATTGAGTTCCGGTTATTTGGGAATACGTACAATTTATCTTTGGCCGAGTAGAGTGCACGTCTAGGTATTACGAGTTTTGATCATTTTCTTGAGTTGAGATATGAGATGGGTTCGCATTGCTTGTCGAACAAGGATCCGCAATACATAGGATCGATGGAAGCATGGAGGTTTCTAGCACCGAGCGATCCGGAGGACTTTCAATCCTCGGGCTCCTACGTGTGCTACATCGAGGATCCCGCTCTCCGCCTTTGTCATCAATACCTAGTCCACAACCTCACTGGTAAGAGTACGGCTTTTGATAAGGTAACGGCAAATGAGTTGTATTTCTTGTGGCGTATGCATGCCGGCCGACCGGTCAACCTTGCTTATTGGATTGCCAAGAATATGGTCATCATATCTAGTCACACCGCACGACACCTCACATTGTGCCACTTACTTGCTACGTTCATTGAACGTAATTTTGTGATATATGATGCTCAGTTTTTAAGTCCAGTGCCCCCTCCCACTTCGTTTGATATGTCGTTGTTGAGACATTCTCGCTTAGTGTACGAACTGCCTAACCGGGACATTCAGTTCTATCCACCGGGACCTCGTGTCTCGAGTGCATCTTCGAGTGTAGGTGGAGATTCTGTGGAGCTGCTGCGCACTGACCTAAATGCCTTGGGAAGCCGTGTTGACCGCTTGCGCCGCATCGCGTGATGAGCCGACTGCCTCGCTTGCCCAAGCGAGGCGCCAAGTAAACTTTTCTCCCCAATTTATGTGTTTGTTTTTGTTTTCTGTTTTGAGTCAGTTTATGTGAGTCTTTTATGCCTTCTCTCTTTGTTGTCTTTTCTTTTGTCCTAAATGTTTTTGTCCGTGTTGACCTAAATGTTTTTGTTTTTCTTTTGTCATGCCTTCTCTCTTTGTTGTCTTTTCTTCTTGCTCGGGGGCGAGCAAGTTTTAAGTGTAAGGAGGGGGGTTTATTTTGTGTCGAAGCATGCCAAAAATTTTTGATTTTTGAAGCGCCGATTTCTATGTTCAAGCATGTCTTATTTGTGCTTTTGTGTTCAATATTCTTGCTTGTAGACTTTGTGAAAATTAGATCTAGGCATATATGTGTATGTAACTTGGGATGACGAAAAATAAACCTTGTGGGATCGAATTTTATTAAACCACTCACTTAAATTAGATTTGAGCCTAAAGTAGGACACTTCCTACTATTTCTTTTGAGAGTGTTTATCCGCAAAATTGCAATAAGTTTGAGTCATTTGTGATACATGATAGGAGGCACTAGGGATTTTTAGCCAAACGGCCGCGACAAAATATTTTCGACCCTAAATTATCCCCTAGTGAGCCAAGTTGAGCCTTGACCGATTCTTTGATATGAGTTAGTAAAATATTAGCCAAGGCCTTTTAAACTTTCTCTTGACCCATGTTATTGCATGTCTTATAAACTTTCTTGTGCATGATATTGTTGTTTAGAGGAGTGTTACATATGTCCTCTACCTACCCAATTAAGAGGTGCTTGCAAAAAGATGTGTATAGGTCGAAACTTGAATGTATAAGCTGCGAAAGAAAAAGCGAGAATGTAAGTGGCTCCGATTGCCCGATTGAGACAATGCGTACCCCAAAAAAAATATATATATATTTATATGCCATGAAAAAAAAATATATATATGAAATATTCAGAAAAAAAAGAGATGTGGCAGAAAAAAAAAAAGAAAAAAGAAAAAAATGGGTACATAAAAACAATTGTAGCATGTATTCGAAATTGCTAAGTGGTAGGAAGTTTTGAAGTGTTACATTAATTGCACAACTAAGTGAGTTTGACATGCATAACATTGAAATATAATTTTGATGAAGCTTAGTACCCCTAGGACCCTTACCAACATCAATTTGTCTAAGTCCTAAGCCCCATTACAACCTAATGAGAAAGACCTCCTTGATATTGCTATTGTGACGATCTCTTATCGTGATTGCGTGGATTTATTTTCTTGAGTGGCTTGAACTGGACCTAGATTAGTTGAGTGATGAGCGAAACTTGAGGAGATCCACATTGTTTAGATTTTGACCAAGTTGATATATGTGTGCTTAGTTTCGAAATTTGCATCGTCTACTTGCTTGATGAGATCATATTTGCATGATTTGATTTGCTTGGCTAGTTAATCGGTGTTGAGAATTTTGAATTAATTGGTGCTGCTTCACGTCGTTGTTTTTCATATTTTCATTTGAGTCTGTGTGTTTCTTTGGTGTCTTTGTTTTGTTCGTGTCATTTTATCCTTGTCATGTCGTGTCTTTGTTTTCCTTGAGTCTTTTATTTTTGTTTTGAGTCTTGGGGATTGGCTGAAATAACTAAGTACTTATCTTTTTCTCTCCTTATACTCGAGGGCGAGCATAAATCAAGTGTAAGGATATTTGATGAATCGTTTTCGTACTTAGTGATTTCAGGCCGAAAAGTGCGTCAATTGGCCAACCGGTGCACTCGCAGTGGCGTATTATGCAGGGTTTCGGTGCTGACGTGGCATGATGAAGAGGATATTAATTGGCGCGTTTTGGTGAAGAAAAGGCGCAGAAAGTCGCGAATTAAGGCACGGTTATTAGGATAGGAAAAGATCAAGAAATATCTTAAGGTGGTTAAGGAAAGATCTTGTTTCCTTATCCACCCAAATCTTTTCCTTATCCTAATTTAACCTACCTTGGAGAGGAAGAAAAGGAGGAGTATATTAAGAGATGTTGAGGGACGAAAATCAGCACGCATAGACAGAGGAGACAGCCATTCGAACACGTCCCAACATCCCGAGCTCACATTCCGGCCATTGCTCCCTTCCGATCCCAACCGCCGACCGCTGCCGCACCATCGTGCCGCCGAACTGCCCAAGCCGAAGACCATTTTCGAACCATCTTCGAACCTTTCAGACCGTATTTCCGCAAACATAGCTTAGAAGAAAAACAGCGCTTTAAATTTCCGTCTTTCATGTTCTTTAAACTCCGTAGTTTAAATTCTAGTTTTATTTCCGTTTTACATTTAATCGTTTTCTAGGAATTAGTTTCGAACATCCTTTTTATTTCAATTCAAGACTTTAGTTAAATTTCGTAATTTCGTATTCTGCTCTTTCGTACTTTCGTACCTTAATTAGTTTTAAATTCGTGCATGCTAGATTTAGGGTTACTCGTTTTCATGTTTTCTTTTCTGCAAACTGTCCCAGTTGTCCAACCGAACCATCAGCATGAGTAGCTAAACTTTTTAGGTTCCGGAGAATGTGAATGCACACGTGAACAGTACATGAGGCTTAGGTGCTCATAATTAATCAAAAGGGTTTCGGGATAATTACGAATTAATTAATCGGCTAGTAATTTAGGCTTGATCACCCTAGGTTGCGCTCTGCTAGCCTAACTTAGTACTTCCATCGTTTCTCGTGGAACAAGGCTAGGTAAGTAGCGAAATTATTCGTAAGAGTAATTGGATTAAACCGAAAGGAGACTATGAGATGCCCAACATACGAGTAGGCTCCTATACTAGGCTCCCTTAGTTCGATAAAGCTGTCTAGCTATTAAATCTATTGATTGCCCAACAACGTAGGTTGTAGCTAGGTTAGGGAAGTAGCCGTTTCTATGCCCAACATGGCGGTTACCGACTAAGTAAGTGGGAGTGAGGATCACGCAGTTTAAGTTACGGTGGTCTATAACTAGTAGATTCTTGAGATTAATTCATATTAAGTGCCGAGGATTGGAATTATGTGTGCATGAATATTCTGCTGGACCTGCCTTTCAGTTGCCCAGTTAATACAGTTTATTTCTCGTTTTCTGTTTTTATTCTCGATTTTAATTTTACAAGTTCTTAGTTTAATAGGAATCCCAAATCTTGCGTGGTCGCTAACCAAAACCCCAGATAAGTAGGAAAAATAAAGTGTCTAGTCGTCCGTTCCCTGTGTTCGATACCTGTGAACTATACTGAAGTAATTCTCTGATTTTTGCAGGATTATTTGGTGTAATACAGCGATCACCAGTTTGTGAAGCTGCACGTAGCACACAACAAATGTGTGAGAATGAGAGATTGATGCAATTCTTGAAGGAATAATAGGGTTTACAGTAAGGCTACATTCCTCCTGGTGTGTTGTCGCGGCTCCGATTGTTGCTCCTGTGTCAGATCTTCGATTTGTGTCCCGGCCTTTTTCTCCCTCTGGGTGGTCAGAGATCTGAAGAAAATAAATTTATTCTCTCTCTCTGTAACTCACGCCACTCTCGATTTTTATGAATCAATTGTGTGAGTATCTGAACAGAATACTAATATATATAGGCTTCAAAAACCTATATAATATTAATATATTTGTAGCCCATTAATTTAATTATATTCCAATGGGCTTCCACATAACCAGCCCATAATGTAATTAATTAATTAATTTATTGGGCTACTAATATTTATCAATTAATTGGTCCAGCCAATTAATTCCAGATAAATGACATTATTAAATAATGTAAAAATACATTAATCCATTAATAATGAATTCTGAGAGACAATAAATTACTAGACAGCTAATTGGGCCAAACCAGGGATCCAATACAAGAAATAAAGCTGGGCCTCCAATTAATTAATTATCCATGCTCAGCCCAGAGCAAAATTAATTAATTAACACAGATTCATTCCACTAGAGAATCCGTGCTGATTTACCCCTTTATCCCAATTTGAGCAAGGGCTTGTATTTTAGACTTAATCAATCTCCGTATTTAAGATAGAAATATCCGTTAATTAATTAAGCTTACTGACTGCTTAAATTAATTAACATCTTGTATTCCTGAGTAGTACCACTCGACCTTATTAACACACGTGAACTTAATCAACCGGTAGGGTTTAGTGTGCTAATCCTTTCGAGTTCCTCAGGGGATATTATCAACCCATTCCTGGGATACGGCTGCAAGATACAGACAACCAGCCTGAGCCACAAATGACTACTGACACCCAAGATACATAGATCCGGTCGCTCATTAGACGTTCACCATAGTAGGTCAAAGTGATAGATAGTCAAATGCACTCAGCTGAAGTCTTACCAAGCTTAAGACTAGCTAAGTCACCGAGATCTTGGTTTTCCACTAATGTCAGTTAGGAAAACACATCTCACTGTGATCCGTCAATACACCACCTTAAGTGTACCAGTAAAGACAAGCAGCTAAGACAAGCCACTTCTTATCTAAACTGCAGCTTAAACCGACAACTTCATCCTTAAGTTGTCTCGGTACATGTTAACCTTGTTTATATCTTGTTAGTTCAACCAAGTTGTGTTGTCTTCTATGATACCCGACACACCACACAAATCTAACTATTATACAAGATAAAGGATAACATGTGCAAATATACATATTTATCAGATAGGAGAATAAAATAGTGGTAAGGACAAAAACACATTGTATACAAGCATAAAAAGTGCTTCCAGTATACAAAATCCCAACAATTCTTATTGGGATTAAATGACATATATGATACTGTGAGGAGCAGTTTATTGATGTGTGAACCTCTTCCCACTGTGAACCGTGCTTATAGTGTAGTGTGTCAAGATGAGGCACAACGGTTTATAACGTCTGCACAACAGATTCCTGCTGATCAATCAGCTATGAATGTAGTTGGAAGTGATATAGTGATGCCTAAACATGAGCCTGATCAACTAGCCTTGAACATTAATCAGAGAGGGGGTTATAATCAAACCTATTAGGGACCAGGTGGAGGCTATAAGCAGAGATTAAGTAAGGAGGATAGAAAGAAATTAAGGTGCAACTATTGTGAAGGAAAGGGACATGATAAGAGTGAATGCTTCAAGTTATATGGAGTACCTGACTGGTACAAAAGGTTAAAGGAAGAGAAAGGAAATAGGCAAGTCCATTGTGTAGTTCAGAAACAAAATGATGAATCTCATCATGCAGGGGGTGGATTGGTACCTGGAGGTTCTCAACAGATTTCTCAGTATATCCAACAAGAAATCGAGAAAGCCATTGGACAACTGAAAGGAACTGGATTACAGCCAGGAAGTGTGAATAATGTCACGGATTCCTCAAGTTATACTCCTTTGAACTCACTAGACAAGCACTATGCGTTCAGCTTATTCGGAGATCTAAGAAGTGAAGAGGTGTGGATAATGGATTCAGGTGCTAGTACACATATATGTTGTAACAAGTCCTTGTTGATTAATGTGAAGACTTTGGACTCACCTCAACGGATATATCTACCCAATGGATCGACTCAAGAAATTTTTGAAGTTGGAATGGCCAAATTAGCACCTGATATCAATGCCTTTGGCAATCTTGTATGTTCCCAGTTTCACTCATAATTTGGTCTCCACGTTTCAGTTGGCCAGTGCACTGAAGGTCAGATGCACCTTCTTTCCAGGTCATTGTCTAGTGCAACAGTTGAATAATGATCACATATTGTGTATGGCAAAGGCTGTAGGGAGACTGTATGTGCTGGAAAACCCAACTCAAAACTGGATAAATGCGGTTCCTCATTCCTTATTGGACTGGCATATCAAGATGGGACATGCTTCTTTTCCATCTCTCCAACACATATCTGAGGCCAAAGGGTTATGTAGTGCAGCAAATAAGGCATCACTTTCTGGTTGTGAGGTCTGTCATAAGGCAAAGCAATGTCGAAATCCCTTTCCTACCTTAAATAGGAGAAGCAAAGTTAAATTTGAGCTTCTGCATGCGGATGTTTGGGGCCCCTACCATGTGGAGAATATTGCTAATATTTCCTATGTTCTAACCCTTGTAGAAGACTTTTCTAGGTGTACTTGGACCTATCTGCTATCATCAAATCAACAAGTCAGTGGAGTTCTCAGCAAATTTATCAAAATGGTTCAAACCCAATATGGATGTGGAATACAGAAGATCAAAACTGACAATGGCTCCGAGTTTGTAAATCAATCTGTGAGCACTATTCTAGCTGATCATGGAATTATTCATCAACTAAGCTGTCCTTACAGCCCTCAACAGAATGACACAGTGGAGAGAAAACACAGATCTTTGCTAGAAGTTGCCAGAGCTTTCATGTTCCATAGCAATCTGCCAGAAAAATTTTGGCCTTATTCCATACTTGCAGCTACCTGGACTCTAAACCGTCTACCCAGTCCAGTGTTGAATTGGTCCACTCCCTATCAACTCTTAACTGGTTCACATGCTGATTTGTCAATTGCTATGCCGTTTGGTTGTTTGGCTTATGCCGCAGTGACACAGCCACACAAAAAGAAGTTTGCCAGCAGGAGCCTCAAATGTATTCTCATAGGTTATGCATCTAATCATAAGGCATACATGCTCTATGATTTAGATCATAATGAGATTATCATATCTAGGGATGTGAAGTTTTTTGCTCATAAATTTCCTTTTGCAGAGTCTACTAACAGTGAAGTGTCTGCACAACCATCTACATCCCCTGATCATACTGAAGTCATCTATATGCCTGAAGACAGTGGATTCAACACCAATCCTGATTACTATGATGAGGATTTTTCTACTCAGCCCACCAGTTATGTGCCCTCTCTGCCTCAAGCAACTGAGTCTGCCATGGTTCCTGTGACTGCAGATGATTCTAGACCTAGGAGACAGACCAGGGCTCCTGCCTGGATGCAGGATTTTGTCAGTCATGTAAAAATTTCTCTACCTCTGACAGAACCTGCTTATTCACTTACACCCCTTACTTTTCCATACATATCTTCTCCAAATTTTTCTGTGGAGTATACTCATTTCCTTGCTAATATTTCTGCTATTAAGGAGCCCTCTTCTTATAAGGAAGCTAGCCAGCACAAGGATTGGATTGAGGCTATGAATTCTGAGTGGCGGGCTTTGGAACACAATCGGACATGGGAATTGACCCCTCTCCCTCGCAGTAAACGAGCTATTGGTTCAAAATGGGTATATAAGGTAAAGCTAAATGCCGATGGTAGTATTGAACGTTTCAAAGCTGGGACCGGGTTGCTAAGGGGTATAAACAAGAGTTTGGGATTGACTATTCAGAGGTGTTTTCTCCTGTTGCTAAGCCAGTTACAATTCGGTTACTTATTGCCTTAGCTGCCTCTAGTAACTGGTATTTGCAACAAATTGACATTAATAATGCCTTTTTACATGGCTACCTTTCGACGAGATTTACATGAATCCACCTCACGGATATTTGAATGCTAAGGCAAGAGGGTGTCCGCAACCGAACAAAAGTCCGTATGGGCTAAAGCGGAGCTTCTGGGAGTGGAACAATGAACTATGTAAGGCTTTATTATCCTATGGTTTTACTCGAGTGCTTATGATCATTGTCTTTTTTACCATTGGGTCGGTAACACTTTCTTGGGTCGTGTTAGTATACGTGGATGATATATTGCTTACTGGAGCAAATTTGGATATCATTGCTGACCTCAAACTTTACTTGGATAACAAATTCACCATTAAAGATCTGGGGTCTGCAAGGTATTTTTTGGGGATGGAACTTGCACGAGGGGCACAAGGTATTTACCTTACTCAGAGAAAATATATTCTTGACCTCTTAGATAAGGTTGGCATGCTTGGTTGTAAACCCGTTTCTACTCCATTTGCTTCTGGTGTGACTTTGCATAATACTTCTTCTCCTTTATTAGCTGATCCGGAACTGTACAGAAGAATTGTTGGTCAGCTTCTATACCTCAATCTCACTCGTCCAGATCTGAGTTATGCCACAACGAAATACCAAGATATTTCGCCCCTCATGAACATCATTGGGCTGCGGCCATGCATGTTCTGAGGTATTTAAAGGGCTCTCCTTCTATGGGTTTATTCTTTGAATCACAGTCTGTTCTTGGTCTTGAAGCGTATTCGGATGCCGATCGGGGAACTTGTCCCACAACTAGACGATCCTTAACCGGATATTGTGTTTTCTTCTTGCGTATCATTGATCTCTTGGAAATGTAAAAAGCGTACTACGTTGTCGGTCTCCCTTTGCGAAGCCGAATATCGTGCCATGGGAAGCACGTGCACGCGAGCTTCAATGGATTTCCTATTTACTTGCCGACATGCACATCCCCTGTTTCTCTACCTATCTTCTTGCCGCATTGTGACAACAATGCTTTGCCGTTCATATAACCAAAACCGTGTGTTTCACGAGCGCACTAAGCACCTAGATATAGATTGTCATGTAGTCGAGAGATCAATTCAAAGCCGGTTTTATTTTGCCCACGCCTATCTCTACTTCTGATAACTTGGCTGACATTTTTACCAAATCATTACCGGGGCCACGACTTCGTTTTCTGTTGTCCAAGATGAACCTCTCTGATCCTCATAGGATTCATCTTGAGGGGGGGGTGTTCGGATTATTGATCGGATTATTGATCGCAGATGATTCTAGAAGATGCCGGAACCAACGAGAAGATGCGGCAGTAGTGGAGTGAAGAAGACGATCACTGTTTGGCGGTTATAAGTCTGTTATAACTGCTTGGCAGTTATAGAAGGAGCTGAACCGTTCGATTAGATATCCAAGATCAGACGGTCGAGAGTATTACTAATAAAATCGTGCTTGTGTGTTTTTACGTTTTCTCAGTCGTTTTTTTGTTTGTTACGCAGCTCTATAAATAAGGCTGCATCACTCTGTTTTTCACAATTGATTTCACATGAATAAAGTTTTCTTTCTACTGCAAATTCTCTCTCAAAACTAAATACAGATCTAGATCTAAACCTAATCTCAACACCTGGAGCTCCTCGCCCGCAACGGCGTGAAGTTCGGCGAGGCGGTCTGGTTCAGGGCGGGATCCCAGATCTTCAGCGAGGGTGGATTGGATTATTTGGGAAACCATAATTTGGTCCACGCGCGCAGCATTCTAGCAATTTGGGCGACCCAAGTCTTGTTAATGGGCGCGGTTGAGGGTTACCGGGTCGGGGGCGGGCCACTGGGCGAAGTGGTTGATCCGCTTTACCCGGGTGGGAGCTTCGACCCGCTGAACCTTGCGGAGGATCCGGATGCGTTCGCGGAGCTTAAAGTGAAGGAGCTGAAGAACGGGCACTGGTGATGTTTTCGATGTTCGGATTCTTCGTGCGTGCGATCGCGATCGGAAAAGGTCCGTTGGAGAATCTAGCGGATCATTTGGCGGATCCAGTTAGCAACAATGCTTGGGCTTATGCCACTAACTTTGTACCGGAAATGAATGTAATGAATTTGTGATTATGTTAAAAATGTTTAATTTCTCAAATTCTAAACTTGGCGCCTCTTGATTTTAATTATAGAATATGACTACTATTAATCCGATTAAATCGCTTAGAACGACCGGTCCGCAATTACGGACGATGCACACGCCATCCATATAATAAGAAGTTATGAAATGATGTTCCCATGGGATGGCGTAGTGGTGAAGGTGGGTGCCCCGAAACCGATGACATTATTAATATACTAGTATAAGATGTATTTTTTTTAATGCTATATTAGTCCTTTTTTTCCGCGCTATTTCATTTTATTAATACACTTTTTCTTGTCAACTTAAAATAATATTTTATTGTATTATAGTGGACTCCACAATTTTGTACTCCCTCGCGTCCGTTTGAAACGATCCGTTTCAAATGGGCACGAGAATTAAGAAAGTTGAAGATAAAGTATGAGAGATGAGTAGATGATAAAGTAAGAGAGAGAAGATGAATGTGATAGTGAGAAAGTAGATAATAAAGTATGAGAGAGAAAATGATTAATATAATAAAAGTAGATAAAGTAGATGAGAGAAATGATAAAATATGAGGAAGTTATTTCCTTTTTTAGGAAACGAGTCGTTTCAAATGGGACGTCCCGAAAAGGAAAACGGGATCATTTCAAATGGGACGGAGGGAGTACTATATATAACAAAGAATTTTCTTAATTTTGTGCTCTAAAGAAACCGATATAATGAGATAGATAGATAGAATACAAAGGCAAAATGAAGGATAGAATTGTCATACAAATTATCAAGGGGGTGGTAACGAAATAGTGCTCTCTCTCGATAGCGATCACGGGAAGAAAAATAGTGTTGGATATGAGTCGGTGAGATTGATACTCGCCTGTTCTAGGTTAAAAGAAATTGGGGGAAATCATAGTAGTACTATAGAATTGAAGATCCCAAAACCGAGCCGATATCGGTAGATTAGTGTGTCGATAGGATTAGGCGATGTATAGGTTAGACTTGATGTAATGCTTATTATTTTGTCTAAGTCCTGTACGGGGTAGTTGTTAACCGATCTTCGCTGAAGATACTTTTGAGAACCCCAGCGTCATCGGTGTAATCGCTTGCATTCTTCGTCGGCAGCCGATATCAAAACTCGGTTGAAGATCCCGCATCAGCCGACCGGACCTCGAGTAAGCATTCTCCGCAAGGCGATGGTCATCGGTAGAAGAACCAAGGTAAGCAGTATACCTTCGCGAGTCGACCAACCGACTATCGGAAGCTCACTTTATCGCTCGAGCTTCAGTCGAAGAAGGACAGACTTTCGAGTACCGTATCCGACGAAAGCTGACACTTAAAGTCCCTTTAAATGTTCAGAAGAAGACATACGAGGTAGTTTGAACGGTCAACTCGACACCCACCAACTACAAACCTCGACCAATGAGAAGCCGACAACGCTTACCTACTCTACACGGTAAAAGGCTGCTCTCATGAACGAATGCATTAACTCGCTCCCGCTCGCAACAAAGTTGAATAGTGGCCGTTTTCTTTGGACGCTTGTGACACGTGGCATCGTCGTCTCCAACTTGGACTATGTCACAACTCACAACTATAAATAGAGAAGGATTTGAAGATTTCGACAAGAGGAATATACGCGAAATCAAGGGAAATCATTCAAGCTCACAACGCTCTAGAACCTTCAAGCTTATCCGAGAGACGAACTAGTTTTCATAGAACACTTCTTGTAGTTCATCTCTCTAGGGCACTTTGATCCCTTTCTTCTCTAGACTAAGCTCATTGCTAGATTCATAGCTTAGATCCGAAGGAGTTCACATTTAGTGAATTGTTCTTGTTGTAAGAACTCCTTCTCGGTTGGAGAATATTCCCTCCCTTCTAAACTTAGGTTTAGATTGTAAAGTCGCTAAGGACTATAACTTAGAGGGAACTGTCCAAATGCATGGATCCCCCGCCGAGGCTTGCTCGGAATAATCAACAAGTTCTCCTGCCTTGTTCGGGACCGTGGACGTAGGATCTTGCGTATCCGAACCACGTTAAATCGCTTGTGTTCATTCTCGTTTTTATTGCATAGCATTCAACCGACTTGAAAATCATAAGTTTGCATAAAACGTATTTTATAAAGTGCACGGCCAAAAGATTTAACTTGCAAAAATGCGTTTTCAAAAGAGACGACTCGGGCCTAACACTTATCCGCACTACGGTTGTCCGATCGAGTTTCGTAATACTCCGACATCGGACCGTAGAAGAGCTCGAAGCCGACTCACTTTGACCCCGTGATCGAAGGCTTACTTGGCCTTTGTTCATCGGTTTGCAAACATCGGCTTGGTGACCTTCACTGAGAAAAAGCAGAGCTCAGTGTGTATTCACCCCCCCTCTACACGACTTTTCGTCTCCAGGACCAACAATTGGTATCGGAGCGCACGGTGTTCAGCCCATGATCGCGGTTCCGAAATACTGGTCCTCTCGAACTGATCCTGAAAACCGTTTTCACTGCATAAGCATCTTTTCAGCATCCTTATACTCTTACTCTTACAATGTCTGATATGTCAGGTATTAGGATGGTACCGATGTTCTCAATAGAGAACTACATGGTATGGCGCGTACGTATGGAGGCACACTAACGTCACTCCACGACGGCATGTCGGATGTCCTAGAGTCGGGCCGATCATTCCTATGATCGACAAAGCATAGTATTTTCTTTGGAGGAGGCGTGGGAGCACAAACTGGTGCTAAGGTTCCCAAAGACAAATCTGCCTTCACGCCTGAAGAAAAGAAGTTGCACAACCTTGACCGAGTTGCACGTAATGCCATACTGACTACGCTCAATGACTCACATCTCGGAAGGGTACAAGATTGCAAAACGGCGAAAGAGCTATGGGACGCCTTGGCTATCATCGAGCCATGGAACCCCTCGGATCAAAGAAAACAAGCTCGAGCTAGAGCCGGGAAGTTCGGCGCCTTTGCAATGGAGCCTTACCGAAACCATTGACGAGCTGAGTGTCGATTCACCAATCAAGTCAATGTCATCTGATGAACCGGGAGGTCGTTCACCAACAAGGAGATGAACACCAAGATCTTGAGAGCGTTGCCCACGACGAAGTGGCTTCCATTTGCTACTTATTTACGTCGCTCGATCTAAATGCTCTAACTCCACGATGTTATATTTTCGGAAATTAAAATCGGAGGAATTCGAGCATAGCCTACCCCAAAAGTGCTTACGCGCTCCAATGACACACGGTTCGACCACGCCTTCAAGGCAACGGTCAAGCAATACCGGAGCCAAGCCTATTTCCTCAAGCAAAGCCGTGGCCACATCGGTAGCAAAGTCTTCGAGACTTCAGTCCCTGACCACCAAGCCGATGGCTCTCAAATATCGAGAGGGAAAAGGAGAGAGTCGAAAGCCGAGGAAATACAACCGAGATTCTTCCTCGAGTAAGAAAGATTATCATAAGAAAGAAGAATCTAATCCTTCTACGAATGCGGGAAATCGGAGTCTAGCTGCCGGTCCGTCTAAAGACTCATTTGGGTAAGAGCAAAGAGAACATCT
Organism: Lavandula angustifolia; assembly: GCA_028984105.1. NCBI lineage: Eukaryota > Viridiplantae > Streptophyta > Magnoliopsida > Lamiales > Lamiaceae > Lavandula > Lavandula angustifolia. Next base: position 22,427,154 of record CM054818.1, read on the forward strand.
ACCTCTCTACAGCTGCAAGAAGGAGGGACACTATCGGTACGATTGTCCCGAACTCTCACTGCTCAAAGGAGCGTAACGGCAAGCCGGGAGAAAGAAATCTCCGAGGAGACGGCGGAGCCTATATAGCCGAGGAGAGATATCCGACAACTCCGGTGAGGGAGGATACATTCATGTATTCTTCCACGAAACGGCCGCGTTCGTCGCAGGTTGAGAGTCGCAGAGAGCTTCGATGAGTCGGCCAATACTTGCCGATGGTCAGAGAAGAGGGCGAGGTAAATTCTAAACGCATTATTACCTCTTCTTCACACGCACACAGACAAGACACGTGCTCGGTCACGGGATGATCCTGTAGATGTGGTACAAGCCTACGATGATACGCTAGAGGAACACATTCATGTAAGCGGAGAGTTAAAGTGTTGAACCATCCGTCGGGGAACTTGAACCGGTAAAGGGCGAGAATCGTAGACTTTCTTCGATTGTCGAGGTCTCTACTGGGATCCGGTGGATCTAGTTGCGAGACTCAAGGAAGAGATTGAATCTCTTATGACTAAGTCTCCGGCTTCAAGAGACTCGGGATCTCGGTTCCGACCAAGGACAAATTCGAGAAAGAGACGAAATAGCCAAGCTCGGCAGCTTGCCCTGGACCGTGCGGGAATGACTCATGACTCGCTCCCGAGAAGGAGTGACGAAGTACGGAGAGGATTGATGAGGCGAACAATACCTAGGAGCGAAAGGGAGAAGCTTGAAAGCATGCTTAGAGCACAACGGCCCAACCTCAGCACGTGAAAGAAGGCCTAGGTTATACACACGAACTTCTACCTCCCAGCTCGGCCAACCACCCGGGTGATAGGTTCGTCCGGAGAGGAAGGGGTGCAAGCGCCTTCTGGCGACACCACACCTCGGGCGAAAAACAAGCGAGAGAAAAAAGAATAATCGGATTACACCTCGGGTAGAGGTAGGCAACAAGCGGTGACCAAAGGGTTCCGGCCCCGAGGACACCGCGATCAAATTGGGGGGAATCAGAAGGTCGAGGATGCGGGTGAGAACGGTCAAGGAGCCTTTGCCTCATGAGCACTAGGGCTCGATGCGGCTCGTACTGCACACTATGAGCCCCGGGGGAAAGGGTCGGGGGGGGGGAGAAGAGGGCGCTAAGACTTCGAGAAGAAGGCCCTGAACCCAAAATTTCGCTCGTGAAACTTAAAATGGAACTTAAGGTCCATACGTTCAAATCCCCATCCAACAGAAAGTACCGCCCCGAACCAAAGGGAAAATGCCTTTGTGCAAGGACCCGTGATAGCGAAGGGGGGTCAAGGTCCAGGGGACGCGGCACTGTAACTAATCCCGTACGGTTTAAAAATTGGAAACAATTTTCAGTACGGAAGGAAGAACTCTTTTCAGAACCGAGCGGCAGAAACAGAGGAGGGGGGTAAAAAGTAGGAAAGAACAAAACGTTTGACAGAAACAGATAAAATGAATAAGAGGGGAAACCTGTAAGGGAAATTCTTCTTTCTTCCATAAGATAAGATTCGTAACTGTTGGAAAGCCCATAAAGGAAAGATAAAAGAAGGAAGGAAAAAAAAGGGGACACAAAACCGGGGTGGAAGCCTGAGACTCTGGGAGAAATATAAACTCGAGAGAGCGATTAATGTTCGGAGCTAAATGCCCCTGAACACGGAAACTCGGTAGATCCTAACCTTCTTCTTGCCGAGTACTCTGATCCGCATGCAGTGCCTCTTAAAATGCCCAATACACACCTTGCGGGGCATGCCGAGAAGTAGTATCGAGAAGAAGAAGCCCGAGCTCGGGCGTTCGTGGCTCGATGCTCATTCTTGAGATCTTATCATTGGAGATCCATCGGCAACTATAAGGGCAGAGATCAAGATTAAGTCAAGGAGAAAGCTCACTTTACTATTGTTTTTACGTACGTGAGAAGAACCCCGATCGATAGAGGACTAGCAGCAAAGAATGCGTTTAGATGGATTATTGCTATGCGAAGAAGTTGAACGAATTAAACCAGAGATTCGTCAGAAATGAAGTTTGGGAGCGCTTGTCGGACGGGACACGAAGAACATCCCGGCACCGTGATTGGAACTAAGTGGGTCTTCCAAGAACAAGCGAGATGAAAACAACGTCATTGTCAAAAATAAAAAGCTCGACTAGTTGCTAAAGGGTCTGATCGGGCGAGAGGGAATTGACTTTGATGAAACATTTGCTCTAGTCTCCGAGATGGGAAGCCGTTCGTCTTTTCCACAACTTATGCAGACACATGGGAGAATTTAGGTATATCGAGATGGATGTGAAGTCGGCATTTACGAGACGAGCGTGCTGAAGGAAGAAGTCTCGTGGAACAGCGCCCGGCTTTTGCGGGGACATGAGTGTACGGGAGACTTAGGAAAGCTATGTATGGGTTAAAACAAGCACCCGGGGCTTGGTATGATACCTATCCCGAGACTTTCTACTTGAAAGGGTTTTTCAAAAAGGGGAACGCGGTAGATCGCACTCCCAGTGACGGCATAAAGTCGAGAAGATGACATTATAGAATTACTTAATCTACGTGGGCGACATCATTTTGTAACGAAACAGTAAGTATATGTCGGCGGTTCCGAGAAGATGATGAAGGAGAAATTCGAGATGTCCCGTGATGGGAGAGATGAATTATTTCCTTGGATTTCCAAGTAAAGCAAATCGGAGAAGGAATCTTCATCGATCAAGCCCGAATACACTCCGAGATCTTCTCAAAAGATTAATTTGCAGTGATTCAGCCACAAACCGGTCAAAATCCCCAAGAACACTGAACTTTAAAATCGATCTAGAAAAGGGAGAGCTTACATTAACCTGCGATTATAGAGGCTATTATTGGTTCTTTACTTTATTTACTTGACTAGCCGACTGACATAAACTTATACGTAGGTGTATGCCTTAAGATTTGAGGGCGAAATCCCAGCGCGAAGTCATCTGGACTTCGGCTGAGAAGAAAGGTCTGCGATATCTAAGAAGGAACACTGAGGAAGGTTGTAATGGTATCCTGGCCGATGATAATCCCTAATTTTTGGCGGAGTTAATTCGATGCGGGTATGCGAGGATGCGGGATAGCATCGAAAATCAACTAAGAACATGTCGGTTCTAGGCAGAAAGGCGTATCGTGGTTTTTCAAACAAAGAAACGACACTCGGTAAGTACGTCCACTCTTGAAGGTTTGAGTACATAAAATTTGCGGGGAAAGTTATTGTGCCAGATCCTTTGGCCGACAACAATTGAGAGATTATGGTATAACTTCGGGATGAAATTGCCCCATCTACTGTGACTCCACCCGGTGCAATAGCTCTAACTTCCGAACCTAGTTCTACATACGCAGATGCTGAAGCACGTGGACACATCGACACCCTTCATGGGAGACCATGTCGAAAGGAAGGACATCGAGGATGGAGAAAATCCCATGCTGCGACAAGCAAGCAGCGGAGATGCTGGCCAGAACCACTGGCGAGAACGAGGTTCGAGAGAACTCCCGGTTGAGCTAGATGCGCTGGAATCTCTTGTGAGACAGAGTCGGTAGAAGCCAGGCCTCGATAATGATATACTTAGCAACAATTTGCCATCGATTATGGAGATCGGCCAGCAGTGGTCGAAAACCTAGTACGGATGACCTCGGGTTGGGGAGATGCACCGCACCACTTTACAGCAGCAGAGAACATGGTCCTCGGCACAACCATCCTCGATAAATGATGGTAACGGTGATAAGTTAGTTTGAAAGAAGTTTGAATGCTAATATCGTTACTTAATTTGTTGAAGCATGCCGCGTTTAATCCGTCATTCGCTTACATTAGACATTGTTAAGGAAGTATTTATTCCTTACCATTTATTATGTTTAAGGTTTTGAGGAAAGGGTCGGCGGGACTCCGCTGCGTAATTAATGCTTCTCATCAGCGCGTTTAATGCATGTCTTCTCCATTAGCTTTATTACGTATATCTATATTTTTGGCTGGCTATTGTAATCATTCTTTTATAACATTTAATCTTAGCCAGCCCCTTGATTTTGAAAGATTAAATTTGAAGAGTGCGATTCAAATTGAAGATCAAACGTAATATACGAAAATCTTTCATCTTCTATCAACACTCCTCATTTTCGCCATTCTTCATTTTCTCAAGAGCTTATCTCAGCAACTTTGTTTTCTTATCAAATCTCCTAAACAACTTTGCTTCGCATCTCTTAAAGCTCTTATACACGGTAATGTATCGAGATATCACGCTAGCAACTACTAACTTACTCTATTTTCAAGTGCTAATATGTTGTTTGCGAGATTTCAATGGCGAACGTTCAAACTCAGACAACATTGAGGAGATTGTAGCCTCCCGAGTTACATTTGAACCTACTTTGGCCTTTTAGCCAAGTGGAGTCTCTTTCCCTTGAACCCGTGTTTGGACGCTTTGGAGCGTTCGGGGTTGGAGATCTTGGTTTGAAGCTTTCCGTGCTTATCTCCTCGGCAGTCGGCGAAGTTTATTTCAGCTGGAAATCTCTGGCGTCGGGAGGAGAATGAATCCTCTCTCTTATCGGAGGAAGTCGGTCCAAGATGAGTGGGAGTCGGTCGTTGTTACCTTCGATATTCAAGATGCTCTAGCTCTCTCATTTGATCTTCGAAACTCAGACATTTCTCAGATTGAATACAAGGAGAAGGAGATCAACGCATGTGTAAGAGAAATTACGTAGACGCAAGGATGTGGCGTTCAAAACGGCTTTGCGAGAATATGTTGCTACCTCCGTGCAGGAGGTTTTGCTTACGTGGTATCGCACATTTTGACAAATTAATTTGGATCGTATGATCAAGCCTGTCCAAACTCAGATTTCGGTGATGATGGCAATAGACGATGGGGTTGAAGTGAAGCTGGGCAGAAGTATTATACTACTCGAGATGAAGCCTGGGCTCGGAGAAGTTCACCACATTACCCGCGGCGAGAGGAGGATAGCCGGTGTGGGTAAACTTCTATTCGGAACAAAGATGTACATTGCGATAGAATGCATAGTTGGAGAGGAACTCGGTGTTGAGAACTTCGGCCTTTGAGGACTCAAGTACTTTGACAAGAAGTCTATCAAATTCCAGGACGAAAGGCTGGAGGTGAGAAATCCGTAGGCAAGGGGCCCCTTGAGCCTAAGAGAGCTGCGTCTGCTTTCTGCCCCCATCTATCCAAGTACGAAGAGAAGAGGAGGTTGGCTAAGGCTTCGACCCCGCGAGGTCACGGTGGCTCGGCCGCCTTACCATTATTGGAGCGGCTCCTCCTTCTACTCAAGAGGAGCACACTACTCGGTCGAATCTTGGGAATCGAGGAGCGGCGATCAGGGACAAGGTCCAAGTGATCAGCTACCAGGAAACGAGTCGGCAAGAGGAACCGTCACCCGCACCCTCTTAGCTGAGTGGACAACAGCGGCACCACTCGGCTAGCGTTTTGCAGGTGAGATTCGGCAAGAGATACCGAGAAATTGCTTGAGCACGCAGATCTGGTTGAAATAGCGATGGAGACAAAGCTCGGATGCTCTTAAAGGTTTCTCCTTATGCCGGGACATTCTTATTGACTTTGCTCGAATCCAGCGAGTCACGAGATGAGTCACTGCGGCGGAAGGAGCAAGAGCTCCAAGCCAAGGTGGATTCGGAGAGCCGGCGATGTGGCGTCTTTTCGAAGATTTGAGAGTTGCTGATGCTCTATTGCGAGCTTGAGCTCAGAGCCTAACATAACTCGCCCCCGTCTCCACCTTCCGATAAAGGTGATAAAGATGATCAAGATGAGGAGATGGATGGCAAACCCAAGGCGAGCGGGACCGGGGAGAATTGCACGGAGGACACACTCCCCCAGAGAAGAGCCCAACACCACCCGTAATCACATCGGTGGGCTCCAGCGCTCCTTTCGAAATGCCAGGGAGCGATTGACTCGTTCTCCGAGCGGAAGGCTCGGAACCAGCTCTTATCGAGATCTGACCCATCTGGTTCGTGTCCTCACGTTATATCAACGAGGGCTATCAACGCGCAAGGTGAGAAAAAATCGACTCCTAGCCAAAGATGTTCATTTCAAATGGGAGAAGCTACACCAGAGCTCGGAAACGAAGCTCTAAGTAAGTTGGCGCGACACTCTCAACTCCTAAAGAGGCTTCTCATCCGAGATTTCAAGGAGATAGTTGGCGGGGCCCTAAGTGCTCAAAAGGCGATCTATCGGCCACTGAGTCGGCGGTGCTTGCCAGCTCGGCCTGCAAAAACTTTCTCGGAGCGGTGACTCGAGGCCGTGAAAACGAGTTCAAGGCTTCATAGATGAGAGAAACAAGATAGCAACCACTTCTCTTCAAACGGGCATCAAACAACTTGGTAGGCCTTAAAAGCCATTCGGAAAGAAATGGCGAATCAAATGATCAAGCTCTGCTGAAACTCCGTCGAGTCGGCCGCTCGATTGAAGAAATCTGAAGAGGCGTCGGGGAAAAGGCCGGGAAAACTACGCACTGGTGAGTGATTTAGATGACACTGGTTACCCGAGATCAAAGATTACATTACTGTCAGGAGCGGGGCGTAAAAGCTATCCGCACCTCCTGGCAAATATTGCTGATGCCAAAAAGGAAGATATTGTGAAAGATGAACGTACAGGATCGGCGCGTCCGGATCCTTGAGGACAGGCTCGGGGCGGGACCCTCCTCGGCGGCGAGAGCCCTCGGCCGCGAGGGTCGGGAACGGGCTCGGAGCGGGACCACCTACTCGAAGAGTACATCTCTGAGGTCCTTCTCCTTGATTTCCCACTACAAGCCACCCCATCTCCTCTTGATTGCGCACATAGACAAAAAATCGCTCAATTCCTTGAAGAGCCGGTGAAGAAGAAGAGTCACAGCAGTTGCCGCGAGAGGTCGGGAAAGAAATCGCTGCGAATCCACTACTCTCCTTCCTCCCCGGTCAGAAGTTTAAATCAAAAGCGGAGCAAGAGGCATTCGACCTCGGGAGAAAGCCAGCCCAGACGCAAGACAAGGTGGACCCCGGGGAGCGTCGGCTAGAGGAAGCGGTGACGTAAGCTAAAAGGCAAATTTGCATCGAGGGAAGCAAAGGAAAGAGAAAGGTCATTAATACGGTCGAAGAGCAAAAGAAAGCCCGAGAGAAGATTTTGCTAAGGCTCTTAGAGGTGAAATCAAAGCTCTTGCTCAGTATTCGTATCCTATCTACTCTTAGGCGGATAGCGGAAGATCAAAGCGACACGGGAGCGGCGGCTGCAGGGCTGAGTCTCGAGGACGAGGAGGCATTTAGAAGCGGCCGCTCTCCGTGAGAAGAAAAGGATGGGCGACACGGCGAGAATGAAAAGCCTATCGATAAACCGGCGGCCGTCAAGAAGGCGGATCCGAGAGGATCTAAGTTAAATCAGGGGCCCCACATCAAGCAACAACCGATTCGGCATGTGGATAAGTGGGTGCCGGCTGATATGAATGAACATTGGGAGAGATTGAAAGAAGTTTTTATCAAAGGCTACTACGTATGGCGCATTTACCCGCTCATTTGCTCGGCCGATCGGCTCTTTGAGGAGTTGATTACGAGATTTGATGTTGGGATTCGGTGAGCGAGTGAAACAAAGTCCATGGAATCCTGAGAATATAACCTTCCGTGCCCTGGCTTTCAGAAGCGTATTCCACCGGCAAGAGACTTGCTAATGGGCTGCGAGCACTAAGGACGTAGAAAAGAGAAGTGGAGGAAGCCACTTCTGATGAGCAGCGCTCCACGAAAGGCGGAGATAACTTGGAGATCCAGGAGATTCGAGCTAGAGTGTATAAATACTATTACGGATCCTCCGAGGAAAAATCCAGCTGACTTCAAGAAAACGCGAAGTTCAAGAAGCGGCGTGGTGATTTTCTCCTTCTCATCTTTTGTAATAGCATAGGAACTCTGTAATTCTTGATATATATATCAGTTCCTCTGCTTGCTAGACAATTACTCATTGTCTTTCAGCCTTTTTCTTTGTGTTTACACAGTGATCACTAAGTGATCGACACACACACATCGGTTTCTCTACGGTCTTGCCGTACTCTCGCTTTCCTGAAGTTCGTTTATGATTATCAGTTTTTCCTCAGACGTTTAAAGGGGGAAATTGTTGTCTTGGCATCATCAATTAGGGGGAAATTGTTGGATATGAGTCAGTAGATTGATACTCGGCTGTTCTAGGGTTAAAAGAAATTGGGGAAATCATAGTAGTACTTATGGAATTGAAGATCCCAAAACCGAGGCGATATCGGTAGATTAGTGTGTCGATAGGATTAGGTGATGTATAGGTTAGACTTGATGTAATGCTTATTATTTTGTCTAAGTCACATGCGGGGTAGTTGTTGAACGATCTTACTGGCGAAGATACTTTTGAGAACCCAGCGTCATCGGTGTAATCGCTTGCATTCTTCGTCGGCGGTGATATCAAACTCGGTTGAAGATCCGCATCGGTGGCTTGGACCTCGGTAAAGCATTCTCTGCAAGGCGTGGTCATCGGTGAAGAACCCGGTGCAGCGAGTATACCTTGCTGATCGACCAGCCCGACTATCGAAGCTCACTTTATCGGTCGGACGACTCGGCCCGAAGAAGGCAGGACTTTCGAAATCTTGTATGTCAAACGACGACACTTAAAGTCCCTTTAAATGTTCGGCGGAAGACATACGAGTAGTTTGAACGGTCAACTCGGACACCACCAACTACAAACCTCGACCAATGAGAAGCCGAGCAACGCTTACCTACCTACACGGTAAAAGTTGCTCTCATGAGCGGTGCATTAAGCGCCTGCTTTGCAACAAAGTTGAATAGTGGTCGTTTTCTTTGGACGCTTGTGACACGTGGCATCGTCGTCTCCAGCGGACATATGTCACAACTCACAACTATAAATAGAGAAGGATTTGAAGATTTAGGCAAGAGGAATATACGCGAAATCAAGGGAAATCATTCAAGCTCACAACGCTACAGAACCTTCAAGCTTATCCGAGAGACGAACTAGTTTTCATAGAACACTTCTTGTAGTTCATCTCTCTAGGAGCATTGATCCCTTTCTTCTCTAGACTAAGCTCGTTGCTAGATTCATAGCTTAGATCCAGAAGGAGTTCACATTTAGTGAATTGTTCTTGTTGTAAGAACTCCTTCTCGGTTGGAGAATATTCCCTCCCTTCTAAACTTAGGTTTAGATTGTAAAGTCGCTAAGGACTATAACTTAGGAGAGCATCCGGTCTGCAGTATCCCCTGGCGAGGCTTGCTCGAGAATAATCAACAAGTTCTCTGCCTTGTTCGGGGCCGTGGGCGTAGGATCTTGCGTATCGAACCACGTTAAATCGCTTGTGTTCATTCTTGTTTTATTGCATAGCATTCAGCGACTTGAAAATCATAAGTTTGCATAAAGCGTATTTTATAAAGTGCACGGCCAAAGATTTAACTTGCAAAAACGCGTTTTCAAAAGAGGCGACTCGGGCCAACAACTATCCGCACTTTTCTGGTTGTCGTAGGCGGGTTTCGTATGCGACATCGGTCGGTAGAAGAGCTCGAAGGGCGACTCCGCTGACCCGGTGATCGAAGGCTTGCCTTGCTGTTCATCGATTTGCAAACATCGGCTTGGTGACCTTCGCGAAAAGCGAGCTCAGGTGTATTCACCCCCCTCTACACACGACTTTTCGTCTCGGACCCAACAATTGGTATCGGAGCGCACGGTGTTCAGCGTCGCCGGTTACGAAATGCTTGGTCTCTCGGGCGATCCCGAAAACCGTTTTCTTTGCATAAGCATCTTTTCGGCATCCTTATACTCTTACTCTTACAATGTCGATATGTCGAGGTATTAGGATGAGTGCCGATGTTCTCAATAGAGAACTACATGGTATGGCGCGTACGTATGGAGAGCACACCTAACGTCACTCCACGGCGGCATGTCGAGATGTCCTAGAGTCGAGGGCCGATCATTCCCATGATCGACGGCATAGTATTCTTCTTTGGAGGAGCGTGGGAGCACAGGCGGGTGCTAAGGTTCCCAAGGACAAATGCTGCCTTCACGCACGAAGAAAAAAGTTGCACAACCTTGACAGAGTTGCACGTAATGACATGCGGCTACGCTCGGTGACTCACATCTCGGAAGGGTACAAGATTGCAAAACGGCGAAAGAGCTATGGGGCGCCTTGGCTATCTTGAGCCGTGGAACCCCTCGGATCAAAGAAAACAAGCTCGAGCTAGAGCTTGGAAGTTCGGCGCCTTTGCAATGGAGCCTCTGAAACCATTGGCGGTGAGTGTCGGATTCACCAATCAAGTCAATGTCATCGATAGGTTTTGGGGAGGTCGTTCCCAACAAGGACATGAACACCAAGATCTTGAGAGCGTTGCCCCGACGCAGTGGCTTCCATTTGCTACTTATTTACGTCGCTACGATCTAAATGCTCTAACTCCCGATGTTATATTTTGAAATTAAAATCGGAGGAATTGAGCATAGCCTACCCAAAAAAGTGCTTACGCGCTCCGGTGACACACGGTTCGACCACGCCTTCAAGGCGACGGTCGGCAATACGGGAGCCAAGCTATTTCCTCAAGCGAGGCTGTGGCCACATCGGTAGCAAAGTCTTACGAGACTTCGGGCCACGACCGGCTAGCGACGTGGCTCTCAAATATCGAGAGGAAAAGGAGAGAGTCGGGAAGGCGAGGAAATACAACAGAGATTCTTCCTCGGGTAAGAAAGATTATCATAAGAAAGAAGAATCTAATCCTTCTGCGAATGCGGGGAAATCGGAGTCTGCGCCGGTCCGTCTAAAGACTCAGTTTGGTAAGAGCGGCGAGAACATCTACACTGCTACTGGCTTGCAAGAAGGAGGGACACTATCGATACGATTGTCCCGAACTCTCGGTTGCTCAAAGAGCGAACGGCGAGCGGGGAGAAAGAAATTCGCCGAGAGACGGCGAGCCCATATAGCCGGAGAGATATCCGACAACTTCGGTGAGGAGGATACATTCATGTATTCTTCGAAGACGAAGCCGCGTTCGTCGCGGTTGGAGTCGCGAGAGACGATTCTGATGAGTCGGCCGAATGCGTCGATGGTGGGAGAAAGAGGTGAGGTAAATTCTAAACGCATTATTACCTCTTCTTCACACGGCACACAAGACAGCGTGCTCGGTCGCGAGATGATCCTCTAGATGTGGTACAAGCCTACGATGATCTGCTAGAGGAACAATTCGGTGACGGAGAGTTCGTGAGAACCGTCCGGGGAACTTGAACGGTAAAGGTGAGAATCGGGAGACTTTCTTCGATTGTCGGGTCTCCTCTTGAGTCGGTGGATCTAGTTGCGAGACTCGAGGAAGGGATTGAATCTCTTATGACTAAGTCTCGGCTTCAAGAGACTCGAGATCTCGATTCGACCAGGACAATTCGAGAAAAGGGGTGAAATAGCCAAGCTCGGTCGGGAAGCTCACGAGACGTGCGGGAATGACTATGACTCGCTCCGAAGGAGTAGCGAAATGCGGAGAGGATTGATGGTCGAGACAATACCTAGGAGCGAAGGAGAAGCTTGAAAGCGTGCTTAGAGCACAACGGTCGACTTACGTGAAGAAGGCCTAGGCTATACACACGAAGCTTCTACCTCCAACAGCTCGGCAACCCAGGGCGATAGGTTCGTCGAGAGGAAAGGTGCAAGGCTGGCGACACCACACCTCGGGCGAAAAACAAGCGAGAAAATAATTACACCTCGGTAGAGTAGCAACAAGCGGTGACCAAGGTTCCGGCCCGGGACACCGCGATCAAATTCGGGGGAATCAAGATGGTCGAGATGGGCGGAACGGTACAAGGAGCCGTTTGTATGAGCACCCGGCTCGGTGCGGCTCGGTGCGGCTCGTACTACTATGAGCCCGGGGTCGGGGAGAAGCGCTAAGACTCGAGAAGAAGAAAGCTCCCGAACCCCAAAATTATCGGCGAGAAAGTCGGTATCTCCCAAGTCTGTGGAGAAGAAAGGCGATAAGGTTCGGAGAAGAAGAGTGCGGAACTTCTAAGGTCCAGAGACGGATCCGGGTTCGAAATCACCCACTAACTTTGTAAGGACCCAGCGAACCAAAGGGTACCTAAAAATGCCCTCTATTTTGCGGGTGCATAGGGACCGTGGATAGTGGACATCGAGTTGCTCGAGGCACATGACTTACCGGAAAAGAGTCTGGCGACCAACTACGTACAAGAAGATGGTCCCGAGGTGGGTCGGTGACAATTCCAAAGGCTACACAAGGGGATACGGAGCGGCGAACATTGGGGCTGCCACGAGTTCAAGAAGTAACATATGTTGAAGGACTTCAACATAATCTCCTTTCGGTTAGTCGATTACGTGATAATCTTAACGAGTAATCTTTGGTTTTACGTGATATTGTTGACAAATCTACGGGGAAAACAATGTTATCGAGGTTCGCGGAGGAAGAACATCTATGTTCCAAGCCCGGAATACCGCTGAGAACACGAGGCTTGCTTGCTCGCCTGAGACTAAATCGGGGTAACAAGTCGAGTGGCTATGGCACAAGAGACTCGGCCACTGAACTTCAAAACCATGAACAAGCTTGTCAAGAACTCTAAAGTCGGAAGGGCGCCCAACGAATCGTTTATCAAAGGCGAGAAATTGTGAAGCGTGCACGAAGGGAAAGCGAACAAAGAGTAGCAATCCACTTTATTTCGTCACCTTCACCTGATGGAATCCTTGGTACTTCACATGGACTTGTTCGGGCCGGTCTCTCCGGTGACTATAAGAGGCAAGAAGTATGCCCTTGTCGTCGTAGAGCGACTACTCGAGAGATATACTTGGGTCATCTTCATCGCCCTGACAAATCGATGTTCGGACGAGTTACCTAATCTCTTGAAGAAGCTCGGTGTGGAAAGAACATCAAGATTAAGAAGATACGCTCGGACGGAGGAACGAGTTTCTAAACTCGGTAGTTAAGACATACGGCGATAAAGAGGAATTCGGCACGAGGCATCGGCTGCGCACCCCTCGAGCGGAGCGGACTTGCTTGAGCGTAAGAGCAGAACACTCCCAAAGAAGCGGCAAGAACGCTCCTCGCGGTCCGGACTACCACTCAAAGTTTTGGGCTGATGCTACGACACCGCTTTGTTACACTCGAGAATCGATCACCTGCGGCACGGCCAACACGTGAAGACGCCTTACGAGCGTGGAAAGGGATAATTCCTTCTATTTCTCATTTTCATGTTTTAGTTTGTCCTTGCTTTATCCGCAACAATGGGAAAGATCGGTTGAAGGTCTTTGATAGCAAATCGATCAAGGAGTATTCTTAGGATACTCAGAGTCGATAAAGCCTTGAGTTTTTAACTATCGAACTCTTTGCGTGGAGGAAAGCCCTCATGTTGTTTTTGATGAATTTGTTGCGAGAACGGGGAAAGATACAAAGTCAAGCCTTGAGGATGTCGGCGGCAAGCTACGGGATCTCGAACTAAATGACAAAGGCGAAAGATCCGGCATTGTTGGGATGATGAGTCGAGAAGATGAAGAAATTCGAGACTCGGCCGACAAGCGATGTAGCTAACCTAGTTGATTCTATCGAACGGAATCAACAACGGGTAACTTCGGTCGATGAGGAAGCCCCTGTGGTAAGCGAGACCTCTGCGAGAATATAAACTTCGGGGGAACGATTAATGTTCTGAGCTAAATGCCCCAGACACAGGAAGCTCGGTAGATCCCAACCTTCTTCTTGAATTACTACGGTCGCACAAGCGGTACTCTTTTGAAATGCCTAATACACCCTGCGGTTGTGCGAAGTAGTATCGAAGAAGAAGCCCGACTCGGGCGTTCGTGGCTCGATGCTCATTCTTCGAGATCTTATCATTGGAGATCCATCAGCCAACTATAAGGACGAGATCAAGATTAAATCAGGAGAAAGCTCACTTTACTATTGTTTTACGTCTGAGAAGAACCTCGATCGATAGAGGACGCACTTAAAGATCTTGGCCCAGGTTATTGCTATGCAAGAAGAGAGCTGAACCGATTCGTCGAAATGAAGTTTGGGAGCTTGTCGACGGAACTGAACATCGGCACGTGATTGGAACTAAGTGGGTCTTCAAGAACAAGCGAGATGAAAACAACGTCATTGTCGGAAATAAAGCTCGACTAGTTGCTAAAGGATCTGATCGGGCGAGAGGAATTGACTTTGATGAAACATTTGCTCCGGTCGCCGAGATTGGAAGCCATTCGTCTTTTCTAGCTTATGCGACACATCGGAGATTTAAGGTATATCGAGATGGATGTGAAGTCGGCTTTTACAGAGCGGCGTGCGAAGGAAGAAGTCTACGTGGAACAACCGCCCGGCTTTCGGCGGGGACATCAGTGTACGAGACTTAGGAAAGCTACGTATGGGTTAAAACAAGCACCCGGGGCTTGGTATGATACCCTATCGAGACTTTCTACTTGAAAAGGTTTTCAAAAGGGGACGGTAGATCGCACCCCATTCGGCATAAAGTCGAGAAGATGACATTCTATTGGTGCCAAATCTACGTGGACGACATCATTTTCGAGCTGCGAGAAACGAAGTCGTATGTCGGCGGTTCGAGAAGATGATGAAGGAGAAATTCGAGATGTCCGTGATGGGAGAGATGAATTATTTCCTTGGATTTCAAGTAAAACAATCGGTGAAGGAATCTTCATCAATCAAGCGAAATACACTCGAGATCTTCTCAAAAGATTGGTGTGATTCCGACAAACCGGTCGAAGATCCCCATGAACACGAACTTTAAAATCGATCTAGAAAAAGAGGGAGCTTATTAGCTCTCTGCGATTATAGAGCTATTATTGGTTCTTTACTTTATTTAACGGCTAGCCGACTGACATAACTTATCTTTGTACGTGTATGCGCAAGATTTCGGGCGAATCCCAAGCGAAGTCATCTAGACTTCGGCAAAGAAGGTCTGCGATATCTAAGAGGAACACACAGGTGGGTTATGGTATCCTGGCTGATGATAATCTAATGCTTGGCGGAGTTATTCGATGCGATTATGCGGGATGCGGGATAGATCGAAAATCAACTCAGGAACATGTCGGTTCTAGAGCGGCAAGGCGATATCGTGGTTTTCAAAGAAACGGCACTCGGTAGCTACGTCCGCTCTCTGCGAGAAGCGAGTACATGGCTGCAAGAAGTTCTTTGTGCCCCGGATCCTTTGGCTTCGGACAACAATTGAGAGATTATGGTATAACTCGGGATGAAGTGCCCATCTTCGTGACTCCACCGGCTGCAATAGCTACAACTTCGGAACCTAGTTCTACATACCGAGATGCAAGCACGTGGACATCAGACACCACTTCATCGAGAGACCATGTCGAAAAGAAGGACATCGGGATGGAGAAAATCCCATGCCCGACAAGCAAAGAAGCGAGATATGCGACCAAACCACTGGGCGAGAACGAGGTTCGAGAGAACTATCGGTTGAGCTAGTGCGCTAGATCCCTGCGAGACAAGTCGGTAGAAGCCGAGCTACGATAATGATATACTTAGCAACAATTTGTATCGGTATGGAATCGGCACGACGGGTCGAGAAAACTTAGTACGGTGACTCGGTTGGGAGATGCACCTTTGTGCACGGCAAGGAGGAACATGGTCCTCGGCCACGACCGTCCTCCCGATAAATGATGGTAACCGGTGATAAGTTCGGGTGAAGAGGTTTGCGTAATATCGTTACTTAATTTGTTCGAAGCATGCCGCATTTAATGCATCGGTCGCTTACATTCGGTTGTTAAGGAGTATTTATTCCTTACCATTTATTATGTTTAAGGTTTGAGGAAAGGTCGGCGGGACTCCTCACTGCGTAATTAATGCTTTTTGTCGCGCATTTAATGCATGTCTTCTCCATTAGCTTTATTACGTATATCTATATTTTTGGCGGCTATTGTAATCATTCTTTTATAACATTTAATCTTAGCCGCCCCTTGATTTTGAAAGATTAAATTTGAACCGTGCGATTGGCCCGAAGATCAAACGTAATATACAAAATCTTTCATCTTCTATCAACTCCTCATTTTTCGCCATTCTTCATTTTCTCAAGAGCTTATCTCGCAACTTTGTTTTCTTATCCAAATCTCCTAAACAACTTTGCTTTCGCATCTCTTAAAGCTCTTATACACGGTAATGTATCGGATAATACGCTAGCAACTACTAACTTACTCTATTTTCAAGTGCTAATATGTTGTTTTGCGAGATTTCAATGGCGAACGTTCAAACTCCGGACAACATTGAGGAGATTGTAGCCTCCGGGTTTGTTTGAACCTACTTTGGCCTTTCGCCAAGTGGAGATCTCTTTCCTTGAACCCGTGTTTGGCGCTTTGGAGCGTTCGGGGTTGGAGATCTTTGGTTTGAAGCACCCCGTGCTTATCTCCCTCGGCAATTAGTTGAAGTTTATTTCAGCTGGAAATCTCTAGCGTCGGGAGGAGAGGAATCGATCCTTCTCTTATCGGAAGGGAAGTCGATCAAGATGAGTGGGAGTCGTTTGTTCTTACCTTCGATATTCAAGATGCTCTAGCTCTCTCATTCGATCTTCCCAACTCGGCATTTCTCAGATTGGATACAAGGAGAAGGAGATCAACGCATATGTGCGAGAAGTACGTGGACCTAAGGATGTGGCGTTCAAAAAGCGGCTTTCCCAGGGAATATGTTGCTACCTCCGTACAGAGGTTTAGCTTACGTGGTATCGCACATTCGACAAATTCGGGTGGATCATATGATCATTGTCCAAACCTAGGATTCGGTGATGATGGCGATAGACGATGGGGTTGAAGTGAGCTGGGCGAGTATTATACTACTCGAGATGAAGGCGCGGGCTCGGAAGTTCACCACATTACCCCATGGCGAGAGGAGGATAGCCGGTGTGGGTAAACTTCTATTCGGAACAAAGATATGCATTACGATAGAATGCATAGTTCGAGAGGAACTTCGCATTGTTGAGAACTTCGGCCTTTGAGGACTCCAAGTACTTTGACAAGAAGTCCATCAAATTCCGGACGAAAGTTGGGGGGCGAGAAATCCCGTAGGCGAGGGCGCTTGAGCTAAGAGAGGCTGCGTCTGCTCTGCCCCCATCTATCCAAGTACCAAAGAAGAGGAGGTTGGCTAAGACTCGACTGCTTGAGGTCACGGTGGCTCGGCCACTTACCATTATTGAGCCGGCTCCTCCTTCTACTCAAGAGGAGCAACTACTCGATTCGAATCTTTGGAATCGAGGGAGCGGCGATCAAGGACAAGGTCCCAGTGATCGGCTACGAGGAAGCGAGTCGACGAGAGAGGGAACCGTCACCCGCACCTCTCTGTTGAGTGGACAACAAGCGACACCACTCGATTGCGTGTTGCGGGTGAGATTGACAAGAGATACCGAGAAATTGTGAGCACGCGGATCCGGTTGAAATAGCGGTAAGGACAAAGAGCTCGAGATGCTCTTAAGGTTTTACCTTATTTGGGACATTCTTATTGACTTTGCCAAATCCCGGCGGTCACCGGATGAGCTGCGAGCGGAAGGAGCAAGAGCTCCAAGCGAGGTGGATTCGGAGAGCCGGTGATGTGGCGTCTTTCAAAGATTTGAGAGTTGCGATGCTCTATTTGCGAGCTTGAGAGCTCCGCGAAATAGCTCGCCCCCGTCTCCACCTTCGATAAAGGTGATAATGATGATCAAGATGAGGAGATGGATGGCAAACCCGAGGGAAGCGGACCGGGGAGAATCTGCTGAGAGGGACATACTCCCCCGAGAGAAGAGCCCAACACCACCCGTAATCACATCGGTGAGGCTACAAGCTGGCTCCCAGAAATGCAGATGGGAGGCGATTGATCTCGTTCTACGAGCGAGAGGCTCGGAACCGGCTCTTATCGAGATACAACCCGTCGGTTAGTGTCCTCACGTTACATCAGCGGGGCTATCAAACGCCAAGGTGAGAAAAATCGACTCCTAGCCGAAGATGTTCATTTCAAATGGGAGAAGTACACCGAGGCTCGGAAACGAAGCTCTAAGTAAGTTGGCCGGCGACATCTCGACTCTAAAGAGGCTTCTCGGCCGGATTTCAAGGAGATAGTTGAGCGAGGCCCTAAGTGCTCAAAAGGCCGATCTATCGGCCACGAGTCGGCGGTTTGCTTGCCGCTCGGCATAAAACTTTCTCGGAGCGGTGACTCGAGCCGTGAAAGCGATTGAGCTTCATAGATGAGAGAAACAAGATAGCAACCACTTCTCTTCAAGCGGCCCGTCAAGCGGCAGTGAGGCCTTAAAAGCCCCGTTCGAGAAAGAAATGACGAGAATCAAATGATCAAGCTCTGCTTAGAAACTCCGTCGAGGAGTCGGCCGCTTCGATTGAAGAAATCTAGAGGCGTCGGGGAGAAAGGCGGGAAAACTCGCGCCAACTTGGTGGTGATTTTGATGACACGGTTACCCGGATCAAAGATTACATTACTGTCGGAAGCGGGGCGTAAAAAGCTATCCGCACCTCCACGGCAAATATTGCGATGCCAAAGGGGGAAGATATTGTGAAAGATGAACGTACGGATACGGTGGCGTCCGGATCCTTGAGGACGAGGCTCGGGAGGCGGGACCCTCCTCGGCGGCGAGCCCTCGGCCGCGGAGTTCGGGGGAACGAGCTCGGGAGCGGGACCACCCTACTCGAGAAGAAGTACATCTACGAGGTCCTTCTCCTTGATTTCCCACTACAAGCCACCCCCGTCTCCTCTTCGGTGCGCACATAGACAAAATCGCTCAATTCCTTGAAGAGCCCGGTGAAGAAGAAGAGTCTCAACAGTGCCCGCGAGAGGTCGGGGAAAGAAATCGCTACTTTGAATCCACTACTCCTTCCTCCCCGGTCAAGAAGTTTAAATCAAAAGCGGAGCAGAGGCATTCGACCTCGGAGAATAGCCCAAGAGTACACAAGGCAATTTGGACCGGGAGCGTCGGCTAGAGGGAGCGGTGAACGGCGAAAAAGCCTAAGGGCAAAGGCTGTCGGGAGCGAAAGGAAGAGAAAGGTCATTAATACGGTCGAAGAGCAAAGAAGAAAGCCCGAGAAGATTTTGCTAAGGCTCTTAGGCGAAATCAAAGCTCTTTGCTCGAGTATTCCCATATCTACTCTTACACGAGCCGGATAGCGGAAGATCAAGCGACACAGGGGAGCGGCGGCGCAGGGCGAGTCTCGGACGAGGAGACACTAGAAGCGGCCGCCTCTGTGAGAAGAAAAGGATGGGTGACACAGCAAGAATGAAAAGCTATCGATAAACCGGCGGCCGATCAGAAGGCGGATCGAGAGGATCTAAGTTCATCGGGGGCCCCGCATCAAGCAACAACCGATTCGGCATGTGGATAAGTGGGTGCCGGGTGATATGAATGAACATTGGGAGAGATTGAAAGAAGTTTTTATCAAAGGCTACTACGTATGGCGCATTTACCCGCTCGGCTTGCTTCGGCCGATCGGCTCTTTGAGGAGTTGATTACGAGATTTGATGTTGAATTCGGTGAAGCGGTGAAGCAAGTCATGGAATCACGAGAATATAACCTTCCGTGCCCCGGCTTTCAGACGTATTCCACCGCGAGACTTGCTAATGGGCTTGCTGAGCACTAAGGACATAGAAAGAGAAGTGGAGGAAGCCGCCTACGATCCGAGCCTGCTCCACGAAAGGCCGGATGATAACTTGGAGATCCGGGAGATTCGAGCT
Source organism: Lavandula angustifolia (assembly GCA_028984105.1). Classification (NCBI taxonomy): domain Eukaryota; kingdom Viridiplantae; phylum Streptophyta; class Magnoliopsida; order Lamiales; family Lamiaceae; genus Lavandula; species Lavandula angustifolia. The sequence goes on from CM054818.1 coordinate 22,446,806, forward strand.
AGAGTGTATAAATACTATTACACGGATCCTCCGAGGAAAAATCCAGCTTGACTTCAAGAAGAAAACGCAGAAGTTCAAGAAGCGGCGGCGGTGATTTTCTCCTTCTCATCTTTTGTAATAGCATAGGAACTACGTAATTCTTGATATATATATCGGTTCCTCCGCTTGCTAGACAATTACTCATTGTCTTTCGGCCTTTTTCTTTGTGTTTACACAGGCGATCACTAAGTGATCGGCACACACTCACATCGGTTTCTACGATCTTGCCATACTCTCGCCTGCTTGAAGTTCGTTTATGATTATCGGTTTTTCCTCGGGCGTTTAAAGGGGAAATTGTTGTCTTGGCATCATCAATTAGGGAAATTGTTGGATATGAGTCGGTAGATTGATACTCGGTTGTTCCAGGGTTAAAAGAAATTGGGGGAAATCATAGTAGTACTATGGAATTGAAGATCCCAAAAGGGGCTGATATCGGTAGATTAGTGTGTCGATAGGATTAGGCGATGTATAGGTTAGACTTGATGTAATGCTTATTATTTTGTCTAAGTCACGTGCGGGGTAGTTGTTGAGCGATCTTCTGCTGAAGATACTTTTGAGAACCCACGTCATCGGTGTAATCGCTTGCATTCTTCGTCGGCGGTGATATCAAACTTCGGTTGAAGATCCGCATCGGTGGCCCGGACCTCGGTAAAGCATTCTACGCAGGCGTGGTCATCGGTAGAAGAACCGGTGCAAGCGGTATACCTTCGCGATCGACCAGCGACTATCGAAGCTCACTTTATCGGTCAGGCGACTCGGTAGAAGAAGGCAGAGACTTTTGAATGCTTGTATCCGACGAGCGACACTTAAAGTCCCTTTAAATGTTCGGCGAGAAGACATACGAGGTAGTTTGAGCGGTCAGCTCGACACCCCCCAACTACAAACCTCGACCAATGAGAAGCCGAGCAACGCTTACCTACTCTACACGGTAAAGGCTGCTCTCATGAGCGGTGCGTTAAGCGCCTGCTTTGCAACAAAGTTGAATAGTGGCCGTTTTCTTTGGACGCTTGTGACACGTGGCATCGTCGTCTCCAACGGACATATGTCACAACTCACAACTATAAATAGAGAAGGATTTGAAGATTTCGGCAAGCAAGAGGAATATCTCGCGAAATCAAGGGAAATCATTCAAGCTCACAGCAGCTCTAGAACGCTTCAAGCTTATCCGAGAGACGAACTAGTTTTCATAGAACACTTCTTGTAGTTCATCTCTCTAGGGCACTGATCCCTTTCTTCTCTAGACTAAGCTCATTGCTAGATTCATAGCTTAGATCAGAAGGAGTTCACATTTAGTGAATTGTTCTTGTTGTAAGAACTCCTTCTCGGTTGGAGAATATTCCCTCCCTTCTAAACTTAGGTTTAGATTGTAAAGTCGCTAAGGACTATAACTTAGAGGGAAGCTGTCCGGTCTGCGGTATCCCCTGTGAGGCTTGCTCGAGAATAATCAACAAGTTCTCTGCCTTGTTCGGGGCCGGTGGACGTAGGATCTTGCGTATCCGAACCACGTTAAATCGCTTGTGTTCATTCTTGTTCGGCGGGTTAGTTGGCGTAGAATACGCTTTTTGTAAATAAAAACTAGTGTATTATCGTGTAGTAATGATCGGTGCTCTTAGATAGGCTTATCGCAAAGTTACGTAGTTTATATTTAGGGTTTATAATTATTATGAGAAGTTTTTAAAATTAGGGTTTTGTACTTATTGTAGAGATGTTTATAAAATTAGGGTTTGTAATTATTGTAAATATTGTAAGTGATAATTCAAATTTTATGAAACAAATCGATTATAATCGCCGTATTTGAGTCTTTAAAAATTTAGATCCCCCAAATAAAATGTCACGGTAAAGAATATAAAAAAAAACACAAAGATATACTACATTTAAACGGAGAACGAAATAATCATTTTAATCTAGTAGTATAATTAATATTTATTGTATTAATATATTTTTATAAATTTACAAAATTAATATATTTTTTATGTTGTTATATACTCCCTCTAGTTCCATTATTAATGTCCCACTTTGCCTTTTTTGGTTGTCATTATTTATGTCCATACCAAAATAAGGAAATAAATGAGTAGACCACAATCAATCTAAGCAAGTGGACCCGCTCCTTTATACTTTTACGCACAACTTTCTGCACTTTCCTCCCATTATCTTAATTACAGTGCTTCGGTCCCGATGTGACATAAATAATGGGACGGAGGGAGTATTAAATTATTAAATATTTAATATATAATATTAAATATATAATATATGTCAATTTTAAATATATCACTAGGGATTTTACATATTTATATAAATATTTTGCATATTTTAATATATTTTAATTAAATTTTATTATATATAATACGGAATTTATTTGATTTTTTTAATATATAATATATTTTAATGTATTAATGTATTATTTAACATTGAAATATTTTACGTATTTTAACATATTTTAATGCGGAATTTATTTTACGAATATATAATGTATAAATTATTAATATATAATACGAATTATTAATATATAATACGAATTTTAATATATTTTAATTAAATAATATATAATTTTACATATAATTATTTATATAATTTACGTATAATTTTACGTATAAATATTATATAATTTAGTATTTATATAAATATTTTACTTATTTTAATATATTTTAATTAAATAATATATATAATAAGAATTTTATTTTACGTATTTTAAAATATTTTAATGCGGAATATATACATATATATAATACGGAATTTATAATATGGAATTTATAATACGAAATTTATAATACGGAATTTATTTTATATATAATACGAAATTTATATATTAATATATTTTATCGAAGATTATATTACGGAATTTATAATGCATCATGTCCAAATTGCTATATGTTATTAAATACGAATTTGCTATATGCATCATGTCATATTTTTAAATATTTTAATGCGGAATATATACATATATATAATACGGAATTTATAATACGGAATTTATCGAAAATTATATTACGGAATTATATTTAACGTATATTCTGTCTCGTATATATACATATTTATTTGTTATATATTGAGGTGAAATATGTCTTTTAAACGGAGATATTGGAATTATTATGAATAAATATAATTTATTTAGATGTTTTAATTAGTATATGTCTCTCAGACCATTATTATTCGCCGTTAAATATTTGTTTACGTGAATTACAGAGCTATACTCCTAAATTATGGTGAACTAATTTGTTATTTTTCGTTCATGCGAGAGTCGATGGTATTTTTTGAGGTACGTAGTCGGGTCGGCTAAACCTCGAATAATGATTCATTACAAGTGGGATGTGATCCCCTTATCAGAATTTCTGCGACGGCCGTCGGCGGTGACACCCTGTATGCACAGTGCAGTGAGACTAGCCCTTTCGGGCATTTGATGGAATGGGAGGGGAGTGTAAGTGCGAGCAAAACTCTCCACCGGCTCGTATGTAGTGAAATTTCCTTGGGCGACGTTGTATCCGACAACATTTGGTTTCTAATAACGGATCGTCGGTGAAGTTTGGTCATTTGGAATTCGCCCCCGGTCTCGGGGTTGATGTTCGGGTCATCCACATTTGACCCGACAATGGAGCATGATGCTTCCACGGTTCATGCGAGGGTCGTATTTTGTGGCGATAGGAGATTGAAAATATCCGGGGTTGGAGGATATTTTCGGAGGGCACGCGGTGAAGCGGTGCATCGGCGGCCGACTACGTGAAAGCGGCAAATGTGTTGATGTTGCACCTACTAATCTTGGGTGTTAGAGGCCGAGACTAATCGATGACTTCGTTTGGGTGTTAGTGGACAACTTTGAACGCATGGAAGGAATTCCGTGGGGAGCGTATGCATCCAGAGCCTTGCTTCACTACAAGCAATTCATCCCCGACACTCTTGCGGGATGTAAAAGTGTCTTATGTGTTCGGCGGGCCCGTACGGGCCTTACAAGCATGGGCTTACGATTGCATCCCGAAGTCGGGAGGGCTTGTGCGGAGCAGGCGGACCGGCATGCGATTCCACGTCCGTTGAGGTGGAATTTCGAGAGTGAGAGGGACCTTATTTGGATTCTTCGACAATGAGGTAAAGAACTATGTTTGTTCACTCCAAACACAAATATGGTAAAATATATTTATCTTTGTGGAGAACTATAATCTTATACGTATTTATAAGTCATAAGAAACCATATAAAATAATATATCTCTATTTAAATTATATATTTATTTGTTTTATATTCGATTATGTAACATTGCTTGTTTTATATATAGTTGGAATGCGTTACGATGGTTGAGGAGGAAGCGAGCTCTTCAGCGATTATTATGCGAGCACGATGTCCGGCGAGGTACTTGGCGTGCCGTATAGAGAGTCGGTTGTTGTCCGGTTTGGATGCGAGCGAGCCGGAGCGATGGACATTCCTCGTCCGCGCGGCCTGCGGCACCCCGCTCTCGCTTTGCATCCCCGCCGGGCATGCGAAACGTCCCGACGAAATCGGGCTCCGGCGAGTTCGGAGGGGTCTGCGATCTTGATACTCAAGACATGACTCCTCGAGAGAAAAAGTTTTGGAAGAAGATCAAAAACTTTTTCTCCAAAAATAAGTCGGAGCGGAAGTCGGCGGATGAGGGAGGGACGATCGTACCGCCCGAATAGTCATGTCGAGGAGGATCGTCGACACTCGGTTTCACATAGTCGCGGCATTTCAGATAGTCACGGTATCTCCGATCGACATTCCGAAGTCGCGGCATCTCCGGTCGACATTCAATTTCTTGTACTCGCGGAGCAATTCCACATGCATCATGCGGTCGGGTCGACCTAGTTGTTGATCCCGTGGCCCGGCAGCGGCGACTCGTCCGTCGCATCCGAGGCACGCACGAAGAAGTTTCATGATCGACACGTGTCCACCCGGCCGTTCTTTGCTTCCATACCATGAGCCCGCGCAGCATGCGCTTCTCCCGGTCCGGTGTCGAGGTAGGTGATCGGCATAAAAATCTTACTAATGAGAAAGCATGTTAATCTCTCAAGCTAATTTGGTTCATTTGACTGGCGTGTATAGGGGACTAACAAGCATCCATCGAATGAACATTGTACACCGTGATCTGAAAAGTGCAAATTGCCTTGTGAACAAGCATTGGGTTGTGAAGATATGCGATTTTGGGCTTTCCCGGAAACTGACCACCCGTCCTATGAAAGATTCTTCATCGGCTGGTACGCCAGAATGGATGGCACCAGAACTCATTCGCAACGAGCCCTTCACAGAGAAATGCGACATTTTCAGCCTGGGCGTCATAATGTGGGAGCTCTGCACTCTCAAAAGACCATGGGAAGGCATACCATCTGTACAGGTAAACCTTTAGCCTACACGAGCAACGATAAAAAAAGAAAGCGGAAGAAGGGTCACATATTGCACTTGTTTATGTTGTTGTGATGAATAGGTAGTTTATGCTGTTGGCAACGATGGGTTGACGCTTGAAATCCCAGAAGGTTCACTGGGAAAGCTAATAGCAGGTATTGTTCAACATAAAATGACTTATAAATGCATTCCTTTGAGATAATTAATCCCTCCGTCCCATAGAAAGTGTCCCGTATTCCGTTTCGGGCTATCCCATAGAATGTGTTGGTCTTATTTTCCTTAATTTGGACAGATTGCTGGGTTGAACCAGATCAACGACCAAGTTGCCAGGAGATTCTCTCGCGCCTGCAAGAATGCGAACTCTTACTCTGTTAATATATGGTTTCTTGTCTTTCTCATACTGCAAGTAGCAGGAATGGGTTTCGATGGTGACGAGGATGACGTTATAAATTATTGTCAATGATTGTCACTGTGTAGATGGAATGAAATTTGAGCAAAAGAGTTGCACAATCAAATAATCAATATTTTGGTCATAAAATATTATAGTAATTCATATTTTATGATTTTATTTATCGTTTATTTGAGAGAAGTGTGACCCCGGTGACGACAAGGCTTATTATCAGCCAAAGCCTATCAAACGAAAAATGTGGGACCAAAGCCTACGTGTTGGGTGTAATTTTATAACTTAGGAAGTAAGCAGTTTAATTATTTATTTTTAGGATATTACCTTTAAATTAGACTAAGTTTGAATAAAATTTGATTTTATACGCGACTTTTAAGAGGCTTCTTAAAGTACATAACTTTTCAATTCATTAAAAATTGCACATTATTTAAAAAAAAATAAAAAATCATAAAGCTGATGTGGACATTGGAAATTCCAATGTGGACAAATTGGCGGGCGATTAAGACGACGTTATTTCTCAAATATTTACTAAGACGTTATTTCAACTCTAAAACTTGTTTAGCTGGTTTATTAATACTTAAATTTAGAAAGTCATGTGTAAAACTAAATGAACTCAAACTTCATGTATTTATATGTAATAAATATTGCACAATTTAATATGTGGACGAATCTATCCGCAAATTAAGCCGTCAAATGCCACATTTTTATCTCTTTGATTCAATTTATTTGGAATTTTTCGTCGAATTGAAAAGATATAATTTGAGGATCATTTTAAAAATCATGGGCAAAATTAAAATTTATCCATAACTTAATGTATTTTGAGACTAATATACCTTTATTTTTAATTATTTGCGTATTATGTTCTCTATCTCCTGAATTTTCCCCACAATAAATATTTGGTTCACAAGATGTGGTGTCATTTCATTCATAATTGTTGTACGTGTAGGTACAATCACGATCCATCTCGTGCTTGCAGTGTAGTTCTTTCATTCCATTTCTACCCATGTGATAAATTCAGACAATTTTCATTGTTACCGTGCCATCCCATATCGTTTTCATAATAAACTTCATCTGCAGATTTCTAGGAAAAAATAAATAAACAAAAACTTCCTCATGCCCCCAAAGTTTACAAGAAAGAGGTGCGTAGTGCATTGTTCCGAAGGGAGAAAGCCCCCATGTTAAATATTCATTCTTTACATTGAAGTTGTTCGAGTATATTTTTTGATTCGTCCTATTAAAGTTGTCCATTTTTTTTCTTAAATTATTACAAATCTTTTATTTGAGAGACTCATAATTTTATACAAATTTATAGGCAACTAATAAGCTCTCTTTAAAAAAGGCGTAAAAAAAAATATGAACAAGCTTTAATGAGACGGAGAGAGTATTCAAGTCTCTTTCATGCCTTAAAATATAGTTCTTTCTTCATAATAGGTCAAAAGAGTTGGTTCAGTCGGCCAACAGAACCAAACCGAACTCTGATCAGTTAGAATTTTCTGAAAAAAAACAAGAAAACTAATTTAAAGAAAGCTAGCAGACAGCTGAAATTGTCCACTACTAATAAAATACCTTGGGCTGAACATGGATCGAAAGAAATACGTTGGACTGGAATATTAATTTTAACCTATATTTAAAAAAATCAAAAATTACTATTAATAAAAAAAGAAAAAAAAAATCTTACCGGGGTTGGAGCCCACCCCAGCCCATAGGGTGGGTCCGCCCCTGATCTCATCCAATATGCACCCATTTAATATAAGTGTTAATATACGGCAATCACTGTTGTTATTACATTCTAACTAGCAAAATTCGTTTAAAAGCTATCTAGCAAATACCCAATTTTACTAAAATACCCTCACCTTTTCAAATTTTTCACATAAACTTGTCAAATCGGCACTATGTGTTGATCGGCCCGACCCTATTGATCGGCACTACCTTATTGATCGACACAAAAAATTGTGATCGAGCACTACCTATTATGGGCACGACCCTATCGGTCGGCACGGCCCTATAGGTAGGCACAAAAAATGGTGATGGTCAGCACGACCCTATGGATCGGCACAAAAAAATTATGCCGATTAATAGTCGTGCCGATCACAATTTTTTTGTGCCGACCGTGATCGGACCATCCCATCGTTTCACTTTATTGAAGAAGCAGGGGTATTTTCGTCTTCTTGGGTATATAGTGTAGTTAAATATAAGAATTGGGTATAAATGTGTTTGTCTTTTCCCAGATGGGCATTTCGCCGCCGGACTCTTAATATAATATAGGGGAAAATGTTAGAAATGCCCACTTTATGTCAATATTGCACCAACTACAACAAGTATTTAGTAAATGCATGTATACTTACCGGGACATTTATGTCCCTACAACCACTTGACTGTTGCACGGGGACGAAAGCGAGAAAAAGAGTTTGTTGCCTTTCTTTGAGGTGGCAACACACCTACTCCCTACTCCCCTTCTTTCCATGCGGTCCAACATGTATTAATTGCGGAAGCGAGAAATTGAGGGTTTTGTCTTTTTAGTAATATATGTTTTTTAGATTTTGTTCAAGAAGTTCATCCAATTTCTCTCCAATTTTTTTTCCCATTTTTTTTGGCCGCTCATCCATTTATTTTGCCCAATTATTACTGCCGTTGAGATTCCCTTTTTTTTTTCGGCTCGACTCATCCATTTATTTTTTTCGATTTTGCCCAATTATTTCACGGATCTAAAATATGGAAAAAAATGTATTAAATAGGGAAATAATGACTGAATCCCTATTTTCTCTCCAATTTCTCTCCAATTTCATTGATAATCAGGAATCCCTAATTTCTCTCCAATTCCATTTTACTTAGGATATTGTTAGTTTTTATCCATTTAAAAAGTACGATTTATGGATACAATTAATTAGGAAATAAATAGAAAATAAATACGATTATGGATACGATTAATTATGGAAATAAATAGGAAATAAATAGACTCGACGAAATGAATCCCATAAAAATAGGGATTTCAACCGGCCATGAACAGATTTCATTCGCTTTGAGAAAGCTTTGGCCATGAAAAGATTTTTTACAAGCTTTTGGCATCGGTTAAATCGGTAGGGTGATGGGTAGGTTCTCCGGCAACGATCTCGTGAGCTTTTGGCATGGAGTGACCTCCTGGTCAAGATTCCCACGCTTTGCCCTACCCCCCCAGCCCTGCGTGAGCGGCGGAAGTGTCTGCGTGAACATGATGGGCAGATTCCCACACAAATTTGGGAAGAAAAAAATGTTGTTGAGGGAAATTAGGGTTAGTATGTATAAGCATTTATTCATCACGAAAAATTTGATGTTGACGGAAATTAGGGTTTTTAAATGATATTTGTAATTGGGTGTTTTATGCGTAACATGTAATTTTGTCCAGAAACATGATATTTGCAAAAAAATTGGAGAGACGGAAATTAGGGTTTCTATGATATTTGTAATTTTGTCGAAAATTTGATGTTGACGGAAATTAGGGTTTCTATGTATAAGCATGTTATATTCAATAATATTTTATGTATAAAATAGGGAAATAAATATGGATTATTATAAAAATTAAAAATGCCCTCATATTTATTTTCCCAGAAAATCATTTGCGTATTATTTTAGAATTTATAATGCAATATCTATAAATTTTAGAATAAAATGAATCCCTTAAAATAAGGGATTCAACCGCACACTATCAAACATTTAACCCTCACCACTCTCACATGTTATTTCACTTCACCACTCTTCAAACATTTAATTTTTTTCCCTCACCACTCTCACACATTTATTTTCTTCCTTCCCCACTAACACTCACTCTTCTCACTCTTCTCACACTCAAACTCTCTATATCACGCTCAAAATTAACTCGAAACTCCCTATAATTTTGAATGAAGTTGATAACTTCTCACGCTCGAGTTTCTCACGCTCCTTTCCCTCACAATTAATTTTGAGCTTACGAAAAGAGCCGACCACCAAGTCGAAATCTCTCTATCTTGTGAAGATATTACGAAGCTTGATCGAAATGGTGACAATAATGCAAGCGAGCGGGTTAGTTGACGTAGAATACGCTTTTTGTAAATAAAAACTAGTGTATTAGTGTGTTCATTCTTGTTTTATTGCGTAGCATTCAGCGACTTGAAAATCATAAGTTTGCATAAAACGTATTTTATAAAGTGCACGGCCAAAAGATTTAACTTGCAAAAACGCGTTTTCAAAAGAGGCGACTCAGGGCCTAACACTTATCCGCACTACGGTCTCGCGCGAGTTTCGTAATACTAACATCGGTCGGTAGAAGAGCTCGAAGGCGACTCACTTTGACCCCAGTGATCGAAGGCTTACTTGCGCTTGTTCATCGATTGCAAGCATCGAGCCTAGTGACCTTGAAGAAAAGGCAGGCTCAGGTGTATTACCCCCTACTCTACACGACTTTTCGTCTCGGACCAACAAATAGTATTCTTATTGAAGGTCCACATTTTGACATATGCTTCATTTTTGTCCATTATCTTAATCATGTTCAAATTTGATTCATAATAACGAGGATAAAGAGGCAAAAATTGAACAAATATTACTAATTTTGTAAAACAGGCAAACATGAAATGATGGATTAAAATGAATTAAATAACAACTAAAGAAATAACCAACCTAACGAACTATTTGGCCCATCAGATTTGAAGCCTATAACAGAAATTGGTAGTACAGTAATAAGATATTTAACTATGAATTCGTGGAAGAATAAAGACTCCTCCTTTTTATCTCACAATATTTGTAAATACTACCTAGTACTTCCTCTGTAATATTAAGAAAATAATATTTTATGGTGTAGATTTTTTGATTTTTAAATAATTACTTTATATTTAAGAATACAAAAAATTACTAATAGGTTGGAAGGAAGAAGTACATATTTGCTAGTAAGACAAAATAGATAAATTTACAACTAAACCATTAAATAGTGCTCATTAAATATACTTATTATATACATGTCGTATTCAGTTAAACATAAACCATCGTGCGAAGGGCATTAAGAGATGTACCTTTTATTTTCTTACTTTTAGTTGTTAATAAATGATTCCATGGGTCAATTTTTTAACAAATCAATGGTCACCACTCTCAGAGCGGTTTATATGTCTTAGCGTTTGTATCTTTTATATGTCTGCATCATGAGGGTATTAATATGTGTCATTTCCCATTAAAAATGTGGGTCGTATTTAGCAGCGTGTCAATCTTTCTTATGGTGTGGTATACGCGAGGGTATACAAAAATGGTGCTGCTGTATGGCCTTTATGCACTACTCTTATTAATCACCATGCCAACAACTTTGAATAACGAACTTTTAAAATTTTGTATACGTCTCTTCTGCTATTGTAATTTGTAATTGTGTCAACATAGGGCTGTCAATTGATCCGGATAATCAATCGAAATGAACCAAAATTTAATTCGGTTTTTGTTTTTTTATTTTTATAATTTTTGATTTTCGGTTATTTTTTGTTTAATCAATTGGTTAACCAAACCCAGCACATTTGAAAATTTTTATATTAAAATATTAGTTTTATAAAAAATATTAATTCTTGTCTATTATATTTGTATTAATATATTAATCATTTTCTATTTTATTTATATTAAAAAAATCAACTTATAATTCTTTATTTTGATTTTTAATTTTTTCTTTTTTTTTCATAGAATTTTTCTAATCAAACCAAACCGAATCAAAATATCTCAGTTTGATTTTTGGTTTTGCAAAATAGAGAATCGAACTTTCGATTAATCGAAAATTTTATTTGGTTTAACCGATTTGACACTCCTACTTAAAAGTGTCAATCTCGAATTTTAAGGGAGGGTATGTCGTAGATTATTAGCCTAACATTATTTTTGCGAGACTTTTCAAATAATATTAGATAGAGTTTTGGAGTTTACTCAATGGAGATATCATATAGTAATAGTGATTTTCGCTCGTTGTGATGGCCCACAGTAATTAAATCGAATTAAAATGGAAATGGTACCCTTCAAGGCTTCAACAAATGATGGTTCTTAATAAAGTATGATATAAATATGGAAAAGGATTTGTGTATCATATTTTAATGATTAGGTTATGCTTCAAATCAAAGACTTTGTCTCTTCCTCCAATAGCTGCTGCCCTTCTTTATCCCCATAATCACACTTAAGAACAAATTGGCTTCCTCTAAGTTATTGGTAAATTACCTTATTATCCTTGACTACCGTTATAGAAAAGTCAATAGTCAAAAAGTTATTAGCGTATCCGGCGATGAGCCGGCGACGCTGGACTTCAGTCACGGCGGAAAGTGGTGAAGAAGAGGAAGGATTTATAAAAATAATAATTTAATAATAAAGTGTAAGATGATTTAATTCGATGCAACGGTCAAATTGATTGGCATTAACAGATTATTAAGGAAGTAATAATGAGGCATGCAAACTGAAGTATATTGATGCCGTGATATTTTTTTACCAAATATTCTACGCCTTGTTCGAAGTGTGGACTAGATAAAAACTCTAATCTTATATAATCAAAGTAGCGTCCCCGTTAAAAATCAAATCTTTACAATTTTGGATGGCACCGTAACACTTCCTAGACCGTCAATGTGTATAATAAAATGCAATTACCTAATATTCGACGCCATATTCAACATATGGGCGGTTAAAGTTATGCTCTATGTAATCAAAGGAACGATGGAGTTAAAAACTCAAATCTTTATAATTTTGGATGACATCCACGTGCTTTTGGATCCGTTACATATTGCGGGTTCGCAATCGTCAAAAAAAAAAAAAAAAAAGCGATTAATAACTAGTATATATAAATATGTATGATGTATTCGGCGCATAGAAACATGGGCGGGATTCGAACCCGAATTCTTGATTTTTGGAATTAATATGGAAAGATTGGGAATAAATTATTGTGACCATAGTACTGTACATTGATTTAACACCTCATTATGCGTTAACAAACAAAAATCAAGAATATGATTACACATTTGTTAAATTCTCAGGTTGTATTAAATGCCAAACAAGTCGAGGATTTGTGGGTGTCAGGAACAGTGTATCTCTACCCTAACTGGTCAAACTTCACATGTCTAGGTTTCAGAAATTATGTGAAAATAAAAAATCATTTTTTTCTAATTTATACTAAAATAAAAATAAATATTTTTGGAGGGTCATGTACAAACTTAATTACTTCAAGATTTTGTTTAAACTTTCTTCTGCTTTTGTTAAAATTTGCAAATTTGTTACACAAAAACGGAGTTTATGGAATCCGTAATTTCGAAAGGTAGTTGCGGGTTTTTCTATTATATTTTGTAAAAATTTAAGAAATAAAGAAACATGTGAATCAAATTCTTTGCTGGATCTCAAAGGGACTAGGAAGAGATCATCCTCAGTCTAGATTGTGGACTGATTAAATCCTACAAAAAGGACAATCTTGTAAATGCAGCTTGATGGTATTCCTAGATTTGCTGGTCCTTCTGTTGACTCTCTCTTCCCCCCTCTCTCTCTCATCTACACAAATCTAGTTTTTCTTATTATTCACATTCCTCTTTTGTCTGGATTTCACTTTATCTACTATTTCTTGTTTCCTCACACCATTGCTATAAATGCAGTCTTACTTCTAACTTGTACCCTCATTTTTGCTTTCCCTTTACTATTCTCCTTTCTCTCTCTCTCTGTTTTCCTCCATTGCAAAACAAGCATTCTTTTTCAGCTTTACTGATGTGCCTCCTCAAAACCCTACCTACCATTTCTCTCCTCCATGCTTTTTTTAGACATCCCACACTCCAATTTCTCCGCATTATTCAGAAATGAAGGGAAAAATGAGCTCTCCCATATCATAAAGATTGGATTTTTGTCTGGCATTGTTCTAAAGAAAGAAAAAGAAATCTGCTTTGTCATTTGCATGATTGTTGTTGTTTCTCTTGGCCCACTTCACACCATAACCTTCTACTACTTCTAAACTACTCTTTCTGCTGCCTATCTTTCTTTTCTGATACTCCTTTTCCTTTTGCCCCTTTCCCCCTTTTCCGATTTTTGTTTTTGGTGGGGTAGTGATATTTCATCCTTACATTGGACAGAAAAGTAGCATTTATTTGGTTGTTTGGGCTGTCAAGGAGGAAGATCAGAGGGGTTGAGTTCAGATCAGTGGCAAAGGTGAGAGATTTCTCTCTCTAGATGTGTTTCTCTCTCTTAATGTTTATTATGCTTGAACAGTTTTATGCATTTTCTTGATTTTGACTCAGTCATTCTGATTTGGGATTGAGTTGGGACCTGTAATCTGTGTAGATTAATGGAGGCCTAATTAATTTATTTTATTTCCCAGATTCTTGAAATGCTGTTGATTTTGTTATGATTTTTGAGTTTATATGCAGAGAAGGAAGGAGTCTATTTATTGGTTAAATTTCTGAAAAATATGCTAGGGCAGAAAGATTTTGCAATTAATTTGTTAGGAACTTATAAGTTTATGCAGTTAATTTGTTTATGAACTTATAAGTTTCTTTAAGAACTAGTATTACAGAATGCAGCCTTGAATCTTAGAGAAGCATTTTGCTATCTCTTTGTGTTCTGATTATGGGAGTGTTTCTGGGATTTAGGATTCAATGGCTTATTCCTTGTCGAAGACTTAAAGAGTGTGGAAGTAGTGTCGAAATTACGGAAAATGTCTTCGGACACTTTAAACTCTGAGTTATCGAAGAAGTATGGGCCTTTAAAACTCTGGGTTCTCATTGGCATATGTGTGGGAGCTTTCATAATTCTAATCCTAGGAATCTTGTCAATATGGATGGTCTTCCAACGGAGATCTCGTAGAAGAACCTCGGACAAATACTCCCGTGTCCAGATTCCTCACATCTCGAAGGATATCAGGGTAGATAAAGTAGGAGAGGAAAGCTCCCATGACCATCCAGAAACTTTACACTTGACTATCAATGAGAAATATAGTGACAAGACGACAGAGAAGATGTTCTTCCATTTGGGTAGGAGTAAATCAAGTGATGCCGATAATATCAGCCAGTGTAGCTCAATCTATCATCATGAAATGGGCTGTAGCTCTCAGTCGGGAGAGGAGGGAAGTTCCGGTCATGCAAGAAAACAATCCTCAATGTCGTATGGGGTTGCCTCTGCATCTCCGTTAGTCGGTTTGCCGGAAGTTTCTCATCTTGGATGGGGCCATTGGTTCACACTTAGAGACCTTGAAATCGCAACGAATCGTTTTTCAGCTGAGAATATTATTGGGGAAGGTGGGTATGGAGTTGTGTATCATGGAAGGTTGGTTAATGGCTCGGAGGTGGCAGTTAAGAAACTTCTTAACAATCTGTGAGTACTCTGTTTTAAAATCTGTAAGAAACAGAGTATGTGTTAACTCTGTTTTCTACTAAATGACATAATGCATTGCAGAGGCCAAGCGGAGAAAGAGTTTAGGGCGGAAGTAGAGGCGATTGGACATGTTCGACATAAGAACCTAGTGAGGCTTCTAGGCTACTGCATAGAAGGAGTTCAGAGGTTTTTGTTTGTTTTCTTGAACTTTTCTTACTTGCATTTCGAGTTAGGTTTCAAATGAAAGATTTCTATTTGCAGGATGTTGGTATATGAGTACGTAAACAACGGAAATCTTGAGCAATGGCTTCATGGGGCTATGAGGCAACACGGCACCCTAACATGGGAGGCCCGGATGAAGGTTCTTCTTGGAACTGCGAAGGCGTAAGTAGTTATTTATATTTCTATTCCTCAAAGCATCTATAAAACTAAATATAATAAATTTAACTCTCGATTAGTATAAACAGTAAAATGGTTATTGAATTTTGTTATGCAGACTAGCTTATTTGCATGAATCTATTGAGCCAAAAGTTGTGCACCGCGACATAAAATCAAGTAACATCTTGATTGATGATCAGTTCAATTCTAAAGTTTCCGACTTTGGTCTGGCCAAGATGCTGGGGTCCGGAGAAAGCCATATCACAACGAGAGTGATGGGAACGTTCGGGTAAATGGGTTCATTGACTTGGGCTTTCTGATTTATAGTTCTGTAATACTAATTAGGTGTTTTTGTTAAATCATAGATACGTGGCTCCAGAGTACGCGAATACTGGCTTGTTGAGCGAAAAGAGTGGCGTGTACAGTTTTGGTGTTCTGCTTCTTGAAGCTGTTACCGGGAGAGATCCGGTAGACTATGGACGTCCAGCCAATGAGGTACTAAACTAATTTCTTTCTGGTAAATTTATCCTTTGAATTCTCAAAAAATGAGATTAAATTCTAGTCCAATTGAACAATCTATTACTGTGTGGTGTGTTAGGTTAATCTTGTTGAGTGGCTCAAAGTGATGGTAGGCAACAAGAGAGCAGAGGAAGTTGTTGACCCTAACTTTGAAGTTAGGCCTACCACGCGTGCTTTGAAACGTGCCCTTCTTGTTGCGTTAAGGTGTGTGGATCCGGAGTCGGAGAAACGCCCCAAAATGAGTCACGTCGCACGTATGATGGAAGCCGATGAGTTTCCTCATCACGAGGTTAGCATCCATCTCTAATCTTGAATTTTGTTCAACCAAAAGGGCAAATCTTTCTTCCCTTTGATCCAATCCAAGAACTATTTGTGTTGTTACTTGCAGGATCGACGGAGTCGGAAAAGCAGGACAACGAGCCTAGAAATCGAACCAAGTGGTTCGGCTGAGATCGAAGTGAAGCCATCAGAAACAATGGAAAGAAACTGACTTGAAACATGACTTAATTTAGATATCTCTCTCTCTCTCTCTCTCTCTCTCTCTCTCTCTCTCTCTCTGCCATTCACATTTTCAAAGTTTGTTTGTGGGAAGATTCCAACAATGAGTGATGATGATGGCCCAGTTTGGAATCTTGAATCTTTGGCATCTCTTTGAGGCCAAAAATAATGAAGAAAAAAAGTCTCACCATGGCAAGTTAAGCAGAACATCAATGCTTTCATGCTTGGGTTGTACGGCCTCTTATTCATAGATTAGCCACCTTAATATAAATTATTGGCAGACACATTGTTATTGCATGAAAATGAGGTGATCATGTTTTGGCATTGCTGAGGTTTTCATTTGCAAAGATGGGGCAAGTCAGACAGTATTTAGTACCCTACAATGTCTGTCTGAATTGTCTCTACTTTTTTCTTGTACTAATTTGAAATGGATTCACACACAACGGCTATCTTTTTCTGACTATTCTTCCCTTATCATACATCTAGAATTTTCGGGTTGTAAATCTATAATTTCGACGGCTGGTGAAATAGTAATTTTTAAAAAAATATAATGAAAATTTTGATGAGATCACCCTTTTTTATCTCTCCATGGGAAAGTTGTAGCCTCATTACCAAATAATTCACAAATAAATAAATAAAATCTCTTTCATTCTACAGATGAAAGCACATAGTATTCAACATCACTATTTCCACATCTGTCTCTCTCAGTTTCCCCTCTCTCTCTAGAAAAAAAAAATTAGATAAGAAAAAAGAAGGCATAAAGTATGTCAAAAAGCACAAATGAAACCAAAGTCCATCACTCCAGAATCTTCAAATAATTTTCCTCAAAACTGATAAAATCATAAATCCAATTTCCTCCCATGTCTGATGATCAAAATAAGATTACTTCTCACCCCTTTTGTGATGATCATCACACAATTTTATCAGAAGGATTTCCATTTCCCAATAATAGCAATTTCGACCCATTCATGTACAACCACCAACAGCAGCAAAACCCTACTGAATTTGATTCTCACTTCAGCTTCTCCAACTTCCTGCGAGGGGCAGTAGGGTACAACACCCTATCAGCAGCTGCAGGGACTAGTACTACTAGCGGCGGTGCGACGTCGTATTCCTCGCAGGAGGCCGGAGTTGAGGAGGATTCTTCCAAGAGCAAGAAAGATGTTCGTGAAGAAGGAGATGGCAAATCTAAGAATGTGTATGTTTTTTCTTTCTTTATTTATTTATTTTTATTAGTTGCTTGATCTTATGGTAATTAATTAATTTGGGCAAATTAACAGTCAAGATGTGGACTTTTTTATATTCTAATTGTTAGGTTTGCTTGATCAATAATTGAAGATCACATGGTACAAACAATATCTTATTTAATCATGATATGAGTTTCCCTAGCTACAAAGAAATGACATGCAAATTCATCATTTAATGACACTACGATTTTCTATAGTAATATAAGAAAATCACCACCACTACCATAAAGTTAGGAAAAGAAAGAAACCCTAGTTATAAAATCTTGTTTTGATGATGAATAGGAGGGCAAAAGGAAAGCAAGAGAAGAAGCTAAAACAAGAGCGATTGGCCTTCATGACTAAAAGCGATGTGGATAATCTTGAAGATGGATATAGATGGAGAAAATACGGCCAGAAGGCAGTCAAGAACAGTTCTTTTCCGAGGTAAGCGATCAAATTGAGGTAGTCCTCCCATACCGGGATCGAGTTTTCAATCCAGGTATGGGGTTTATTTCGATAGATCTTGACCCGTTAGACGATCCGTGAAATCTTGAATTGATTTTGTAGGAGTTACTACCGTTGCACTAACCAGAAGTGCGGCGTGAAGAAACGCATTGAGAGATCGTACCAAGACCCGACGGTGGTGATCACCACCTACGAGGGCCAGCACAACCACCACAGCCCCGCCGCCGTCATGTTGGCGCCGTCACCGGCATTCCCAAGAGGTGTGTTTTATCCAGCAAGAGATCACAGAAACCAAACTAATCCCACCACTTTTTTACACGGAACGAATTGATTCAAACCACCACCACCGCCGGCAGTCGGACATTGGTAACCTCTTTATTGCCGGCCGCGCCGCCGGCTCTTCTTTTGTCCACAAACCGGAGCCGTGAATGATCGGAACTTAAGAACCCCGGTTTCTTGAATTCTTGATTAATTCGAAGGTTAATTTTAATTAATGAATTGGTCAAATTTGATTGTGAGAATATGGATTTGTTGAAGCATTTAATGAATTATTATTTTTAACTTATTATTTTTCTTGTATATTTCAGGAAATGTAATGGATTCATTTTCTATTTAATATATATATACTATATACATGAGAGGGAAATCAATAACGATTTTCTCAAGTAGGACGAACATTGTATATGCCTTTTTAGGGAAAAAAAAAAGGTTGAAGCTTTGGACCATTTCTCGGTTATTTATGGATGTCATCTTTGTGCAAGGGTCAAGCTACTTTTTCAGTATCGTTTCAATTTTATGGATGTCCCCGAAATTTTGATTATGTCAATATCTAAAGAGTTAGGTTTCAAGGGTGATGGTGATCATTTTGTATCTTAATAAAACATTATTTAAAATAATCAAGAATACATGATTGGAAGGAATAATTACAATCAAGACAATTAAGAACTTATTAATTATTTTATATTGAGGGTAAAATTCTATGTTATTAATTGTTAAGATCAGTAGCTAGCTAGAATCTTGATAGATGGGAGACACGTTTCAATTTCTAGAAATTATCTTAAACACTAGAAACCAAACAAGGAGATTGGAGTTAATTGCATTAGAATTTAATGGGATAGAGATCTAAACAACAATAATAATGAATGATGTGTATAGTTAATTAGACAAGGATTGATGTATACTTAGTGCGTCTAAGCAAATTAGTGAGAAGTTTGTGACCATACCATTCCTTGTTAGGTAAAATATCAAATTAGTACCAAAATAGCTTACTTACTCCTCTCCTCGTGATTAGTCTAGCGTAATTTACTCTGATGGTCGAGTTTTTTAGTGCAATTTAGCTATCACGAGTGGTCATAAAAACGAGTAGTTTGTGTTTTATCCGTGGGGACTATGGGTAGATGGAAATCATAAAAAAAAGTGGGATAAAAAGGGTTGCAGTTGAAGATGGATAGATCCAAAAGGCCCACTCTAGCTATGGAATTCAACCTAAACCTATTTGATTGATTTGACACGAAAGGCATACACATACACTAGTTCATTGAACCTAATCATTCTCTATTCTTTTCAACTTTTTGCCCTATTTTTTTTTGCTTTTAATTATTTCTTTGACGATTGAAAAAATAAATAAAAGGGGAATATTTATGGGTGGTCAATGTTTTAATGATTTCCTCTCTTTTGCATACTTCTGTAGCTGCACCGACTACATTCTCACTCTTGTGTAACTTGTTGATCTATTGTTTAAATTTTTTAGAATAGATTTAATTAAAAAATAAAAAAAATAATAATAATAATATATACTTGTGTTGCTAAATTAAATCTTGATTTGTTTTGACATGGTATTTTGGGCCCTTTTTATTAAAACCATTTTGGGCCATTTTGACAAGCTAGCCCATTAGCATTTTTTCTCTCATTGTATTATGAGTTTTTAGTTTCTTTTTTTTTTAAATCAAACCATTTCATTATTAAATTTCTAATTGATACTTCTTGATGATGATGTGGCACTCATAGTCGAATATGTTACTAGTATTATGTATAATTTGAGGAAAAAGATTGAGTTAACTTCTCTAATTTATCTCTAAAGACTATGGATAGTTTATGTTTGGTTTGCAGTTTTAAATAGAAATCGAGTTCAATATCATTCACTCGGAAAAAAGATATTGGTTTTGGACAAAACTAGCTAAATACTAATGGTTTGAGAAACTACAACTTTTTTATATATGATTCAAAATCTTGATTCTAATAAACTTAATCAAAATACTTTATATGAGTTTATACCAATTTCTAAATGATAAAGTATGCTACAACAAAAATCAGAAACGAACAAAATATTCAAATGTTATATATGGTACCCAAATTCAATTTTAGTGTAAGAACTTTATAATTATATGCAAATAAATTCTTAAACTGTCTACGTACAATTCATGGGGCTGGATTTCATAAAATCTCAGAATTAACCATCCTAGAGAAATGTAAATAAATCTTTTTTTTTTTCGGTCAACCCTTCGAATTCAGACATTTTCAAGAAAGGAAAATATTGAATTCTTAAACTTATTACATGCCAGAATTCCTGCTTTTCTCTCTCTAATAAATTAGATAAAAGTAAACTGCATATTATGGAAATATATTAAACCCATTTCCCCCATATAAATACCACCTCCCCATCCTTTTCTTACACCACACAACAATGGCGGCAGCAGCAGCAACCTTAAACATTGCTACACTCCTCTTACTCTCTTTCTCCGCTCATGGATTCCGACCGAGAACCTTCAACGTTCTCTTCTACGGCGCTCGCGGCGACGGCAACGGTGACAACACAAAGGTAGTCATGATAAAGAGTTACACCCGATCCACCAATTATATTGGTGAATATCATTCTTTTTTTATTTAATACCTAAATTCAGTCTTATTAGAATTACATATTAACAAACACATTTATTTATCCAATGTACAAACCAATCATCAATCATCAATCGTACTAGTGTAATGTTTTTTAAGCAAGATAAAAATGGTCTTATTTATTGGGTTAAATTTATTACTCATTATTGTTATTATTTTGTAGGCGTTTTTGGCGGCGTGGGACGATGCATGCGCCTACTATGGGAGGGAGTAGGGTTTTGGTCCCACCCGGTACGTACGAATTAGGGTCGGTGACGTTTACCGGACACTGCAACGGTGCGGTGAGTTTCATCATCAAGGGGACTTTGAGGGCTCCGAGTGACCCGCAGTTGTTCTTTACCGACACTTGGATCGGTTTCCGGTACGTTGAACGGCTGACGGTGAAGGGCGGTGGATACTTGGACGGCCAGGGGCCGTCGGCTTGAAGTACAATGACTGCAACAAGAACTTCAACTGCAAGTCTCTTCCTGCTGTGAGTTTGTTAATTACTTCTCTTTTCTTGATATATATCTCTAATTTGTTTTGCCTTTTGGATTAGGTTTCGGTCGTGTAGGTACGAATTGTGTGGTATAGATTTTTTTCGAATTTTGTTCAAGGGTGTTTATTGTTGTGAGATTGTGAGGAGTTTCTTGGCTATTGGGATTCTTGAGTTGAGTGGGAAAGATATATTAATGACAATTAAATTAAAGATTTTGCATGATTTGGAAAGGATTTTTATATTAGAGTGTAAATATTCAAGAATTTATTAAACGTATACCACTCTAAATTAACCCTCATTAAGTTTGTTAATTGGGTGATTAGTTTATTCCCTTTGATATGTTGATTTTAATGCCGATTCGATTTTCTAGTCATTTCTCTATTCTATCTTAATTTTATAATACTAATATCTTTTCGCGAATTTTATTAGTGAAAGTCTTGTGTTAGATTGTCTTACTAGTTAGTCAAGAACTCTAATACATTTGATAAGTAGATATAACTATGAGTTAAGATTTTTTCGAATATAAATATGGATATATTAAAATAGAAAATTCAGGAGAGAAGTGTTACTTCATAGTTTGATTCGAGTTCATGATCACTCATCTAAAATTTGGAACGCCTTAATCAAAAATCCACAAGTTATTAGGAGTTTTAGAAATCCATTCTGAAATATTGATTTCAAATAAATCTAATTTAAAGGGGACAGACTGTTACAACCCTTAATTCGTGCGAAAACTCAATTTATGTGTATTTTTTTCTGAATACTCGTAATCTTGTATTATATTGTTAAAACAAGAAATTAATAACTGATTTTATTGCAACTAACGACATTTTTGTCCTTTTTTCCAGACAATAAGGCTCGACTTCGTGAACGACTCATGGATCCACCACCTCCGATCAATCAACAGCAAGAACACCCACATCAGCCTCTTCGCCTGCAACAACATCACCATCAGCAACGTCCGCCTCGACGCCCCCGCCGACAGCCCCAACACCGACGGCGTCCACATCGGCTCCTCCTCTGACATCCGGATCCTCCCGCTCCGCCATCAGCACCGGCGACGACTGCGTCGGCATGGTCTCCGGCAGTACCCGCGTCGATATCGCCGGCGTCTCCTGCGGCCCGGGCCACGGCATCAGCATCGGCAGCCTCGGCCGGTCCCACGCCGACGAGGGCGTCCGCTCCATCACCGTTAGAAACACCACCTTTTACGGCACGAACAACGGCGTTAGGATCAAGACGTGGGCGCCGTCAGAGCGGAGCTTGGCGGAGGGGATTGTTTTTGAGGATATTAATATGAGGGATGTGATGAATCCGATTGTGATTGATCAGCAGTACTGCCCGATGAGTCGGTGCTTGGTGGGGGAGTCGGCGGTGCAGATTGAGGACGTGGTGTTTAGGAATATATGGGGGGACGTCGAGGTCGGAGGTGGCGGTGAGTTTGAAGTGCAGCAGAGCGCGGCCGTGTAAGAATGTGAGGATGGAGAATATTGCGTTGGTGTATAATGGAAGGGAAGGGAAAGCGTTGGCTTATTGCGTTAATGTTGAGGGTTCTAGTTTCGGAAGGCAGATCCCTAGTGGATGTGTTTAGATCTCGATCTCTCTCTCTCCCTCTCTTTCTCACTTGCTTATAAGGGTGTTTATTTGATGATGGTTGAAAATTGTAATTTTTGGTTAATATGATGTAGAGTTGTTCACATTTCAGCCAAACCGGCTAATTCGGACTCATTTTTAAGGAAATTGATTCGATTTTCGATTTTCAATTTTCTAAAAATCATAAAATTTGATTATGTTCGGTTTTTTCAATCAATTTGGTCGAATCCGACTTAAAACTGTTTGTTTTTTTCGTCATTCATTTGTCATTTGGATTTATCAACAATTGAATTGTGAAAATTGAGTTTCAATGATAGTTCTCAAAGTATTTAGTTTTATTTTAATTTTCAAACTTCCAAAATTGCAAATTCCTTTTCACCTTACAATTTTCACAAAGCACAAACATAATATTTAATGCATAAATGATGAATATATTATAAACAAAGTTCTACTATGTTGATTTTAATTGACGAACTTTTTATTATGTAGAGATGTGTTAAAAAAGAAAAATAAGAAAAATGTGAGTTTTGTGACTGCATTAGCTTGGTATTCAAAACAACTAATAGGTGAGAAACATCATTAACCGAAGTGGCTGAGATCGGTAATTGCATGTTTTCCTTGATATATGTTCTTGACTCATCCATTAAAAAACTACTATCTCATCAATGGTGTAGATTAGATGGAAGGTTCTAGTCTTGATTGATTAGATTAGTAGAAGAGATTGTTGGAATTTTGTATACTAGAAGTAAATTTTATGCTTGTATACAATGTATTTTTCTCTTTCCACTGTTTTATTCTCCTATCTGATTTATATATATATATATATATATTTGCACATATAGTCTTTATCTTGTATGAAAGTTAGATTGTATAGTATGTCGGGTATCACAGAAGACTACACAATTGGTTGAACTGACAAGATATAACAGTTGAGACAACTTAAGGATAAGTTGTCGGTTTAAGTTGCAGTTTAGATAAGAAGTGGCTTGTCTTGGCTGTTTGTCTATACTGATACACTTAAGGTCGTGTATTGATGGATCATAGTGAGATGTGTTCTTCTGACTGAGCTTAGGGGAGAATCAGGATCTCGGTGACTTAGCTGATCTTAAGCTTGGTAAGACTTCGGCTAAGAGTCATTTAGCTAGCTATCACTTTGACATACTATGGTGAACGTCATCGCGGCCAGGATCTACGTATCTTAAGTGTTAGTAGCTATTTGTGGCTCGGGGCGATTATTTGTATCTTGCAATCATATCCCTATTAAATGAGTTGATAATATTCTACGAGGAACTCGTAAGGATTAGCACACTAAACCCTACCGGTTGATTAAGTTCATGTGTGTTAATAAGGTCGAGTGGTACTACTTAGGAATATAATAACATGTTAATTAATTTGGTTCGTCAATGGGCTTAATTAATTGGTGATATTTCTATCTTAAATATGGGGGTTTGATTAAGTACGAAATACAAACCCGTGTTCAAGTTGGGATAAAGGGGTAAAGTCAACACGAATTTTCTCTTTGGAATGAATATGTGTTTATTAATTAATTTTGCTCGGGTGAGCATATATAATTAATTAATTTAAGGCCCGACTTTATTTCTTGTATTAGATCTACGATCTTGATGCGCCCCGATTAGTGCCTAGTTATTTATTATCTCTCATAAATTATTATTAATTGATTAATGTATTTTGTATTATTTAATAATGTTATTTATTAGGAATTAATTAGGTGGGCCAATTAATTGAAAAATAGAAGTAATGCCAGATTAATTTATTATATAATGGGCTTATTATGTGGAAGTTTATTAGAAGTATAATTAAATTAATTGGCTACAAATATTAATTTAATATTGGTTTTTGAAGCCTATATATATTAATATTCTGTTCATAATTATAACACACTTACACATACTCACAAACATATACACGCAAGTGACAGAGAGACAAATTTATATTTTCTTGAGTTCTCGACCACACGGAGGAAGAAAGGGGCGGAACACAAATCGGGAAGGTTTGATACACGAGCAACAATCAAAACTGAGGAAGGTAACCGATTCTTCCCTCCTATTCCATAAGAGATTGCTTATATGGAAGTACTCAATGAGTTACTGAAGCAAAATATATTAAAGCATCCATGTAATTTCAAGGTTGACTAGTCTTGCGAATAATGCATTCTCAGCACGAGCAAGAAACTTACTTATCGTACTGTTAGACACATTTCAGCTGCACCTCTAGATTATGCACAAGCTGACTTATGGGGTCCATCTAGAACAGAAACCATAGGTTGAGGAAGATATTATCTAGCTATAATCGATGATTATACAAGAAAGCTGTGGATTTATGTTAAGAGGAATAAGTCAGACACGCTCAACAAATTCAAGGAGTGGTGTAGTGAGGTAGAGATTGAGAAAACATTATATCTAAAGTGTTTAAGAGGCGACAATGGTTTAGAGTTTCTATACGAAGAGTTCCAAGATTTCTGTAGGAAGAAGGGAATTAAAAGGCATAGGACTGTGCCAGGAAATCCTCAACAAAATGGGGGTGATAGAGAGGATAAATAGAACAATTCTTGCGAGAGTTAGATATATGCTTCGGGTCGTCGGGGTTTGTCTAAGCGTTTACGGGGTGAAGCTGTTACTACTGCATGTCATCTAATAAATAAATGTCATTCCTCAGCCGTTGAGTTCAAGACACCTGAAGAGAAATGGAATGGAAGAGCAACAGACTACTCATATCTCAGGGTATTTGCGTGTAGAGTTTATGTACATATCAGACAAGACAAACTTGATCCTCGAGCTTTAAGGTGTGTTTTACTTGGATATCCTAAAGGGATTAAGGGATATAAGTTGTGGTGCGGTTGAGCCGGGGAATGAACAAAGTTTTTACCGAGCGAGAGATGTAGTTTTCGAGAGAGGAAGAAATGTTGTTTTTGGATGAAAGTGAAGGTTCTAAATCTACTGCTAGTAAGAGTTCAGAAGAGACACAAATGGAGGTGGAGTTTCAAGGGAAACAAGCTACTAATCTTCCTCAAAATGAAACAATTCAAGTTCAGAAGAGGTAGAGGTGTCAGACTTAGAGTACGAGCCAGATCTCAGCAATTATCAGCTGACTAGGGATAGATACAAAAGAGCTATTAAGCCACTTACTGGGCTTGGACATGCTGATCTGATAGCTTATGCCTTGAATTTTGCAGAGGATATTAACTACCAAGAATCAAGTGACTATCTAGAAGCTGTAAATTGCGAAGATAAGGATAAATGGATTCTAGCTATGAAGGAGGAGCTAGAATCCCTAAAAAGAATGCAACATGGTCTCTGGTTGATAGGCCAAAGTCACAGAAGCTTATTAGCTGCAAATAGATCTTTAAGAGGAAGATAAGGTTGCAGGGAAGGCACAAGAACAAGTTAGGTTCAAGGTCAAATTAGAGGCTAGAGGGTTTACTCGGAGATCAGGAATAGATTTTAATGAGGTTTTCAGTCCAGTTATTAAGCATTGTTCTATATGGATAATCTTAGCTATGGCAGCACAGTATGACTTAAAACTGCAACAACTAGATGTGAAAACCACATTTTTACATGGAGATTTAGAGGAGACAATCTACATAAATCAACCACAAGGCTTCATACTGCCAGAACACAAGGATAAAGTGTGTTTGCTTAAGAAATCTTTATATGGTTTGAAGCAAAGTCCTAGGCAGTGGAATAAGAAATTTGATGAGCAAGTGGTGGAGTTTGATAAGAAAGTATGACAGTTGTGTCTACTTGAAGATGAAAGAAGGCTCTGTAATTATATATCTCCTACTATATGTAGATGATATATAAATTGCAAGCAAGAGCAGAACTGAGATTCAGAAGCTTAAACAAAATCTGAAATCAAAGTTTGATATTTATGATCATGGAGATGCAAGAAGAATCCTTGGTATGTATATTGTTAGAAGAAGGGATAAATTGCAGCTTTGGTTAACTCCAGAGAATTATGTGTGCAGAAGGTGTTAAGGAGGTTTCATATGCATGAGGCCAGAGCTATATCTATTCCTTTAGGTCAACACCTTAGATTGTCTGAGGAATAAAAGCCTAAAGCAGAAGAGGATAGAAAGCAAATGAAGGTGTCTTATGCTAATATGGTGGTAGTATCATGTACACCATGGTTTGCATAAGGCCATATTTAGCCCACTCTATCTTTATGGCTAGTAGATTTATGGGCGATCTGGAAAATATCATTGGGATGCTTTGAAGTAAATTCTCGGATACCTCAAAGGAAGTCCGAGATTAGGTATTAAAATTTGAGAAATATGATAAGACAACACTGCAGTCCTTACTTGGCTATGTTGACTCGGATTATGCAGCCAACATAGATACTAGAAAATCTCAAAATGGATATGTCTTCAGTTTATTTGGTTTTGTCGTGAGTTGAAAGTCTACACTACAATCTGTAGTTGCTCTTTCAACAAAAGAAGCAGAGCATATGGCAATGACAGAGACTGTCAAGGAAGCAATCTGGTTGAGAGGAATCCTAGAGGAGTTTGGTGTTAATCAAGAGTCTGTGTTGATAAAGTGTGACAGACAGAGTGCTCTACGCCTTGTGAAACACCAAGTATTTCATGAGAGATCCAAGCATATAGATGTGAGGTTTCACTTTCTACGAGACATAGTTAACAAGGGACAAGTGAAAGTGATCAAAGTGGCAACTGAAGAGAAAATGTCGCACAAATGCTAACTAAGGCTATACCTTCTAAGAAGTTCAGGTATTGTCTTAAGTTAGTAGGAGTTTCACCTCCATAAGAGGTGTGAAAACCTTGTAATGGGGCTGGATTGGAGGGGAGGTTGTGGTTTTGAAGCTATGGTTTAAAGTGCTTTGCAGTCAAGGTGGAGAATATGAGTTTTGTGACTGCATTAGCTTGGTAATCAAAACAACTAGTAGGGTTAGAAATGCCATTAACCAAAAGAAGTGGCTAAGAACAGTTATTGCATGTTTTCCTTGATCTATGGTTTTGACTCATCCATTAAAAAACTGCTATCTCATCAACGGTGTAGATTAGATGGAAGGTTCTAATCTTGATTGGTTAGCACGTAAAAAATAGTTTATCATCCTTGTAACTAGACACAAAAAAAGTGAGAAACGAGAGAGATACAGGGGAAGAAGAGAGGAAGAGAGATATACTTCCATCTCATATTGTAATCTCGGTTTCTTGCTGGTTTTCCTAGTGAAAAAATCCTCCCGACCCTCCCGTTCAGTAGGCAAAGCCGAAGCATGTAAATCCCTTGTCTCAATTTATTTTTCATGTTGATTAATTGTTGATTGCATGCTTAGGGTTCTTGCAGTGGATTAATCTTGCATGTTAGAGTCCTTTCGAATTAGTTGTTAGACTATCTTGTTAATTATTAATAACAGAATATAAGTGTATTTATATTTATTAAAGGCGTGAACCGGCGAGTTCGATCAACCAGCTCATATTATTTTTGTTTTCTCAAAAACTAAAAGGTTGATTAATCGATCGGTTTTTCAACTTAACCAACCGTTGAACACCTTAAAACTTGATGTGCATCCATATACACAAAATCTCCAATTGTAGGAGTAATATATATATACAAAAAAAATGATGATACAAGAATACCGAACCCAAGAACTCATCCTTTACAACAATACCAATACCTATATTTTAATTAATGGTGTAGAAATGAAGTAAGGTGAGACAAGATACCCAATACCTAAATTTTAAATCTAGTGGTCTCCATCAAATACATTCTTTAATTATTTATTGCAATGTTATTTCAATTTCACTACAGTCAAGAACCCACTTTATTTTAGCTTTAAAAAAAAGCATAAGAAATTAATAGATTATAGTAAGGTGACTAAAGAAAATGTTTAAACTATAAAGCGTGCCTAAGTACTAGACTTTAATTATCATAGGATAACATTTAGCCAAAAGAAACGTATTTAGGTCAAGATTTCAGCATATGTAACCCCACATCAATACAATAAATCAAGATCCCCTCTCTCCTCACTCTACTTTTCTTTTTCTTTTTTAATTAATTTCTTAAAAAGACAATGATTTTTGTGTTATTTTTAAATTAAAAGAATTATAAGTGTAGCTAGAGGCGTAAAAAAGAAAAGTTTAGAAAAGAAAATGTCTGGAATAAAGAGAAAATAGCATATTTTCCTTTAAACTAACAAGAAATTTAAATACTTATTTTCTATTGGCTACAATACTCGTATATATGATTTACATCTATATTAATTATTTGTTCTTAAAATAATACTCAAATTTTAAATTGTTAGCCACCTTAGCAACAAAATGTTCGTTGGCGCAATCAATGACTTTCTTCTCCAAGTCTTAAAAGGTAAGCTTAACAACATAGTAGCCCAAATCTTTTTCTAGGGTGAGAGATGGAGATAAAGTGAGAGAAATTCTATAAATTCATTTATTAATTCATGGGCTGACCCGTTATCAAATTTGAATAATTGGGTCTCTCATTACCCATTTTCTTAAAATGTTTGTAAGAGAAGAGAAGATAATTATCCAACTTTATATTAAGGAACAAACGTGATCATCATCAAATCATACAAGATGACAGTAGATTTCAATACACTCACTCACATCATCACTTGTAGGGGAACACAAACTCTTAGATTTCTTCATATTTTGATTTAGAAACATTTAATATTAGGATATCATTGTGCATATAAATAATAATGAAAAAATAGAGTAATTCATGAAAATAAAAATCTGAGACATGGGAGTTATAATGGGCTAGAGTCGCTAATGGAGCTGGGAATCGACGATCAGTTTCTACTTTCCCAAAAAGAAATAACAATCTATTATTTTTTAAATAAATCTTCCACTAACCACCCACAAATAGGGGTGTAACGGTTCGGTTCGGGTCGGTTTTTTATGTATTTTAGGAACCAAACCAAAGACATAGAAATTGTTCGGTTCGGTTCGGTTTGATATGTTTTTAAATATCGGAACCGAACCGAACCGAACCGCTTATAAATGGTTTGGTTCGGTTCGGTTCGGTTCACCGGTTCACCTTTTTATTTATTTATTTTTTTTTAAATCATAAATAATGCAAGAATAATAGTTTATAGGATGTCAATCATTCCGAACTCATAAGTATATAGTTGTTACTCTTTTCTCTTCCTTTGTATAAATTAGAATTGATCTTAATTTAAATCTAATATCTAAATCCAATAACATTCTCATCTAAGAAAGACAAATATTAAATTAAAAAATAGGATATTGGTTCGGTTCGGTTCGAACCGTTCAAAAATTCTTGTAACCGCGAACCGAACCGAAGGTAAACGGTTCCTAAAAAAATAAGCCGAACCGAACCGTGAAACCGAACCGAATCATATTTTTCGATTTGGTTCGGTTCGGTTTGATCGGTTTCGCGGTTCGGAGCGAAA
The DNA here is from genome assembly GCA_028984105.1 of Lavandula angustifolia. Lineage (NCBI taxonomy): Eukaryota > Viridiplantae > Streptophyta > Magnoliopsida > Lamiales > Lamiaceae > Lavandula > Lavandula angustifolia. The sequence goes on from CM054818.1 coordinate 22,477,345, forward strand.
CCACTTACACCCCTACCCACAAATTATCTACCTTGTGGAACTCAACTTTTTCTTAGTTATGTTTTGCGGGTGTTAATATGAGGATAATTTAAAAAAAAAAAAAAATCGAACATATTATTTCAAGACATCGGCTTAATTAGTACTATTTCTTACTTTTACGATAGATACAGTGATGGAAGTGTAAGTGTTTCCCTGCAAACCACACAGGAGTGGGGATCTTCTATCCCATTAGGTGTCTCAATACATGTCCCACCAATAAGGTGGGAACATGTGTCGATTTATGATAATTTGATGGTCCATCAATGCACGCGTGGTACTGCGTGATTGGTGGGCCACTCAATGGGACACCAACTTTTGGGATAGAGAATCATTTTCCACCACACAGGAGGGTTCAACCATTCTTAATGTGATCGAGTGACAGACAAATCAGATCTTGATGGGAATTGAACCCAGAACCTATCGGTCCGGTGCCACCCACGTTAACCGCTACGTCATCCCATGAGACCCTACTCCTGGGTACTTGAATAGTCATGTGTAAGAGGTAGTGAAAGTTTGTTGTAGTTATAAAACAGAAAAAGAAACCAACACCAAAAGCAAAAATATCATCTTTCATCATTATTCATTACCACCATCGGTACTGCCGCAAACCCCACTCAAAATTCCAAACTATTCCTCTCTCTCTCTCTCCACTTCTCCTTCCACCTCTTCACCACTACCTTCATTGGCCTCTCTCTAGATAGGTTTCCATTTATGTATGCAATGGATAACACAGTTCTTTCTTGAAGAGTAATCATGTTTGTTTGGATGGACGTGGTTTACAGTTTACTTGCTGTCTTTCTCTGTTTCAGACCGAAGTAGAAGCAGATAAGAGAGAGAAGCAACAAACATTACAAACAATTCTGGAGAATGGCCACAGAAATTATCAGCTTCTTCACATTCATCCACATGGCTGCTCTTCTACTCTGTTCTTCAGGTGCAAATTCAACTCCCTTAATTTGTTCACCATTTTTTTTTTTTTAAATTCATCTTTCATATTGCTGATTTCTTCTTACTATTTTGTCAAGAATCCATTTTAATTTGTTACATCAAGGCTTCTTAGAAATCATTCATGTAAAGTATTTCTCTGTTTGTGGATTTTGATGGGATTTCTGGGCTATTTAAAGTATTTCATAATTTCTTACATAAATTCTATATTTATCATGCTTTCTTTGCTCATCATTACATCCTAATTGTATCGAATTAGGCAGTTCTCTAACAGTTTCAGTTAAGTTTGGAATTTTATGGGATTTATCTCTCATTTCATAATTTCTTGCATAAATAAATTCTCTGTCCATCATGCTTACTTTGCTCATCATTACATATTAGTTGTTGAGAATTTTGAGTTGATGAATAGCTGTCCTGCATTTCCTTTTTGTGGGTATGCCATCATTTCAATTGGAGGGTCTTGTTTCCAAAGTTTGATACATGCATCACTATTTCCCCTCATGTAATCATTTGAAGGATAGATTGTAAATCTTTCTTGAATCTTGTTATGTTTTTCAGTTTCAAGTGTCAAATTGCAAGAATCTCTCACAATCTCCACTACACAAATGGAGATAACAACCCCAATTACTACCCTCCCAACCACTACAATCTTGAATCCAACTGACTCCAACTCTGATCTTCCCAGCATCATGAACCCAGCCAATCCAGTCACAACCCCTTTGACCACAAACTCGCCCACGGGAAGCTGGTGCGTGGCCAGCCCCTCCGTTCCGCAAGCTGCAATGCAGCTTGCATTGGACTATGCTTGTGGGCATGGTGCTGACTGCTCAGCCATCCAGCAGGGTGGGAGCTGCTACAGCCCCACCACGCTCCGTGGCCACGCCTCCTACGCCTTTAATAGCTATTACCAGAGGAATCCAATCCCTACTAGCTGCAACTTTGGTGGCACTGCTCTTACCACTAGCACTGATCCAAGTAAGATAGCCTAATAAAATCCCATTTCTTGATTTACTTTGTTTTCTTGATGTCATGTTGTTTTTGTGCAGGTTATGATGCATGCCAATATCCAACTACTAGGTGAGCTAGTCTCACTAATTTTTACTAGAGGGCAATAAGATGAATCTATGATGAATTGAGTTTTCCAATATTTGCAGCACAAGTTCATCTATGTTGAACATAACCAACTCGAGTGGATCGCGAGTTTTTGGAGGCGGTAGGCCGATTACTCCTTCTACTTCAGAAGCTGGTAGGAAGAACTACATCCCTTACTTTCACTACATATTCGTATATTTGATGATTGTGTTAGCCTATTACTATTTGAATGTAGAGAAGAATTTCATTTCTTGATTTTTTGAATTACAGCTTGTAATGAAAAATCAACTAAAGTTGAGTCTAATAGATGAAAAGATGTTTCATTAGTGATCTTAATGGTAATTAGTGGCACTTTTTTAGTTCTATTGTGTTTGCTTGTTTGTGGGAGGACTTCCTCTCTCTCTCTCTCTCTCTCTGTGAAATGAAATGAGAATCTTGGTAGGAAACTGTGTAAAAAAGCATGAACTTTGACGGCATAACTGACTGTGTCTGTGAAAGCAAACTGCAATAGAATGGAAAAGTAGAAGATAGAAAAAAGTGGTAAAGATGAGAAAAGCAAGATTCAGGCTAAGCCCTATGAATATGAATGATTCATCCCATTGTTAAGATTTGTAAATATTTACTAATTATTACTTACTTTAAGAGATCTGCGTCGCTCGTTTAACCCACCATTATTTAATGACGGATGATGGCCGATAAACTTTTTTGTTTGAAATATCAAATGGAGAGAGAAAAGTGGGATTTCAAAAGGTAGAGAGAGGAGAAGCAGTAGAATTCAACCGTTGCACCGTTTAATAAAATAGCCGTTACATTTTATTTCTATATATACATCCTCGTCAATCTATATTTATCATATTTAAAAAAAACATCATTCTCTCCTCTTCTACATCTTGATTTTAGAGTTTGTTGAATCCCTAATAATTTGATGGATTTTATTAAAACCACACCTCTAATTATATTTCAAATCTCCAATACATAATCAAAACTCAATTCAATACTGCAAACCAAATATTTTTCATATTTGTCACAATTAAAAAGTATACCCTACTATTCATTCCGCGTGATTCAGCAGTGAAATATTATATTTGTTCTAGAGAGTCAACTCAAGCTTGGTGTGATAAAAAATTAAATACAGTGATGATAATGTGTGCTGATTATTGGGGATTATTAATTTGATAAGGATGAGGAGGAAGTCAAGAATTGAGTGGCTCTATCGACAGTTAACTATATTTAATCATATCCATTTAATGCAAAGTACCGTGCTTTTTTAACGCTAACCAGACTTTACTGCCAAAATTTGGTCATACCAAAGATTCGAGATGTTGAAAACCACAAATCAGTAGTTACTTACGTTACGCCAAAAAATATACAGCACATCCTAAATCGAATAAAAATTTACTTTCTTCTTTTTATTAAATTATTGTGGTTATAAGTACATCAAGTTGATGTAATAACTTATGACTAGACCAAATCTGAACACATGAATTATTATAAGCTAACTAAAAAAGACAACCAATCACAGCAAGTATTTGTAGATATACGACAGTAACGTGTCACATGTCATATACCCCAATATTTTTTTTAAATATACCAAAATTCATATTCGTTATTCAAGTGTCGAACTAAATTATACCACTTCTGTGCTATTAAAAATAACGCCCACAACTTAAATTCCATTTTTCTAATAGACTAATAGTCTGTAAATCACATAAGTAACAAACTTATGCATAATAAAGTATTTCGCTTGCTGTCAAAAGTATGCAGTACTTAAACCCTATTATTTATCATAGTTTATAAATCTCATAAGTAACAGATTTATACGTAACATTATTAATAATAAACCAAACAAAAAATGCCAAACTCCATCTATAGACGAAACTCAAGTATATAATTTTAACGAAAAAACGACCACTTCAACCGATAGATAATCCGACCTGCAACCAAAATTTATATTCATGTAAAGGTTGTCACACGGAGGGCCCAATATTTTTTTTTTTATTCGTGCGCATTGAGTAAATTCCGTTCCTTGTGCAGTAGCTGCACACCACACAGAAGAGTTCAACAATCATAAATGACAGATAGTGGTTCCAGTGAGATTTGAACCTAGGACCTATCTGTTCCGAGCCACCCATCTTCACCACCTACGCCATTCCAAAGGGTCAAAGGGCCCAACATTTTGTTCATCCACACAAACACCACCAATTCATTCCCTTTCCTACTCTAATCTGCCTCCCTAAATCCTAATCCCACCTACCCATGGAGGACCGCCACCATCTCCTCCAACCCCTTCTAAACCCATCCGCCAACAACGACAACCACCTCAAGCCAACCTCATCGAACGCCGGCATATTTCTCCGGCTATCTTTGGTGGTGTTTATCGGCATAGTCTCCATATGGGCTAACCACGAAGCTTCCAAAGGCTACGCCATAACCATACTCAACGACTCCAACAATGCGAGATTCCAGCTTTTCTACGTGTCCAATGACGAAGCGACGCGTGTCGTCATCAAGGCAAGTAATTTCATCGAGAATCTTCTTTACCCTAATAGCTCCGTCAAAAAGCCAATTAAGAGCGTCGTCGTTAAATTAGTCGATCGGAATCTCACCGATCATGTCGCTGTGGAATCCGGATCAAGCCACGAGCAGTTTGTGATCGACATAAGCTCTTCGGTTTTGAGCGGCGCAAACTTCAATCGCGATGTAGTTCTGGCGATACGGCGGGGTGTGGCGCGGATTTGGTTGTGGGGCGGCGGAGGTAGCGCCGCCGATAATCTAATCGACGGCATTGTGGAGTACTTGGTCAATCGTTTAGATGGGGAGGAGCAATTGGAGCCGGCCGCCGTATGTTGGGACCCGGATAATACTAGAGCGGTGGCGGGATTTTTGAGCTACGGCGAGCGCCGCCGGTCCGGATTCATCAGGAGATTGAATGAGGTGATGAAGGATGGGCGATGGGACGATGAGAAATTGGGCGCCGCGTTGGGCCTGCCGGTTCACAAACTCTGCGCAGCTTCGGAGCCGTTAAGGTACAATTCTTCAAGCGTGTAGTACGTCGATTTTTTGGGCGTTTTACACACGTCGTCAGTTTAGTGTATTGCACCGAAAAGAAAAGGTACAGCAAATTATTAGAAGAGGCCGGGCCAATGGAGACGAGATCGAACGGTTGGGATTTGTTGTTGAGTTATGATATTTCCGGTTTAATTATGATGACAAGTAAGTACTAGCATATTGTGTCTATCATAAGGAGAAGTTTATGCTTGTTATTATTAATTATATTATTATTTGTCCCAAGTTTGGCTTTATTTTTATTTTTATAAAATATTCATTCCGTCCGCTATTATACGAAGATTATGTTTATCATTCAACCAATCATTCTTCGAAAATTATATCTTTTTTTAAGAATGATTGGTTGAATGATAATTCATCAAAATTTTATTAAGACATAACTGATGTAATTGATTTTCATTTTGATTTTTTTGATTTTTTTTTCATGTTATAATTAAAGAAATAATTTAAAATTTGCAAGAGATTAAAAAGCAATTTTTTTTTTAGTTTGGAGTAGAACAGGATCGAGTGAGAGTTAGGGGTGGGCACGGGACGGGTACCCGCGCTGCGGGTACCCATTTGCGGATACCCGCGCCTGCGGGTAATTGATTTTAATACTCATTCTCGTGCGAATACGGTACGGGTACGGGTTTACCCACAAATATTACCACCTATTTATAATATATTTAAATTCATAAATAAAAATTAAAAAAATACCAATAAATAAAATATTGAAATTGTAGAGTTGGGTCATTAGTGTGTGCGTCGATGCGCCGGCGAGTGTGCGTTGCCAAATGCCAATTGCCATTTTATTTATAGTAATTTAATTTATTTCTTATTTTCCTTAGCCCTACTTCTTATTTGTATAAAATTAAAAAGAGTTTAATTACACTTACACACTTAAGGGCTAAGACTAAGAGGCCCAAATCTCATGTAAAAAAGAAAATTGTATATTAGTGTGGGTACCCATTCGGAAACGGGTATCTAAAAATAAAACTCGTTCCCGTTCCTGACCCGTTTGATTTTTTACGGGTACCCGCGTAACGGATACTCGTACCCATTTTTTCCGACCCGAATAAAAAATACCCGAGCGGACGAATGCAGGTGCGGGAACCCGAATTGTTTGCCCACCCCTAAGTGAGTGTTGAGTTGACTTTTAGAGTGAGAGCCTAAAAATGTGAGAGTGTTGAGTTGATTTTTAGAGAGAGCCTAAAAATGTGAGGTTAATAATGAGTAAGAGGAACTTAATTTATTTTAGTATTAAAAATTAATTTTGAATATTTTAGAAAATAAGATAGTAATAATAAGATAGCCTGATTAAGAAAGTCGTACAATAATAGTAAAACGCATTTGTCACAATTGCTCACAAGTTGCGGCCGTTCCAAAAGTACTGATTCGTAATTCCGAAATTACAAAACCCAGCATTTAACACTAAATTTTGGATCCATCCTGTATGCGTCAACTTCATATACATTATCATACTGAGTTATGATGAAAATTAGAAACAGTATCCGAAAGTGGAATTAAATACTGCATGCGTTTGAATAATGAAATAAATTGACTGTTAACCATTGATTGCAAGTACAGATATGTTACAGGTGCAGCACGCAGTATTTCCTGCACACATACAAAAATTTCCTGTTGTTTTACAGCACTATATTATACAATATTTTATCTTTCTCCAATTAAATAACTAATTCAAATTCTATGCGATTCATTAAATATTAAGCCCAAATCTAAGAACATAAATGCAATATGAAAATCTATCCTTGATTATAGTCCACTCTATCAGCCCATAGAAAACTAGGTTAATTAATTCAAAGCCCATGCGCCATAACCCTCTATAAATTGGGACTATATGTAATAATTGAAGCTTGATGTTGTAATAAATGAGAGGAACATGGTATGCATCAGTCAATGCTCTTTTCTTCTTCTTCTACTACCTAACTTGATCATCATGACACGACCCACTAAAATAAACATGATTTCAGCCTCATCAATTTTGTGCTGCTTTCATTCTCATGTTCTGTATCTTGATTTCTTCCAATTTCTTAATCTTTGTAATTATGCCATTATTCAAACCCACATTAATTGTTAAATTTAACTTTATGCCCATTTAATTTTATGTGCTTGTATACATATGTTTAATTAATTAGGTTAATCGAAATCCCTAATAAATTCATGAGTTTTTATCCAAAACTTGCATCGGACTTCATTCCATATCTTATATGAATAATTCTGGAGTAAAAATCAGAACTCAATTCTGAGCTACGAATTCTAAACACTGTTTAAATTATATAATATGGTTTCTTTCCACTTGGCCATTCTTAATTCTTAAGTCTACACCTTAATCAACACTTTTGAAGTTGCTCAATGCAACTTGAGAATCTAGCAAATATTATTACACGTACATGCAGTTGCAACAAAAACCATTTGAAGTAAGATTTGATAACAACACTTCACAATTAATCAAAATATTAATCAATAGTCTAGCAACTATATATATATCATATATTTTCACATAAAAAATCATTAACCAAAAGGAGAATAATTAAAAACTACAAAATATAGGGTTTAATTAATTCTTGCTATTCTTGCTCTTCTCTTTCACCACCCCATCGTTCCCAGCCAGCATCAAATACTTATCCCTCCTCGTCAAATTCGTGCACTCAAACCCTAACGCCGCCGCCAATTCCTTCTGTATATAATTCGCCACCTCGTGGCTCGTCTTCCCGCCGCCGCAGCTCATCTCCTTCGGCACCTTCTTCAGTATCTTCACCTTATAACACGGCCGCGGGTTCATCAGGAAGAAGATCGGATCCAAGCATTTCAACCCGCTCGCCGTCGTGCCGTAGAACATACTCACCTCCGTGTTCATCGCCACCGGCACAATCTCATCGGCTAGCTCCGCGAATAGCGAGCTGAACCGGAGAAGGTAAGGCTCCCTGCAAGTCGTTCCCTCTGGGCAGACGACCAAATCTCCCTCGCTTAGCAGCTTCTGCATCGTCTCGCCGTCGCGTTTCCGGTCGCGAGTTAATCGTACGGTCTTGATCGGTGCCATTATTTCCGACATCTTGCTCAGGCTGTAGGTGACGGCGGTGAGCGGCTTTTTCAGAGAAGTGCTGAGAAAAACTGGATCTAATAAAGTGCGGTGAGTGCAGACGTAGAGCACGCCTTTTCCGGTCTCCGATCGCGGCGGCGCGTGGCCTGAGATTTGGAGGTCGATACCACTCCCGACGCCGAGGAGGATCGCTAAATCATACGGAAGGCATATTCCGATAAATAAACGGAATATTCCCAAAACGATTCCGATCGGAAGCCACACGAACATCTTGAGCATCGCCAACGGCGTCGGAAGGAAAGCGAGACGGCCGTCGTGGAAAACTAACGGCTTCGGATAACGGCTTCTCGGCATCACCGAGTCATCTCTTGTAATAACAACATACGCTTCCTGTAATAAAAATCAAATTATAACCATTTTTTTCCCCATAAAATGGAATCCAATTTCCGACTACAAACCTTGCATTGAGAGATGAACAGATGATCGTGAAGATTCGAGATTCCGATTCCGACATCCGGAATCTTCTCCAGCTCCTTAACCGCTCTATGCTTAACCACCATACCGGAAGAAGAGACCAGACCGGTGAAGTATTTTCCGGTGGTCTGGAGCTCCGTGCCGACTACCGAATCAACGCTCAAATACTCCTTCAAAAACCCTTCCACCATAACTCTCGGCACCGTCGTAATCACAACTTTTTCTCCGGCCGAATCCAAAGCCTCAAACACATGAAGATCCAGATTCTCGTAATAAAATTTTGGAAGAACAGATCTCTCAACGCTCTCCATATCCTTCACTCTCAGACCACAGAATGTGATAAAAATCATAACCCTAATTCTCATCTCGTAGTCGAGAAGAAGCAAGAATGGAGAAGAGAGGAGGAGGAGAAAAGCCCTAATTATGCTGCCGCCTTCGAAGGCGACGAGCATGAAGTAAGGGAAGAAGGATTTAGATCTTATTAAACACCGATGAATATCGCAGACGATTGTCTGATTCTCTCTCCCATGGTGGGTGAATTTGGAGAGGCTAGGGTGGAGAGAGAAGTGGTTTAACGATGACGATGATGATCGGAGAGAAGGGGATTTGAGGAAGAAGAAGAAGCCATGATTTTTGAGCTTCATTGCAGCTCGGTAGCATGTGTTGGATAAGAAGTGGTAGAAGAAGTATTCGGCTAGTCGGAGTAGTACCATGGGGAACTCCATGGTTCTTATGGAAGCAGTCATTTTGGTTTGTGACTTTAGAGGGTTGTACTTTGGAGGTTTGTGAGAATGGAAGTGAAGAGAATGAGGGCGGATGGAAGAATTTATAGTGGTAATAAAGGTGGAATGGGGGGTTGACCATGCATATTTGGTTAGCCATATCGGTGGTATTAATTACAGATCATGCATTGCACTTGATTTTGAATTTCTTCATCCATTTATAAAATCGAAAAAGTTTCGACATCTCAGATTGTACACCCTTATGTGTCAGGTCAGGTATGGATTTAGAATTATGAGAGAAGAGAAATGAAATACTAGTATTTAAGTTCGGTTCAAATTGTACCTTTATATTTCACGTCAGGATTACAAAAGAGGAAGGATAAAATATTTATTTCGGGATAAAGGGCCTGAAATCTTTAAATTTTCATTTGAAAAATTCTAACGAAAACTGAGTTTTCGCATAATTTTTTTTTTTTTTTTAGGGAGGGGATCCACATTCCACACAGCGATTCATCCGCTCATGTGTCGAGCACCTTGAATAATCGACATATATAATTATAAAGTTATTATAATTGTGAGTTATAAAGTGTATTTCTGAATTAAACTTTTTTTTAGGTTTCATTTGTTATTTTTATGCCTTTTTTGGGGTTCTTCCATCTTCCATTTTTTTTCTTTTCCTAGGTGAGCAATACTGGGTAGGTCATATGTTGTTCACCGCCATCTCCTCATTTTTTAAAATTATTTATTTATTTTATATAATCTTTGAACAATCCAGATCTTAAACGGTTTCGATTTGTGTGCAGATGTGTAAGTAAAAGTTGCCCTAGCCCTAGGGGACCTTCATCATCTTCTTCATCTTCTTCATCAGATCATTCATAAATCTTTAGATAAGCTCAGAACACGCAATCAATGTGTCCAATTGAGACCACTAGAATTTAATTTCAGTTCCAATTTTGACCTACTAACTAATCCAACAAGTTTGATTTAATTTGTTCAGACAACATAGTTACTGCTGTAATTAAATTCAAATTACAGTTAGATAGTCACCGCCCACCACTAAACCGTTGACTTTTCTCCTCCTCTCAAATTAAAACTCTTACATGCATTAACTCGTCTGATACACATCGTTGACATTTTGACATAAGCTAATATATCGTTTCGTGACGTGACACTTTTCTTTATGGTGGAACTGTTTTTGACTGCATGCGGATTTGAGGAAAGTTCGAAAATACGTTCAATAGGGAGTGGTTGGGATCCTAACTGCATTCCACCAAGACTTTGAAGTTTTTTAATTATTAATTAGGGAAAGTAATGAATTGCTTAAGACATGCGGAACAGTCTACGCTCGAGGCTCCAGACCAAAATTTGGATTCTTGTTTGAAAAATTCTTGCAACGTTTGAGTTTAAGAAATTGGATCATGCGATAGTTGTCAATGAGTTTGGTGGGTGTTGTATCATTCTATGTGAATGTCCGATTCTCGTAATGTCTGCATACGATTTGCATGCATTCTTATGTGTTTGAATAGTCCAACAACGCGTAATACACGTTATCACACGTCAACTAACTTTTTGTTAATTTCTTTATGTACTTCCTTCGTTTACGTGACTAGTTGATCATAAATTATGAATTAATGTGTATGTACTCTATATGCATGAGTCGTGAGTTTTGAGGATGTAGCTTACCAAGACGATGATCAGTCTGAGCAAGGACGGATGCACAAATATGAATTAGAGGGACCGGATATGCAATTTCTTGATAGACGGGCGAAATAACAATTTCGAGATTCTATATGGTTTAGGGAGAGATGTGGCATGTGGGCTCATCTACCCACCTTGAATCCTCCAATTGGTCCGAGGGGTTCAACCACACTGAAACTAGACACGGACCACATTCGAGATTATTAAATATTGAAACGGACAATATTAACAACAATAGAAAAGAAGCTTTGATTTACCTAGTTCAATCGAAATGATATGTGTCGATTCATTATACTGTCAGTAGAATCTATCATGGGTGGAAAAATTAAGATTGTCGTTGCTTTACAGTCTTGAACCCAAGACCATTTGAACAAAGTTTCAATATAATAATAAAATGCAAGATATACATTTATTTGTTTTATAAATCACAAATAGGGTCACTTGTCCCCTATGTAGCTCCCTCACTATTCACATTTACATTGGATTTGTCTATCGATCCCGTAATTTAGCTTGAAAAATGCTAAACTAAAAAAGTTCAAAACTCACGACCTCGATCGGACTTCTAAAATTAATAGATATCAAACTTTACAAACTCAATACTTATCGAGTTGATGGTAAAAATAAGATTTAATTTTTTGCAAAACCTTGAATCAATCTCTATATATATTTTTATTGATGAAGCCATCATGTAGTAGTGATGATGTTCATAAATGTTGCAAGAGCTATATATAGATGAAGTAGATCATTCACTGAGCTTGTGGATATGTACAATGTACTAAAATTTATGAACTATCACTTTACATGGTCTCAAGACTTGCGACATTCATGTAGTTTCGAACAAAGGTATGGGTTATAATCTTAAAATTTTAATTTGTAATGACCCACACGCGTAAAAATACTCGGCTATATTAATAGATTCATAAAATATAACGTGAAGTTCATAATTAATATATTCATATTGGCTAAGGTTTATTTATGGAAAGCGGTCGAAGCAAGGACGAAGTCCGCGGTGGGGACCGGACGTGAGCCCACAACGAGTCGGCCGTGTTGATCGACTCGGTATTCCATCAAGGAGTGGTTGAGTGCATTTATGAGAAAGAGGTCAACTCGGTAGTCCAATAAACCTCAGCTCCTTTCGATAGATACTAGTGTCAATTATTCGAATAGAATTCGATATCCTAAAGATAAGCGCAAATTACAATGATTAAATAATATATGTACTCCCTGTGTGTAATAGTCCGTATTTTTATTTAATATTTAGAATCAGTCTTTTAAAAATATAGGGATAATTGTAGGAACAATTCATATCTCATAATTACATAGTACATTGCAACGATAATTCTAGTTTCGGGAACAATTTTAATTAAAATTCTTAAGTATAAGGAGTAAGTATCACTACAAAATTTATGCTATTTACCGACGGAATTACCGACGGATAAAAAAACACGGGTCGTCCTTACCGACGGAAATTGGGATGCTCAATTTACGAGACGGATAATTTCCGTCGTCATATTACCGACGGAATATTCCGTCGTTAACGGTATATCATTATTTATTTAGTATTTAATAAATTAAATATATATATTACCGACGAAATAATCCGTCGATAAGGGTATATCATTAGTTATTTAGTTTTAATTAATTAAAATATATACTTACCGACGGAATATTCCGTCGGTAATGTTAACTTATTATTTATTTAGTTTTTAATAAACTAAAATATATTTACCGACGGAATATTCCGTCGGTAAATTTATTTAAATTTATTAAAAAAATTTAATTTATTTTACCGACGATTACAGACGGAATAATCCGTCGGTAGTAATTATAAATTTACCGACGGAATTATCCGTCGGTAAATCCGTCGGCGTAACCTAAATTAATTCGGCGCCGCGGAACGAACGCAGTGTCTTCTTCGTCGCGCCTTCCGCCGCCGCTGCGCCGTTTCGCGCGCCGCGGCCGCTTGTCGCCGCCGCGCCGCCGCCGTTGAACGCCTCCGCCCCACTTCCTCGCGCCGCCGCCGTCTCCTTGGTTAGTTTCACTCATTCCTTCAATATCGTCTCTTATGGAGGCTTCTTTCGTGTTATTGTAGCTCATTTTTCGACACTTGTAGAGATGTTCTTGTTGACTACTTACGTGCTTCTTGTGATTGTAGAGATGTTATTGTAGAGATGTTGTGATTGTAGAGATGTTATTGTTGACTACTTACGTGACTTGCTTCTGTGCTTGTAGAGATGTTATTGTTGTGCTTGTAGAGATGTTATTGTTGTGATTGTAGAGATGTTATTGTTGTGATTGTAGAGATGTTGTGATTGTAGAGATGTTGTGACTTACTTCTATGCTTTGTCAACTACATTCCATGTGTATTATTCCACATTCTTGTTGAGTCCCACCGCACAAACCGGATTGAAATTACCACAATCTACCACCTTTATTTGTAAATTTATACTATGTGGGGGAGAACATGTGTGCCTTTTGGTGTTTGTATCTGGTTCTCTGCATGTAGCTAGATGGTAATGTGTAAATTCATGATAGATGGTTTTTGTCAGATTTACGCATTAATTGGTCGTTATTTCGTGTTGGTTCGTCCTGAAGTAGGTATTATTTTGCAGATTAACTAAAGTCTGCAGATCAATTAAATTCATGATAGATGATTTTTTATCTAAATGAAAATTCTGGTGTTTAAATAGACTAATGGATTCTATTATGAAAGATTTCTTGTGGATAATAGTTGTACATATAACATGGTTGGGACAACCTTATCTTACGGATTTCAAGCATCAACCACGCTTAATTAACTAGGAATGCGTGACTATTAGTGTTTCATTTTCGAATAGTATTCAACTTCACTCTATTATTCTAACAAAATCAGGATTTGAAATAATGAGTCGTTTGTGGATGTATACACGGTGGACAGTAGACGGTTCATTGAATCCTCAATTTGTGAATGGCATTGAGGATTTCATTGATTGGGCAAGTAGCCGGACAACTTATATGGACGGAGAAAAAATTAGATGTCCGGTGTAAAAATTGTAAGAATAAGTTTGTTTTTGTCTACACAAGTTGTAAGAGAGCACGTTTATATGAAAGGATTCGTTAAAAATTATAAAGTTTGGTCATCTCATGGGGAAAAACACGTAACCACTAAATGAACAAGCTACGAGAAATGCACAAAATGACACGTCGACCTCCTATCGGATGATGGTAATGGATCATCTTTGGGCCAATTATAATGATGCGGACATTGAGGAGTCGCCAAATAATGAAGCATACAAGATCTATGAAATGTTGCGGGCAATCGACACGGAGTTGTGGCCCGGTTGTGAGACCTACTCACAATTGTGCAGCGAGTTCGAGCCGATGATGAACTTGAAGGCCGAGAATCATATGTCGCAAAGGGGCTATGACGGGATGAGTCAAATGATTAAGGATATGCTTCCCCAAGGAAATTCCTTTCCTAATAACTTCGCCGAGTCTAAGAGATTGCTTAGTGGGATGGGGTTGCCGGTAGAGAAGATTCACTGTTGTCCAAATTCATGCATGATCTATTGGCGTGAAGATAATGAACTGGAGAGTTGTAAGTTTTGCGGAACCTCGCGATATTTAGACTACGGTCCGAAATCTAGTAGGAAAGGGAAGAAAAAATTAGTGGCCGCTAAGAAAATGTACTACTTTCCTTTATCCCCTAGACTCCGGCGGATGTATGCATCTAATGCAATGCCTTCTCATATGCGTTGGCATGCTTCATCGGTGGACGATGGAGTGATGCGTCATCCTGCAGACTCTCCAGCATGGAAGCACTTGGACTCGACGTTTCCTGATTTTGCCTCGGAGATTCGCAATGTTAGATTAGGTCTTTCTACAGACGGTTTTCAAACATTTACACAATTTGGGAAACAATACTCTTTGTGGCCAGTTATTCTAACTCCTTACAATCTGCCGCCTGGCATGTGCATGAAAGATCAATTCATGTTTCTCACGGTGTTGGTGCCTGGACCTCGAAATCCAAAAGATAACTTGGATGTCTTTCTACAGCCGTTGATAGCCGAATTATTGGAGCTGTGGGAAGATGGCGTGTCCGCATATGATGTTTTCAAGAAACAAAATTTCAATATGCGAGCGGCTTTGCTATGGACCATTAGTGACTTTCCGAGCCTACTCAATGTTGTATGCGGATGGAGTACAATGGGAAATTCGCATGCCCACATTGCATGGAACAATCAGATGCATTTTATCTTGAGAAGAGTGGTAATATGTCGTGGTTTGACAATCATAGAAAGTTTCTACCACTAAGTCATCCTTTCAGACGAAATAAGAATGCTTTCCTAAAAAATAAAGTTGTAGCACGTTCACCCCATGACATGAGAACAGGGAGAAGACATACTTAGTCAAATTGAGGCTTATGGTTTTGTGAAAGTCACCGAAGACTACGATGGTATTAACCAATATGTCTCTAAAGAAAATGTTACGGGATGGAAGAAAAGAAGCATATTCTGGGATCTTCCTTATTGGAAATTCTTGTTGCTTCGACACAATCTCGATGTCATGCACATTGAGAAGAACGTGTTTGATAATGTGTTCAACACTGTCCTAAATGTGACAGGAAAGACCAAAGACACGCCGAAGTCTAGGGCAGAGTTGAATACATACTGTGCTAGGCCTGAACTAAAGAAGCTTAACGAGAGTGATAGACACTATCCGAAAGCATGTTACATGCTTGGTCGTACAGAGAAGCAAGCATTATTAACGTGGGTGAAGCATCTCAGACTACCAGATGGTTATGTGTCCAACATGAGCAGATGTGTGGATATGAGTAAGTTGAGAATGTTTGGTATGAAAAGTCATGATTGTCACGTTTTCATGCAACGGCTTCTACCGGTTGCATTTCGTGAACTTGTCCCACAACCTGTTTGGACAGCAATTACAGAGTTGAGCTTATACTTCAGAGACTTAGCATCTCGTGCTATAAGAATTGAAGATATGAGGAGACTAAACGAGAGTATTCCAATTACTCTTTGCAACCTGTAGCGCATATTTCCACCAAGTTTCTTCGATTCCATGGAACATCTCCCGGTGCATTTAGCTGATGAAGCTCGTTTAGCCGGTCCTGTTCAATATCGATGGATGTATCCATTTGAGAGGTATAATATCATTCATATTATCGTTTCCTGTTCAATATCCCGAGTATTAATTATTAATGAATTGAACAACCCTTCATCAGATATTTAGGGAAATTGAAAAAATATGTTGGCAATAAAGCTCGTGTGGAAGGATCCATATGCAATTCTTATTTAGCTGAAGAAGCATCAAATTTTTGCTCGTACTATTTTGAAGATCATATCCACACTAGGCTGAGGAGGATGCCTCGCAATTGCGAGGTGGAACAAGAAGGTCAACCGGCCGACAACATAGATGTTCCCTCTATATTTCGTCCAAAAGGTCGTCCAATTGGTGCGAAGTCAATGAGATATCTTGATCAAAAGAAGTATAATGCCACCCACTTATACATCTTGTTGAACTGCGACGAGGTTACAGAATATCAGAAGTGAGTTTCTCTATAATTCGCTTGTTTTATTTTCTAACTTGTCTAATATACGTAACGACTTCAACCAACTTTAATGAAGCCTATTTGAGGAAGAAGTTCGGCGTGCCTGTCCAAATATATCAGATGAAGATTACCAAACATCGGTTGAGCAGGAATTCGGAGCTTGGTTCAAATCATATGTACGATGAACTTATCCATTCTAAATAAATTCGAAAATGTTTTCTTTTCCTAATTAGCTTCTTATGATCTTAGGTTTCTTCCTCTTATTGCAATGAGATGAATCCGTATATTCGGGATTTAGCAAAAGGTCCATGAGATGAATCCGTATATTCAGGTACATGGCGCCTCCCAGAGGTCGTGGCAGGACTGTATCAGCTCCTGCTGGGCGTGGAGCACCCCCATCGACATCTGGCTATGGGGGCAGTCCCCTTGAGTCGGGTGGACCCCATCAGGGTTCTACCGACTCTTACTCGGTGGATAGCCGCCGATGTTTCGAGATTTCACCTGAGGGGTATGTAATAATTGCTTTTATTAATTTTAAATATATCAAATTTCACTTGGATTAACCAATTTTCAATAATAGGCGATTGCTTGAGCCATCTGGATTGGCCTCGACAATCGTTGATTGTTTTAAAAGATCAATAACCCGACCGGGTTCACTTGGAAGCCGACTCCTCCCGAAATTAAGGAGCAAGTATTTTGAAGAATTTAAGGTTAGTTTTTCTTTCAAGTTTACAATCTTAAAATTTAGTATTTATTTATATATATCTAACATGTATAAACATGTAAATTGCGAAGCACCTTGGCCGGGCTTGGCCCAGGACCAGGCAGTCCACCACATGTGGCAGAAGAGGGCATCCAAGAGGTTCAGCGATTGGCACTACGAAATGAAGCAGGGCCGCCCTAAAAAACCGGACTACATCAACACAGAGAGGTGGGCGGCCCTCAACGACTCACCGGATGCGGCCGAGGTGCTCCAGAAGTCGAGACCGCTTCCCGGTGCCGCGAGTCGAGCCCGAGCCGGGCGCCGGGATGAGCAAGCACAAAGGAGGGTCCCGGTCGGCCATGCAAGTACTCCCGGTCTACGGTAAGTCTCATTTTATATGTTTTTTAGCTTCTTATGTCTTTGTTTTTGACATAATTTTGTTTATGCATGTTATGAATAGGCTTCTCAGAGGGGATGCTCCTTAGAGTCCACCGCCTTTGACACTTTCCAGAGTCTCCATTACAAAGGTGGAGACTTCTCCAACATGAAGGCTGCGAGACTTCATGTAAGCACACAATTACAATATATAGATTATTATTCTAGAATTTTGAGTTTGACTAATTTCTATTTAATATTGTAATAGGCGGAGGTGGAGCGGATTGCTGCTGAAGAAGGCCCCAACGCGGATAAAAACGCGATTTATCTGCGGTTGGAGGGGGTCCGGGATAAGAAGCGGCGGCTACGGTTTCGGCGAGGAAGGGAGCGGCTACATCAACGCCGCCCCCGCTCTTCTACTTCCTCACCGGGGCCATCCCGCAGTAATGCCGAGATCATGCGCCGACCGGAGGAGGAGTCGGCGGCTAGGAGGAGCTTCGAGGAGCGAGTCGCATTTATGAATGCGCGAGATGACCCAGCTTATGGAGATGATGGGCTCCTCTAGCCGACGACAGCCTCCGGACGACAGCGCTGATCAGTCCCCTCCCCCCACCTCTTTATGATTGATTTATTTATGGTTTATGTATATATACTGAATATTTTGATTTTAGGATTTATATATTTATATTTCGGTTTGCTTTTTGAGTTGAATTGAATCGTTATATGTGATGTCTTGGTTGGTGAATTGTATATGATGTGTTGGTTGGTTAAAAATTGCAGGTTGTCGATAACTTGGTACAAAAAACAAAAAAATTTATTTAAAAAAAAAAATCTACCGACGTTTTACCGACGGATATTTCCGTCGGTAAATAAACATAAAAAAATTACAAAATTATTTTAAATTTACCGACGAAAATTCCGTCGGTAAAAAAAACGTAAAATTTATTTGAAAATTTATTTTAACTGTACCGACGGAAAATTCCGTCGGTAAAAAAACAAATAAATTATTTAAAAAATTATTTTAAATTTACCGACGGAATAATCCGTCGGTAAAAAAACCAAAAAATTTATTTAAAAATTTATTTTTAATTTCCTCCTCGACAGAATATTCGGGGACAAACTTCCGACGGTTATTTTCCGTCGGCAATCCGTCGGTAGAAGTTACCGACGGAATATTCCGTCGGTAATATTTACCGACAATGTAACGCCCCGAAATTTTCAATATAAAATGCATTTCATATTTATTCATGCATGTTATCAAGTGTTTTAGTTCTGTAAGTCGCGCCTTAGAAATTAAAATGAAATTAATGCATTTATGTTATTTTTAGTTAAATCATTTTTATTATGTAAATTTATTTTGAACTTTGAATATGTTTATTTATATTATATTATGTTTATATTGTTTATTGATGAGATAAAAATAATGTTAGAATTATGATGCAAGAATAATATTTATATGGGTTGGATTTCCTAAGCCAACTAGGATTCATAAAAGGATATAATATTTATTATTATATTAATTTATTAGGAGATAATTTGAAAATATATTAGATATTATATTTGAGATATACATGTTTTAGGAAAGAAATCTAGTTGTATTTACCCTTATCCTAATTTATCTAGGATTGAATGTCTTATATGGTAAGTGAATAGAATAAATCCTATATAAAATTGATATGAACGAAAATAAATATGGATAAAATATATTTGATACCTTATAGGATTAGGAATATTTAGATAATGATTTCTAGGCCTATTAATACCCCTTAGTCGCTCATAATATAGCATCCCATAAATTTTCAAAAATTCTGTCAGCACACGTGCGAATGGTTTCAAGAATTATTTACACATCTTCCCGTCATCATATCGTCGTGAAAATTTAGGTTCATCTTCCTAGGATCGGCGCGCAGGACTTAAACATTGATATCCATTATTTTCTTCAAAGTCAAGGTCAAGGAAATGGCTCGGCCGATGCGTAGAGGTGGTGGATGGTGATGGTCACATGAGGAAGGATTTACGAAAGTCATTATTATATTAAACTTTGTGCATTTATTAGCCATAATTATTTTTATTTAAGACTTCCGCTGAGCATGAAAATTAATTGAGTTTTTTTTTCGATGATTCATTTAAATGAAAATGTTTAGAAAGAGTTGAAATATGCATGTTGAGTATGAAGTAGCGTTCCTAGTTAAGTTTTGGAAATTGGGGCGTTACAGAGTGGTATCAGAGCAGGTCTACTTTCCTGTAGACTTGTTTCATGTTATGCAGGAAATTGACCATCATCACTACCACCGCATCGCGCCGGCGAGGTAAGTAAAGTTTTCAAGTCATGAAAGTTTTTAAGATTCATATATTGCACGATTTTGAAAAAGGCACAGTTTTTCATGAAAGTACATGCATTCATGTTTTTAAGCTAAGCAAATTTTCGAGGACGAAAATTCTTTTAAGTGGGGTAGATTGTAACGCCCCGAAATTTTCAATATAAAATGCATTTCATATTTATTCATGCATGTTATCAAGTGTTTTAGTTCTGTAAGTCGCGCCTTAGAAATTAAAATGAAATTAATGCATTTATGTTATTTTTAGTTAAATCATTTTTATTATGTAAATTTATTTTGAACTTTGAATATGTTTATTTATATTATATTATGTTTATATTGTTTATTGATGAGATAAACATAATGTTAGAATTATGATGCAAGAATAATATTTATATGGGTTGGATTTCCTAAGCCAACTAGGATTCATAAAAGGATATAATATTTATTATTATATTAATTTATTAGGAGATAATTTGAAAATATATTAGATATTATATTTGAGATATACATGTTTTAGGAAAGAAATCTAGTTGTATTTACCCTTATCCTAATTTATCTAGGATTGAATGTCTTATATGGTAAGTGAATAGAATAAATCCTATATAAAATTGATATGAACGAAAATAAATATGGATAAAATATATTTGATACCTTATAGGATTAGGAATATTTAGATAATGATTTCTAGGCCTATTAATACCCCTTAGTCGCTCATAATATAAGCATCCCATAAATTTTCAAAATTCTACAAGACACGTGCGAATGGTTTCAAGAATTATTTACACATCTTCCCGTCATCATATCGTCGTGAAAATTTAGGTTCATCTTCCTAGGATCGGCGCGCAGGACTTAAACATTGATATCCATTATTTTCTTCAAAGTCAAGGTCAAGGAAATGGCTCGGCCGATGCGTAGAGGTGGTGGATGGTGATGGTCACATGAGGGAAGGATTTACGAAAGTCATTATTATATTAAACTTTGTGCATTTATTAGCCATAATTATTTTTATTTAAGACTTCCGCTGAGCATGAAAATTAATTGAGTTTTTTTTTTCGATGATTCATTTAAATGAAAATGTTTAGAAAGAGTTGAAATATGCATGTTGAGTATGAAGTAGCGTTCCTAGTTAAGTTTTGAAAATTGGGGCGTTACAGACAAAGCCTGACCCGACGCATTCAATCCGTCGGTAACTTTTTTACCGACGGTATTAAGGGGTTTACCGACGGAATTTTCCGTCGGTGTACGGTGAATTTCTTGTAGTGTATAGTTTTAGATTGTCACTAAATTAATGATTTGTTGTAGTGGTTGCATTGTGCCATTAAACTATAAAAGCTAATAGTGTATGATTTCATGTCATTCTTCAAAGAAGGACCACCACATGTTTTAAGGTATCACATTATAGGAAATATTAATAATAATGAGGGGGTTACGTATGATATTGCTTGAGCTTATGATAGGATAGTTGACTAAAGTGAATGGGTAAGTAGTGTTGTTGGCTAGACAACTCATGCCCATGCGCATTACATGCATATACAAGCTAGGATTTAAATAACACTTAATAGGAAACTACTTTTAGTGCTTGATTTCACTTCTTCACTCTCATATCAGACCCTCACCTCACATTAATACATGATCGAGACTCCTTCAACTCATCAATAGATACTTAGGGAAAGTGGAAGTT
This sequence comes from Lavandula angustifolia, assembly GCA_028984105.1. Lineage (NCBI taxonomy): Eukaryota > Viridiplantae > Streptophyta > Magnoliopsida > Lamiales > Lamiaceae > Lavandula > Lavandula angustifolia. The sequence continues at coordinate 22,499,049 of CM054818.1, forward strand.
GGAGCTTTCAAAGTACTAAGACCATAGGTGCGATTCTTTTCTGGTAAAGGCATTAGAGTTATATCACCACTTATTCTCCTTGAATAAACTGAAATCAGAACCTAGATCGTGCATGTAGATTAAGTTAGCTACTTTTATGCTCTCAATTTTCAAGTTGGGTACTATGTGGAAGGTTGATAATCTGTTGTTTAAGCTGATTTGGTGGTTTTAGGAAGTCATATTACGAAATTAATTGATAAGGGATTGCATGTATCAATTTAATGGATAGGAGTGAGTTTCAAACTAATGTCCTTTCGTCTCTTCATTTGCATGTCAAGATGGGTTGTTGCATGTTGCTTGCAAATATCTTCCACTGGGTTAATCATTTGAATTATGTGCTAGATCGAAATTAAGGTCCATTGTAGTAACAAAACGTTGTTAAAGCTCAAGTTGGGTAGATTGGTGTTAGGGCATAATCGATTTTACAAACTCCCTGTTCTACCGTATTTTCCCTCCTCAAATGTGGTCTTTTCGTACTTTAAAAATTCCAAAAAAATAATGGAAGTAAAATTTAGGATCTCTTAGAGATTTCTGTAAATTTTGGTAATTTTTAGACAAGCATTTATATTTTTTAAATTATTTTTACTTTTCACTGCTGGAATTTTATGGTTTCTAGATAGAGTTCACTTGATTACTCATATCTGACTCCTCACACAAGCTTTACCCCCCCCAAATTATTTTTCTTAATTAATCTAGACATGTAGAGCTTTCAAAAAAATGTTCCGTTTGTATTTTTGTCATACTCATATAAAAGCAATTTTTACCATGAATCCAGTCGATCGGCATGAATTTAAATTCTGTAACTCTATTTTGAGCTTTACATGTCCTGTATTTCCATAGATCATCACTGATTCAACTTAAGTGAATTTTTTATATAAAGTCCCTCTACTTGTCCCCTGTTCATGTGTAAAATATCAGAATTTTTAGATTAGATTTAGGCCTTCAACTATTGGCTTAAAGACATACTACCGGAAACTGTCCCAGTTTGTACACTGTTTACCAATTTCATTATAACTTTTAGATGACTTGTTATTTTGGCATGAAACCAATTCTGGAATGACCTTGACTCTTTTAGGAATCTATATTTATAAGGTTGGAATTTATTGAATGAATACGTGTTCTGTGGCACTCTTTTAATGGAGGTGTTCTGCACTAGTTTAATAGAGTATTGAAATCTAATCACACTAATGAGTATATAGCTATGACAATTCTTACAATCTAATGACTATAAGGTATTGTTGTATATGCCATGTTTATACACTTATTACTAGAATAAGTTGTTAGAACTCGAAGTTAATTAGAAACGATAAGTAGAAGTAAGTATCGATATACTTATTGCGTCCCATGTACGAAACTACTAAACTTAGGATATTGTTGTAGGACCGATCGTGGAAACGAAATAACCCTCGATGTTCAGAAGACTCATAGAATATATCGTTCTACATCAAGGTGGGTAATATTTTCTCTAAAAGTTATCTTTGAGTTATTAAGCTATATGAAATTTGTTTATCCATGAAAGTTTTTGTGCATTTACCTATTTATTGCTTCTACATAACAGATCGGTTGAGGATTTCATCTGGCCTAACACGTTAGATTAGGGTTACAAATAATGTACACGTTTGTTAGTAACACAGTGTGATCATCTTTGTGTACCAAGTACTAACATGATATGAGGTACCCCTCGAGTTTCGACTCGAGGGCCAAGGCACAAGTTATAAGAATCAAGTGGTAGAAGTAACGGGAAAATGTGATATAAATGTGCGCACCCATTATATAATACTCCCTCCGTCCCGCTAAAAACGTCCCAGTTGACTTCGGCACGGAGATTAAGAAATTTTAATTTAGTGTGTATTTTATGAGTTTTAATTGTATAAAGAAAATGACACAGTTTTCGAGGAGTGGTTGGTGGAAAGAAATGAGAATTATCCAAATTTTTGCAAGGCTAGTGAAAGGCAATCGATTTTTATTTTTTATATTTTTTTTATACTGTATTTGAAGAAATAATCTAAAGTTTTTAAAAAGATAAAAATCATAATTTTCTGAGTTCGGAGCGGAACATAATCGAGTGAGAGATAGATTTTTGAAGAGAGAGAGTATAAGAATGTGGGGTTTGAGTAGTGAGTAAGGGGGACCCACTTCATTTTATGTTTAAAAGTAATTTTTACTATTTTAGGAAAGAGGACAGAAATAGCGGGACAACCCGATTAGGCAAGTAGGACAGAAATAGCGGGACAGAGGGAGTATTTTGTATGGTTCTTTTCAAAACCCTTCAAAGCATATTTTATCTATGGATAAATTGTTTTAAGGTTTTCGAACTGCTCTACCCACTGAGTATATTAGTACTCAACCCAAATATTTTCAAATGTTTTCAGGTTGAGCGGCAAGTGGCGATGAACAGAGTTGAGGAGATGTTATGTTTTGGATGTGTTGCTTTTATTTAGATTTAGTGATTAAGAATTTCAGAGTTTTCGAATTTAAGTACTTAATGTGCTCGATAACTTTTGGGATCATAACTATTTTCGGTTATGTTGCATATATATATAGGGTGTGGATCTAGTGAGAATCCACACTTAACGTGAAACTGCGAACCATGCATAATTCTTATATAATTTATATATAACAATGTTGGGTTATGAGTCAGTAAATGATACTTAGCATTTTATTGGGTAAAATAATATTGGGGGAAATCGTAGTGTTCATGCTATGGAATTGAAGATCCCAAAACCCAGCTGGTATCAGTAGTGTAGTGTCGATAGGACTAGATGATGTAATAAGCTAGACTGATTTCGATTTCTCTATGTTTCGTGTCTATGTCATGTACGGAGTAAAATGTTGGACGATCTTCGCAGGGAAGTCGGCTCCGTAACCCCACGTCATCGGTGTAAGAGCTTGTGTTCTTAAGTCATCGCTGATCTTCGTCTCAAGCAGAAGACACCTTATCACCGACCGACATCGCAAGAAGAACCTTACACAAAGCTCGCACCTTCGCAGCCTACAAATGACGACACTCGCAGAATATCTTATCGGCCGACTCAAACGAAGAAGACAGAGACTGCATCAAGTCTACTGTATCCGACAGGAAACGACCCAGCTTTTAACATCACTCGAAAGTCAGCAAAAGATCATACGAGGATAAGTGAGAATCAACTCCGATGAAGACCAATGTCTGACACATCTCACCTACCACAAACCTCGACCAATGAGAAGCCGTCAACGCATTATCTGCTCTGACCAACTAAAGCTGCTCTCATGAACAGTATCAACAACTCTGCTGCAACAATTCGAATATATGGCCATTTTCTTTGGAAGTTTGTGACACGTGGCATCGTCCTCTCCAACGGGCAAATGCCTGGGTCACGACTATAAATAGAGAAGAAAATCCGAGCTTCACGCACGGGATATCAAGGGATAAAATGCTCAAGCTTTCGAAACAACTCTAGCGCATTCAAGATAAATCCAGCGAAGAACTTGCTCAATAGAATACTCTTAGTTCTTCTCTCTAGAGTTCTTTAGATCCCTCTTCTCTAGCTAAGCTCAAAAGTTCATATCTATAGCTTAGATTCTCGAAGGAGTTCACTTTTAGTGATTGTTCTTACTGTAAGAACTCCTTCTAGTTGGAGAAATTTCCCTCCCCTTCAAACCTCGTTTTGTTTTGTAAAAGTCGCTAAGGACTATAACTTAGAAGGGTCTGTCCAGTGCACAGATACCTTGCTGAGGCTTGCTCAAATTAATCAACAAGACCTCCTGTTCAGCAGGACCGTGAACGTAGGATCTTGCGTATCCGAACCACGTTAAAAATTGCTTGTGTTGTTTACTATTTTATTGCATTGCATACAAACTGCTTACAAAATCATATCTTGCATAAAACGTATTTATAAAGTGTACTAGCCAAAACTGTTTGACTTGTGAAAATCACGTTTTCAACTGAGACGAATCTTCGGGCCCCACACTCTTATCCGCACTAAGTCTACGACAGAGAATCAACCACTGACAAAAGTCAGTAGGAGAGACTCAGTAGTTGGCTCACTCTCTGACCCGCGATCGAAGGTTACTATTTGACACTGTTCATCAGTTACATCCAACAGCTTAGATGTCCTTCGCGTTTGAGAAAAGAAACAGTACTCAGGTGTATTCACCCCCCCCTCTCTACACCTGAATCTCGTCTCCGGACCAACAATTGGTATCAGAGCCTCGGTGTTCTTCTGATCATCGGTTCTGTAACTACTGGTCTTCTCGAACAGATCCTAAAATCGTTTTTCTCTGCACAAGCATCTCTTCATACATCCTTATACTCTTACCCATAATGTCTGATATGTCAGGTATTAGGATGGTGCCAATGTTCTCAATAGAGAACTATATGGTATGGCGCGTGAGAATGGAGGCACACCTAACATCGCCGTGACGACAAGCATTGACGGATGTCCTCGAGACAGGACCCATCATTCCCATGATCGACATCGTACAATTTGCAGCTGCGGGAGATGTAGGAGCACATACTGGTGTTAAAGTCGCAAAAGACAAATCAGCCTTCACTCCAGAAGAGAAAAAGCTGCACAACCTCGACCGAGTTGCGCGTAATGCAATCCTAACTACGCTCAGTGATTCACACCTCGGGAGGGTGCAAGACTGCAAAACGGCAAAGGAACTTTGGGACGCCCTGGCTGTATTGAGCCAAGGAACCCCGCAGATCAAGGAAAACAAGCTCGAACTAGAGCTACAGAAGTTCGATACATTTGCCATGGAGCCCAACGAGACCATTGACGAGCTAAGCGTCAGATTCACTAATCAGATCAATGTGATCAACGGGCTGGGGAGGACGTTCACGAACAAAGAGATGAACACGAAGATCCTGAGAGCGCTACCTCGACTGAAGTGGCTTCCTTTTGCTACTTATTTACGTCACTTAGATCTTAATGCTCTAACTCCTGATGTTATCTTTTCAGAATTAAAAACGGAGGAATTTGAGCACAGCCTACCCCAACGATGTTCCAGTGCTCCAGCTGACACACAGATTGATCATGCTTTCAAAGCAACAGTCATCAAAACTGGAGTCAAACCCATTTCTTCCGGCAAGGCAGTGGCCACAACAGAAGCAAAGTCCTCCGAGACATCTGTCACTGACCAACTTGCGCTTATGGCTCTCAAATATCAAAGAGAAAAAGAGAGAGTCAGAAAACTGAAGAAATATCACAGAGATTCTCCCTCAGGTAAGAAAGATTATCGAAAAAGGGAAGAATCTAAATCAACTACTGATTGCAGGAACACAGAACCTGCTGCGAGTCCATCCAACGACTCAGCTGGAAAAAGCAGCAGAACGTCTGTTTGTTACAACTGCAAGAAAGAGGGACACTATCAATACGACTGTCCCGAACTCTCAACTGTTCAAAGAGCAGAACGGCAGGCCAGACGAGAGAAATTTGCCCGAAGGAGGTAGGCCCATATCGCCGGAGAGATATCCGATGACTCAATCGATGAAGATACATTCATGTATTCTTCTGAAGACGAAGCTGCATTTGTCGCCGTTGAGGTCGCAGAGACAGATCCTGAATCGCCCGTGCACATCTGTCTGATGGCCGGAGAAGAGGCTGAGGTAAATTCTAAACTAAATATAACCTCTTCTTCACACAACACACACGACACATGCTCGATCACAGATGAACCTCTAGACGTGGTACAAGCCTATGATGATCTACTAGAGGAGCAGATTCAGCTGAGCAGAGAGTTCAGCGGAACCATTCGAGAACCTGGGAACGTATAAAGGCCGAGAATCGAGACTTTCTTCTGATTGTCAGGTCTCTACTGATTCAGAGAATCTGGTTGTGAGACTTAAGGAAGAGATTAAATCTCTTATGACTAAGTCTCAGCTCCAAGAAACTCAGATATCAGTTCTGACCAAGGACAATTCTGAGAAAGATACTAAGATAGCCCGACTCAGTCAGAAGCTCGCAGAAGTTGAAAATGATTATGAATCACTTCGAAGAAGTGATGAGGTCTGGCGAGGACCGATGACTTAACAAGCACTTGGAGCTAAGGAGAAGTTGGAAAGCATGCTTAGAGCTCAAAGGCCAACAAGCCATGAAAGAAGGACTTGGCTATACTCATGAAGCTTCCACTTCAACATCAAAAAGCTCGAAATGCTCGGCCGATAGGTTCGTCGAGGGAAAGTTCAAAGCTACGACTCAACACCTCAGAGAAGAATAAACCAGTAAGATGATTGCACCTCGCCCGAGCAACAAAAAGCTACCGACTGCAGGTTCTAGCCCCAGGACACCACGATCAAATTCGGGGGGAACCAAGAAGGTCAGATGGGCAGAGCAAGACGGTGAACCACTATATGAGCATCCAAAGACAAAGTATGGTTCGTACTACTATGAGCCTGTGGTCGGGAGGAGCACACAACCTAAGAAGAAGAAAGCTCCCGAACCCAAAACTGCTAGAAAGTCAGTATCTCCAAGTCCTGTGGAGAAGAAAGCTGACAAGGTTCAGAAGAAGAAGTCTCAGACTTCTAAGGTCCCGAGACAAATCTGGGTTCCAAAATCACCCACTAACACCTAAGGACCCAAACTGCACCAAAGGGTACCTAAATCAAGCTTTTCGTTTTGCGAGTGCATAAGGACCCTTGGATAGTGGACAACGGCTGCTCGAGACACATGACTTATCAAAAGAGCATGCTGACCAACTACGTACAAGAACATGGTCCCAGAATTGAGTTTGGTGAAAACTCTAAAGGCTATACAAGGGGATACGGAACACTGAATATTGAGACTGTTTCAGTTCCAAGAGTAACATATGTTGAAGGACTTCAACATAATCTCCTTTCGTCGACCAATTTTGTGACAATCGAATAGAGTTATCTTTGACGCCGGTTTCGTGATGTTGTTGACAAATCTACAGAGAAAACAAAGGTATGTTATCGGAGAAAGACTAACTATGTTGCAAACTGGAAAACCGCAGAACCTGAGGCTTGCTTACTCGCACAGACAAAATATAGTGACAAGGCAGGATGGTTGTGGCACAAGAGACTCAGTCACCTGAACTTCAAGACTATGAACAAGCTAGTCAAGAACTCTAAAGTCAGAGGACTACCTAATGAATCATTTATCAAAGACAGAAACTATGAAGCATGCTTGAAGGGAAAGCAAACAAAGAACAACAATCCACCAATTCCGTCACCTTCTACTGATGGAATCCTTCAACTGCTACACATGGACTTATTCGGGCCAGTCTCTCCAGTGACTATAAGAGGTAAGAAGTATGCCCTCGTTATTATTGGCGATTATTCGAGATATACGTGGGTCATCTTCATAGCCAACAAATCTGATGTCATGACTGAGTTACCAAAGCTGCTAAAGAAGCTCAGCGTGGAAAAGGACATCAAGGTTAAGAGAATTCGCTCAGACAGAGGAACAGAATTTTTCAACTTAGTAGTTAAGGAGTACTGCGAAAAGGAGGGAATTAAGCACGAGACATCAGCAACTCGCACCCCTCAGCAGAACGGACTTGCTGAACGTAAAAACAGAACACTTAAAGAAGCAGCAAGAACGCTCCTAGCAGACTCCGGACTACCCTCGAAGTTCTGGGCTGATGCTACTGACACCGCCTGCTACACTCAAATTGCTCACTACTAACACAGCAACACATGAAGACACCTTACGAACTATGGAAAGGGAGAATTCCTTCTATTTCTCATTTTAATATTTTTGGTTGTCCTTGCTTTATCCACAATAATGGGAAAGATCAGTTGAAGGTCTTTGATAGCAAATCTGATCAAGGAGTATTCTTCGGATACTCTTGAGTCAGTAAAGCCTTCAGAGTCTTTAACTATCGGGCTCTTTGCCTGGAGGAAAGCCCTCATGTTGTATTTGATGAGTTCGTTACTGAGGACAGGAAATCTAAAAAGACAAATACTGAAGATGTCAACAGCAAGCTACATGATCTCGCACTAAACGACAAAGCCGAAAAGATCCAGCATTGTTGGGATGATGAGTCAGATGATGAGGAAATTCAGACCCATCCCACATGCAATGTAGCTGACCTGGTTGATTCTACTGAATATGATCAACATCAGGTAACAACGGTCGATGCGGAAGCCCCAGTGGTAACTGAGACCTCTACTGAGAATATAAACTCAGGGGGAACAACTATTGTTCCTGAGCTAAATGCCCCTGAACCTGGAAACTCAGTAGATCCTAACCTTCTTACTGAACTGCTACAGTCACAGAACAACACGACTGAAATGCCTTACACACCTGTTGACTCTGCAGAAGTAGTATCAGAAGAAGAAGCCAGACTCAGGCGTTCATGGCTTGACGCTCACTCTTCTGATCTTATCATTGGAGATCCATCAGCAACAATCAGGACGAGATCTAGATTAAGTCAAGGAGAAAGTTCACTTTATTCTTGTTTCTTGTCCACAGAAGAACCTCAAACAATAGAGGACGCACTCAATGATGCTGACTGGATTATTGCCATGCAAGATGAGCTGAACCAGTTCGTTCGAAACGAAGTTTGGGAGCTTGTTGACAAACCTAGACATCAGCACGTGATCGGTACTAAGTGGGTCTTCAAGAACAAGCGAGATGAAAACAACGTCATTGTCAGAAACAAAGCTCGACTTGTTGCCAACGGATACTGTCAAGCAGAAGGAATAGACTTTGATGAAACATTCGCTCCAGTCGCTAGGTTGGAAGCTATTCGTCTGTTCCTAGCCTATGCAACACATCAGAGATTTAAAGTATATCAAATGGATGTAAAGTCAGCTTTTTTGAATGGCGTACTGAAGGAAGAAGTCTATGTGGAACAACCGCCCGACTTTTAGTAGGGACATCAGGTATACAGACTTCGGAAAGCGTTGTATGGATTAAAACAAGCACCCAGGGCTTGGTACGATACCCTATCAGACTTTCTGCTCCAGAAAGGTTTTCAGAAGGGGACAGTAGATCGCACCCTATTCAACATAAAGTCAGGAGATGACATCCTACTGGTGCAAATCTACGTGGACGACATCATTTTCGGTTGTAGAAACGTGACTATATGTCAACAATTCGAGAAAATGATGAATGAGAAGTTCGAGATGTCTATGATGGGCGAGATGAACTACTTCCATGGTTTTCAAGTAAAGCAATCACCTGAAGGAATATTCATCAATCAAGCCAAATACACTCGAGATCTTCTGAAGAGATTTGGCTACGACTCAAGCAAGCCAGTCAAGATCCCCATGAATACGAATTTCAAAATCGATCTAGATAAAGAGGGAGCTTCTGTTAACTCTACTGATTATAGAGCTATTATTGGTTCTTTATTATATTTAACAGTAAGCAGACCTGATATAACTTATGTTGTAGGTGTATGTGCAAGATTTCAAGCGAATCCCAAGCGAAGTCATATGGACTCAGCAAAGAAGATTCTGCGATACCTGAAGGGAACACCTGACGTAGGGTTATGGTATCCTGCTGATGATAATCTTATACCGACAAAGTTATTCTCGATGCCGATTATGCGAGATGCGTGATAGATCGAAAATCAACTTCTCGAACGTGTCGGTCCTAGGCAAAGCAAGCTGATATCTTGGTTCTCAAAGAAACAGCATTCAGTGGCAACGTCCACTACTGAAGCTGAGTACATGGCTGCTGGAAGTTGTTGTGCCCAGATTCTTTGGCTTCGACAACAACTGCGAGATTATGGTATAACTCAGGATGAAGTGCTCATCTATTGCGACTCCACCAGTGCAATTGCTATAATTCAGAACCCAGTTCTCCATACGAGATGTAAGCACGTGGATATCCGACACCACTTCATCAGAGACCATGTCGAGAAAAAGGACATTAGAATGGAGAAGATCCATACTGACAAACAAAAGGCAGACATACTGACCAAACCACTAGCTGAGAACAGAGCTAGGTCTACTGGATCCTACTGAATCGAGTCAGTAGAAGGAAACAGTACGACAGGTCAGAAGACTCAATACTTTGATTCAGTCGGGTGAATCAAACAGTACACAGTAAGGGGGAACGTGGTCATCAGCACATCAAATGTCCTCCTAAGTCTTAATGGTAACCAGCTGATCGTAAAAGTTCAGCTGAAGAGGTTTGCGTAGTTTTACATACTTAACTTTATCAGAAGCATGCCCGCATTTATTATATCAGTCGCTTGCACTCAGTAGTTAATGAGCATTTATTTCCCGCCATTAAATCTTTAAGGTTTAAGTCAGTAGGAAACCGTTCTCATTTAAAAAACTTAGACTTTAATGTTGTCTACAACGCATTTAATGCATGTCTTCTCACCTTACCTTAACAGCGCATATCCTACGTGGGTCTAAATTAGAGGCGGCCTTAGTAATCATTCTGTTTATAACATCAAATCATAGCCGTCATTAAAACGCGAGATTGAATTTCAGCCGTTGGATCAAAACCGATTGATATGCATATCTTATAAAATATCTCGATCATCACTCTAATCTATGTTTTTCGCCATTTGCATTCTCAAGAGCTCTCTGCATTCAGTTTCTCATTTCCTCTTTAATTGCTTTGCATAACTCTCAAGCTCTGTGTAATACGGTAATTTCCTTGCTCTCTGCTTAAAACTCTACTGACTTACTCTATTTTCAAGTGCTAACGAGTTTTCTGCAGATAATCATGGCGATTGTATTGACCCCACCGAAAGTTGAAGAGATCATCAAATCCAAGATCCAGTTTGAGCCTACGATGGCTCTTCATCAGGCGGAGCTTCCGTATCTTGAGCCCATCTACACGGCTCTTGAAGCATCCGGCCTAGAGCTTCTTGTCACGAAGCATCCCAATGCATATCTCCCTAGACAAGTGGCAGAGGTCTACTACAACTGGAGGTCGATAGAGGATACAGACGGGGAAGTATCCCTATTCGCATAGATGAGGGAGGTGACCCCTCAGAAGTGGGAGTCCGATCACCATGTTATTGATATCCGGGCCACGCTGCAAGCATCGTTCGATCTTTCGGCCCACGGGATCTCCCCAGTTGGATATAAGGAGAAGGAGTTGAACTCCTATGTCCAAAGGTTCTATGGCAGAGATGATATCACATTCAAATCTGCGCTGCCAAAGAACCAGCTTCTACTAGAGTTCCACGGGCTCGCCTACATCGTCACGCATATACTGATGAGCTCCGCTGGCTCATTCGATCAACTGTCGAAACCTCGACTCCAGCTGATGATGGTTATAGAAGATGGAGTCCAGGTCAACTGGACAGAGTTCTACGTGGCTGAGCTGAAGGCTCAGGCACAGAAGTTTGTTGCCACACCCACTGAAGAGAGAAGACTCATTAGTGTGGGTAAGCTACTGTACGGGACGAAGATGTCCGTACTAATAGAGGACTCAGTATCGAATCATGCAGCCTTTGTTGATTCCAGAACTTCGACAGCAAGCTCATCAAGTTCAAAACTAGAGCCGCTGCCGAGAAGTCGCCGGGCGAGGGCCACCGCACGTAAAAAAGAGTTATTGCCGACCCCCCTCGCGCCGACCCACCTAAGAAGAAGAGGCTAACTAAGGCTGGAGCGTCTGAGGCTCCAGAAAGCCTCGTTTCTCCCCCACCTACTCGGGAGGAGAATATACTAGACGCGGACATAGGCATTGAAGGTGCCACGCTCAAAGACAAAGTCCGGGCCAGATCGGCCTCCGAGGAGACACAGTCGGATGATGCCGAACCGACTGTGGAAACATCTCCTGAGTGGATGACTATCCAGTCGGCTCGTCTCCGAGCCACAGGAGAAGTGTCGGCACAGATTCCGGAAATCGCAGAACACCCGGATCTGGTCGATATCGCAATCAGGGCAAGGACACAGATGCTGCTGAGATTTCTGAGTTGGGATGTTCTCGAAGATCTTATAATGACTGGGCCAAGATTGTCCCTATCGACAGAGGAGCAGAGCCTTCGGGCCAAGAATGGGTTTGGAGAACCCGCTGACCTTGCATCGTTTGAGGATCTGAGAGCCGCAATGCTTTATCTACTCAGCTTAAGATCCTCATAACAACACGTCAGTAGCCCATCGCCGCTATCCCATCACGACGATAATGATGATGATAACAATGATGTGGATCAGGCACCCAAGGAAGCAGACCAGGGAGGATCTGCTGAGGGTAAAACTCCCAGCGAGAAGGGCAAATCACCACCACCCCCGTCGACATCAGGTGTTGCCCTAGTTGCCTCGAAACCCAGTTGAGAGCAACAACTCGCAGCGTCTAAGCTGAGGCTCGGAACCAGCTCTTATCAAGCTCAACCAATCAGTTCCGTGTCCTCAAAGTCTGTCAACAGAGCCATCAGGAAGCAGGGAGACCATAATCGTCTTCTTGCAAAGGACGTTCACCTGAAATGGGCTCAGTACACAAAGTCTCAGACTGAGACAGTTGACAAGCTTGCCAGCGAGGTAAAGAAGGTCGTCGAAACTCCTACTCCATCTGTCAATATTCAGGAGATTGTCGAGACCGCCCTCGCAGCTCAGAAAGCGGACTTAGCCGCTCAGAGTCAGCAGCTTCTCCAAGAACATCATAAGATATTTTCCCGAGCAATGACTCGAGCCTCGCTACAAGCCCAAACCACTATGGATGAGCATAACAAGATGGCCACCTCCAAGCCGCACAACAAGCCATAACTATTCAAAGTGAGGCCCTCAAGCTCATTCAAGCCGAGATGACAGCTTCCCATGACAAAGCCCTCCCGAAACCGAGACAGAGACAGAGCTCGGATCAAACAGATACGTGCTGACCAAGAGAAAGATTGGGAGCACTACTGTGATGCCGTCAGGGATTTCGACACCACAACCACCTCCACTAAAAATATTCTGTTCAAGTTGGAGAAGGAGGTGTCTGCCATCCGCGCTCATCTGACCCTGGCTGATGATGCCAAAAAGGGGGAAGATAGGAATGAGGCGGAGAAGGCTCAGGTGGATAAGGGAGCAAAGGCAAAAGTAATCTGCAAGAATTGCTAGGGGTGAAAGCTCACCGCCAAGCCGAAGTCAGCCCTACACCCACTCCCGAAGTCCAATGTCTGGCCATCATACCACTGACTCAGGTGCCGGAGCAGACCGGAGGATCTTCCTCGGCTCAGTACATTGAGGAGGTCGCGAGGTATGTGGACCAAGACGATCAAGACGACGAACCACTGCCACCGCAGAGGCCGGGGAAGGAGAAAATTACTAAAAATACTCCACCGCCTTCCCCGACACCCAAATTCCGATCTAAAGCGGAGCAGGAGGAGTTCGATAAGAGAGTTGCCCAGCAACTACAGGATCAGCTCGACCGAGCATCGTCTTGAGGAAGAGATCCAGAAGGCTAAGAAACCCAGGAAGCCTGTAGGCAAAATTGCTAAGGGCGCAACCAAAAAGCTTCTGGATGCTCAGAAGAAGAAGAAAGCTCAGCAGTCAGCTGATGATGAGGCTATCTCCGACACTGACAACATACCCCTTGCTCAGAGAATGGCAGAAATTCCCAAAATAACTTCTGAGCAGGAGGCGGAGGACTGAATCTCCGGAGAGGAGACACTAGAGCAGCTTCCCTCAGAGAAAAGAAAAGACTTGAAGATTTGGCCAAAATTATTGAAGCTACTGACAAGATGGCCAATGAACCAGTCATTGACTGGAAGAAGCAGATACCCAGGTCATCCAAGTTCTACAGGCGAGGTGCTCTGAGAGCTACATATCAGAAGAAAACTCCTCACCGCCACGTAGACAAGTGGATACCATGGAATCTGAACGAGGAATGGGAGGAACTCAAGATCGAGTTCATCAAAGGGTATTATGTGTATCAGTGCTATCCGACTGAGATCCCGGCAAATCAGCTGTTCGATGAATTTCTTCATCAATCAAACGCCAGACTCAGAGCACAAGTTCATATGATCCTTGCTAAGGAGAAGCTGCCACTAGTTGCTCCCCGCATTCGAAGAGTACCTCCTCCCGAGACCACTCGTGGTGTTTTATGCACCAAGGAGATTGAAGACAAGGTCGACGCGCAGGAAGACGACATCATGATCTCGTTCTCACCGCCAAGCGATCTCGAGGAAATCCAAACACCGCGTGCCGAATCTACAAGTATTATGGTTTGGATCCTCCCGCCGACAAGTCTCAGGATTTCAAGAGCAAGACGAAGAAGTTCAGACGTTAGCAACTGTCTTCATATTTTGTATAGAAGATAGGGACTCTGTAACTCTTTTCATATATATATCAGTTCCTTCTTCTGGCCAGACAATCACTTATTATCTTACGGCTTTTATTTGTGTTATGTTTATCACAACGGATCACTGAAGTGATCTGACACACACTCACACATAACCGTTTCTCTGATGTGCCTATCTGTTAACTGCTGATTTCCTTAAGTCATTTGCTCAGTTATTAACTGAAGTCTTTCTAGGTCAGTAGTTGGTACTTAGAATTATAGAGGTTTTGGCATCATCAATTAGGGGGAAATTGTTGGGTTATGAGTCAGTAAATGATACTTAGCATTTTATTGGATAAAATAATATTGGGGGAAATCGTAGTGTTCATGCTATGGAATTGAAGATCCCAAAACCCAGCTGATATCAGTAGTGTAGTGTCGATAGGACTAGATGATGTAATAAGCTAGACTGATTTCGATTTCTCTATGTTTCGTGTCTATGTCCTGTACGGGGTAAAATGTTGGACTGATCTTTAGTAGGAAGTTACTTTCCAGAACCCTACGTCATCAGTGTAAGAGCTTGTGTTCTTAAGTCATCAGCTGATCTTCGCCTCAATAGAAGACACCTTATCAGCTGACGGACATCAGTAGAAGAACCTTACACAAAGCTCAGTACCTTCGCAGTCTACAGCTGACGACACTCAGTAGAATATCTTATTAGCCGACTCAGACGAAGAAGACAGAGACTGCATCAAGTCTACTGTATCCGACAGGAAACGACCCAGCTTTTAACATCACTCGAAAGTCAGCAGAAGATCATACGAGGATAAGTGAGAGTCAACTCCGATGAAGACCAATGTCTGACACATCTCACCTACCACAAACCTCAACCAATGAGAAGCCGTCAACGCATTATCTGCTCTGACCAACTAAAGTTGCTCTCATGAACAGTATCAACAACTCTGCTGCAAGAATTCGAATATATGGCCGTTTTCTTTGGAAGTTCGTGACACGTGGCATCGTCCTCTCCAACGGGCAAATGCCTGGGTCACGACTATAAATAGAGAAGAAAATCCGAGCTTCACGCACGGGATATCAAGGGATAAAACGCTCAAGCTTTCGAAACAACTCTAGCGCATTCAAGATAAATCCAGCGAAGAACTTGCTCAATAGAATACTCTTAGTTCTTCTCTCTAGAGTTCTTTAGATCCCTCTTCTCTAGCTAAGCTCAAAAGTTCATATCTATAGCTTAGATTCTCGAAGGAGTTCACTTTTAGTGATTGTTCTTACTGTAAGAACTCCTTCTAGTTGGAGAAATTCCCCTCCCCTTCAAACCTCGGTTTGATTTGTAAAAGTCGTTAATGACTATAACTTAGAAAGTTCTGTCCAGTGCACAGATACCTTGCTGAGGCTTGCTCAGATTAATCAACAAGACCTCCTGTTCAGCAAGACCGGGGACATAGGATCTTGCGTATCCGAACCACGTTAAAAATTGCTTGTGTTGTTTACTGTTTTATTGCATTGCATACAGACTGATTACAAAATCATATCTTGCATAAAACGTATTCATAAAGTGCACTAGTCAAAACTGTTTGACTTGTGAAAATCACGTTTTCAACTGAGACGAATCTCCGGGCCCCACACTCTTATCTGCACTAAGTCTACGACTGAGAATCAACCACTGACAAAAGTCAGTAGGAGAGACTCAGTAGTTGGCTCACTCTCTGACCCGCGATCGAAGGTTACTATTTGACACTGTTCATCAGTTGCATCCAACAGCTCAGTTGTCCTTCGCGTTTGAGAAAAGAAACAGTACTCAGGTGTATTCACCCCCCCCCCCCTCTACACCTGACTCTCATCTCCGGACCAACAAACCGTTATATATTTTATGCAAAAAATCTATAATTTTACACTTTTGCCCTTCTACATAAAAATATGTATAATGTAAAATTATAGATTTTTTGCATAAAATATATAATGATTATACATAAATTATATAAGGATTATGCATGGTTTGCAGTTCTCACGTTAAATGCAGATTCTCACATGATCTACTCCCTTATATATATATATATAGTATCAATTTTTCTTACAAACGGTTCGTATTAATTTATGTACTTTTTCAAAGAAATATTCCAGATTTCCAAATATGGTTTAAAAAATCTGATTATATTCTTCTTTTCAAGGCGTCTCGACTTTCGTGATCCTTCATGGGGGTCGGGGCGTTACACTCTATCTCGTTCCTTTTCGATACGGGGAAAAAGATTTATTTAAGTGTTTATTTTATGAATTGTAATTAAGAAATTGATACAATTTTTGAGTAATAGTTTATGAGAAGCGATGAGAATTCATTCAAATTCTATTAATGTATAATTGAGACAATTGAATTTTATTCTTTTTTCATTTTGTTTTTTATTTTTTTATTTTGTAATTGAAAAAATAATATAAAGTTACTAGAAAGTTAAAAAATCATCAATTTCAGAGTTTTGAAGCAAAACGGAATGAAATCGTGTGAGAGAGAGTAGTAAATGTTGGATAGATAGTGAGTAAGGTGGGGACCCTTATTTTTAGGATTAATAATTTATAGTTTTTCTATTTTTGAAAATATGATAGAAATAATTGGACATTCCGAATTATGAAAATTAAATAGTAATGACAGGGGCTGAAGGAGTACTTTTGTATACATAATTCAAAATACTTTAGACCTCCCAAATACTATTATTTATAATTTGTTGTTTTCTTGAATATTAATTAGAATTTGATGGGCCGAATTAATTCTTAATGGGCAGTCCCAAAAGTCATTCAGCCCACTTCATGCCCTCAGCCAATCTACCATGAGAGGTGTATCAAACTTTCATTGTTATTAAAAATCACATTATTAAAAATCATATACTCCATCCAGCTGCGTTATTCATATCTTGGTTTCCATTTTGAATCGTATCATTATTATTGTCTTATTCTACAAAATATATTAACTCTTGTATCACAATTATATTAAATAAGCATTGCCACTTTAACACACTTCTACTAACTTTTTAATTCTCCATGTTTTTTAAACTATAATAAGATATGAATAACTGAACAGACCGAGTGATAGGAACGTGAATATCTTATGTAGGGTTGTAAGTGGTTCCCGTCCGAACTGCGAAACCGATGAAACCGAACCGAATCAAACCGAAAAATGCGGTTTGGTTCGATTTCGTGGTTCGATTTGGTTTATATTTTTCAAAATCGTTTACGATCGGTTCGGTTCACGGTTCCAAAGGTTTAGAAACCGCTCAAACCGAACCGAACCAATGGAACCGAATGAAATATAAATATTTTTGTTAATACTACCTACTACTTACTTACTAGGTAGTATACTAATATGTGATTATTAGGGGTATAGTAGGTAATTGATACATATGTAAATATGTAATTAAAAAAATTAAAAAAGAGATGTTAATACTACTATTACACTAGGGCAGCAGGGCACGACGCACAACTAAGTCCTGACTACTCGACTCTTCTGTCTTCTCAATTCTTTTCCATCTTCTTTCTCATTTCTCAATTCATTCTCAATACTATTTTCACTTTTCTACCAAAACGTAAAAGTTGAACAACAAGTCCTCCATCTGTAGGAATTTTTTCTAGGAGTTCTTAGTTCATCCGTTTACGTGGAGTCATGAAGTTGTTTCATTTTGCTACTACCTATGTGGATTGTGGAGTCATGAATTTGTTTCCCCTAGTTTGAGATTAACTATTGTAGTTATGTTAAGTATATTTATATTTTGTTAATATTTTAGAGCCCTAGTTGGAGATTAACTTTTGTGGTTATGTTTAGTATATTTATATTTTGTTAATATTTTGGAGTTGTCGTGCTTGGATTTCATTCACGTTAAGCATGTATGGAATATTATGGTTCAAAAAAATCTATTTAAGATTTAAAAAATGTAGAACCGATGAACGAACCGAACCGAACCATTTTTAAGCGGTTCGGTTCGATTCCAAAAGTAAAGTACACCTTAAATCGAACCGAACCGAACCACTTTCATATGTTCGATTCGATTCCTAAATTGTACTAAAAATCGAATCGAACCGTTATATCCCTAATCTTGTGTGCCGGCCCATTTGAAATCCGAAAATATCTTAAATTACAAGCATATAAAAAAGCTACTATAGGAAAAACATTAATTAATAATTCCAGGGAGAAAGAAAGCAAAAGGGCAGAAAAGTAGGACCCACCGGCCGAAAGGCATGGATCATCTCAAAATAGGTTCGGCCCGACAAGTATAGTGGGTTTAACTGTTTAAGCCGGTTTCGGGCCGTCCGACCCGGCCCGCGGCAGTGCCCTGAATCTGTTTCCTCTATTTCTTAAGGGTAAGCGCAGGAATTACGTAGCCGTCGTTCGACGCCTACACAAAAACCCAAACTCATAATTCTTGCCTGCGAAAGAATTTATACACACACCGACTCAGAGAGAGAGAGAGAGAGAGAGAGAGAGAGAGAGAGAGCAATGGATAGGCCGAAGAAGGAGGTGTTGCTTTTCTACTGTGTCGAAGCTGAGGATTTGGCACGCAAAGTTGTTGCTGAATCAAAGCACATACAGCTTCAATCCATTAATTGGAGGTAAGCCCAATCTGAACAAGATTAGATTCATTTAATTCGAACACGTGCTTCTTAATAACTTTCTCGTTATTTAGAATTTAGAAAGATTCATTTTTTATTTGGTTGGAGAAAGAGTAGAGTAGTAGACTGTGTTTTCTTCTGGTGTGGTAGAGCGGATATTGTTTTGTAGTGATGAATTATTGCCGGTATCTACAATGTATCTTATTCTCAGATTATGTATAAATTGTTATTTTCTTCTCTTCATTCCTTAAAGAATTAGTTTTTCAAAGAATTAAACAATCAAGAATTTGTTCTTGTGAATGTACCATGATGATTGATTACTTTTTTTGTCTGAAGCCTAACTTTACATTCTGAAAATATAGTATAGAGATTGCATGCATACTCAATTGGAGTTTATCATCACTGCATTATGAAACTCCTTGTGTTGATCAAATGTTTGGTTTATGCAGGAGCTTTGACGATGGATTCCCGAATCTTTTCATACAAAATGCACACGATATAAGAGGCCGTCATGTTGCATTCCTAGCATCTTTCAGCTCTCCTTCGGTCATATTCGAACAGCTTTCGGTCATTTTTGCACTTCCTATGCTGTTCTGTGCCTCATTCACAGTTGTGTTGCCTTTCTTCCCTACTGGTTCCTTTGAGCGAATTGAAGAGGAAGGTGATGTTGCAACTGCATTCACCTTGGCTAGAATGCTATCCAATATTCCCATTTCAAGAGGTGGTCCAACCAGTCTTGTTGTCTATGACATTCATGCTCTGCAGGTTCCGCTCTTATATTAAATAACTATTGCAATTGTATTATTAATGTCTTCATTTCGTATCGATTATCTCCATTTCTAAGTTCTTGTTATACTTCATTTATATGTATAGATATTAAGATGCAAAGAGGAAAACTTTGTCTTTTTTCTTGTAGCATTAAAAATGGCTTTCTTAGCCTCTTAGGTTTCCTTGTTTATGATTTCACATTTCCTTGGTATGGCGAAAAAATACGGTCTTGTTTCGCGTTTGTTTTTTTCTTCATTCTAGAATGTTAAATATCAAAGAGTTTATTTCTCTTCAAGGGCTTCTACTACAATCATGTCGTCGAATAACTCTGAGATGGAACTAACATACTTTACCACATCTGCTCCAATTTTTATAGGAAAGGTTCTATTTCAGTGATAGTATTCTGCCTGTTTTCGAGAGTGGGATCCCACTATTGAAGCAACGCCTTCAGCAACTTCCCAAATCTGACAAGGTGAATACTTCTATGATAGCGATCATTCTTGCTTTTCTCAGGCCTAATGAATGATTATTTGAATCAATTAGGAGTTCAACTATGTATGACTTTGATTTTTTTTCAGATAGTTGTTGCGTTTCCGGATGATGGAGCTTGGAAGAGATTCCACAAGTTGTTAGATCATTTCCCTATGGTTTGTCAATCACAACATATTAATCTTTTTTTCCTGCTCCTTTGCATTGCATTTGTAGTCTCATTATTTTGCTATAGGTGATCTGCAACAAAGTTCGTGAAGGCGACAAGAGAATAGTGAGGATAAAGGAGGGCAATCCCTCCGGCTGCCATGTTGTCATCGTTGATGACTTGGTCCAATCCGGTGGCACCTTAATCGAATGCCAGGTCTTCCTTCTTACCTTGTACCTCTAATACGACAAAGCCTAAACTCTTGTTCTTACATTGGACTAGTGGTAATGTGATTGTTCTTATATTGTTTGGTACTATTCCATTTTGGTTTTTTAGAAAGTCTTGGCAGCCCAAGGAGCAGCAAAGGTGAGTGCATATGTTACTCATGGTGTGTTTCCAAAGAAGTCTTGGGAGCGATTCGTTCACAAAAACAACGGTAGGCTTGCTTGCTTCCAATTTTCTTGTTGCTTCTTAAATTATTGTTACTTGTTCTGATTGTTGTGAATGCATCTCGAATCTCAGAGAAGATTGCGTTCTCCCACTTCTGGATCAGTGATTCGTGCCCCCTTACAGTGAAAACTCTCACCGGGAAAGCCCCATTTGAAGTGTTGAGTCTTGCGGGTTCCATATCCGACGCCCTCCAGATCTAAGGCTCCGACGAAGCCATTGCTGAACTGCAAGACTCATTTATGAATGTGGAACTTGATTTGTTTGAGCTTTCTTTTCAAGCTTTCTGTGATAATAGACATTAAACAGAGTATTATCATTCATGTCATAAATCCATGATCCCTTTAGTACAAGATTCATTGTATGTTTGACAAACCTACTCTGTACATGTTCAGACATTCAACTGAGCTAGACATCATTTCTTCTTTTCCAAATCTCAGCCATCTCTAAAGACTACTTTCTATACATTGAAACCAACACAAAAGAGTGAAAGGAAAAGAACAGTTCAGAAAACAGAGGTTAATGAGCGATCCGCAGATGCTTCACCGCGTTCATAACGATCGAATTGAGTCATTCAACTCTCTGAGCGTTACTTACTCCATCATAAGAAGTCGAAGATTAATATACAAGAAACTTGAAAACTGTACAATAGTCGGAGAATCAGCTATACTCTGTTTCACCCACCAACAGAGAATCAGTTACTCTGTTTCACCGACCAACACACCAAATCTTACTCAGAATCAGCTATATTCTGTTTCACCCTTTGGGCTGTCCAGAGAATCTCCTACATAAGACCCGTCCGGCTGACGGATAAAGATATTCAGATTGCCGGAAAAAGATGCCTGAGTTGTCAAAGACGACACCAGATTAGTAACTGGAAGAACCACAAGAAGCATCGCATAATGTATTTTCATAAGTCTGGTTTAAATTGTTTGGGGAGCTGGGGTTGCTCTAAGAAGCAAGCATAACGTACCATATCGTCAGACTCTTGGCCCTTGGATTGGAAAAGAATTGGTCGGCATCGCCTATCTTCATTCATCAGACTTGAGTTTTGAAAATGTGAAACAAGAGCAATCTTTCCTTGGATTCTAGCATATGCCAAGGAGGCAACTTTCTCACTGTTGAATTTGTCCCATTTCTTCCCATTGAATACCTTCAGAGATACACATTTGAAGTCGAATTAACGAAATATTCAGATTCATAGAGACAAAGGCTTTACTAGTACAAAATAGTACCTCAAAGAAGGAGATGATGTGAAAGGGAGAGACCATGTTAATGAATGCATACCCAACATTGCACTTGTTCTGGAAGAAGATAAATCATTATAAGTTTCATTATTGCATTCATGAAAGAGGGCACAATTTTCTCCAACTGAACATGTGATTACCTTGAAGTCTATTGGCAAATAGAGGAAGTCATACGCACCCTTGTGCGTTTCATCGATATCTATGAGCAGCATTTTTGAAGTGTACCTGCAGAGATGGATATAACCATTCATAAAACAAAACCATGAGTAAAACAAAGCATTATGGTTTCTTACTTGTTAGGTATGTTTTTAATCATCAAAGTAGTCCTATTATCTTCACCATTTCTGATCTTCTCCAAATCAAGTTGGTAATGCCTTTTGTTATCCATTTGGCTTCCACTATCAATCCTTCTTCGACTACGATCCATTATTCCATCATTGCTTGCTGATCCCATGCCTCCAAAGTATAAAGGACCGTTTCCGGACATAGGCATCATTCGGGAACTAGGAGAGCCACTTTCGGTGTAGTTTCCACCATACAAAACTCCTAAGTTCATAGCTCCAGGGGCACGATTCCCATTACCGTTACCAAAATTTGGAACTCCCACCTGATTCATATAGGATGATTCGGGTGACTCGGGGAAAAAACCAAAACGCCTTTCCATACCCGATGGAGCAGATCCAATATGAAGCTGATGTGAACCGGGGAAAAGGACGTTCTGATTGGCGAATGGGAAGCCGATTCCTTGTGCTCTAGAAGGAAACGGACGCCCTCTCAGTGAGTGGATGGTTGGACTTCCCCACAAAAACTGAGGCCCAGAAAGTGTTCCGATGCTGGAAGATTTGGAATCACTAAACGAAGAAGCAGCTCCAGGGCTTGAATTTATCATTGGGTCTGGAACAGAGAAGTGTTGCTGATAGGCTGCTGCTCCATGTGTACCATTAGTGAACACCTGGTTTGAATGGCTTATTCGTATAGGATCTTTACCAATGGGTGCGATTTTCACAGGGCTTGATACTTGGTACGGAAGAATAGAAGCCAAACCGGGCAAGGGACTGCTTCCCACAGGACTGAGCCCTCCTAAATTGGGTGAATGGCTATAACCGTTAAAGGAGTTTTGCTCGATTGGACTGCCAAGATTCGTCCAAATACCTGCAATAGCGCCGTTTGTTAGTTTATAATTTATAAAACCAATGCAAGATTGTTTAATATGCAAACATACTTGGGGGAGAGTTGCCTATAGGTGAACCAACTAGATGTCGTAGACCTCTAGCTTCATCTAGCTCCTGATCTTGGCTCAGTTGCAGCATTAAACTGTCCAAAGAAAGCAATTAATCTTCTTCACATGTAATTCCCATTGAAACAAAGAATATAATCAACCTTGGTTTTTAGATGTTACCTGCGACGAGCACCACCAGGCCGGCTAGGTTCAAGCTTTATGCGTTTGCCAGCTATGTCGCATCGATTTAAAGCCTTCAGAGCTGCATCTGCACCTCTAACATCATAGAACTCGATGAACTTATGATGACGTTTATGTGGTGTTTCCCTTATCTATATTCAATGCAAAATGTAGCAAACTCAGTAAGCTGATAGAACAAAAGATTACTACTTGACATGGTAAGAAACCTACCTCCTTTATTTCCCCGTAAGCACCGAAAATTTGGCGAAGGTCGTCATTGGATACCGAAGCATCCAAATTGAAAACCACTAAAGTTCCCTGATTGACATCTTTTTCGGATGGATTATCCTGTGTGTATCAAGAAATGATCGTCGTGAGAGGTAACTAATCGAGCTAACACACAGTCTAAACTACAAGATAACGGGTTTAAACCTTTGGAATTGAAAAATGAATGTCGAGTTTTCTTCGTCTTAGTGGCTTGTTTTGTAATCCACGCATTGCACTTCGTGCAGCTCTGATGTCATAGTAAGATATCATCACGAATCCCCTATGCTTACAGGCAGTATAAAGAGTTCTGATATCTCCAAATTGCTATTAGGAATGAGCAACAAGGAAAAGCAGAGCACAAATTAGTATTTTTTTCATGTAATGTTAATTTCTATAGTTATCATATTCAGCAAGCAAAAATACAAGTGACTGGCATTATAAAAACATGATCAAGTTAAAGATTATGAATCTTGTTCAACCATACCTCAAACATAGACTTAAGTTCAGAATCCTCCACATTACTATTGATATTGCGAACAAACAATGTCCTCGAAGGATGCTCTCCATACGGGTGTTCACCACTAACCGTTCCAACACCATTTGCAATGCCAAAAGGTGGAAGGCTGCTAAGACCAACGGAGTCAGACGTACTAATCCTTGATATTCCGTTGACTAGATTATCTTGATCGATTTCCATTCCCCCTCCACTTCCAAAGAAGTCATCATCCAAATCCTCAAGCTGAGTAGGCAGCCCGGAGAGATCAAAATCATCCATAAGACCAGCCAACAGTTCATCATCAGCGGGGAGAAAATCTCCTGCAATACTTGGATCCATATCTTCGACTTCGAGTGGATCCTTAACTACATCTTGCAGGTGTAGCTTGGTAAGGCTAGGAAAGTCATCATCCAATGAGAAACCACTTTGATTGGATTCGTTAAAGTTAACTACAAACAAAAATAAGCAATTAGTAGAGTTCATTGTAAGATAACATATCTTAGTTGCTTGTACTTACGCTTCTCGTGTGAAAGCACAGGCAACGAAGAGGAAAACAAGCTAGCATCAATGAATGCATCAGTTCTGCTAGGAAGTCTCCATGCAGTTTTTTCTTTCCCTCCGGTAGTCATGAATGGGATTTTCAACCACCTAAAAAGAAGGGCAGTACAATTTGGTCACTCGAGCTATAGGAGAATGCAGTCTCTCAAAAGCAAACGATTTATGATGTATCAAATAGATGAGAACACCTCTTAATTGAGTTCAAAGTGCTAATCTAGCCAATAGATTTGGTAAAGATAAGCAACAGCAGGGGTGTAAACTTTTTGTTTGGAATAAAATAAAGAGTTGATTTTGACAATAAGTTCAGCAGTATCAAGAGCATAAAGAGCATAAAGAGAAAGTGCAGACAATAGAGATTCAAATGCCTACTTCTCCATACACAATCAACAACATCATATAAAATTTATTTTAAAAAAAAGAGGAATAAATATGAAAACTTACAAAGAAGAACAGACAAGTTATTGCTCAAACAGAAACATAAGCTTTAATTTACCAAACAACCAAAAGGAATAATTAAAATAAAAAAAATACTGAAATTATTGCGGTTGAGTTCATAAAAACCTCCACATATTTTATCATAAAAATTAAGCTTCATGATTAAGGCATAAAAACTCAGTTCTAGTGAAGTAAAAATCAAAACTTGGTGCAATTAATACATCATTTGGATGTGTATACTACCTAGTTTTGTTCAACCATCCAAATAATTGAGGAACACAAGTATCAAACAAAACCCATAAAGTTCTCATATCAAATAAAGTAATAAACAAAAATCATGATCATAAATTTAAGTTGTACTTACCATCTGAAACTATAAACAAAATCAAGAAAAAGATCACATTTTTACCATAAAAATTCCCAAATTTGAACCAAAATCTACTAACTTCCAACGTTCTCAACACAATCCAACATCAAGAATCGTATAACACAAAAAAACCCACCTTACTTATGCAGTCAAAAAACAGAGCAGGATAGACATAGAGAGAGAGAGATTGGACGGGTGAGGCAAGACAAAGAAAAGAACCAGAAAAATACAATCTTGGGCTTGGTGGGAAAGAGAAGTCAACAAGGAAGAGTAGAAAAAAACCGAACAAATAAATGAAAACCACTTCCGTAGAAGCAGAGAAATAGTTTACTTCCACTCCTTCACTTCCATCTCTCCCGCCGCACCACCAGTTACTGCTCCGGAGGAGAGAGAGAGTATTTTAATGAGAGGAAATGAGGAGAGAGAGAGAGGCCCACCAAGGCAAAATGGTCCAACGCGAACGCAGTGGGAAATGATTGGAGAGAAGAGGGTATCTGACAAATTATTGAAGTGAATCGAAGGCAAATTAGACAATTTACTCCCCAAACTATTAGTACCATTTGATCAAATTGATACCTATTAAAAAATTTTAGTTATTTCATCCCAAATTATACAATTTTGGATAAATTAATTATTTTGTTAAAATTTCGATTAATCCACCATTAGTTAATAATTTTTTTAAAAAATAAAAAAGAAAATTTCTGTATAATTAATAGAGGACCAAAACATCAACTTATCAAAGATAACCATCTTATCCAAAATTTGATTTGATTTTTTACCTTCGGGCGAAATCGAAACATTCACCATAGGTTTTCACTCTTCACTTCAACACCTCTTCTCCTCCCACTCACCCCCGATCGCCGCCGCTCGCCCCCGGTTGCCGCCGCTCGTCGCTCGCCGCCTTCTCGTCTGCACCCCTCGCCTCTCTCCAATTCCAACTTCTCTTCTTCTCGTAATTTGGTGAGTGAAGATCTTTCTCTCTTGGTTTGTTTGTCGCCTTCTCAATGGAAATATGTGGAGAGAGGCAAAGGACTGCATCTGTGGAGCCGGATGAAGGTGAGAAGAACAGAGGTGTGGTCTGGTACAATAATAAGCTTTAGATTTGGGATAATGCAGTTTTTTGTGGTGTAATTTAGCACATTCCGCTCCTCTAATATTAGTTTATGCTTGTAATATGTGAAATTATGTGGAACTTTAGTGTTGTAGATTCAGGAGGCTTGCTACTTTTTTCTTTTTTCTTCTCTTTCAACTAATCGGATCCTGAATTTTCTTGTTTTTGCAGCTCCCATATCAGAAACAGAAGAATGGAGTGTGGAATATTGACAGTATTTCATATTTCTGGTGTAGCTTCAATTCATGTATTTATGGATTTCATTTTGTTAATTGAAATTTAGAATGTGTATATCTATTAGCTTGATGATGATTTTGGATGACGATGGGGAATCTGATTTTATATGTGTAGTATTGTGATGCAAATCTAGTATGATTTGTATAGAACTGCTTTTGATGTGGCATGAAGATTTTGGTAATGATTATGGAGTGTAAACAGGTTTTGAATAATAATTTAATTGGGTTTTTATCATTGATTTTTAGATATATAATTTAATTGGGTTTTTATCATTGATTTTTAGATATTCTTTGTTTTAATCTCTTAAATATATCCGAAAAATTGTGTTATGGTGCTAGAAATTAGGGGATTATGATCCTTAAATATATTATAATTGGCGGAATTAGTCATCTATTTATACAAACTTGACGTATTTGGTCCGTAAAAATTAAAATTACTAAGATACCCTTTCATTTTTGGAAAATCAAATTTTTAACATGAAAACAAATTTTGGATAAGATGGTCCTAAATCTTTGATATGTTGGATGTTTTGGTCATCTATTAAATTATATTGAAATTGCCCTTTTTTATTTTTTTATTTTAAAAAAAAAATTGTTGACTAACGGTGGATTAACAGAAATTTTAACGGAATGACTAATTTATCTAAAATTGTATAGTTTGGGGACCAAATAACTAAAAAAAATTAAATAGGGAATCAAATTTGTCAAACAATAATAATTTGGGGACTAAACTGTCCAATTTGCCTGAACTGAATATATTTTTTTGCTTATAGAATCTTTTTAAATTCGACGAATCTTTGAGGAGATCATGTGAAATATAAAGTAAAATTATATACTTACCAAATTGCTTCAAGAAAAAAAAATGGGTTAAATAAAAGTGGCAGTGGTAGGTGCGTGTGCGTGATTAATGAATGGATAGAGACAGGCTTAGGAATAGAAAATGGGGTGGAATTGTTTTATATTTTTATTATTAATTAATCATATGTTTAGAATATATAAATAATAATAATGATAAAGTATACATCAAGGAGTTGTGGTTACTTTATCAAGAAAGCCACACCATAAAGACATTATAATATTCATGTTGAATTTGAATTTACGAGATTGGAGCATGAAATTTGAATTTTGATATAAAAAAATTTCTTAGATAATTTTGTAAATTTAAATATACAATAGGTTTCTTCACGATTTCGGTATCCTTATATCCTCATCTAAATTTAAATACTCCACATATATATGGAAATAATTGATATATGAAGACGGTTTAAATAAGAAAAAAAATATGTATCCTTCATCTTATTATTGGATGTATTGAATTTTTTATACATATTCCTTATATTTTTATACATAAGGTTAAAAGTGTAAAATTAGAAGATTTATGAATAAAAAATATGCATTAAAACATAAAATGAGTATGCATATTTTCTATATTCTTATATCTTCATACCAAATTCATACTCATATCTATAATAAGATATTTGTCTCGTGCATAAAAATCACAAGTTTAAATATCATTTTTATTATTAATATCATTTATTCTGAATGTCGAAATTACGAGTTTGCCTTATAAAAAAAGTGGATTATAAAGTTTAACTTCATTATTAATTGATAATATAAATGCTAACCATATATATATTCACACTGATATTCCATTATGCCCCATTAACATCCATAATTACTGTTAATATTTTAATTTTGCTGAAGGTCTAAAATTATATTCTCTCCGTCCGTTATTATTATCTTATTTATAATATAATTGAAATTTCTTCTATTACTGTCATATTTTCTATATTGACAAAAATTAACTTGTTGATCATCCTTATCACTATTCAACCCCACATTTTTACTTTCTCTTTTTAAAAAAATCTCTATTCCACACGATTCAGTACCAATCTAAAATTAGAAATTTGTGATTAACTTTTTGAAAACTTTAAATTATTTATTCAATCTATTCCCTCAACTATGCATTAAAAAAATTTAGATAAATTATCATTTCTTCTTACTAAATACTTCTAAGAAACTAACGTATTTATTTCTTAATATAATTAAAATTAATAAAATGTGCAATAAAATAAATTTTTTTAATCCCCGTTTCGAAAATGAAGGAGATAGTAATAGCGAGAGGGAGTATTTTTTATTCAAATTGATTAATATTATAATCCGACTACATAAGTATTATGATTATGATTATATTTATTATTTTTATTATTATTACTACCCGATTATTGTTATTATTATTACGAAATAAACATAAATAGGATAGTCGTCGACCTTTTCCCTAATCTGATTCTGACATACTGTATTTCTTTTAATACGTCTCTCTCTCTAAAACCCCCAAATTCGCCTCTCTCTCTAGTTTGTGTCGGTGTCAGATCTTCCCCCTTCACCAGCTGATGCGGGGTTCCTTTAGATCCACACATCGGCACACTTTAATCTTGTAAACCTCAATACTGTATATAAATACATTGAGGGTTAGAGTGGGAGGCTTCATTTTTGGGATAATATTTTTGGGGGGGGTTTTGTTGTAGAGGAGATGTTTATGGTAGGTTTTGCTGTTCTATGATTGTCGGCGAGGGGTTGGAAGAAGAAGAAAAGGAAGAAGTGGTGCGTTTTATGAAGGATCGCTTTCTCTCTGTCTTCAACAATAATTCGAACCGTACTAGGTGGGACTGCTCCTTCGCCATCCGTAGTCGCGGCCGATGGGGGAAATGCGGCTGAATGTTTCTTACTGAGATCCGTGTGAACGTAAATTGAAAAGTATTTATTCAATTCCGTTACGTTTGTTGCTGCTGTTGAAAATTCTCGTTGGAGTGGAGGTTAGGGTTTTCTTGAGCAATGCAGTCTGATCACCGCAAGAAAGTAAGTTCCTTAGTTTTGAGCTGTTATATTAGGATTTGAATTGTTGTTTAGCTGGATTAGGTTTGAGAATTGGGAGATTCCTCGACCTTGATGCTTGTTGAATTTGTTTTTATTTTGGTTGGAATGAGATTCTTCTATTGGTATTGAGATATGGTTGTTCTTGGTTATTGGATTTCTAATTCTATCCTCATTCGTAATTTCAATTCAAGCAGACGAGCTTTTATAGTGATGTGAAAGATATGAATTACTGTGTTGTTATGTCACTTCTGGAATTATGAATCTTGTGCTGTATCAGTCGGTGGATAAATGAGCCCTCTGATTGAAAATTTAAGGGGGAATTTATTGCTGATGGGGATGAATAAGACCAGTCTGATGTCTGATGTCTGGCAATTTTCAGTTACGTGAAGAAGAGTGCTTTATTGCTATTTTGATCGGAAACTTTTATGCTAGGGGTGGGAGCAGTGCACCTCCCACCCCCAGATTTTAACATGTGTAAAGTGAGAAAAAAATCTAAAGTGGGAGAGAGTTGATTTGTTTGTGTCTTTACACTTGTCAAAATTCGGGATGGGAGGTGCACTACTCCCACCCCTAGCATAAAAGGAACCATTTTGATCCTTCAAATTTTCATGTTTCTGATT
Organism: Lavandula angustifolia; assembly: GCA_028984105.1. NCBI lineage: Eukaryota > Viridiplantae > Streptophyta > Magnoliopsida > Lamiales > Lamiaceae > Lavandula > Lavandula angustifolia. The sequence goes on from CM054818.1 coordinate 22,529,281, forward strand.
TCTTGGTTGTCTTTTCTAAGTTGACTTTTTTCTAACAGTGCTAAGAATTTAATTTTGTCTCTTTATGGGCACTGTATATGTATCTTTGTTTACCTTCATTACTTCATCTTGTTTGTTCTTTTGAGGCTTTGAGTATTTGAATTCACATGGTAAACATTTCAATCCACTAGAAATGCAATGTTAATCTTTGTCTACTGTTTTGACTTCTAGTTTTCCAATGTGTTTGGTAATTGGATTTGTTTTAGTGGTATAAAGTTAAATAGGATCTTCTCGGTAAATCTTGTGTGTTTCTGTTTAACTTATAATACCATTTCACATTTCTCATAAGCCGTATAAAGGCTTATAGATAATTATTGTAATTCTTCAAGATTTATCTGTTGTCGGTAATATGTTGGTTGGTTGTCTATTTTTGCAATGGACTAACAACATGTCATATTCTATGGAACAGAGTTCAGCAGAATTGGACTTCTTTTCTGAATATGGTGATGCAAGCAGGTATAAAATACAGGAGATCATAGGTAAAGGTAGCTATGGTGTTGTTTGTTCAGCAATCGATACTCACACGGCTGAAAAAGTGGCAATTAAGAAGATACACGACATTTTTCAACATATTTCTGATGCTGCTCGTATTCTTCGGGAGATAAAGCTTTTGAGGCTTTTGAGACACCCAGATATTGTTGAAATAAAGCACATTATGCTTCCACCTTCAAGGCGGGAATTCAAAGATATCTACGTTGTTTTCGAACTTATGGAATCAGATTTGCATCAAGTCATCAAGGCTAATGATGACTTGACACGAGAACATTATCAGTTTTTCCTTTATCAGTTACTCCGTTCTCTCAAATATATCCACACAGGTATATCCTCCCGCCATCTTTCTTTCTTATTCCACCTAAGGTATCATTCTTTAGTTCAGATGGAAAGATTTGGCGAATTTGATTTCCAATTAGAAACTTCTTCCTGGGATACTTTAGTTCAGAATTAATTTATTGTCTAAGACTATATTGTTGTTGAGACTTATGGTTGCTATGCCAGCTTTGATGTTTCTTAGCTTGTTTGCTTCAAGAAAATATGCTCTCTGTTATGTCGCAGTTATGTGTCTTAGCTTTTCACTTGATAGATTGTTAGTGTTTTATTAAAATTTCGTGTACATGGATTTAATTTATTTTCTTCCTGCAGCTAATGTATATCATCGAGATCTGAAACCAAAGAATATTCTGGCAAATGCAAACTGCAAATTAAAAATATGTGATTTTGGATTGGCGAGAGTAGCATTCAACGACACACCTACAACAATCTTTTGGACGGTATACAATGCTAAATTAGAAGCATATGATTGAGGTCTCACCGTTTACTTATTTCTAACTATATTTGCTTTGTGTTAAACACAGGACTATGTTGCTACAAGATGGTATAGGGCTCCAGAATTATGTGGCTCATTTTTCTCGAAGGTGATTCCACAACTTCTTTGCAGTTGTTTGATGCAAAATTCATAATTCTTTGTGTAGTTTTGTGATACAATAACCTAGCGGTCCTTATCAAAGAGCTGTTTCATTGTTATTTCTTTGTATTTTGACGTCAATGTATTTACCTCATATTTTCTTATTCTTAAGTGCCGTTTGCTCATGATTAGTCTCTTGATATGAATTTGTTGCTCTGTAGCTTCACGGCATTGGAAAAGATTATAGTTTGATTATTGATATTTTTAACTGCATATATGTTCAGTATACTACAGCTATCGACATATGGAGCATTGGGTGCATTTTTGCCGAGGTTTTAACGGGGAAGCCACTTTTCCCCGGAAAAAACGTCGTTCACCAGCTGGACTTGATAACCGACCTTCTTGGAACACCTTCTATGGATACCATTGCTCGCGTATGCATAACTTCACCTTTTTGGCATCAACTCCGTTTTCAATTTCTTTTCATGTGCGCAAACCAGATCAGTTCCTGATATCTATTTCTTCTGTTCGTTGTTTAGGTCCGCAATGAAAAGGCTAGAAGATATCTTACAAGCATGCGAAAGAAGCAGAAAATGTCTTTTGCTCAGAAATTCCTAAATGCTGATCCTTTGGCTATCCGCCTCTTGGAGAGGCTGCTTGCTTTCGACCCAAAGGATCGTCCAACCGCTGAACAGGTTTGCTATATCACCTTAACTGTGTTTTTCATTATCATTTTATTTCCATTTTCAGCCTTGAAAACTGCCATTTGCAGGCACTAGCAGATCCTTACTTCAAGGGATTGTCTAAGGTTGAGAGAGAACCATCATGCCAACCAATTTCCAAGATGGAATTTGAATTCGAGAGGCGAAGGGTAACTAAAGAAGACATAAGAGAGTTGATATATCGGGAGATACTCGAGTACCATCCTCAGCTACGGAAGGATTACATCAACGGTGTTGAGAGGACCAACTTTCTTTATCCTAGGTGACCTAGTCTATTCAAATACCTCTTGTTTCTTTACATTTCTCCTTTCAAATCAGATACCCGTAATGTCGAAAATATCTCATGTGCAGTGCAATTGACCACTTCAAGAGTCAATTTGCTCATTTGGAAGAACATCTTGGTAAAAGTGGACCGGTGATTCCACTCGACCGAAAGCACACTTCTCTTCCTAGGTATTTCACAACCACCCCTTTTTTTTGAATTTTGGGTACTTCCTTCTCCGTTTGAACTTCACTATATGCATAGTATCTACTCGCACATATAGAACACTACTATTTTTTAGGAATATGCAAGATTACTAGCCTTTATGATTCAAATCAAAGATTATATCTTTGTTTCTTTATATGTATGATTTAATTTAAGTTGATTATATGAATTTGAATATGCAAGATTACTATCGTTGATTCATTTCCAAGATCAAATCTTTGTTACTTTGTCTGAGTAGAATTTGAAGTTGATTATATGAATTTGTACTAGGTCTACCATCGCACCTTCGAATCGTATACCCCCGAAAGAGCAGGCCACCGCCGCAAACGCAAGGGACCCGCAAAACTCCGAAGAACCATGCAGCAGAAACTCGAAAAACCCGGATGGGCTTCAAAATAACTCATTGAGAAACTCGCAACCACTACAAAGGATCATACAAGGTACGTCGTACGATCCTCGGACTCTGGTCGGAAACACCGCGCTCTCCCATCCTTCGTCTCATAGGAGTGGCGCGGTGAGGACGGAGAGGGCGGTGGGTGAGGCGAGGAGGGATTTTCCGAAACAAGTAGCCAACTGTGGCATGGCTGCGAAGCTAGCACCTGATATAGCTATAGACATCGATAGCAATCCGTATTATACAAGCCGGGCCACCGGAGGCGTAAAGCCGGAGTTGCAGACCAAAGCTCAGTATGGTGGTGCTGCGGCGAAAGTGGCGGCTCATCGGAAAGTAGGCATGGTGCAGTACGGTGTGGCAAGGATGTATTAGCGAAGCTTGTTTTGTGACTTGTAAAAGCTTTCATTATTTGTTGTGAGAAATAATAAATTTGATAATAAAAGCTTTCATTATTTGTTCCTCTACAATCTATTCACTTTTTTAAACCACAAAAGAAAATAAGATTATGATGACTGCGTGAGAAATTTGGAACCCTCAATAATGTACTATCATGCGATTTCATTTCGTTTCGAATTCAAAAATTTATATTTTTAACTTTTTGAAATTTCACATTATTTCTTTAATTATAATATAAAAAAATTATTATTTCTTTTCATCAACCATTCCTAAAAAATTAAATTTATTTTTCAATATAATTAAAACTTATAAATATATAAATTTAAATAAAGCTTTTAAATTTTCGATAAAAAAATGAGTCAGTATTCAGTAATAATAGGAGGGATGCAATAATTTGTTTATTATGATTATTACAAATTTGCATATATTATGTCAAGAAGCATTGTCTTCCTTTTAGCACGTGGTACGCACGATTTGGTATAAAGTGCATCCAATCAAATAAAGGCATCATTTTTTTTACTAAATATCGAAAACCCTAATTCAACTGAAATTCATCACGGTCCTGCAGAATAGGTTAGCGTGTTTTTGCTTCTTCTTCTTCCAATTTTCAGCGCAATTTACTGGATATTCTCCGCTGGTGTTTGTTACTTAGATTCTGTTGATTCTTTTGACTCTGTTTGGGTGGGTAGGAACGTGAAGTTCGGCTGTTACTCAAGTTAAATGATGAATTTATTTTGCGCTGCTTATTTTTGTTGATAATTTTGATTAATCTGCGCCTTATGTTGTGTTTAGTTGGAGTTCGGATATGATTGTAGTTGATAAGGATGTGTATGATTTGTCTTTTTGTGTGTTCTGTTTTCGGCCTTTTAGGAATCTGAAATGGCTGATGAAACAATGAACAACGGAGAGTTTTCTGATGCTAACTCGGTGGAAATTGCCACGGATGATTATTCGCCGAAAACATCGGTTCTTACTGAAAAGATCAGTGATCTGGAGCGTGAAAATGGGAAAATCACCCGTCAAAACGAGGATTTCAAGCGACAAATTGAGGAACTGAATGCATCGATTGAAAAGTTAAGTGGTGAGGATGCGGGGAGGAAGAGGGAGATGGAAGAATTGAAATCAGAGAATAAGACCTTGGTGGCGGTGGCAGCTCGAGCAGCAGAGCTGGAAGGTGAGGTGTCGACGCTGCAGCATGATTTGGTGTCTGCGATGAGTGATTTGCAGGAATCGGCTGTTGAAATCTCCGACTTGAAGAGGGATTTGGAGGGAGTGAAAGGGAAGGAGAAGGAGAAGGATGTTCAGTTGGATGCCATGGGGAAGGAGAGAGACTTGTTGCTGGATAAGGTTGGGAAACTGGAGGAGGTGGAAAGCAGTTTGAGGGGTGAATTGGAGGGTAAGGAGAAGGAGATTCGGTATCTGAAGACGAGCCTTCAGGAACTGGAAGTGGTCTTGGAGAGCAATAAGGTTTTGGAGAAGTTGAGGAGTGAGTTGGAGAAGACGGTTGAGAAACTGAAGGGCAAAATCGGTGTCCTAGAGGGTAGTTTGGATGAGAAACTGAACGTGATCAGTGGGTTCGAAACAAGGGAGATAGAAATTGGGGAAAACGGCAATGGTGAAACGAAAGGAGTAATAGAAGGCTTGAAAGAAAAAAACTGGGTAGTGCTTGGTGGTTCATCCGTAGCTGCTGTTGCAGTTATGGGAGCCATATGCTACGTACATGCTGCAAGAAAGCGCTGATTGCTTGAAGAAATTAGAGGTAATGAGGATTTCTCTCTAACCAAATGATGGTTGTGACTTGTGAATTTCAATTTTGATAGCTGCATCTTTTGGTTTGTTTTACTGCTTGGCTATATTAGTTTTGTGTGTTTGGTTGCATTGTCCGAGGAATAATGCTTGAGAAATGCTTCATGCTATTTTCTTTTGTGGAACTGCATCTATTAGTGTCTTCACACTTTGAATATATCAAATGAAGTTTTGAAATTTGATATATTGTTAGTGTGATTCTATTTGTAATTTTGTATCTCATGTTATCTCTTGGTGCATTTTACTGCTGCAAGATCCATCTTGATGTTGTGTTAATTAGAGTTCCAAGGAGCAATTTGATAACAATGTAGTAATAGTAGATGTTTATTTGATATTAACTGAAACCCAAATGTAGTATGGAAAACATAACATAGGAATAGAAGTAGTGCTAGAAATACACTCCTCCCTCACTTTAAAAACAGAATAAAAGAATGAAAGAATTGGTTACTTTAGATCAGAATTTTGAGCCCTTGCATTCAACTGAGACTCCATTAGGAAACCTAGGATGATCAGCACAGTAATTGTAGATCAAATGCTTCTGCTGCACCCACCTAATTCTGTTCCTGCCGTTCCCGTCGAGTGCTTGAGTCTGCCACGCCTCGTTGCTGAACGTGTCGTTCCCGCATGACCCCTTCACACACGCCCTCCCGCTGATCTTGAAGTTCCGGTAGTGAGCGGTGAAGGGAGCTTGAGTCCAGTCGGTCTTCACCCGCCCCCCCTGTGTGGCCCAGTCGTCGGCGTTCCACAAGCTGCAGTAAACCCTCATCGGCTGCCTCGTCGGGAACGCCACCCCGGACGCTGCATGGTTGTTGTACACCCTCACGGGGATGTTATCCACCAAGAATCTGCATCATTCCATCCGTCATATGATGATAATAACAAAGAGAAGTAGAAAGGCGTAGATGGGTTTTGTTTTGTATTGTTTATGATTACATGATGCGTGAAGGGTTCCAAACGATGGAATAAGTGTGGAAGGCGGCGGTCGGGTCGAACCAGAGGCGGAATTGCTGCTCTTTGTCACCCTTGCCTTGCGCGTAGACGTTCGTGTGGACCGTGTAGGGCTCCCCGGTGGCGTTTCCGAGGAACTCGAAATCGATCTCGTCGTGACCCGGACCGGGCGAGGCAAGCTGTTCAATACAATCAACGAAACAAAATGAGTCTTTGCGACTACTTATTATTAGCATTTCTTATTTGCTTTTTTACTTACATTCGAAGTAAAACATTGTCTTTAGCAAAAGTAGGGTTTTCTTGTATCAAAATCGAAAATTATGGCTCTTTAAGCACTAAAAGCATCTCAATTGATATAATAAAAGCAATATGTTCAGATGAGTTACGAAGAATGTGGTGACGGTGCCAGCCGAGTTGTTCGGAACGAGTTTCATCATCATGTCGAACCTCCCGAACAAGTAGAAGTTCTTGGACTGGAAGCCGGAGCCGGAGTATTGATCCAACGAGAGAGTTAAACCACGGCCACCGTCGACAATTTTGCCGCGGCCGTCGCCCCAAGTGATTTCGGCATCTCTGTTGAAGTTTGCGGCGGAGGGCTGCACCAGAAGCACCATCATCATTGCGATTGAAAGCAGAATAAGATTTGCATGAGATGCCATTTTGTTTGGGTTAGAAGAGAAGATCGGAATGCTACTATATTATCATATCTCTGTATATATAGTGTTGGGTGGGTTGAGTTTGACAAAAGGGAACATGCATTGGCATGAACTGTATAACGTGGACTTGGAGTTGGATCCAATTTTTAAAATCTTGAATCAATAATGTTACGCGCTAATCGCCACATTCAAGCTAAGATAAAATTGGTATTTATAGAATATATTCATATTACTTCATGAATAATTGTCTGAAAAGGAATATAAACAATCTGAATATGCAAGATAAATAAGCATAAGACGTGTTTAAATAATTGTCTGAATTATATTCCAAGGCTCATGTTCACTTAATCATGACACAAGCAAAAATGTTAAGATCGTGGCAAGTTGCATATTATGACTTCTATTTCCGGGACTCAAAATAAAAATTATCATCATTGGCACTGACATAATTTAGCATATATAGCAGCTGTTTTGTACACCCTCGGACCCTCCATCCCGTTGAACTTATTCAGTGCGGTTTATATGAGGAATAATGTAGTATAAAAGGTGGAATTAAAACTTATTCAAAAATATTTTAATGAAAGAAATATAAGAGTTTGTTGCTAGGTATTTGACCAAATAGGATCGTTCCTATAAAACCTATCACTAGTAATAGAACTATGCGCTTTGCTTGAAGAAATAAAATGGAAATAAAAGGAACATGCATCACATGTGTAAAATCAGAGAACATCTCCTTATATTTCCATGATAGAATTTCATATTCGAATAAATCTCGTAATTACAAAAAAGTGAATTTTTCGTTATGGGACTATCTAAAGAAAATCCTCTTCTTAGAAGAAAGAATTATTTCAGATAATTGATTTGAATTGGTAAAGATGTGGATCCATATTTATAAATGATTGTTTTGAGTTGATTTGGTTTTTAAAGGTGTGCGACACATATAATTAATTAATTATTTAGAATATATATGTGTGAGACTCATCTAATGACTTCCTTTATTTAGAAACAAAACAAGTTCGGTGGGTCAACCCGAAAAGAAATACAAGACAACTTCAACAGTACTGAAGGAATATATAATTAGCATTTTTGGAAAATAATGACATAGAATTCAGTTAAAGAAGAGAAGCTAGTGTTTGTTCATTGGGGTGGAGAAAGGAACTTGCTTTAACAATATGGAAAAATGGTACATCGCAAAAAGATTGCTGCTTCACCTCATCATCATCATCATCATCACATTCTTGTTCCTATGACTCCAATCATTCGCCCAGAAACTTGCGTTTTCTTGAAGTGTTCATGTAAGGCCGCGAAACCCATTCCGTTTGAGCTTCATCTTGATCAACTGTTCCTAATTTTATCTGAAACGTCAAAGATTCTCCATGAAAACTATATTTGATGAAGAAAGTGCCACAAAAGAAAAGGGGGAATTGGAAAAACAACTAATAGACTCCAGCAGCATAATCTATTACAAGAATTTACTTAAGTTTGTCATTAATCCAAACTTGATTCTAGTGTATGCATACCTTGTAAAGTAGTAGTTCAAAGCGAGGACCAACTTCTTTCAGCTCAACTGATTTAGGACCTCCGCGTTTCTCATAGACATGATGCCTGCATAAAAATACCATGTTAGAACCAACCAGAAAATGAAAAAACGCACAAGATGCACAGACAAGGCTAAATTCACAAGTCTAGGCAAAAACAACAGAATATACTAACCTAAATGAAATATAATCTGACTGATGAGCAAACGTGATGATACGTTTTGTATCCGGCTTGGGTACTGGAAAAAGATGCTTTAGAATGTTTGCAGTCCTTTGACCAAGCTGCCAAAGATCAACACATCCATGATAATCAGTACTAACAAAACACGCAAAGAAACTACTTTAGTTTTTGCTACAAGATAACTCTTTTAATTGGTTGTAAGATCTCAACGTATCCAATACCGTGCAACTGATTGATGAAAATAGAATCGTAAAAACAAGACATTGTAACTCTCATGCAAACACTGACTTAGAAATCAAAAGTTCTTTGAACTAAGATTCATGAATCAGTTTTAAGGAAGTATGACCTTAGTGGAGAAGTTGTTAAGGATCAAATGAGGGTAAGCCTCAGGCATTGTTCCAATAGCTTTCTTGTCCTTGATATCATGTCTTGTGACCTACATGAGATTCTTTCATGAGAATTATGTTAAAAACAAAAAACTAAGTACCTAGATTTAGAAAAGTGTGTCTACTCACCACATTGTGCAATCCAAAGTAGGCAGTGGGACCAAAAGGTAGATGGCTTATGATTATGCCATCTGGCTTACCACGATTTTCATGTACTAATATCACATCGGTAAAATCATGAGTCCGGCAGGTTTCAATAATTTCGGAGATAACCTGAGATATAATTTGCACATGGCATTAGCAAATGCATAAACTGGTCATATCTTTCATCTAACAACATAAAGTATAAAATGAATTTGCCATATGTGACAGAACAACAATCCTAAACCGCAAACAGTTCTATGTCTAGGGCTAACAAGCGTCTCAATTAAGTCTATTACCCATCTCTGTAAGCTCAGGTAAATAATAACAACAACACAGGAATTTGAAACTTTAAACAGAAAAGAAGGAAACTCAAAGAACGAAAAAATCAGCTACAAAAGCAACACAGGAACCAACCTGACCACCACGATTCATTCCCTGTGCATTTGGAAAAACGAACTTCAGTTCCTACAGAAACAGACAGCCAGCATCGTTAAGTGCAAGGAACCAACCCATACTACAAAAGCAAGTCCAAATGAAACTTGATAACCTTTACAAACTGCGTAAGGGGAGCACTTGGATTGCGAGAAGTTGTAAGCAAAATCTTAGGATCTCTATCGGTCGCATTTGCGTATTCATCGTCAATGGTTGATCGGGGAACTATATCCAAGGAGAAACTCAAACTTTGTTTTGAACTCAAATCCATAAGTCTACATACTCGAATCAAAGCTCCAAAATAAATCAAATTTAACTAATGATTTGCCCATATATACACGAGAAAGCATCATATATCTTAAATTCTTAATCATTAAACTGGCACATCTAATTCAGTAACAAGCAACACCAGAATAACAAATTACAAGCTATTTTCATCCTCCAGATTATCAAGCTAGAGGAAGAACACAAACAATAATCTAAACCCAAAAGGATAAAACTTACCAGCAGTTTGTTCGTCTTCGAGGTCAATTTCTTGGCGGAGGGCGGCCTCCTCGTTCCTGAGCTCAGTAGGAATCGGCTTCCCCTCTAATTTCCACAAAACAACCATAAAATTGGGGGAAAAATATTTCATCGATTATTTACTCGAATTGACATAGAATTGAATTGAAATGAAAGAAGTAACCTTCTAGGGCTTCCCGAATTTTGCGCTTCTTCTCGTAGAGCAGACGCTCTTTTCCCTCCAAGCTCTTCCGGTAGAGATACTCTCTCCTCAACCTCACGTTCCTCTTCAACATCTTCTTCCCCTAAAAACCGAGCTAAAATTGTTCCAGACTCGCAATTGCAGTTGCAAGTGATTTCTGGATTTTAATTTGACGAGACGGAGGCGCGCTCACAAGCTAGGGTTTTGCATTCTACAGGGTTTAACTATATTAGAAAATTAACGTACTTTTTTTTAAAAAAATAAATAAAATTTTATAATATTCACAAAATATTCAGTTTATGATTATTAAATTCTAAATTTTATTTTTTATTTAATTTAATTTCTTTAAGTAACTAATGAAGTTTGCAATCTCTATGGAATGTGAATATTTTTCATACAAAAAAAATTCTGCACATCGTATATTAAATCAATCATGTTCAACCTATGATGCGTTTGCGATCACTTCTAACTAATTTGTTATGCATCAAGGAGTACTTAATCCCAATTACTACTCCCCCGTCTCAATTATCTTGTCAACTATGATTGTGATATGCGATTTTTAAGTAGAGTTGTTAGTTGTGGGTTTAGTGATGTAAAAAAAGTTGAAGTATAATAATTTACTAAAAAAACTAGATTATATATTTGAGACGACTTGAAATTAAATATTGAACAAGATAATTAAGACGGATGGAGACGGATGTAGTAAGTATTTCATTTTCCGAATACTTAATTCAAAAGATATGTAAAACATTTTGCTAATTGTTGGGGGTACGTGCATACTTAATGCGATTTGTTGCATCACCAACCCACAATTCTCAAGTAGATTAGGGGCATTTAACCACAAATTATTGATTATATACTCCTCCGTCCCATAATTCTTATCCACTTTCTTCTTGACATTGTATTTAAGAAGAGTTATTAATTGTGTATAAATTTATATAATGTTGTGGATCATATAAAAAAATTATTGGTAATAATTTATTAAAAAGGAAAGTAAACAAGAATTTTTGAACAATCTAATTCTAAAATGATATAGTAGTAAACTAGAATTATGCGATGGAGGGAGTAGTTAATGTCAAAATAATTGACTGGGCCTTTGACTTTGAAGCTGCATAGTAATTCAATGGTTCTTCTACATCCTAAATATTCTTCCGTCCAATTAAAAATGTTAATCGATTGTTCATTAAAAAAACGTATAAACATAAATCAATTATTATTTTTTTGAAAAATATGTCATTTTTAATAAGATCGATGGAGTATTAATTTAAAGGTTTATTTGGGTGATTTTTCTGCCAAAAAGATATTATGTTGTAAATATATTTTATATATATACTTACTATATATTGTGATGACCATGTAAGCTCTTAAAGCCCATGAACCCATCTTGTACTCTATAAATAGTATACATCTATTTTCTTGTTTTCTCTATTATTTTCCTCTTATTTTAGCTTATAACACGTTATCAGTACGAAAACGTTCTTCTCCCTAAAGAAGATGTCCACGAATCGAAGGGCCGAAGGTATAATTTTATCGCACCAATATTTTAATTGTTGTGCCTCATCTCCACTCCATTAACTTTATTTATTTATTTATTGGTTACGTATCCAATTAGAGTTCTAAAAAAAAATTGAATGGAGTGATATTTTTATACGGCAACATCATATGAAAAATTTATAAGATATTCAACTACAATTTACTTTTATGTTGTTTATTTTTATTATATTATTATAATTATTGCTCATGAAGTAGCAAAATTAATAATCCATGAGAGATTATTATATGTTCTTATAGAGCAATTCATCGGCTTTAAATATTACATGCTCTCGAAGAGCAATTGGAAAACATATTTTCAACATGTTGTTCTAGAAGTAGCACAATCAATATTCCTGTAGAATATTACATGCTCTTGAAGAGCATTTACAATTAATATTTCTACATATATATACAATTTTACTTATTTATGTGTTTATTTACTTTATGTTAAATCACAATTGTTGCTCCTGAAATAGCACAATCCATATTCCTGAAGAATATCACATGCTCTTAACGAGCAATTCAAACTTATTAATCGAAATGATTTAATTGTTGCTCCTGAAGAAGCACAATTTAATATTCCTGTAGAATATTATACACTCTTGAAGAGTTATTAATATTATCTATGTATTCACTATATACTTAAGTTTTTTTTCCTGCACATTTTATAATATATATATATATATATATATATAGGCTAAGGTTCAAATGTGAACAACCTATTTATGTGTGAACGTGTGAACAAATCTATACCTTTCATATTTTGAACGGATGGTCTGATTTAACTTTTTTACTTAAATTGACGAACTGCACTTAAAGTTTATTCATATTGCACTTAAAGGTTAATTAAGTAATTTGCTTTTAAATATCTATATTCATAATCTAAATTATTGTATTGATAACTGCTCTTCATTCACAATAATATTATTTCAATAAGTGTATCTTCATTCACGCTTAAATTTCTCAACAATTTTAAAAATCGCTTCTATCTTTAAATTTATCTTCCTTAAATTTCTCATCTTTATTTCCTAAGATATTTCGTTGATCTTCATATTAAATGATGGTTTGTTCATCAGGTAAACTTGCAATCCGAATTAAGATTACATATATCACATTTTAAAATAAAGTGTAGTTTAATTATGAATAAAGTGCAATTCGATTGTAAAAAAAGTATAGTTTAATTATGATTAAAGTGCATTTTGATTGTGAATAAAGTGCAGTTTAATTGTGAATAAAGTGCGGTTTAATTATGAATAAAGTGCATTTCGATTGTGATGGAAGTGCAGTTCGAATGTGATAAAAGTGCAGTTCGATACTGAATAAAGTGCAGTTTAATTCTAAATAAAGTGCATTTTGGATGTGAATACAGTGCAATTCGATTGTTTACGAAGTGCAATTTAATTTCAATTTTTTGCATTTATTTGTGAATGGAATGCAGTTCGATACTGAATAACGTGCAATTTAATTCTGTATAAAGTGCATTTTGGATGTGAATATAGTGCAATTTAATTGTTTACAAAGTGCAGTTTAATTACGATTTTTTTTGCATTTATTTGTGAATGGAATGCAGTTCGATTGTGAATAAATTGCAGGATAATTATGAACAAAGTGCATTTCAATGAAAATTAAATTGTTGTACACATAAACATACCATAGATTTCATTAGTGGAGATAAAGGGATAGATTTGATCGGTTGTGATTTTTTTGGGTAGATTAGTGGAAGTAGGCGGTTGCAAAAATCTTATCTATTATAAAAAAAAGTCAAATTTATCCTTAAGTGAGATTGATTATTCTTTAAAGTGCATTTCGCTATTCTACAATACTAATCAAATCTAAACCGTTTATTACTTAAAATTAAAGATTATGATTTGTTCTTATGTTCACACTATAAGAGGGTGTTCTTACGTGAACCAACCCCTATATATATATATATATATACACATATATACAATATTAATTTATTGCTCCTGCAGTAGCATACATTTAATATTCCTGAAGAATATTATATATTTTCGATGAACATTTATATATTATGTTTTATTGAAGGGCACATTTTGGTTCTTGAATTATTATTGTTGTTGCTCCCAAGTAGCACAATTGATATCCCCAAATAACACTATATGTTCCTGAAGAGCAATTGTGTTTCTCGAAAATATTACCCTATCGCCTGAAGCAATTTAATATAGACAAAAATTGTTGCTCCTAAAGTAGCACAATTTGTATTCTTGAAGAATACTACATGTTTTTGAAGAACAATTCAAGCTCTTGATTTTGCAAAATGCTATTCATAACTCTAATTGTTGCTCTTTATGTAGCATAATTAACTCTATATGTTCTTTAATAACAACTCAAATTTTATCATTTTGGAATTATATATTTTAATTGTTGCTCCTGAAATAGCACAATTAATATTCTTGAAGAATATTACATGTTCATAAAGAACAATGTATATTTAAGATATGTTATAATTTAAAACATCAACTAATTACATGGAGTGGCAGCAAGAGCTCCTCTATGCTTGACAATTGCATTTCCGATATCCTATTGTGGCTTAGTTTCTTTTCAAGAATAGATGTGAGATCTAGTAGATCTCAAAATATGTAATTTACTAATTTCATTTATCTTGAATAAAACTAAATTGTTGCTCTGGAAGTAGCACAATTACATTCCTCAAGAATGACCATGTTGTGATAGTAACATTACTATCGCATGTTTGTGGAAATGCCTCAAATATAGTATTTTTATATACTATTTAACTTTTGCTCCTGAAGTAGCACCATTTATATTCTAAAAGAACATTAAATGCTCTTAAAGAGCAACTCGTACTTTTGAAGATATATGTTATACCTGAATGAAAAATATTATTTATGTTGACATTAATGCACTATTGATATCGATGTTCATCTACCAATAAGGGGATATGAGAGAGACAATAATAGAATGAAACGAAGCATCCCAGCAGGATTGCATAAAGATATAAATGTTCGTTTTCCCTAAAACTCGATATGAGTAGTTGCATCTTCACTGCAAGATTTTAAAATCTAGTGGATCGAAATTATTGAAGGCTCCAGAAGAGCATGTGTCATTTTATCAAATGATACGAAATCAACTATTGAGTTTGCCCTTACTTTAGTAAGTCTAGAAGAAACTAAGTTTTAAGGATATCCATTGCAATGGATACTATATTGAAATAATATAAGAAGGTAGTGATACATATTCTTGTATATATTATTTTGTACTCCCTCCGTCCCACTCATCTTGACGCGTTTCTTTTCGGCACGGGAATTAAGAAAGTGGATGATAAAGTATGAGACATGGATAAAGTAAGAGAGAAGATAAATGAGTTTGTGAGAGAGAAACGATAAAGTAAGATAAATAAATGAAAAAGTAAGAGATAATTTAATAATATTTTTTTAAAGTTATTTCCTTTTAAGGAAACGTGTCATTTTAAGTGGGACGTCCCGAAAAGGAAAACGTGTCAAGATGAGTGGGACAGAGAGAGTATTTAGCCAAAAAGCTAACAAAAGAAAAATTATCACACTACCATTTTAAATGTATTACACATTTATGAAAACAAGTGAGACAAACCATGTCATGAATCGGAAGTTCAAAGGGGTTTATGCTTTGACATGAGAGATTTGGACATTCACGAGCAACTATCATGCGCAACATAATTGAAAATTTATATGAGCGCAAATAGAGATCCTAAAAAATCTTTACATTGATTTTCATAAATGCTTGATTTCTAGGAGAAATGAAGCAATTGCTAGAACTAATAGTTCAAATAATAAATAACTCAATTCCCTCAAAAAGAATTTGAAAGATAATTTAGGGTTAGAAATGATACCTTCCTCCTTCGTATGTTGTCGCGGCTTTGATTGTTGCTCCTGTGTCAGATCTTCTAATCTGTGTCCCGGCCTTTTTCTTCCTCTGGGTGGTCAGAGAACTGAAGAAAATAGATTATCGTCTCTCTATGTACTCACGCACACGTTTCAGAAATTATGAATGTGTGTAATCTGTTTCTGAACAGAATACTAATATATATAGGCTTCAAAAGCCAATATAATATTAATATATTTGTAGCCCATTAATTTAATTATATTTCTAATGGGCTTCCACATAATTAGTCCATAATATAATTAATCCACTTGGCTACTAATATTTATCACCCAATTAATTCCAGATAAATAACATTATTAAATAATGTAAAAATACATTAATCCATTAATAATGATTTCTGAGCGACAATAAATAACTAGGCAACTAATTGGGCCAGATCAGGGATCCAATAAAAAAAAATAAAGTTGGGCCTCAAATTAATTAATTATCTATGCTCAGCCCAGAGCAAAATTAATTAATAAACACAGATTCATTCCACTAGAGAATCCGTGCTGACTTACCCATTTATCCCAAATTGAGCAAGGGCTTGTATTTTAGACTTAATCGATCTCTGTATTTAAGATAGAAATATCCGTTAATTAATTAAGCTCACTGACAGCTTAAATTAATTAACATCTTATATTCCTGAGTAGTACCACTCGACCTTATTAACAACCTGAACATAATCAACCGGTCGGGTTTAGTTTGCTAATCCTTTCGAGTTCCTCATGGGATATTATCAACCCATTTTACTATGATACGGTTGCAAGATACAGACAACCAGCCTGAGCCACAAATAACTACTAACACCCAAGATACGTAGATCCGGTCGCGATGACGTTCACCATAGTAGGTCAAAGTGATAGATAGCCAAATGCACTCAGCTGAAGTCTTACCAAGCTTAAGACCAGCTAAGTCACCGAGATCTTGGTTCTCCACTAAGGTCAGTTAGGAGAACACATCTCACTGTGATCCGTCAATACACCACCTTCAGTGTACCAGTAAAGACAAGCAGCTAAGACAAGCCATTTCTTATCTAAACTGCAGCTTAAACCAACAACTTATCCTGAAGTTGTCTCAGCTGTGATAACTGTTTATATATTGTCAGTTCAACCAATTTGTGTTGTCTTCTGTGATACCCGCCATACTACACAAATCTAACTTTTGTACAAGATAAAGAATTACATGTGCAAATATATACATTTATCAGATAGGAGAATAAAATAGTGGTAAGGACAAAAACACATTGTATACAAGCATAAAACCTGCTTCCAGTATACAAAATCCCAACAGAATTATCTTGATAAAGCTAACGAGTTTATTAAACTCCAAGTTCCACCTGAAGGGGATTTATATTATATGGATTTGGAATTGAGATTAGGGCGATGTGCAAAAATGTACAAAACAAACATGTGAAAATGCAAAAATATACATGAGATTCCATAATTGCAAAAATGTACATTTTGTCTTCTAAAACCTATAAAGGTACCTAGGTTAATAGGTTTTTCTATTTCCTCCTACTTTTGCAGCAAGTGTCTTGTCTTTTGCAGCAAGTGTCAAGTCCAAAAAATTAAATATGGTCTCATTGCGATCGATCGGAACATATATTTATTAATTTATTTTTATTTTTTTAACATAATTTAAAAAAAAAATATGGTCCGATCGATCGGCCTTGTCCGATCGATATGACCATATATTTATTTTTTTATAACAGCCGATCGATCGGGCAGTGCCGATCGATCGGCACATATTATTTTTTTATTAATTTATGTATAAATTTATGTATAATCTTTGCTCTCCGATCGATCAGCAAGTGTCTTGTCTTTTACTTATTTAACATTCTCTCTCTTACTACTTTAATCTATCACATGTGCTGACCAACGTCCAGCCTTTTTTGTCTTCATGCATGCAGAATAATTTCGTCCTCATGCATGCAGTAGTCCAACAACTTTTTTTTTTAATCAAGAATCAAAGTGTACATGTACTATTTAGAGAGAAAAAAAATCTGGAAAGATATTCACTTACCTTTTTACCTAGTCACATGCAACAATAGATGCGTAAAAAATCGAACTCTATACACGGTAGGAGGAATCGATTCTTTTCCTCTTCACATGCAACACAGTTATACTCTTCCATGATTATTTTCACATGCAAAAAAATTGAACTCTATAACAAGGAGAGCAAGACAGCAAGGGTGCGAGAGAGCGAGAATTTTATTTCAGAGAACGAGAGGGAGGGAGCGAGGGTCCTTTAAACGCGAGAGAGAACGAGAGCGAGGGAGCGAGAGTGTGAAACAATTTTAAAGGTAAACCTATTCCATAAATTGTTATATTTGTTGCTTGATTTTAGGTAAATATCTATGTATTATTTTGAGGGCGTATGATTTTCCTTGATTTGAGGGGTAAATATATACGTATGATTTTTGCTTTATTTGAGGGAAAATATCTATGCTTGATTTGAACGAATTTTTTTGCTTGATTTTGCTTGATTTGAGGAGTAAATATGTACGTATTATTAGTTATAAAATATCTTTGCTTGATTTTGCTTGATTTGAGGAGTAAATATGTACGTATTATTAGTTATAAAATATCTATGCTTGATTTTGCTTGATTTGAGGAGTAAATATCTATGCTTGATTACACATACAGTTACGAATAAATTACTATAATTACTTTTTAATATATTTTTTAAATTCACGTATAATCTTTGCTCTCCGCATGTTAGCTTATCTTATGTGTTGTTTACGGAGTACTAAGTCTGGTTTTGCGGAGTACTAAGATACTTTTTTCTTTTTTAATTCTTTCCAGATGTCTACCTGGACACGTGTAACTGTAAAGTATGGAGGTTGTTTCTTGGGTTCAGATTACAAAGGTGGGGATGAACAGCTTGCCCCACTTCGGACCGACCAATTAACATATTTATCCTTAAGAGCAAGCATCGAAGCCCGTACACAAATTAACTCACGGCTTACCCCCTATGCGCTTTATTCGTTGGAGCATGCTCGATCTGGAAAGTTGATTAAGTCATTAATGATGACGGATGATGACTTGGTTCGACTTATCAACTTAGAGGCTGATCCAACTGTTTGCGTCGTTTTGACGGCTGATTGTGTCGGAACATCACAACAAGGACATTACGTCCCTTTATTTGATTACCAATTTAGTTTCCCAGATATTTTTGGTGATGCATATGGTCAAAGCGGAGCTGCATATGAGTTTGGAAGGCAAGAACAACAACCGGAGCAAGAAGAAGAAGAGCAACAAGAGGAGCAAGAAGAAGCAGAACAGCAGGATCAAGGTGCAGATGATAATAACGATGATGATGATGATACGTATGATGAGGATTATACGGCAGAGGAAGAGGAAGAGGATGAGGAAGACGAGCATGTTGTCGCTAAAAACTTTTATGGAACCATGTATGAGTTTGCATCATGGATTCGTGGGGAAGGCGGTTTAAACCGGCTAATGACACTTCTAGAGCAGCTACAGAACAGAGCGGTTGCCCTACAAGACGAAGATAATGAAGTTGTCGACGAAGTCAGAAATTGGCTAGTGCCAATTATTCCGCCGAGTCAAGCGTGTGTCATTGGTTGTACGGATATAGAGAAGATTGAAGAGGGCATTCTCGGAAACGGCAACATCTTTTGGAAGAAGGACGCCCTAACAATAGCCGTTGGTCTCTGGCATTTAGAGTGTCGACGGTCTTATAAAGTGAAGAGGGCAAGTCCTCAGTATCAGTGGTTTGAATATCTGTTGGGCGATCTTTGTCCATTCAGAGTACGTGCACGACATAATGGTATGTATTGGACAATTTACGATTTTGTGCCGGAGCACAGATGTCAGTACGACTTTGATAATGCCGGACCGATCACTGTTACTGCGAAGACTATCGGAACCTATTTTGGGCAAAGAATGCGTATGGAGGGAACGATGTTGTGACCTCGAGACATGATCAATGAGATGCGTATGAAATTTGGTGTAAAGGTGGAGTATTATAAGGCCCTGCGTGCTAGAAACAATGCGATTCAATTGATTTATGGGAGTCACGAAGACTCGTACAAGATGCTCCCTCGATATTTGCACATGTTAAAGCAGGTAAACCCCGGAACGGTAACTAATCTTCGTGCCGACAGTGACGGGAGGTTCGAGTACGCGTTTGTTGCATGGGGCCAGTGCATCCCCGCATTTATGTGGCATTTGAGGAAGGTGATTGTAGTTGATGGAACTCACCTGAAGGGAAAGAATACCGGCATTCTCTTTGCTTTGCGATTACTAAAGACCGCAACGAACAGCTTTGTACCGCTCGCCATTGGCATTGGACCAATTGAGAACAATGACTCATGGGCGTGGTTTCTACTGAGAATCTTAAGCGAGTGTACGGTTCGAGCGGCGACCCATCGATCGTGTCGACCAAAGCACGTCAGTATTAAAAATGTTGTCGAAGCAGTGTTTCCTGGAGTTCCTCACTGCCTTTGCAACGTCCATCTTAATAACAAGCTCACTTCTTACAAGAATGAAGTACCCTACATGTTCCGTCAGGCAGCCACTGCATACCGTGAGTCGGACTTTAGGAAGTACATGGCATCAATCCTCGTGGCGAGTGAAGGAGCATACAACAAGCTGATAGAGGTTGGTCCCGAACGTTGGGCACGGTCGCAATGTCCGCGGCGTCGCTACAACTTTCTATCATCAAATTGTGTCGAGTCTTTCAACGGAAGACTTTTGTGGGCCCGTCGATTGCCGATTTGCTTGATGATAGACACGATACGAGCAATTATGGAGTCATGGTGGGATGAAAGGCGTCAACTGCTGAGTGAGAATAGCCATCCGTTGGTGGACGTTGCGAAGAGGAAGTTAAGCGCGCAGATTGACCTTGCACGCTCATATACTGTCACCTTAACCGCCAGAGGAAGATACAAAGTCAACGACGGGAGAAATCACAACTATAAGGTGGATTTGGAGAATCAAACGTGCACGTGTCACGAATTTGATATGGACCTAATACCATGCTCCCACGCTGCCGCTGCGATTCTGTATGAATTCTTTTACACTTATTAATCACTTATTATATATCTAACACATTTTTGTTTTACAAACATGTTGTCGCTGACAGGGAGAGCGGAGACCAATTTTACAACTACGTCCACAATATGTACACTACAAGCAACCACAGGGATATTTACGAACACCACTTTAATTCGTTACCTGCATTGGAGCTTTGGACCATTCCTGACCATATTCGAGATGCATATCCACTGTTACCACCCCTAGCGAAGCGTCAGGCCGGTCGCCCAAAGCAGAGACGTTACCGATCGGGAGCGGAGGCCTCCACAAGCTCAACTCAAGGTCGTAGCAGAAAGTGTGGTGTTTGTCACGAAAGAGGCCACACAAGGAGGACATGTTCAGAGAGGGAGACACAAGATTAAATTTGTGGTGTCTTAGTTCTAGTTTATTTTCTATATATTATTTGAAGTATGAAGTTTGTTTAACGAAAAGTGATATAATTGACTAAATCCTTAATTAAATAACGAAACCCTAAATTAAATAGCGTATAATTTGCTGAAACCCTAAATTAAATTGCTGAAGCCCTAAATTGTTGAAACCCTAAATTGCTGAAATTACTGAAACCCTAAATTGCTGAAACCCTAATTCGGTATGGTTGTTCCCTAAACCCTGACAAAACCCTAAATTAAATAGCGTATAAACCCTAAATTAAATAGCGTATAAACCCTAAATTAAAAAGCGTATAAACCCTAATAATTTAAAAAAAAAAATATGGTCCGATCGATCGGCCTTGTCCGATCAGACCATATATTTATTTATTTATTTTTTAACATCAGTAATTTAAAAAAAAATTCAAATATGGTCCGATCGATCGGACCATATATTTATTTATTTATTTTTTAACGTAATTTAAAAAAAATCAAAACAATCGTGACAGCTGTCACAACTGTATTATTTTCTTGAAATTTGACTACAAAACTATTCGTGCTGACAGCTGTATACACAATCCGACCGATAGGATGATTAAGGGATACCCCAACTACTATTCATCAAAACCCCAAATACTATTCCTCTAAACCCTCAAACCCCTTGATCAAAACCCCAAATACTATTCCTCTAAACTCTCAAAACATCGAATTCGAGCAACGAAAAGTGATATACGAAGAGGATATTGAGGATATCATGAATAACTTTGAAATATAATAATATAAACATAATTAAAAAAAAAACTTTCAACCTCTTCTTATATTTCGAAAAATTAGTTCATTTTTTGTATAAAGTCATAACTACTTCTATCATTCAAGGCTGATTCATGTTTAATTTTGCTAATGTATAGATATATATAAAGCTTTATTACACCATTTCATAATATTCCCCTGAAATATTTATTATCAAAATTTTTATTTTAAAATTTATAATTTTTTAAGAGTTTATTACAATTATATTGATTTTTTAAGTATAATTTTGATTATTAATAACATCCGTAATTTAAAAATAAAATAAAATATGGTCCGATCGATCGGCCTCGATCGGACCATATATTTATTAAAAAAAAATTAAATATGTCAGTAATTTATTTATTTATTATTTATTTATTTTTTTTATTTTTTATTTATTTATTTATTTATTTAATTTTTATTTTTTTAACATTTTAAAAAAAAAATATGGTCCGATCGATCGGCCTTGTCCGATCGATCGGACCATATATTTTTAATATCAGTAATTAAAAAAAAATTATTAAATATGGTCCGATCGATCGGCCTTGTCCGATCGATCGGACCATATATTTATTTTTTTTAACTTAATTAAAATATGGTCCGATCGATCGGCCTTGTCCGATCGATCGGACCATATATTTTTAATATTAGTAATTAAAAAAAAAATTTAAATATGGTCCGATCGATCGGCCTTGTCCGATCGATCGGACCATATATTTTTTTTTAACATGTCCTTATATTTTTTTTATGTATAACATGTCCGATCGATCGGCACTTATAATTTTTTTTATGTATAATTTTTTATTTTAATTTATGCCGATCGATCGGGCAGTGCCGATCGATCGGCACAAATAATTTTTTTTAAAATTTATGTATATATATATATATATATATTTAATTATGCCCGATCGATCGGACGGTGCCTAAATTAAATTATCGAAATTGATTAAATTATTGAAATTGCCTAAATTAAATTATCAAAATTGCCTAATTAAATTAACAAAATTGCCTAATTAACAAAACCGGTTTTTCGATAAATTATCAAAATTCCTAATTAAATTAATGAAATTGCCTAAATTAAATTAACGAAATTGCCTAAATTAAATTAATGAAATTGCCAAAAATAAATTATCGAAATTGTCTAACGAAAATGCCTAAATTAAATTAATGAAATTGCTTAAATTAAATTATCAAAATTGCATAAATTTCGTAAATTAAATTTACTAAAATATTAAAATTTCCTCAAATTGAATTCATAAATTAAATTAACAAAATATTAAATTTTCGTTAAATTAAATTAAATATACAAAAATATTAAATTTTCGTTCAGGTTCTTAAAATATTTAAACGAAGTTTTTTGTTTTACGAAAATATCAATTAAAGAAGTTTTTTTTAAATAACTTTAGCTTTTTAAAAAAAACCAACTTTTATTTTGCTAATTTCGAGACTACTTATTCAAAAAGATTCCAACACAAACTGCAACACACCTGCACACACACTGCACACACACTGGAGGTGAAGTATGGTCATTTGTATATTATTGCATTTATGGAAAAGTTTGTATATTTTTGCATTTTCAAACATGGAAATGTATACACTTGACATTCCCCTCTTGAGATTAAATAATTAGTTGCTCATATCCTACTCAAAATGATATTTGTCCGTATAAAAGCAATCTCACATTAAGATTATTATTATGATGAAATAACATTTCCAACATTAGTTGGAACATATGTCATATTTGGATTCCTGAAGTAATCAATGTGAAATCTACATCCAATAAAAAAACACAAGAAACTAATCATATTTGGGCTCCCGAAGTTATCAATGTGAAACAAGAAGTCGAAAGACACACTTGCAAAATATTGCAAACCAACTTCTTGATGCTTTTAACTTTTGTATATAAAAGAAGTGACATTGTTATACATTTGCTGTAAATACCCCCGCAAGAATAAATGTCCCCGAAGGACAAGTACTAATGGTAGCAAAATAATATAAAATTCATCAAAAATATGGTCGACCAATTGGTTCTAAAATAAATTTTGTGTCTAAGAAAAGAGGCACAACATATGAACCAAACAATGACGATAATGATTAATCAATCGAATGAAGTTCCTGAAGAATTACAAGCGTCTGAAAATACTGAGATCTCAAAATATTGGAGAGATAAAATATCATCGTGGACGCACGACAGTATTTTCGTCTTTTAATATGACTCTTGAAATGAAAAAAGAGGATTCTCAACGACGATCTATAAGAGATTGTCAAGATAGAAATAATTGGCCAAAGAGGAAAGAAGTCATACAAGGTGAATTAATATTCCCTAGAAAGCCGGAAAATTTTTTTGGACATGTAGTTCAAATTCGGAAAAATATCCCCGGAGGATATAAATATGTCTTTGTTAGAAAGAGAAATATGTGTCTTTGTTAGATATAGGGCAATACTTGTAACACAAATCTCTCTCAAAGACCGGGAATCAATTATGAAAACTCTTCCATAATAGACGCCATTATATTTTAGAGTGTGATTAATCTACTTATGTCACAAAAGCTTGATATGCGCCTTATGGATGTAGTAAATATATATCTATTTGATTAACTTGATAGTTATATATACTTGAAAATCCCTGAAGGATTTAACTTGATTGAATCACGTGAGTCAAAAATATATTTTCAAGTAAACTGCAAAATTGTTGCAAGAACAATGCATATTTCTTGAGAGAAGAATATAAAAGTGAAGATAAACTCATATGTTTTCAAAAAGAAAACTGATATCAAAGCTGTTTATATTATTACTTGAATTTGATTAGAACTCCTGAAGAGTTTAATACTTGAAAATTATGTGTATACTACGTCAACATGACATATATAAGGTCACTACTTGTGGACAATTTTATTGATTGACACGTTATTCTATAATCCAACTCAACTATTGTTGGCATTAGGGGGAGATTAAAATATTAATATCGTAAATATCTCGTTGGATTAATTATTTAGATTCACGCACTACGAACCAGAAGTTCATCAAGTTATTTAGTGCAAAAGGAGTGACTAAAATCTCATATACCTGTAGTATAAGCACCACGAACGAACTGAAGTTCCTCATAGAAAATATAAATCAATTGATTCTCATTAACACCAAAAGCGTGAGAGATTTATTGGTGCTAAAGATAAAAAGTCCGCGGAATAGAAATTTAGAACATCACTCCAAATTCCTCCTGAAGAGGATATGTGAATCATTATATACAAAAGTATTTGAGGAAATCAACTCATGCCTAAAGACGAAGTTAGAATCAAAAGACTTAGGTTGAACTAATAATTATCTCGACCTGCAGATCGAGCATCTCCCTGATGGAGTTACGCTAGTCGGCCTACCTAAAAGCTACCTAATGGTTGCTTCAATCACTTGAAGTGGATATAGACTCATTTAGACCTATAGAAGATAACAAAGATGTTTTAAGACCAGAAGTTCCTTACTTGTGTGCAATTGGAGAATTTAAAATGGTATTGATCATCATTTGTTATCTTCGAGACAAACATGATATGAGAGTAATGATATATCGACATATTCCATTCTTATCTATGATGATAGATAATAAATGTGTCTTTGTTAGAAAATTTACTTATGATGATAGAAAATTTATTTGGACACGTAGTTCAAATCCGGAAAAATATTCCCGGAGGATATAAATGTGTCTTTGTTAGAAAGAGAAATAAAAATTGCGAGATATAGGGCAATACTTGTAACACAAATCTCTCTCAAAGACCGGGAATCAATTATGAAAACTCTCCCATAATAGACGCCATTATATTTTAGAGTGTGATTAATCAACTTATGTCACAAAAGCTTGATATGCGTCTTATGGATGTAGTAAATATCTATCTATTTGATTAACTAGATAGTTATATATACTTGAAAATCCCTGAAGGATTTAACTTGATTGAATCACGTGAGTCAAAAATATATTTTCAAGTAAACTGCAAAATTGTTGCAAGAACAACGCGTATTTCTTGAGAGAAGAATATAAAAGTGAAGATATTTGCTCATATATTTTCAAAAAGAAAACTGATATCAAAGTTGTTTATATTATTACTTGAATTTGATTAGAACTCCTGAAGAGTTTAATACTTGAAAATTATGTGTATACTACGTCAACATGACATATATAAGGTCACTACTTGTGGACTATTTTATTGATTGACACGTGATTCTATAATCCAACTCAACTATTGTTGGCATTAGGGGGAGACTAAAATATTAATATCGCAAATATCTCGTTGGATTAATTAGTTAGATTCACGCACTACGAACCAGAAGTTCATCAAGTTATTTAGTACAAAAGGAGTGACTAAAATCTCATATACCTGTTGTATATATAAGCACCACGAACGAACTGAAGTTCATCATAGAAAATATAAATCAATTGATTCTCATTAACACCAGAATCGTGAGAGATTTATTGGTGCTAAAGATAAAAAGTCCGCGGAATAGAAATTTAGAACATCACTCCAAATTCCTCCTGAAGAGGATATGTGAATCATTATATACAAAAGTATTTGAGGAAATCAACTCATGACTAAAGACGAAGTTAGAATCAAAAGACTTAGGTTGAACTAATAATTATCTCGACCTGCAGATCGAGCATCTCCCTGATGGAGTTACGCTAGTCGGCCTTCCTAAAAGGTCTTTAAAGATATTTTATTGTATCTCATCTATATAGCTACCTAATGGTTGCTTCAATCACTTGAAGTGGATGAAGACTCATTTAGACCTATAGAAGATAACAAAGATGTTTTAAGACCAGAAATTCCTTACTTGTGTGCAGTTGGAGAATTTGAAATGGTATTGATCATCATTTGTTATCTTCGAGACAAACATGATATGAGAGTAATGATATATCGACATATTCCATTCTATTATCTATGATGATAATTAAACTTGTGTTGTACATATTAGTGTATACTTTGAAGATAACCTTGAATGTTGTTATCTCTAGGGGGAGTAACATATTGCAAATAATCCTGAAAATTAGATTGACTCCTAAAGGTCAAATGATTGTACTCTTTTTTTCTTTTTAAGTTTTTCCAAAGGGTTTTCTTAGTTAAGGTTTTTAACGCGGCATCCAATGTAATACACGAGTAAATGAATCATTGAGATTGATTCATAGAAGAGCCAATGCAACACATGATCTCCGAAAGAGTGGCGACATCAACATCCAGCAAATTCGTTCAAGTTACAATCTAGCGGATTCTTTTACAAAGACATTACCAATGTCAACATTCAAGAAATTGGTACACAAGATCGATATGCGCCGACTCAAGGATCAAGAATAATTATTTTGAGGTGGAGCAACTATACTCTTTTTCATTCGACCAATTTTTATCCCAATGAATTTTTGTGGCAAGGTTTTAACGAGGCAGCAGTTTGTTATATGGATGGTCAATCAAGGGGAGTGTTGAAAATATATTTTATATATATACTTACCATATATTGTGATGACCATGTAAACCCTAAAAGCCTATGAGCTCATCTTGTACTCTATAAATAGAGGTAAGGGTGTAAGTGGTTCCGCTCTGAACCGCGAAACCGATCGAACCGAACCAAACCAAACCGAAAAATGCGGTTCGGTTTGGTTTCGCGGTTTGGTTCGATTTATTTTTTTAGAAACCATTTACATTCGGTTCGGTTCGCGGTTTCATGAATTTTTGAACGGTTCGAACCGAACCGAACCAATATGCTATTTTTTATTTTTTTTATTTAATATTTGTCTTTCTTATATGAGAATATTATTGGATTTAAATAGTATATCTAGGTTAAGATCAATTCTAATCTATACAAATGAAGAGAAAGGAGTAACAACTCTATACTTATGAGTTCGGAATGAGTGACATCCTACAAACTATTATTCTTGCATTGTTTAGGATTTAAAAATAAATAAATAAATAAAAAGGTGAACCGAGGAACCAAACCGAACCAAACCATTTATAAGCGGTTCGATTCGGTTCGGTTCCGATATTGAAAAACCCATCGAACCGAACCAAACCAAACCATTTCTATATATTTGGTTCGGTTCCTAAAATACATAAAAAACCGAACCGAACCGAACCGTTACACCCCTAAATAGAGGTATCCACACTCATAAGAATACACATCTATTTTTTTGTTCTCTCTATTATTCTCCTCTTATGTTTAGCTTATAACATATTCTATATTTTTCACATACGCATGAATTCTAAATCATTTACACCGTATTTATAAAATGTATCATATTCTTGCACACTCGTGTTTATTATATTTTTTTTCAAAGTTTATATTTGAATGGGGATAAGATTGAAACCTAAATAAATCAGAGTGAATTTCCAAACTAACACTTTTTAAAAAAATTATTCCCAAAATAACGCTCTTTTAAAATTATTTCCCAAACTAATCTCATTTTTGCCACATATTCACTGATTTAACACATAAATTACCTACCTAGAAAATGATATTTATTCTTTCGGAATTAACTTTTTTATATAGTTTATTTATTAAACGAAAACTCCATAAACTAAAAAAGATATCTTCTAAAATTAAATTTTTAGATTTGGTTTTCTACTTAATATATATATAGGGTAGGGTTCTCATGAGAACCAACTCCTATATGAGAACTAAAAACCAATATTAATCGTAGATTTTGATTTTATAAACGGTCAGTTTTGAATCCAATTTATTAGTATTTTAATATTTTTATACTTTATTAGGGGTAATTTTGTAACATTAATGATACAAATATTTTTGAAATAGGAAAGATTTACACAAATCTAGTCTAACTTTTTTTTTTTTCAGATTTACACAAATTAAAACCCGATTCTAATAGCAAATTACTAGGTTTTATGATTTTCATCATTTCAACCAAAATTTACAAAACCGAACTCATCTTCACCGCCGCTGCATCTCATGCACTCACTTCAGTAAATTAGTGCTTGTATCATTCCTTCAATAAATACACTAAAGATATATTATTTTTACAGTAATTTGATTTTTTTTTACTAATATGATATATGCTAAATATATATATATTATATCTACTAATTTGATTTTTTTACTGTATTTTTTTACAACAATTGTATTTTCTTATTTTTTTAGTTGTTTATAATAGACGAAAGAGATAAAATAAATAGAAAATATTTTTAATATTTTTAGATTTGATCTTTTTCACTAATAAAATAAATATAAACTAACAAAAATTTCTTCTGAAATAGTTTTTTCGATTTAATTTTCTGATAAAAGAAATATTTTTTCTTGTTGATTTTCTTCGAAGTTTTTCTGCAACAATTATATGTTTTTTTATTTGCTTTGTGAGTAAACTGGATGATGATAAATAAATGAAAATCATTTTTATTTTTTCAAATTTAATCTTGTCTCTTTAATTCCTTACAAATATAAACTAAAAAAAATTATTCAGATTTCTTTCGGAATTATATATATATATTTTACATTTCTTCATAAATAATTTCCTTCCAAAATTTCTGACAACATGTGTTTTTTTTATTTGTTTTTGTAATTCGTTTGTAGGGAAACGAAAGAAAGAAAATTAAGTAAAAAACTGAAATTATTTTCCATGAGTTTTGTAAAAAACTGAAAAAATATTAGTTGGCGCAAAAATGATTCATATTTTTCCAAAATGATTAGTTGGCGCAAAACTGAAATTATTTTCCAGTTTGTAGGGAAACTGGAAAAATAGTGATTAGTTGCGCAAAAATGATTAGTTTGGGAAATATTTTTGACAAAATGTTATTTTGGAAATAATTTTTTTGAATAATATTATTTTGGAAATTGACTCAATAAATCACTCGCATAAAAATGAAAAATATCAACTATGCTAATATATATTGTTAGTGTCACGTAATTTACTGTAAGTTGCATAGCCACATTATAAAATTTAGAAAGGATATAGATAAATACTCTTAGTATCGCTTTTATATTTTCGCCACACATATTATATATATTGGCAAGTTGTGAGATCTACGAACCCGGCTCGTAATTATTCAATAATTCTCAATTAATTCATGTAAGATTCAAATAGATAGAACATTAATTAGTCAACCTAATTATATATATATATATGTGCCGGCCTCTAGTAGCCTCAATCTAATCTGTAATTAATTTCATTAAATTTGCTCTTATTAATAATTACATGTGTCGTTGAGGTTTAATTGGAGGCAGTTCCTTTTAATTTCTTTTACATTTTTTAGTTTTTATTTATATTTTGAGTTGAGTCATTGGATCATAGGATATAAATTGCAAAACTAATCCTACACAAATACTTATGTAGATAAAGACATTTAACAACTTTAACCAATGCATAAAGATATTCAAATAACCATTTTCTCTTAGAGAAAATATAACACAAAGTTAGCCCGTGAGGCCATACCCAAATATCACAAGTTTGAATTCTACCAACTTATAAGTATACCATATATGATAAATTTAAAGTAATTTGCATTTTTGTGTTGTTTGCAGAGTATGCATAAAAATGAAGTTTATCCAATACGAATCTCGAATAGTGACTGCGAGTTTTCACTTCGTAATTTAAAAAAAAAACAATTGGAATTGTGCTATTCCCAATCACTTAGAATTAAAAATATAATAATCAAATTTCCAATTCTTTTGCATACGCATATTCCAATTTTAATAATAACATATTAATCAAGGATAAAAAAAAGTTGGAAATCTTAATCATCATCATCAACGGCGGTCCGGCAAGTTCTGAGTCGAACCACCACCACCATCCCTAAAACCCCGGCAGCTTGCACTCCTTCGGAAGCCCTTGCGGAAACCTTTTAAGATCGGCGCAGTAGTTGTAAATCATGTAATTCCGTTGGACCCACCGAATCCGCTTCCGTCCATTCCCATCCAATCCCTCCGTCAGCCATGCTTGGCTGGTCAAGTCTCCGTTGCATGAATTGCCGGAGCCACTAACGGCGCAGCCGACGGCGTTGTATTTCCGGTACGTGGCCGTGAACGGAGCCTGCGTCCAATCCGTCTTCACCCGCCCGCCCTGCGTCGCCCAGTCGTCGGCGTCCCATAGGCTGGCGTACATCCTCATCGGCTGGCCGGAGGGGTACGGAACTCCGGCGCCGGCGTAGTTGGTGAAAACCCTAATCCGAATATTATCCACCATGTATCTGCGTGCATAATGATGAATTAATTTAATTTCATAAACATAAAATGACATCATTAATATAGAGTCGTTATTTTAATTATTTCTTACATTTTACGTTGTGGATTCCACAAAATTGTATACGTGTGGAACGACGTAGTCGGATCGAACCACGGTCGGAATTGTTATGAAAAGTGTATATATTGGTATGAAAAGTGTACGGTTGGCCGGAAGAATTTCCCAAGTACTCGAAATCGATCTCGTCGTGGGTCGATCCTTGCGATGATAACTGTAATAAAATACAGGATGAATATTATTTCATATTAAAATTAATAAAGGGAGGATAATTAATTTTTTTTTGGGACATACGAAAAATGTGGTGACGGTGCCGGCGGAGTTTCGAGGTACAAGCTTGAGCTGCACATCCAGCCTAGCGTACAAGTACTGATTGTTAGACTCGAAGCCGGAGCCGGAGATTTTGTCGAGCGACAGAGAGAGAACTTGGCCGCCATTGAGTATCTTAGCGCGGGGCCCGCCCCACGTTATGGTGACGTCTTGGTTGAAATTTCCGGCCGACGCAGCGGCGATGAGGAAGGCGGTGATTACTAAAACATGAAGAATTTTTGCAGCCCTAATAGGATAATCCATGCGATATAATTCCTCTTTTCTTTCTTTTCTTTTTCTTTTTTATTTATTATGTTGTTTTTCTTTTTCTACGATTGTGTTTGTGAAATTTGAAACCGATTGTTGCTATATATATATATATATATATATAAGGAGTGGATCATGTGAGAACATGCATTTAATGTGAGAAGTGTGAACTATGCATAATCTTTATATATTTTATGCATAATCATTATATTTTTTATGCAAAAACCTGTAATTTTACATTTTGCATTATCCTTATATGTTTATGCAAAACACAAAAAATAATATAATAACAGGTTTTTTTTACATAAATTATATAAGGATTATGCATAAAATAAATGACAATTATGCATAGTTCGCAGTTTTTACGTTAAGTGTTGATTCTCACTAAATCCACACCCGATATATATATATATATATAAGAGATGGGGAAATTCAAGGGGCGGCCATAGTTGACATTCTTTGATCGACGTATCGGAGGGAGGAAAGAGTTAACAACTGCAGAGACTGTGGAGAAGAAATTGATTTCCTTTGTGGTAGGTACATTGTATTTTTCTTAATCAGTACTTCTTCCGTTCCGTTAAAGTTGATTTGTTTTTAAAAAAAAATTAAAGGGATATTACAAATACTTGTGATAAGCACTTCTTATTTGTTTTTGCTTAAAGTTAAAAATAATTGCAGGTTTTCTTAGTATAAATGGTAAAAAAAATATATATATTTGATAGTTTTAATAATTATAATATTTTAAGCATAAAAATCTCAATAAATACTTAAAAAAACTTCGGGTTAATTTAGCCGCCCAATATTTGTAAATATGAAAAAAATATTTTGTATACAACAAAATTGCATATAATACGAAATATAATTAAATACCTAATTTAATACGTTGGGGGAGTTGGGCTTGATATTTAACAGCCCAGATTGTTTTTGGACGGGTAATGAGGAGGTTGACTTACTTGTCTATATTCAAATTGTCCGGTCCAAACATTTTGACATTTCTAATGATAAGCTAGTTAATTTCATTTTCTGAATATTTAAGATTTCATGCAGTTGGAAATAAATTAAAGATAAAATAACAAAATATCCGAATTTTTTTGATCCATCAAACATTACATACAAAATTTATTATATATATTTTAATGATTAGCCCATCATATTACAATTAGTGAAGACACGTGGTTGAAAATTAGGTAGACGAAATATATAATTTTATATTATGAAAAAATCTACATAAGCCCTAGATTCTTTTTGTGTAGGATTGTCAAATATCGGTTAATCGATTGAACCGAACCAAACTTTTATAATCAAACTGATTCGAACCAAAAGTTTTTGGTTCGGTATTCGGTTTGACCATTTGGTGATCAAATGAAACCGAACCAAATTATTATAATATTTTTTATATATTAAATAATTTTATATGCATTTTTTTCCATTCAAGTCATTTTCGTTTGTCTTTTAACTAAAAAAACCTTGTTAGAATTATATAGTATTAGATATAAAAATTTAAGTAGAGAGAAAAATATGTATAAAGTTTTGTTAAAATATTCGTATAAAGCTTGTAATTATTCTCTTTTGTCAATTTTTTTTTCTCTTTTAAATTTTGGTTGAAATCGAAATCGAAAGTGAACCGAACTGAACCGAACCGAATTTTTTGTTATGATGTTTGGTTTTGCAAAATAAAAAATCAAAATTCTAATTATCGAATTTCAATTCGATTTGATTTGATTTAACCGAACTGACAGACATATTCCTGTGTATAATTATTTGATACAAAATTATCTATTACTACTATTTTAAAATTATAAATACAATTTGCATTGTTTGAGTATAATAGAAGTGCCAAATTACATTCGTTCTTTTGTGATAAGACAAACATAAGATGGAAAATTTGTGGATAATAAAAAGAAAGCCTGAAGGCCCAATGGACTTGGAAGCAAAGCGAGCTCCGTCAATGGAGACGCCTTTGGATTGTCGCCCCAACCTCCATTTTTTCGAGCTCAAGAATTTCCACTCAGCAATCTACCCGATTCTCTAGCCTTTCCACAATTCACATTTAACCGCACAAATCCATGTTAATTCAAGTATGCAATCTACTCTAATTTCCTCTTCACGGCACACTTGCTGCAACTACACTCTCCCCGATAATCTCTTCTCCCACAAATACGATCTCCATCTCCCAATCCCTGCCGAGATAGCCGTCAATTGGAAGCGCCGTACAGATCACAGCGTCATCGAACTCACCTCCACGCATAGTTGCAGCAAGGGACAAGAAATCAAGCACAACCATAATCATAATCATCAACAGAACCGCGAATTGTTGCAGGAATTCAGCTCTTCAATTGGAGATCAGAAACCCTATTTGGTGGGTTGCGAAGCGGATGCGGAGAATCCTTTGGACATTTTGTCGAACATGGGGTGGGCAGACTTGAAAGCGGCGTTAGGGCAGCGGATCAATTTCGAAGGCATCGCTTGCTCGTTTGGGATTTTGTCCAAGGACAAGCAGCTGGCTATCCCGCACGTTACTGTGCGTGATATTAGGTCTATCGATTGGGCGGAGCTGAAGAATCGAGGTTTTCAAGGGGTGGTGTTTGATAAGGATAATACTATCACTGTTCCTTACTCTCTGAGCTTGTGGGAGCCACTTGGACCAGCTATGGAGCAGTGTAAATCTTTGTTCGGATTGAATATTGCGGTGTTCAGTAACTCTGCTGGTAATTTTGTGTCTGAATTTTGTGATTTAGGGTTAAGTCTTAATTTTGTGTCTGAATTTTGGGATTTAGGGTTAAAAGTCTCATTCTTTAGCTAAGTGTGATATTGGTTTTAGGGTTGTATGAGTATGACAGTGATGGTAGAAAGGCTGGAGCGCTCGAGGATGCCATCGGAATCAAAGTCATTAGGCACAGTATGCTTCTGCTCTTGAAAACTTCATTCTTTACATGAATCCTTCTATTAACTTGTTAAATTATAGAATCTAGATGATGTTTGGACCTTATAGTGATTCTCTTTGATTTTGTTTGGCTTTGTTGCTTTTGTTTGTTGAATTGATTGTAGAGATGAAGAAACCAGCAGGAACAGGTGAAGAAATTGAAAAACAATTGGGTTGTGAATCTTCTAAACTTATTATGGTAAAGATCATAACTTTCTTCTATAAATTTTGGTTCAGTCGACTAGATAGTATAATGACTATGCATATGCTAGGTGGGTGATCGACCGTTCACAGATATCGTTTATGGAAATAGAAATGGTTTTCTAACCATATTGAGTGAGCCATTGAGTCACGATGAGGAGCCTTTGATTGTCAAGCAGGTTGGTCACTTCTCACTATTTTCTTGTTCTTGCAAGCTAAAGACTTTGATGTCAATTTGCAAAATGAATAATGGCAGTAGATATGAGGACTATGTGTTGCCTTTTTCCATGAGGCATGACAGACAAAATGGTTTGTACTGTCGTGGAACCGTGTTAAATTCATGTCAATTTAGGAAATGAGATTTTTCTCGATCATTTTTGACTCGTTTATGTTGCATTCATGGTTGGTAGATGTTTTGCCATTCTGAATTGCAGTACTATTTTCAACTTCATGAATAGAGAAAAGAATAACATTAGAGGTTGTTTCAACATCTTAGAGAAGATGTAATAGTAAAAGTGAAACTTTCTTGTTACCTAACATGATGTATGTTTAGAGATGGAAGAGGATTGATTTCTTAACCCATCGCTTGCTTCATTATATATGTTTCACCTGATTCCAGAACCTTTGCTTTTCAAAACAAGTTTTGACAGTAAGATTTACGCAGGTGAGACAGCTCGAAGTGGCCCTTATTAAACGATGGTCCGAAAAGGGAATAAAGCCTATCAGTCACAAGCTATTTACAGATCCAGAAAAGTCTATCAGTCACAAGCTATTTACAGATCCAGAAAAGTGTATTAAGGATGTACCCTTGAGAAATGTTGTTGATCATGAATAGATGTATCAATATCTCATGCACAGTTGCTGAAAACCAAATTGAACCTATCAAGAAATATATTATCAATTTGAGAATTCATGATATGTGCAGTGATCCTCTGGTTTTAAAATAGGAACTATCCATATCGATAAATTTCATTATTACGATAGGACAAGACGACACAACAGGCATTCCGATTCGTATACGGGGATCTAACCACATAGCCTCACCTTTCAAATTTGAAGCACCAGCTCAAACTTCTCCAATACTCTTAACCATTTCTTAAAAAGTTGAAATGCAAAAACTCTCATGTTTGAGAGTTTACCATCAACACAAACAAAGAACATCAAGAACAAAATTAAACATCAATGAAGTCGATGACTAACCAACTAGTTGGAAACCAAGAAACCATGAAGTAAGCATATGGATGGATAGCTAGTTTATCCATCCCTCATCATCTTCATGGTAAAAAAGAGTTAACAAGACATCAAAATTGCAGGAAACAACTCATCTTACAAACAATTTCAATGTATCCAAACATGGTCAGCAAACTATTTTCAGATTGACCAACCATACATACATGTTTCTCAACAAAAGTTAAAGACTTCCATGGCTAACAATTACATGTAGCACCTGACACTGTAGGATTCTCGTCGACTTCTATCAAATACAATCCGAACTGCTCCATCTAAACTGTGTAAACTCCATCTTGCAGAAGTAACCAAAATTGGTAGACTGATTCAATGGATGGCAGTATTGTGTTAGTTCCCATCTGATATTGCTTGGAAACATCACTAAACAAGCCATCCGAACAGGAATCCAACCGTAATAAGGCAATTGCTTGTCAGCTCATATGAGACTCAAACCAGTAAAGCATTTGATGAGACTGCAAGCTAGTCATCTCATGATAAGCATATGCAAGATTCATTTCCTCTTGAATATGATTGACCAAAGACTTATCCGGGAGGAAAATACCCCTCTCCTCAATAGCCGTTTTCCATGGTATGGCACGCCCATCATCCCTCATGTAACCATTCTTATCAATAAACCCCTTATCCTTGAAAACACTGAACAACTTTACCGACAAAGTTGGACTAAAACCCGGAATTCTGTTGGCAAACAACTCCGGTGTCAAAGGGAATTCCGTACACCTAACTTCTGAAACATCAATACCT
This sequence comes from Lavandula angustifolia, assembly GCA_028984105.1. Lineage (NCBI taxonomy): Eukaryota > Viridiplantae > Streptophyta > Magnoliopsida > Lamiales > Lamiaceae > Lavandula > Lavandula angustifolia. The sequence continues at coordinate 22,566,053 of CM054818.1, forward strand.
TTCTCCCTCATCATCACTACATACTTCGCTATCTTCCTATTCCTTTTTTTGTCTTTAGGCATGTGAACAAAGAGTGTTGATGGGTAGGTCTTAGTTATATCCAAATGACTGTAAACCCCTTCAGCAATCATCAATACAATAGCCCTAAATTTCATCTCTGCTGCAAGAGCAGATACGAAATATCCACCGGATGAAGCACCCATTGCAAAGATAGGCAGCTTGTCTAGCTTTTGCTCAGAAATCCACATCTCAATCATACTCTTAACGACCTGCCTTTCCTCCCCAAGAGACCAACATACTCCTTTACTCGATATAGCAAGAACAACAAACTTCCTAGCTAAAGCATGAAGCACAATTAGCCTCTCTTCGGGTAAACCAACACAATTAGGGCAATTAGGAGACTTATCCCAAAAGTTAGCCGCTCTACCGCTACAGCCATGAGCCAAGAAGAGAATGGCTTTTGGTGAGTTGGGTATTTGCCAAATCAAATCAGTCCCATTTCTCAATTCTAGAGATGGATCTAATCGAGCCAACGAGTCAAAACTTTCCCATTTTTGGCTATCAAGGTCAAGCATAAATGTAGAATTATCACCATTCCTTCCATAAAAAAGCACCAATGCAAGTACTACCAAAATCAGCAATGCAAACACAACTGGAGATTGAAAGTTTTTGGTACCCCTTGAGTGCTTCAATAATCTTTTTCCACCTCCAAACATGGCTGAAAAAACATAAATTCACCAAATTTTCCACATTAAACCTCCCAAATAGGTATGAAGAAGGTAAAAAGAAAATATAAATCCAGAAAAATGGTTTGCCAAGAACCCTTCAAAAAAAAAAAAAAAAACAAATGCTAACAGCAGAACTTTGAGCCAAATTCTTTCTAAAATTGATCTAATCACACAAAAGTAAAAACGAAAATAGAAATTTAGAATCAAAACCACAGACGTTATCAATTCGAAACAAATTTATGGCAAATAAAAATCAAATCTTTGGGTTCAAACGAAGACGAAATACTTCAGGAGCTTCAAATTTATTAGTCCCCGAAAGCATTAAGAGAGATCAGAATGCGGGAAAACCTGGTGGATCCGGATGAAAATTGTTGCTAGATATTTTTCTCCAGTTTCGACGAAATTATAGTGAAAGATCCCACCTTGATTCGGGCAAAAGCAAAATGCTATTTTTGTTACATAGGCCGGCCTCAATTTTAGTATTAATAAACTCGATCAAAGATCTTGAAGATAAATAAAAGTAAATTGACACAAATATCCTCACGAATCCACATACAATACAATAGTTGATTTAAAAGTGTGAGATCAGATTAATTTCTTTTTATTAAATAAATGTGTATACTGACTGTTTTCCCAGAAATACTAAAGTTTGAGAAAAAAGATTTCCTTCTGGGTGCTTTTCCTACCTAGTTTTCCAGATTCTTCCCTAATTCCGAATCGAGTCCAAATCTCTTTTAAAAAGCTCCCATCTTTAAATGTGGGATAGTTTTCTTTTCGACAAATCATGATGAAAGCTGAAACCTTTGTGGATTGTGGTCCCTTTGATGATGATTCAAGTTTACTGATTTTCAGGTAAATTCGATCGAAGTCTGATAATTCCTCCATGGTCTGACATATCATATGAGTGATATTTCTAATTTCTTGTGTTCTTACCGCATACTGAAGCAAGATCATGAAAAATCTTGCATTGTCTCTGTAACACTAGCTACTAATTGTTTTGTTTTTTGACCCAATGTATGCTGTTTTCTTGGGTGTAAATATAGTTATCTTTTATTTTCTTTGAATTGAAAATAATTTGAAGGTATGATCCTCATTCCAATGTGTTTTCTGAGAAAAAAGTTGTTGACAGCATGAGGGTACTAGTTATAGGTTGTGATCTTGGTTTCAATTGCCAAAATATTGAATCTTGCATTAGGGTTCTTGTTATATCTGCTCAATTTGAAGTGTTTTTGTAAGAAGTGATGATTTTGTTTTGTGGGTGATCATATTTCTTACTCTTTCTTCTATTTTGATATTATTACTTTCTGCATCTAAGTTTTTGTTATTTTAGAGATTGAGGGCCTCCATGATCTTGCTTCAATATGCGAAGGTATCAACCAAAAAATATCTTGATCACTGGTGCTGCTGGTTTCATTGGATCCCATGTTGCAAACAAGCTGACACAAACCTACTCCTTATACAAGATTATTGTTCTTGATAAGCTTGATTACTGCGTGAACTTGAAGAACCTCAACCCCTCCCACTCTCTCCCCAACTTCAAATTCATAAAAGGCGATATCGGCAATGCTGATTTCGTCTACTTTGTACTTGCCACAGAATCAATAGACACAGTCATGCATTTTGCAGCACAAACACATGTAGATAACTCATTTTGTAACACCTTCGAGTTCATAAACAACAATATGTATGGAACTTGTGTCATTCTTGAAGCTTGCAAAGCTTTTGGCTTTATCAAGATATTTATCCTTGTTAGTACGGATGAAGTTTATGGCGAAACAACAGATGAAAATACAGTAGTAGGTAACCATGAGGCCTCCCAGCTTCTCCCAACGAACCCTTATTCAGCTTCCAAAACCGGAGCAGAAATGCTTGTGATGGCATACGGAAAATCATATAACCTACCGGTTATAATCACAAGAGGGAATAATGTATACGGCCCTCATCAATTTCCGGAGAAGTTGATTCCTAAGTTTATCCTCTTAGCCATGAGAGGGCAGCCTCTCCCAATCCATGGAGATGGGATCAATATGAGAAGCTATTTGTATTGTGATGATGTAGCAGAAGCATTTGATACTATTCTCCACAAGGGAGAAGATGGGCATATTTACAACATAGGAACAGAGGAGGAGAAGAGCGTGATTGATGTGGCAGAGGATATTTGTCGTCGCTTTTCGTTAGATGCATCTCTTGTGATCAAGTTTGATGAGAATCGGCCTTTTAATGATAGGCGATACTTTCTTGACTCGCGGAAGGTGAAGGAGTTGGGATGGGCGGAGAAGACTAGATGGGAGGAGGGTTTAAGGAAGACTATGGAGTGGTATGTTAAGAATCCGGAGTGGTGGGGCGATGTTTCTTCCGCTTTGCAGCCTCATCCACGGCTGCTTTCGGTGTCCGGGATGAGGAGGGATTGCCAAGAAGTGGATTTAGTGCATCATGTTTGAACAATTCAAGTGAGGATAGGAAAGTTAGTAATGTGTGTAGAAGTAGACTTTGATGTTTGGATGTAGAATTAATCTTGTTTAGCCATTATTTTTCTTCTAGAATAATACTTCATCCGTCCTATTATAAGTGTTATCTTTATTTTTGGCACAAAGATCAAGAAAATTGTATTTTGTGATTAGTATTGTTTGATTTTTGGCTAATTTATTTATGAGGACGGTTATAATGAAACAACGGGAGTATAATTCTATGAGTTTGGTCATTTGTAAATACTAAGCTATTAGCCATTGTTAAATCCTGTTGATTCTTTGATGAAAATCTACTTGGCCTTGTGATAATGCTGCTGAACTGTTTTCTTGATGATTGATCTGGTAATCTCTCTCTCTCCACATACCAATACCTTAAATTTATATTCACAAAGTAGTTAAATATGAGTGCCTATGATCCTTATACCCCCTCAGCACACCATAGACATTGACATCGGCACACAGATACACCAAATGTATTGTCCTATTCCTTACACTACTCCCATTGACACCCCGGCCCCATACCCCGCCTAATACGACAAAAGGAGAGTTGATTAAAAGAAAATGTAAATTTACCGTCCTGCCGTGACTTAAGTTGGTCAGACGCCTCTCAAGGCGTCCACTATTTACTTTTTGTCAACCAATGACCATGTGACAAATGACAATTCGTAATTGGATCTACAAGATTTTATTGACAATAATTTTATTTGATTAAAATTATTAATTAATTATGGCAAATTGGCACAAATGATCCTCAATGTATGCTAGTTTGGATAAATTGGTCCCTAATTTTTTTTTGATTTATTGGTCCTCAATATTTACTAGTTTGGATAAATTGGTCATTTTGTTAAATTTTAAGTTAATCAACTATTAGTCATAGGTGTATTTACGGAATAAAAGTTTCAACGACCAATTCATCCAATTTTTAAATTAAATTTGAATTTTATTTAATTATATTTTCTAAAATTATAATCTTTTTTGAAAAAAATATTATTTTTTTCAAATAGATTTTTTTCGAAAAAGATAATTTTTTTTTAAAATAATTTTTTTCGAAATAAAATTTTCTTATTTTTTATAAAATTTTTGGTAACGAAAAAAAATTATGAAAAAACCTAAATTAAAAAAAAAACTAATACTAGTTTTAGGGACCAATTCATTCAATTTTTAACTATTTTTTCAAATAATTTTTTGAATTAACTTTAAAAAAATATATATATTTAAAAAAAATTTAAAAAAAATTTACTAAATCTAGATTAACTAATAATTTTGCATCTCACGGCAGAGGAGGGGAGCGGGTCGACACAGGAGTTAGGGATGATGTTATGTTCTTTGAGGTCGAAGATGTCGTCGGAGAGGAGCCTCCTACCTTCAAGTCGTCCAGGTGCTCCTCTCCGATGACATCTTCGACCTCAAAGAACATAACACCTTCCATTGTATCGACCCGCTCTCTTCCTCCGCAGTAAGACGCAAAATTATTAGTTAATTTTTTATTTAAATAAAAAAACTTGAAAAAAAAAGTTAATTCAAAAAATTATTTGAAAAAATAGGTAAGAATTAATTTAAAAATTGGATGAATTGATCTCTAAATTAGTATTTAATTTTTTATTTTTAATTAAATTTTTTCGTTACCAAATATTATTTGAAAAAAAAATAAAAACATTAGTTGAATTTTTTTTTCGAAAAACATTATAATTTAAAAAATATCTTTAAAAAAAAGTTCAAATTTAATTTAAAAATTGGATGAATTGGTCCCTAAAACTTTTATTCCGTAAATACCCGTATGACTAACTTAAAATTTAACTGAATGACCAATTTATCCAAACTAGCAAACATTGGAGACCAATAAACTAAACAAAAAAGATTAGGGACCAATTCATCCAAATTAGCAAACATGGGGGACCATTTGTGTCAATTTGCCATTAATTATCCATAAAAATAAAAAATAAAATTACATCAAAATTCATATTTTTTTAAACTATAAATATAGACCAATATTGAGTAGTTCTCACCGACAATACTAAAGCCTCTTTTGTTCTAAATTTCCTACAAAAAATCGAACCTTGGTTTTTCTTTTCTCCTTATGGATCCAAATCACCCCAATTATTCGTGGTATATCAACTCCAACAAATTCCCAATTCCGAATACCAACCAAAGTCCGAATATTATCATGATTCTCAATTTCCTCCAAATATGAATCAAATCTTTCCCTCTCAGTTTGTCTCCTCATCACAAAATATATGTCGGGTTTGTTTCCAGATGTTCGTCGTCCAAACCAAAATCAGAGGGGTGCCAAAAATGTTTGGTGTGTCAAAGAAGATGTAGCCCTTATGTCATCTTGGCTAGTCGCTAGTAAAGATAATATAGTGGGCAGAAATCAAAAGGGAACCTCGCTATGTGAAAGTATTCATAAATTGTATCATGAGAAGCAAGCTAACAATCAAGATGAGCTTAATGAACGAAACATCGAATCAATGAAGGGTCGTTGGAAACGACTTAATGAAAACGCAGACAAGTGGATTGCAGCTTGTAAGGAAGCAGGTGCTCGTAAGAAGAGTGGAATAAGCCAAAAAGATATTGAGAAAGAAGCTCATACAACTTAAGCAGCAGGTGGCACAGCAAGTTCCTAAATTTGGTTGTATTTAACGAAGTTATGTGTAAAGCTCCCAAGTGGAACTTAGGATCAATTCTTGATACACCACGTGGCCATCCCGAGAGTGAAGATGTTAATGAACTAGAAAGTGGCGAAAGCTCGAAAAGATCCAAGACTTCAGAAGATGGGTCGTTTACTAGAACTTCATCAATTTATCGTCCTGAAGGTAGAGATAAGGCGAAGAAGAAATGAAAGGATAAGACATCACAATCTGATAACAATAGTGAATTTGCAGCTCAACTTTATAATTTAATAGTCTCCAAGGACAATGAAACTGAGTTAATGAGAAATATGTCAAATGCTCAACTCGACGCAGAACGTGAAAGGATAGAAATTGAGAAAATGAGGATCAATATGCAAATCATGAGGATGAAGCATAAAACACTGGATGGCTCTGTTGACGAGAGATAATCTATCTGCAGCAGAAAAAGAGCTAAAAATTGAACTAGTCAAAATTCTATTTGGAAAATGAATCTAGTTTACTTTTATGAGCTTTTATTTGTGTTTTATTTTTTATTTTTTGTATTTGTCATGTTTAGTATAATCTAGTTATCTTATGCAATCTAGTTATGTAATCTAGTACTTCATTAATGTCATTTCCTTTTTAAGAATAATTGTCTCATTGTCCTCTTGTGAGAAGATGTTTGCGTACAAGTCTACACCATCATAATTCAAGTTTTTTTTATGACAAGTCTACTGCACCCCATGTGACCTATCTACAACACACCACCATTATTCAAACTTTTTATAACAAGTCCACTTCACCCCACGTCACCAATCTACAACACACCACCTTATCAAGTCTACAAGATTTTTATGACAAGTATACAAGAGCCCATGTGACAAAATGAGAATCCAAAGCTCATCTACCACAATTATTATGGCTCACCTACATTACTATATATTTCATGTACAAGATGTATATGAAGATCACATTTCATTGAACTCAACTTCTCTTCCTTTATAATCTTATTCAGTCCACTTCACAAAAATGTCTAGCAGTAAAAGTTCTTCATCGGATTCAGATTCAAATGAGGTTGATCAGCAAAGAAGTCCTTTCCAAATACCAGAATTTAATAGATGGCAAGAATGAGTTCATCAACAAAATCATGAGAATAACATAATCATTGGGGATTTCATGATTCATAATGTGGCTTCTGGTTCTCAAAGATCTACAACCAGAAGGAGGAGGTATTGTAATAGGGAACGTGAGGTTGGTGCAGAGCGCTTAATGAACGACTATTTCGACGTACACTCCAGAGATGTTCCGGCGTAGGTTTTGAAAGCGGAAACCATTATTTCTTCGTATAGTGGTGACTGTCACTGCTTATGATAGATATTTTCAACAATGACGTGATGCTGCCGGCAGAGTATCTCTTTCACCATTACAAAAATGTACTGGTGCTATGAGAGTGTTGGCATATGGGACATCTCCAAATGTCGTTGATGGATATTTCAGAATGACTGAAACTGTGACAAGAGACTCTCTCATACATTTTGTGGAGAGTGTCATCTCTTGTTTCAGTGACACGTATCTCAGAAGGCATAATGAGAAAGATTTGGCTAAACTACTACATGTTGGGGAATAATGTGGTTTTCCGGGCATGATAGGTAGCATTGACTGCATGTACTGGTAATGGAAAAATTATCTGACTGCATGAGCTGGACAATTTACCGGAAGAAGTGGACATCCAACAATCATTTTGGAAGCTGTTGCATCATATGGTTTATGGTTATGGCATGCTTTCTTTGGAACACCAGGTTCACTTAATGATATTAATGTATTACATCAATCTCCCATTTTTAATGATATCTTAGAAGGTCGATCACCAAAGGTTAGTTACGTAGTTAATAGTCGCCAAAATGATAGAGCATATTATCTCACTGATGGAATATATCATCCATGGGCTGCATTTGTTAAGTCAATTATCACTCCACAGATCCCAAAGCACCAGTTATTTGCTCAACACCAAGAGTCTGTTGGAAAGGATGTTGAACGAGCATTTGAAGTTCTACAAGCTTGTTTTGCATTCATCCGACGTCCATGTCTTGTTTGGGACAAGAAAGTGATGGGGAAAATTATGATGGTTTGTATCATTTTGCACAATATGATAGTGGAAGATAAACGAGGTACGTATCTAAACTATTATGATCCTTCTGAATTTATTACAAATATACTTACAGGTGTAGGCGAAGAAGATGGCGAACCATTACAATTATCAACTGAATGCATCACAAGTCTATCCAGTCATATGGTTAATAGGGATTAGGGATGGCAAAAAGACCCGGAACCGTTGGACCCGCCCTGGACCCGCACGCGATGGGGCGGGTAATACCCGCCCCGTACGAGGACGGGGCGGTTCCGGACCCGACCCGTGTCAGGTCCGGGGCGGTTCCGGTTCCCACAGTGGACCCACCCCGCCCCGCCTCATATAGAACTGAACCGTTTAGACCCGCCCCGCGCAGGACACGCCCTGGACCCGTCCTGCAATAAAAATGCTGTTAGCGGGATTCGAACCCACATCAATAGCTTTTGTACATGAACTTATTCTAGACTTTCCAGTTGAGCTAATACACACATTCGTTATTCTTCCACATATATAGTGATATTAATATATAAAAATATAATATACTAAATTAATACATCTAACATAATTAGCTTATAATATGTAAATATTTACTTTTCTAAACTTCAATATACTATATTCAAAATTGTAATCACGACTCACGAGTATGTATTTCGAAAATAAAATTAACATTTTCTATATCATAAAATAAGTATTTTTAAAATATATATGTTTAAAACGTAATTTTTTATTTCTATTCTTTAATTGAAATGGATTATATGTGTAAATACAATCATGTAAATGAACAAATACAATTAAAAACTTTTTATAACAAGTGAAAATACATCTAACAAAAAATTAGCTTAGAAAATATAAATATTATTAATATTAACTTTCTAGATTTCAGTATTTTATATTCAAAATTATAATCATGAACATGTATTTCGAAAATGAAATTAACTTTTTTGTGTTACAAATAAGTATTAATGAACAATTACAAGTTCACAATCGAATTTTTTTCATGACTAATGAACAATTGGAGTTTGGAATCATAACATATGCATAGGCAATTCATAAGTTCGTAAGAATCATAAGATTTGAAAGTATGTCTGAAAAATTAAAGAAATATGATGAACAAAAACAACAAAATTTATATTTGTTCATGTAAGAAAATTATTGATACAGGTGAAAAATTATACTCTTATCTTATTATTTATGAACTTCAGTTATAAATTGATAAGAATTATAACATATGCTCAAACAATTGATAAGAATCATAATATATGAAAATATATTTGAAAAAGTTAAAGAAAGACAATGAATAAAAAAAACAAAATATATATTTGAAAAATGATTTTCGTTATTTTCGTCTTTTTATCGTTATTTTCATTATATATATTTCATGTGTAATAGTACTTTAATAAGAATCATAACATATGAAAGTATATTTAAAAAAATTAAAGAAATATGATGAATAAAAGCTACAAAATATATTTGAAAGATGATTTTGTTTTTGTGTTTTATTTTTATTTTTCACATGAAATATTAGTCATGCTTACTACAATCATTATATTTGATTAAAGTTACTACATTTTTATTTATGTTTTAAATTAAAATTAATAAAATATCAGTTTAAAATTATATATATTTTATGTTTGTCTAAATTTAACAAATAAGTTGTTGGTCTAGTGGTGAAGAGTGTTTGTATATTTTTCGAATGACCTGAGTTCGAATCCTTGTGGGAACATAATTTTAAATTTATTAATATCTAAAATATTTGCGGGTCCGCACGGGTTCGGGGCGAGTAGACCCGCCCCGTACAGGTCCGGGGCCGGGTCCTAAATTCTGGAACCGTGCGGGTCCACGGGGCGGGTCCGGGTCCAGTTTTTAAGGCTCGGGGCGGGTCCGGGTCCAATGATACCCGGCCCTGACCGCAAAATTGCCATCCCTAATAGGGATCAACTTCACAATAGAGATGTTCATTATGCCCTTCGGGATGACTTGATCGAACATATATGATTGAAATTTGGCACTATTCAGTAAAATATGTAATTTGCATATTTTCGTATCAGTATTTTACTATTTTAGGTATTTATCTTACGCTTGATTTTATGTATTAATATTTTCAATCTTCTTGTAATATGTGGGTTTAGTAATTTCAGTTTAAGTATTTTAATCTTCGTGTAATCTCTATTTTGTTATAAAATCAAGTATCTACTACTTTTTAATTATATGATAAATATTTTTAATTAACATCATGAATTTTAAATAATATAATTTTATAGTATTTTTTAAATTTTAATAAAATAATATATTATGTTTAATACTTAGTTGAAAAAAGGTGAAAATAAATTATAAGTTAGGTTGAGTTGAGTTAGGAATGAGAATAGAAATTAAATAAGTTGCCGTTTGTGATGTAATTGGAGAGGGAAATGAGTATTTTATTTAGAAAGTTGGATTGAAGTAGCTTGGGGATGGGGATTGTCTTAGGCACTTGTGTCTGTGGCCCGTATCCCCCTTGGCACACCACAGACATTGCCTCGGCCTACCGGCACACGGGCCATAAACAATGTATTTTTGGAATCAAATTAATGCATATAAAATACTTCTATTTTGGACAAATTAACTATTTTATGAATATAAATTTAAAGTTTTAGTTACTTTTGTGTGTGTTTTTTAATTGACTAATTTCATATATTAACACTACCACTAATTCCCCTAAAAAAAGACACACACAAACACCAAAGATGATCATACAGCACTAAAGATCATAAGTATGGAGGGCCCAAGTTCCATGTTCTATGTTTAAGTTGAGGTTGGCTTTATTGGTTTTAATTTGTGCTAGTATTTTTCATATATGGAGAGATAAATGTGTAAGTATTTCTTAAATTATACACTTTTCACACTCATATAGTCAAGCAAAGGAATATTTGGTTATGCTTTATTCACGCGTTGTGCTCTTGATTCTTCGACAAATCGAAGCATATAAAGCAGTAAACGCGTAGAGTATATGTAGATTCTCTCTCTGCCTCTCTCTCTCTAAACGAAAACTTATTGTACACATTGAAGCATGGATATGGACTTCACTTCATCACTGTCTTCAGTTGTTTCGTAGAAGGTAGTTTTCCAATTCGATCATCCAATACTTTTGAATTAACCTAATTACTGAAGCTGATTCTACTTTTTAATTAAAGGTGCAGAATATTGAGATTTGAGATCTGAAGCTGAGGTTGATGATTTGATCTTTAACGTTGAGAATGTTTGTGAAGAAGAGGCGGAAATCGGAGATCGGGGTATGAAGTTCTACTTATCGCCGTCCGCAGTTAAGCGATTGGCGGTGTCCGGCGTCGCCGCCGGAGGTGTTTGGCGGGGGATGAAGTGGAAGAAACGCCGATCGTCTCACCGGACGATTAGGTTGCTGGTCGGATTAATTTTGCCCTTCCTCTTGTTCAGAACTGCTTTTCTAGCCCTAGAATCGGCTGCCCTCTGCTCTTCCCCAATCGGTAATTTCTCCCTCTCCGTCTCTGCAACTTCTTCAATTAATCTCGTTGTGGCAGTTCTGCAAATATGATTAACTCGTATGGATAAAATTGTTAACACTCGCAGGTTGCCTTACATGGCGGTTTTTTGGCGGGAGCGGCGCTGCCCCGGTAAGCACGCATATTTCCTTCTCTTGACGGTAACCTCGTGCAGTATACTTCATCTTTATGTGAATACAAAATCATGTGTTTTGTCTGAATACGCATTTCTAAGATTTGTATTCTCCAGTAAAAGTATTTTTGTCAGGTTTTGATACTCATAATAGCTAGAGAGATCGAAAAAACTTTGATTGAAAAGTAGTAAAAATATATGATTCAGTTCAACTACTTTTTGGAGCTTATTTTCTTGTGCATTACAGCTTGAGTAACAAGGTGCAATATTTTCTGTCCCAATTGGAGTGAGAAATCCAAACAAGATTAGGACAATTTTTTTTTGTAATAGTGAACAAATTAGTGAGTAGGCTTGTTTGTATACAACATAGTAGTATGACTAGTGGGTGAGCGCTTTATAAGTGATGTCGGCAATCACCTCTACCACCTGCTTTGATTAACACGTGGCAGGCTCTACTGCCACAAGACTTTGCTCCAACCACTTATCTTGATTTTGATTTGATGATGAAGTCCCTACCTATATTACTTTAAATATTCAAGAAAATGAATCTTTTTCGTTTCAAATGCTCCCTCCGTAAAACCGAACTTTTTTCGTCTATTTTCGGCACGGTGGCACAGAGGGTGTAATTGAATCTAGTATAAGATACCACTCTTTCCGTCCCATTCATCTTAACTTGTTTTCCTTATTGAATTGTTTCATTCATCTTGTCTCATTCCGAAAATAATAACTTTCCTACTCACTACTAACCATTCTCTTTTTGTGGGACCCACCACATCACTCACAACTAATTATTCTCTTTAATATATGTAAAAAAAAGAAATAACACACACTCGTTGAGACGGGGGAGTTCTAATTTGTGTTTACTATGTTTTTTATTACTTGAATAGGATTTTGTAGTTATGCTAGAATTTTGTGCATATTTTAGCTATGACTTTATTGAGAAAGAAAAACGTGCACTAGGCAACTAGTTTTGTGAATGTAAACAAAAAGCATGATGTTATTATGCCTACTTGGAGTTGCTTACTATTAACTGTTCTAATGTATAATAATGCCAAAAAAAGCTCAGAGAAGAGCTGACGAGGGCCTTGCTGGAGGCAGCTGAAACTGATGGTGGTGGTGGAGTTGGCAGGAATGGAGCTTCAAATTCTGAACTTGTATCATTCAAAGATCTTGTGAAGGATATGACTTTAAACAAACACGACATAAGAGCCTTTGCTTTCAGGACCAAAGCCATGGTAATGTTGTAGCTTTCATTCTAATGTCTTGGTTACTATCATCCGTTCTCTCTAGGTCTTGAGAGTTAGCATCATTTAAGAGTCATTCATCATCTGATTACAAATACAATAAGAATCATGTTACCATCACATTATGGTGTACCCTCAATGAACAAAAAAGAAAAAAAAAACATTTATTCCCACAATAAAATCCCGTTTCTGATCGATCTTGGCCACCGATTCTTATGCATTAGTCAATTATTCCCAACTCAGATACTTGCGATTCGAATCCGGCTCCGGGGCAAGAATCTGTTTTTTATTTATTATTATTTGTTTTTAATATCAACATAATCTTCCAAATCTTTATCAATTAGGACTAGACTTTATGACATATATCTCTTACAAATTTATATATTGCATGAATTTGGTTGAGTTTTTATACCTGACATCGCCTTTTTCGGAACTAAGCTACGGTGTATAAGGAAGTAGGTGTATTGGTTAGCGCAAAAAAGTTTAATAGCTGTTACTTTTACTGTTTTCCAAGAAAGCAGGTGAGTGATATAGTGAGAAACTTTATTTACAATTTACGTTTGGCTTGGGTAGTGGCTCATTGTGTATGGGTAGTATCGATCCTTACGAATCTTTGTACCATAGAAAAATGAATCGATTCTCGAACTAGATTTTTAAAACACTGTGTACCCTTGAATAGGCACTTCAATAGTCTATTTGATAGCATTTTGAACTTGACTAAGTCTGTCATTTATCTTATCTGTTTGATGGACTTGAACTTTGACTCTTTATATGATACCAGATTGCAAAGATGGAAGACATTGTTAAAAAGGCTAAGTACCATGAGTCTGTCTACTGGCATTTAGCTGCTCATGGTGTACCCAAGAGCCTTCACTGTCTTTCTCTTGAGATGGCTGAGGAGTATGCTGTAAATTCAGCTGCACGCTCTCGACTACCCTTGTCCCGATACAATCACCGCCTTACAGACCCTTCTTTTCACCACATTGTTCTCTTAACTGACAACATCCTTGCTGCCTCTGTTGTTATCTCCTCTGCTTCCAAATCCTCATCCAATCCCGAAAAGCTGGTCTTCCATGTTATCACGGATAAGAAGACGTATACTTCAATGCATGCATGGTTTGCAGTAAACACAATGAATTCTGCAGTTGTTGAAGTCAAGGGCCTCCATCAATATGATTGGTCTCATGAGGTAAATATAGCTGTTAAGGAGATGTTAGAAATTCATCATCTGATATGGAGCCATAATTATCGAAGTCTAAAGAACAATCTTAACTATGGTAATGAAGATTATCACAAGCTAGATGTTCTAAGTCCCAGCTCCATCTCCCTTCTAAATCATCTCCGGATATACCTACCCGAGGTAAATTTTCGTAAATTTTTTGTAAAATTACAGTTAATCAGACTGGTCTTGATCTTGATCTATACTGTGAAGGGTGATTCATTTTCTGATATTTGTGAATCTAACAGCTGTTTCCTAGTCTGGACAAAGTCTTATTCTTGGACGACGATGTTGTGGTACAACGTGACTTGTCATCACTATGGGACTTGGATCTTGATCAGAAAGTTGTGGGTGCAGTTCTTGATTCAGGAAGAAAGTACAGAGACTACTTCAACTTCACAAATCCAATCATATCGTCTATCTTGGATCAAAACCGGTGTGGATGGCTTTACGGAGTAAATATTTTCGATCTACAAGGATGGAGGAAGACCAACATCACTGCAGTGTATCATCAATGGCTTAAACTTGTAAGTTTTGTTAATTAAAAGCATATACTTATACAGATTCTGTTATGAGATGTAAATCTTTGTTATGCAGAGCCTTAACTCCGGTTTCGAACTATGGCAACCGGGAGCACTTCCACCCGCACTACTCGCATTTGAAAGTCATGTGCAAACTATTGATCCTTCATGGCATGTAGCTGGTTTGGGACATCGCTATCCATGTGTGGAAAAACGCGTTTCTGAAGCTGCAGCGGTCGTGCATTTTAGCGGACCTGCAAAACCGTGGCTCAGAATTGGATCCTCTGAGGTAAGGCATCTATGGACTAGACATGTAAATTCATCAAATGAAGTTATTAGTAAATGTGGGATAACTAACTGAGTTGATGATCTCTGCATACATGTATTTATATCTATTTGTTTTTGTTTTGAGATAAGAGGGAAGAAGGTTTTAGCCTTCAGTCTCTTCTCAGCATATATAGAAGGTGTGTTTAATTATTTTATAGCCTAAATTTCTGACATTTAAAGGCTCAGTAGAGGTGGAATGTGTGTTACTGTAACTGTATATCCATTTGTAATTTCATCTCTATGTAATATCAAAATATGTTGTACTTTTCAATTTTGCACATATATTAGCAATCTCACAATTGAAACATGGGTCGAAATATCATTTTGAAATAGAGAATCTCGTGTGCAATAAAAGAACAGATAATACATGAGCAGTAATATTCTTGAAACTTTTATAGCAGGGAAGAGTAGTAATTGGACATTATACGTTATAGCAACATGAGAAACTGTTTCCACATAGGATCAGCAAAGCAAAACATCCCAAATTTTAGTTTCTACTTAGAAAATTAAATTACTATAAGACACAAGATATTAATCATCAATCTCCAAGGTTTCTTGCCATGACAGCAGACTTTGTTGAATCTAAGCTGCCGAAAAAGAAAAAATACATCATGAAAAGTTGAAATTTGATCGAGTTTTATTAAGACTAAAGGTGGAGAATATTGATCGTACACAAGTTTGGAGCGAAGTTTGGCCAGAGCGAGTTTAGGACTGATCGGGTTCCATGAGGTTCATGGGGAGGAAGTTCCGGATATCATAATCGGATCCGGGCATCAAGCTCATCTGCTGCTGTGCTCTCTCACTCTCAGCTATCTGCAATCAACACAACGAAATCAAATCTTCATTAATTACATATAATTATGGTTAAGTATAAAATAATAAAACTAGAGAGATATGAAGAACATATAAATTGACCTTTGATCTAAGAAACATGTTAACATTGTGCAGCTCCAGCTCCTTATACATGAAAACCACCACATATATATATTCAAATCAAATCAAAGAAATTAATTAAAAATCAATGCATGGAGATTAAAAAAATACCCTTTTCTGCATGAGCTCTATCTCAGCAAACAGCAACTCATTCTGCAGAAAAAAGATCAAGAATATCATAAAGAGGATCATATAGCTAGTGTAGAAGAGTTGATTCTTGTTACTTTCTTGGCACGAATTTGGCCTATGGCGCGTCCGAGTTTGCCTTCGATGCTCTTGAGTTCCTTCACAGGCAAACTGGTTACACCCTCTCCCAGCAGTTGTCTGCACATTACCACATTTAAAAAGTTATTTAAATATGTCTGCAAATCTTGTAACTGCTAACTATATAATTAACCTGTTTGTATTCTGAATATCTCTTATTTGTCTGCGCAGCTTGTTGGCTTCTTGCTGGTAAAACTGTTGATTAATCAACAAATAAATTCAATGCTTAGATTGTAATTAATATAGTATAATTGAGGTTGCTTGATTAGTAGAGTATAATTAATGTTAATTACTTGCCTGAGTATTTGCCTCAGATGTGGAGACAGCACCTGAGGAATCAGCAGTTGCTTTCTTGTACCTGTCAATAGTTGCCCTAACACTGCATGCAACACACATAATCTCAACTTACAATTATATTCCGCACAGATACTATTTCTACTTATTCTTTTCTTTTCTTTTTTTCTACAATTTTATTCAAATTCTTTACAAAAAAAGTAATTAATATGGAAGTGATTGATTTGAAAAAATTTACACAAATCCAATCCAAATTCTCCTGAGCAATCAATCATGTCCCTGTTCAGCCCTAGATGTCTAGAATCTTAAACTAATTTTCAGGTTGCTTCCTGACTGAGGCAAAGGTTGCTTCCTAAATCCATTTCTTCAAGATTTATAGATAAAAAATCATTAAGAAATAATTCCTTTCACAGCTAACTAGCTAGCTAAATTCCATTGAAATGACTACATCACAAGGTAATTAAGCAGTCCAGTTTATTGCAAACATATGAAATCACAGAACAACTAGTTTGCACACTAATGAGATCTTTTTCGAAAATGACGTTTCATGTTTCGATAACTGAATTCTTGCTATAATACATGCAGATCAACTCATCTTATTTGAAAATGTCTTAAGCTTTTAAACTTTTATTACATGTAATTAATAAAGTATTGAAGAATTTCTTATCATTAAGACATATATAGCTTAATTTGGACGTACTCTCTCCGTCCCACTAGAAATGACACGTTTTCTTTATCAGGATGTCTCGTTTCAAATGATATGTTTCCTAAAATGACAAAAATTGTGTAGACCACATTTAACTACTAAAAAGTCACGGACATAATACTACTTTGTTGATTCCCACGCTCAAAAGAAATTGTGTCGTTTCTAGTGGGATAGAGGGAGTACTAAATAGGAGCATCAGATAGAACCAAACAAATTATATTAAGTGATAACCAGAAAGAGTGAAAGACTTGATCTTCTGCCCTAACAACTTCTAAACCTTAGTTTTATGCTTTTAAGGTCTGATTGGATATCACAAAATAGAATTTAGGGCAAAAAGAAAAAGGAAAATTAAGCATTTATTAATCGCTTCTTGATCAAGATACCAGCTAAATGCTGTAGCTGCAGCTAGGGTTTATTCTCAATCAATTAAAGAAGCAGTTTTTTAATTTCTGACTGACAAAAAAGTAAAAAACACATTACACACAGTGAAAACACACAGACATGCAGTACAAGGCTGCAACCTTAATATCGTCGACGCACTGATTGGCTGCTCGATTCCACGCTGGCACGAGATCCCACAATATGATTGGCTCTAACCATCTCCCATATGGGACCTCGCCACGTGTCACCGCACCCTTTTACTCGGCGATTAATACCCGGCGGCGACCACCCTTTTGCCCGCCTCGATTCATTCAAAATCCCGATGTTGCTCCTCCTTCAACGTTTTCTTGCAGTCATTCTTTCATGGATTTCGAACACGGAAACAATCTGCTACTTTTAATTAAGTATGCAGGAATCCATGTTTAGATATAGTATGTCTTGTTTGTCTGCTCAGAGCAGCCATCTTCCGCCATTGATGCAGCGAAAGAGATTCTTGATTCAAGCAGTGAAATTAAATCCACTGCCTATTAAAGTTTAGATCTTTTTTACTTCTTTAGAATTCTTTACGGCATTAATTAATGGTGTTGCTCTTTGTTTGGTGTTATGCTTTTAATTCTTGAGGGAAGCAGTAGAAGTTTGTTTCACTTCTCTCTCTAGGAAGAAAATCACACATTAATTAGACTCATAATCTCAGTTTATGCACCTAATGGAAAGTGTGTAAGAAAAAAAATTGATTTTGAAAGTATGAGGATGAAAGAGAGAGCAAGGAAATGAGAAAAAGTACAAAATCTGAATTGTTGGAGGACAAAAGATTGATGTCTGAATTGACAAAAGATTCTTTGGTTAAAACAAGACTTTAGCGTACACCTCATTTCGAGCCCTAACCTTGCCCTAATGTGAGATCAGCAGACAGTTTGCAGACCGGACGAGGATAAAATCGTCAACTCAGATGCAAATTCGAGGTGCCCATCTCGTGAAATTTAGATTATTGTGGTTAATTTCTGGCTATCTGAAATGGGATTTTGATAAGTTTTATGGAGTTGTGAAAACCCTAGAAATCTAGGTTTAATTTTAGGTTAAAATTGGTTTCTTGATTAGTTCAAACTGACATTATATTAAGGAACAGTCATTGAGAGAGCAAATGGGGACTTGACAGCATTGTGATACAGTTTCTAGGGCTGACAAATGACATGTAGAGAGAGAGAGAGAGGGAGAGAGGAGAGATATATTACAAGACTTCCATAGTTCTTTTTAGACTTCCCCTTTTGTTTGATTCAGAATTTAGTGCTATAATTACTACTGTTAACTACATCACAACAGATCTTCAAGATTTATCAAACATGAAACACAGTAAAAAGCCAGAAAGAAGAGAGAGAAACACCAAAAACACTGAAAACAAGACAAATCATCCTAAATTAGTGAAGAAACCTCAACTCCACAAAATTATTGCTTTTCCTACCCTAAAAAATCAAGAAGTAGAATATATATATCAAGCAAACCATCAAACCACAAGATCTCACAAATCATAAACAAACCCACAAAAGAAACAACAAAATAATGATGAAATTTTCATTTCACCTGTTATTGGAGTACTCGTAGAGCCGGCCGCGCGTGGAGAAGATGATGAGCCCCACCTCAGCATCGCAGAGCACAGAGAGCTCGTACGCCTTCTTCAGCAGGCCACTTCTGCGCTTGCAGAACGTCACTTGCCGATTAGTAGTGTTCTCAATTCTCTTGATCTCAATTTTGCCCCTACCGTTTTTGCGCGATTCTTCATTAGGAAAATCCATCTGTTGGAAGCTGAAATAAGCAAGACAAATTAGAAAATCTGATCAAGATTATAGCTTGATTAGGGAATGGCAGTTAACAGCAAAGAGGAAAAGAATTGGCAGTAAAAATCTGCAAGAAACCAAAATAAGCTAAGCAGGTGGCATGATTGTAATTATTGTGAATAGTGGGGTGAACTTGCAGTTGTTGGAGGGTACTGACCTGGTTGGGAAAGTGGGGAGAGAGAAGGTATGAGGAAGAGGGTGAAACAAGATGATGAGATCAGTATTTGGTATGCTATAGTTGTGAACAAAATAGAGAGAGTTGCAGGAAATGGGAGTGAGGAGATATTTTATAAAGCTAGCAAAATTGACCATCCAACCACACCTCAACAATCTCGAGTTTAACTTTGTGCTTTGTAATTAATGTCTATGTTATATAGACATGGTATAATGGTATAACATATCCTATTAAGCAATGCTGTTGTTATTGGGAACTGAAATGGGACATTCAGTACAATTATACCCACGGAAATTTATGTCCTACCGTAGGTTTTAAAAACCCATCATTAAATTAAGTATCTATGGACAATGTGTTTAACGATTGATTCTTGTTCCATTTTCATTCAAATCGTCGCCTATCGAGGTGACGACAACTACTATCGATGGCCAAGGAGGACGACAGTACTGAGGGAGCCGAACGGCGGTGGCCGAATATCAGACGGGGCACTGTAGAAATTTCCGTCACTAAATCCATAGATGCTTTTAATTTTGAATATCGAATTTTGTTGGCATTCCGACATTAGTTCTAAAATTATAATTCTACGTTTTTATGTCAGTATTGTCGCTAAATAATGAGGGGATTTTATTTCTGTCGTTATTTTAAAGATTTAATTTTTTTAGTGTTTGTATATGCTTTTTTTAATGTATAAGTTTTTTCAATAACAAGAAACTCGTAGAGTGGTATTTTTGATACATATGGGATAACTCGCACATAGCGATTTCGGTGGGTTTTCTTATTAAAACACATCCCCATTTTTATTGATCAAGAGTATGATCAACTTCGTTCAATTGCTGAAGAATGGTGGCGTTATGAAAGTTTGGGTATTTGAAAATGCTAATAATCTTACTAGATATCTTATGAGACTCAACAATCATGTGTTCTAATATCATTAACTTTTTTTAATAAATTATTGATCAAACTTAAGTTGTTTATTCATGTAGTAATTTCATTGGACATTAATTTACAAACTAGCAACTTTTGATCCGCGCTTGTGCGGAATTATAATTGTGCCCGGACAAAATTTTGTACATTATGAATTTAAAAATCAAGAATCATTACATATACATATACATATATATTTTCACCCCATAAGTGGATACTAAACCAAATAAAGAGTACTTCATTTCGTAGTCTTGTATAGATAATTCCAATCATTCAAATTATGGATACCTTATTTTATCTTTAAGGTTATCATAGAAATGAAGACGCATCGAAGGAAATGGTTCAAGTTAATTTTCATTGCTTTCTTTGTTTTAACATTGTGTTTGGTTGGAGAGAGAGAAAAAAAATTGAGAAGAAAGGATTTGAAGAGAAATGTTAATTTTCTCTCCTTTGGTGTAAGAGAGAAATAGGAGAGAGGAAAAAAAATGGTGTGCTCCGCATTTCTTTTTCTGGCCAACCATGAGAAGAAAGAGGAAAGAAAATAAATTTGACTGTTGAACGGACAATTATGACCTCATAGAACCCTCCATAACTTTCTCTACTTTTTTAATAAGAATATCTATATCTTTTTAAAATAAACATTATTTATCTCTTCTCACTTTCTACACAACCAATCAAGAAAGAGGGAGAAGAAAATACCCCTTTCTTTTATCTTTCTTCTCCATTTCTCTCAAACCAAACAACATATAAAATCAACTCTATTTCTCACATTTTTCTTTCTTCTTATTTTCTCTCTCATATTTATTTCCTCTCATTTTCTTCACGCAACCAAACAAAATATAAAACTCCACATCCCCAGATACTTGAAACCCTAAAATTCTAATAAATTGTTAAGGTGTTAGAAAATTGATCATATAATCCATTTACTTGGATAACTTTCCATTTCTAAAAAATATATAAATAATAGTATATAATAGAGTGTACAGAGGTTAATAGCATTTAGCCTCTATTTGATTTTATTTCGGTGCAAATCACCCATAGAATTTCAGAAGATGTACTAAGCCTCCCTACGGTATACAAAGAAATGTTATTTACAGTGCGGATTTCTCCTTGTAATTTCATGTAGGTATAGCAAGCCTCCTTGTCATTTTCAAAGAGGTAATCTACCATCTCCACTCAAACATGGTAAAATACATGTAGTGAGCCCCCTCGTAGTTTAAAAGGTTTTATCGTAATATTTGTGATATTATCTTAATATACGTATAATATGTTTAACGTATTTTTGTCTTTACAAACTAAAAATCGAACGAAATAGCACCTTCTTAAACCACATTGTGTAATAAAGTAGAAACCACAATTAGGTGTATTGCACCTTCTTAAACCACATGAAGATAATTACACCTTTTCGAAACCACAAGGAGGTAAATTGCACCTAGTTCGGGTGTAAATGACGAAAAAGATGTGAACCTACAAGACTCGATCTATAGAAACATTGATGAAATTCAAACTTGTAACTTTTGAAATACTGAATGAACATTAGTTAATTGCTTTTTTATATGAAAATTAGTTTGTTCCTTTTGAAGAAGAAAAGAAAAAAAAAATGTGTTAATTAGCATTTCGTATTTGATACCTAAAATCGTGAAATGAAAAAAGAGGTGGTCCATTTGGGTGATGAAATCGAGTATAATTAATTACTTTTCTCTCCCTACATTTTATGAATTATTATATTATTATCTGTATAATCACAAATCGAGAGTGACATATCTTGGCAACTCATGACAATGAAATTTCTTACTTAGGTTTTGTTATCTCAACTTAACTTTATTCCATTTTTCATTTGCTGCGTTACCTTCTTTTATTTGTGTCCACTTTAACTATATTTCTTTATGAATATTCCTTTTTTAATGTTAAATGATCGATTTTTTGCAAAAGAAAACCACTTAAAAGTTAAAAGTCAGAAGGCAGGCCCATGTTTGAGCTACAGTTTATATTTATTGTAACTAATTAGAGAAAATATCATTTTTTTCCTACATTGTGTCATTAGTCCGATTTTAGCCCTCCGCATTTACATTGTTCCGATTTTGGTCTTGATTGTCAGATTTTGGTCATTTATCCTTTAAATGAGTCCGATTTTGGTTCTTCTGCGTGAAGTGTAGAATACACGCTTTATTCCGTCCGGCATTATTGGCCGGAGGACCAAAATTGAACGCACTTATAAGATAAAAAACCAAAATAGGATTGTGCCATATTAGAGGACCAAAATCTAACCCACGATGCAATAAAGGACAAAAAAATGACATTTTTTCTAACTAATCAAGTATTTAATCATGAGTTTAATTGGCAGATTGGAATTGAATTTGAACTCATTCATTTTGAATTAGACAATTACCTTCCAAATTGCTTGCTCCATAAGTAAATGATTTTTAAGCATCTTCCACCCATTGATATGATCTAACAATCTAAATTGATTGTGACTCATTTAACTTTCATCAAACTCACAAAATCCAAGTAATGATTTATATCCCGGACAAAAATAAATATGAAAAATTAAATAAAAAACAAGCCACTCCACATTCAAAAAGAAAGAAACAACAATAATAACACAACGTGCAACTTTATGTCCTAATAAAAAGCTAGTGGAGAGAGAGAGAGACTTTCATAGAAAGGGTACACCAAAATAGACAAGAATGATCCTAGTGGTATGGGCTCATGAGGCATCAGGTGAGAAGAGAGAGCATAAAGTAATAACCCATTCTCTTGCAAGAATCATCTTTATTGGTTATGAGACCTAACTTTTGAAAATCTATCTATCTTATTTAAATCACATATCTTGGATCATAAGAAATTTCAAGTCAAGAAATGTCTTAATTCCTAACAAACATAATAGTACAGAAAAAGCACCACCAAAAAGGTCAGAAAAGGGATTGGCAGTTAATCTAAACATAAAAGGATTTAGTCACATAGCAAAGATGGAAAAACACCAGATCTCAATTAATGATGAAGAAAAAGACTCCCAGTTTCAATACCATCCTTCATAATATCTCCATAAAAAGGCCATAACATTCATTTCAAAATAACAAAATGTATGTATCTAGAGATGAAGAATGATGGGCCATTCACATTATGTGCAATCATAGTGCTTGTGTTGACATAAATGGAAGCAGTGAAGTTTATGTGGAGATTACAAGCAGGCAAGAAGACAATGGATTGGAAAGATCCCACTAACACTGTACCACCTTTGCAAGAAGCTTGATCAGTTGATTGCTCAAATTAGAGTTCACAAAAAGGACTAAACTAGCATTTAACAAGTGCTTTTAACAATAAGATTAGGCACAACTTTGAACTGGACAAAGGAATGTAAAAGTAAACCTCTTAGCTCAGTACAACGTGGATGGATTTGATGATTGGCAAAATTGGTAAAATGCTTTGCTATCCTCCTAATCCTAACAGAGTCAATTTTTTTGAGAAATACGAGACATCTAAGTCACACAAGTAAAGAGATCTATACATTGATAAGAAAAAGAAAAAACGTGAATGGGGGTTTGATTGATGATAAAATAGAATCTTGTTCGCGAAAAGTGATTTGATTGATGATGAAGAAAGAGAATTCTTGGTTCAATTCTCCGTCTTAACAACAGAAAAAATGATTGATCAACTTATACTGAATATGACTCATAGTGATCATTTATCAAAGAATGACTCTAGTTATCAAATGATTGAACAACCGGGATCAATTTACTTCCGATACTTAGTTGACATTCATTAAAAGATCATATTCAATTTCCAAACATACAAGTCACAAAGATCGACTTGTACTATATCAACCTGCATATACAACTTAGACAATAATCCAATATGTGCAATGCCTTCCATATCAGATTATTCAATGCCTTCCATATCAGATTATTCTTCAAATGAAACATAAGTGAAATACGATTACCGTTTCATGTGGACTAGTCTTGTCTCTGATACCTGGATTACCAATCATGACCAGCCATTGCCTGCAAGCTAGTTGAAGATCCGCATTGCCCTAGATTTTTCTAAACTATGGATGTATCAGAAGTTCAGCAGCATGAGAGTCCTCAATTCGAAACTCAGAGATCTCCATCTGCTGATTAACAAACCTAATTAATAACAGTTTAATGCCCCGAAACCATAATTAATAATCAATCCTATAATCTAACCACTCTGTTTGAACCCAAATTGGAAGACACTCAACGTAAATTACAAAGGCAGATGAACAATTGAAACCAAATGGAATTGCAAAAATTACTGCGCAAAACTATATACGACCACTTCAAATTGAGATTTTGGAGGCAAAGCAGATTGTGATTCAACAGGACCATGTTCTGTTACTGTAAATATCCGAAGTTTTAATGCACCTACAATCTGACCCTTTTGTTCTATGAAGAGATGGATCAAATCGGGATGATACTAAAATTAACCCTAACTCCAACCCCTCACCCATCCATCATACTCTCTCCATGAACCAAACTCAAAATCAGAACTCGAATTTCAGGTAAAACCATTTATAAATCCAAATTATACATGAATTACAGCCAAAATCTGCCATTTAATTGGAAGAAGTCTACCAGACTTACAGAAAAACAGAGTGTATGGTTATACCTTCAAATTAGGGTGTTCTTCAGCAAAGGTGACGTTACATTGATGGTTGGAGAATGGCACTATGTGTTGTGGGTGTGAGGGAAAGAGAAAGGGGCATTTTTAATAGTACCCAAATAGTTAAAGTCTACAAACATATATAGCCCATGATTAAAAAAAAACACAAATATAGTCATTTTGTCCTTATTAGGCGCAGGGCCGATGGGGCCGATGGAGTCTATAGACCCTCCAGCTTGAAAAAAAAAAAAAAAAAAAAAAAAAAAAAAAGCATTGGCCCAAGTAAAAAAATATATATATATATATATATGTAAGCATAAGGGCAATCGGCCCTAAAAAAAAAGTAAAAAAAAAAGTTAAACAGGGCAATCGGCCCTTAAAAAAAATGATAGAAAAAAAAGATTAAAAGGCATCGGCCCTAAAAAAAAAATGTATATATATACATATATATATATATGCAAGCATAAGGGCCATTTGTCATTAAAAAAAAATTGAAGTAGGGCCGATGGCCATAAAGAAAAAAAAAATTGAAGTAGGGCCGATGGCCCTCAGAAAAGAAAAAAAAAAAAAAATAGAAGGAGGGCCGAGGGCCCCCAAAAAAAAAAAAAAAAAAAAAAAAAAAAAAAAAAATGAAGGAGGGCCGATGCCTTGAAGAAAGAAAAAAAACAAAAGAAAAAAATGGAGGGCCATTGGCCTCAGTAAAAAAAATAAAAAAAATATGGAGGGCCGATGGACCCATCGGCCCTCCATCGGCCCTCCCATCGGCCCCGCCGGATAAAGACAAAATGACTACTTTTGTGTTTTATTTTAGTGGTTGGCTATATTTGTATTTTTTTTTTCGATTTGGTTAACAGGGGATATTTCCACAAAGAGAAATTGATGTGTTTTTGTTGTTGGCGGGAAAATCAAAAAGTAAAGCCAATTTTAAGCGATAATGACAAGTTGACAACCCGCTAAACGAAATGTGCTTAGTTGGGCTAACTGGAATTGCTAATTTACGGGCCGAGCCTGCCGGTAGATTTTAAATATGTGGCCCAATTTGATAGCGCATTTTTTCACAATTTTAAGTAATCAAAAAATTTGTTTCAAGTATATTTAATTTAATTTAGGTTTTCTAATAATATTAATAATACATCTCTTGTTCACTCTACGCGCACCAAAGGTAGAGTTTGTAGGTTCTAAAAAAAAAAGTAGTACATCTCGTAGTTATTAGTGTATCTTTTACATTCTAGTACGACATATCGAATGGATTCTAGTCATTAAAATATTACTCATTCTATCCCATTAACATCCAGTATTCTTGATAGAGTGTTTCATTACTCCATTAGAAATGTCGAGAATGTATGAACATAAATTAACAAAACAAAATATAAAATAATATGCCTCACAAAGCACCACTTTTTTTTTATCTCCATACCTAAAGAAACAAGACGTTAATAATGGCACGGAGGAAATAATTTGCAGATCAAATCTAGTGCACATGTGTAATCTATAATACCTAACACAAGATACCATATACTCCCTCTATCCCATTGATAATGCCTCATTTCTTTTTTGGGGTGTCTCACTCATCTTGTCATGTTTCCTTTTTCAGAAACTTTTTTAAGTTATCAACTAACTTCATTACTCTTAATTAAATCACTAAGGGCCGCGAAGGAAAACAAAAAGGAATCAAGAAAGAAAAAGGAAAGGCTTAAAATCATTACCTATTTGCCCTCATGTTTGGTTCGGTCCTAGAAACGGAATCGATTCCGTTAGTTTTATTTTATAACTGTTTGGACTAATGAGGGAATCAACAAGATAGAACACAATTTCTTCAACAAATTTCTACCCTCTCTATCAACAAATTTCTTTCAAATTTCAGTTTAACGAATTCATTTCGGAAAAGGTATACACAAATTAAGAGCAATGTAAACACAAACTTCTTCAAGGAAACGAACAAATTTCTTCAACAAGTTTTTTTCCAACACAAATTAACCAAACGGCGGAAAAGCTATCAGAAATAAACAATAGATCCAAGATTTAGAAACTCAGATCTCATGATTTAAAGAAAAAGAAAATAAAAAAGCTTTTCTAGATGGTGGCGAACTTCAGCGGCCAGCGATGACAAACTTTGGACTTCAGAGGCGATGGCTCAATTGTGGTGGGATTTTTTGCAGCGGCCGTCGAGGCGAAAAGGGGGAGGTCAGCGTCGGCTGGGAGACAAGAAAAAAGGAGGTTGACGGGTGGGGTAGGGAGGAGTCGAGAAAGAGGGAGGGGGTGGAGACGGAGTATCGCATAGAGCGGTAGAGGTGCGTTGGCGGCGACTGAGAGAGGAGACGATGGAGGGACGGCGGCGGCGACTAAGAGAGGAGACGAGGGGGGATGTCGAAAGTTGCAGGATTCGTTGGCGGAGAGAGAGGGAGACGGAAGGGGAGGCGAGAAATGGTGAAAATTGATTTGAAAATGAAAAATGGAGGGAAGGGGAGAAAGGGAAAAGAAATCCTAGGGGGAGGGAGGAATGGAAAAGACTTTGACCGGGGTTTTGGATTTTCCCTAGTGGGAGAATCAATTTTTGAAAAAAACCGAATCAAACACTATCTAACTGATTCAATCTTCCTATTTCCTTTTTCGTTTCCTAATTCCCCCAACCAAACAGCCCCAAATTAGTTTAACTATACTAATTAACTTATCTTAAATTCATTATACTTACATTTTGTAGACAAAACTCTCTCTCCTGTAAGAATAACGTCGCCCCTTCTTCATCTCTCTCGATTTAATCCGATCCTTCATCATCTCTCTCGATCGAACCCGCTCATTCTTCATCTCTCTCGATGAAAATCGAGCCATAGGAGAGCTTGACCGCATTTGATTTCTTCCATAAAACCGAGCCCTAACCCTCCGGGAGAAATTGGGTGGGTCACAGTTATAACATCTCGAAATTTTACCTAAAAATAAATAAATAAAATGCATTTGCATTTCATGCATAATATCACGAGTTTAGTTCTGTAAGTCGCGCCTTAGAAAAATGAAAATTAAAATTAAAACATCTATGTTATTTTTCATTAAATTATTTTTGTTGTGTAAATTTATTTTGAATTTCCCGAACCTACTAGGATTAATGAAATAATATAATAATTTATATTATATAAGTTATTAGGAGATAATTTAAAATTATATTTTATGAATAAAATAGATATTATATTAGTGTTATACATGTTTTAGGATAGAATCTAATTGTGCCTATCCATATCCTAATTTATCTAGGATTGAATGTCTTATATGGTAAGTGATAGAATAAATACTATATAAAATATATAAGGACGAAAATAATCATGGATAAAATATATTTGATACCTTTTATAATTAGGGATCTTTAGATAATTTATCCTAAGTCTATAAATACACTCTTAGTCGTCCATAAAATAGTTTCACGTAAACTTTTCGAAAAATCTGTCAACATACCTGGGAATTGTTTCAAGAAATATTTACACATCTTCCCGGTATCCTATCGTGGTGAAATTTTAGGCGAAGATTCCTAGGTATGTCTTTTAGATCTCTATAAATTTTGGTGATTTTTAGACAAGTCCCTATATTTTTAATAAATATTTACTTTTACACTGCCGAAAAACCATGCATTCGGGATAGGGTTTAGCAAAATATTTATATCTCACTCCACAAAACTGATTTTGACTTGATTCTTTTTCATAAATACTCCACACACGTTGGGGTTTGTAAAAATATTTATTTCGTATTTTTAACGTATGTGTATGAAATCAGTTTAATACAAATTTTCGGGTAGTTAGTCGGAGCATGCATTTTCGTATTCGGATTTTGGTTGAAACGTTCTATATTTTTCAGAGTCATCTCTTATCCAACAAAGGTGCATTTTTGATATGATATCCCTATGTATGGTCCCTAGATTTTTGTTAAATATTAGAATATTAAAGTACGTTTAGTCCCTGAAGCTTATAGTTAAAGGTAAGTAGGTCAGAAATCGCCTCTGTCGATGCAGTAGGTACTGTTTTGGTTATAACTCTTATATGACTTATTATTTTTATATGAAACCAAATCTGGAATGATTTAGACTCATTAAAGAATCTACATATAGAAAATTTGAATTTATGGAATGAATTCATGTTATGTGGAATTTTTTTTAAAATAGGTATTCTGCACGAGTTAAAATAGAACATAGAAACCTAGTATATAGATATGGTATTGTTTGCAACCTAATAACTATAAGGTATCGTTGTATATGTCATGTTATAAGCTTAATACTAGAATAAGTCGTTAGAACTCAGAGTTATTTAGAAACGAGAAGTAGAAGTAAATATCGATATATTTATATGCATCCCATGTACAAAACGATTAATTGTTTCATGCATATCACGACATTAAAATTTGAATTATTTCATGTTAGGATTGGCGCGCATGACTTAATCCATTTTATATCCACATTTTTCATTCAAAGTCAAGTCAATGTGGGGTTTTTTTTCTTTATCATTATTATACACTATACAATTTTTCTCATGCGTTATTCAGTACAGGCAGAGCCTTCAGGCTATTCATGCAGAAAAACCTTCGGGTTAGCCTTCGGGCAATTCACGCAGTAAAACCTTTGGGTTAGCCTTCGGGCAATTCACACAGTAAAACCTTCGGGTTAGCCTTCGGGCATTCACGCAGTAAAACCTTCGGGTTAAGCCTCCGGGCTAGCATGTCTAATTTCTCATGTTAAATCCTTTATAGTTTATAGTTTGGATAATGTTGACCCCACTGAGTAGTCGTACTCACCCCTCTATATTTTCACTTTTTAAGATCATGGTCCGACAGATGTTTGAAGTGGCGGATGGTGATGGTCACACATGAAAGGATCTAAAATGTTTTTTTTTAAACGCATTAATTTAGTTTTATCTTGAACTATGCATTTGTCTTTATTTAATTCATTGTACTAGTAGGTGCACATGTTTTTGATTCAAGACTTCCGCTATTATGAAATGCATTAAAACCTTATTATTTTTATAAATTTAATATTTTTGAAAATTAAATTGAGAAGATTAAATTTATGCATGAGGTGACGTTCCCTTAAAAGTTTTGAAAATTGGGCGTTACAACAGTGATGAAGACGGTACCTGCAAATCTGGAGGAAGGGAGTGTCGTCGCTGAATGGAAACCCACGATGATGAAAGCAACTCCAAAAAGCCATGATCTTCAACTAGTAGATCTGGAGAAAAACCACCTCTAAGAACCCGCGATTTTGGTCAATTGAAGGGATCTGGAGCAGAAACTGCTCGAAAAAACTTCAATTCGTGGCCGACAGATTCTAGAAGTGAAGTAGATACTGCACTTGGCGGGGAAGGCATGACGAAACGCTGGATACTGAGCAATTTCCAGTTCGGCAGCGACATAGAAGGCCATATTGGGTCGGGTTCCATATGCGGGGTCTGCGTCGTCATTCCGGCAGCCCCAATTGACATCTCCGACACCGACTGGACGGAGCGCTAGTTGAGAATGATTGATTCCGAAAAAGGGATCGATGAGATGCTATGGTCCCAGCATTATTCAAGCGGTGAGATCTTTCACTCATCTTTGTTCTACTACTTTTTCCAAAATTACTGTGATTGGGGCAAGAGCATGTTGTTGGTGATGCGATTCTAGGTTCTAAGATGATAAAATAATACGCTTACACTTTGCTTGCTATTGTTGAAACATATCTATGATATAATCTGACATCTCCTATATTGTGCTTTTTGAGTTGGTTGAAATAATGATGATGATTGTGTTGCTTGAGTTATTCCATGGCAACCATGTTGCTTTGCTGCATGATTTTCCTTGATGCCTTGTTCTTTGATGATTGCCCATGTGATGAATGTTAAGTTGTTAGGTTCTGTTACATTGAGAGCATTTACATCCTGAATTCCTTCAATGACTATGATGAATGCTGAGTTGTTGATTTATGTGAGCATGTACATTTTGTTATGTCCTAGTCTCTTGATATGGTTTCCTACTTGCTGAATTCCTTAAGTGACTGTTAATAATGCTAAGTTGTTGATTTCTGATAAATGACTGTGATGAATGCTGAGTTGTTGATGTTTGTTACATGAAGAGCGTGCAGTTGGTGTTCTGACCAACATGATTTCCATCCACTTTAGAGAATATAAACTAATAACCATAAACTCATAAGAGAAAACAAAGTTACAACTCTTACCAAATTTATTAGGTACTGACAAAATAAACTGATTAGGCATATATATTTAGGAAATGACAAGATAACAAAAACATACTTGCAGCCTACACTTCCTAGATTTACAAAATATCATTCCTAGAGAGACAGTCTTTTAAGTTATGCCTTCAAAACCCCAATCTACACCTCAGTTGCTCAATATCCTCTACTCTGTGATTTTCCATGATAGATGTGAAGCATTCCCTTACTAGTTCCATAGGAACTTCTAGATTAGTAGGAAGCAATCCTTGTCTTATTAGCCATTCTTTATTCATGTGGTGGATTTTGTAGCTATTTTTCCCTTTTACCCGCATGATTTCCATCATGCATGATTGCAAGCTAACAAACACTTTGTTTAGTGTGTGGTGATAATTCCTCAAAGGAATTACAAACTGCATTCACTAATTGGTCAATTGTGTATGAATTTGTTTCAATTTAAATGCTCTGAATAGCTCGAAACCAACTGAGGTCTAATACATTAGTATCAGGGGAATTGGTTGGTTGGTGGACTAGCGTGATATCAAATCCTTCTTCTGTTGCGGCAACTCTGAAATCTGTATCATTGTCCCTTATGTGAGATCTGGCATTATGTTATTGTATGAAAATTTGTTTGGTAGCATGTTAAGGCCATTTTTCTCTTATTGCTGGTAGAATCTGATATGAAAATGAAAAATTTAGACCACTTAATTTATCTTTTGCAGCTCCAGAATATGATATAAGTGCACATGAATAATGTTGAAACAAGTTTATGAATTCTCTTATTAGTCCCAACTGCAAGTAGCATGCATTAAGAATAATTACATACCTTTGTGATCAGACAATCTCTGATCACATCCTTAGTTATTGATTCAATTGGCTTAGTTTGTAGGGTTCCAACCCTTCTGTTCTTGTTGTTTCTTTTTGTTGCTTCTTGTCTTGTGAATGGGAAGATGCTTATTTACCCGTCAAAGAGAACTGAACCATCTGCACCAAATAGAGGACGACACACAACGCACATGAATATGATTTTTGTGATGAAGTTCTTATTTTGGCATGTTCTTTGAGGCTCAACTTCAGTAGGTGTGAGATAGACCCTGTGGCTTGACCTTGTCATGTAGAACCACTTTTCGTATATGTGTATTGTGTTGGGCATGCTCTTAAACTTCAATCGGTTTAGTATTCTGTCAAATTCCAAAGCCTCTAGTGTGAAATGCAATCTTAGTAGCTTGTTCGGAGCAGTTAGGGAGGGCTTGATAGCATTAGTGTGAGCTTTGATTAAACTTTCATGAGCCCTTCGCCAAACCGTGCTCTTGCTTGTTCCTACTCCCTTTGCTAATCGTCGCATTAATTGGAGATTAATTTGTACCCTCTTTGCTCTTGGAATTGTTTTTTTGGCTGATTGTAGATGGATGACTTGCCCTACATTTTTCTGTTCTTGTGCAGATTTTCAAAGGCGTCCGATTGTGCGCGGTGACTTTCCGTACTCGCGCGCCAGCTTGATCATCTTACCCTTTATTGCGGTACTTTCTTTGCTGCCTTGAAGAAGAAATTGGACTATGCGGTTTCTCTCTTCGGTGGTGAGATCTTTCTCACGACTACTTTGTGGCATTTTGTTTTTCTAGCTGTATTGTAGAAAGATTTGAAAATGGTTGCATTAAGTCTTAGTAGTATATAAGTAGAAGTGATTTCGAGGGAATTTGGAATTGGATTAAAATTCTTACTTTTGAGTTTTTGTTTGCTTTTGTTGCAAAGATGGAATTTGGATCAAATCAATGTTGGTAATGGTGAAGAATCTTCTAATCTTTGTTTTTGGATTACACTGCATCGATATTAGAAATTGAGTTATCATGATTTCACAATTTTTTTTTTATAAAATCGTTGTCATACAGCATGATTTTGGTCCACCATCATTAGAAATTGAAATAAATTAAAATACGATAAACAAATAAACTTGAAGTTTGCTCGAAAAATCGGAAATAAAAACATGAAATTTATCTATATTTTGTTAGAGTCAAATTTAAATAAGGAGATAAATGATTAGTAGAGGAGAGAAAGCTAAATCCTTATATTAAGAAACGGGGACTACACATTTTGACAATTCACACTTCGTCTAAAATTCCGCACCGAAACCCAACATGACATTATCAATGGGACGGGGGAGTATATATTAATATATCCAAAGAAAGAAAATATAACCTTAAAAGGAATCAGCATATATTAATGGAGGAGAGAAAGCTAAATCCTTATATTAAGAAATGGGGACTACACATTTTGACAATTCACACTTCGTCTTAAATTCCGCACCGAAACCCAACATGACATTATCAATGGGACGGGGGAGTATATATTAATATATCCAAAGAAAGAAAATATAACCTTAAAGGAATCAGCATATATTAATGGCACAAGATATCATACAGAACTTAAGCAAGGAATAATTCATTATTTTCCCCTGAGTCATTAAAGAAATAGTAATTCTAATCTTCACAAATTATGTATTTATAATTAATCTCTATTTCAATTGAGACATATGACAACTCTGCATTCCTTCCATTTCCTCAATGCCTCCTTGCTTCTTTCTCAGCCTGCAAAAAGTACAAAACAAACATCCTTAACAAGATCCAAGTATGTTCTCATAATTTTAGAATTCGATTTTAAGACGTTTGACTACTTAATTTGACCCGAACTTAGACCCGCTCTGATACCAATCGAGGGATAGTTGACTCACCGCTTTGACAACCCTATCAAAGGCCTCCGGACCGTACTTCTCAATGTATCTCTCAACTGATTTTCTTGCATCGAGGCTCATCATCTGAAGAACCCTCCTCTGACCTTCTGGAATGTTCGAACTCACGTAGTTCCCAACTTTAACGTAAGTCCTCACCAGATTCTCGTATATGTAAGCTGCTCCGTTGAAGATGGGCAGAACCAGCCACAAGCAGAATATAAGCTTCATGTACGGCCAGAAAGGAAGCCTACATTATTGATTAATTTGTCATGCATCAAGATTAGTTAGACGAATATATATTGGGTAGTGCTAGAATATGCTATACATTATACTTAATAATATTGTATAATGGTGTATACACAGTGGGTTAGTTTGTTTCCTAGAGTAGATCAAAAGCTAACTTATTCTTAGATAGACTCATAGGTTATTCTAGATAAATTGTAATCTAATATATACACGAAAGATGAAGGAAGAGAGTTACGATACTTTCAGGTAGAAATATTTGGAAAAAAAAAAACATATAACTACCATTTATTTGGGGGTTTTTTTTTCAAAAGAAAATGCAATAACAGTTCGTATTCTTAAAACATGTTGCACTAAAACCCATCCTTTAAAATTTAATTTTGAGTGCATTTAAACACTAAGAGCGTGATTGAGCATGATGTATTCTTTGTATACAAATATATAATATCGTCTCAACTCTCAAATATCGTTAAAATATTGAAGATCATAGTTACGTGAATAAATGGTAAAAATATGATGAACTGATAACTTAAGGGAGTGAAAGAGTTGAGATACTTGAATTTGATGATGGAAGGGGTTTTTTTTTTATAAAAATATGGGCTATTTATTTATTTATTTATTTATTTTTGGGAGGTGGTTGGGTGGGCAAAAAACAAAATAGTTTTACGCGCATTACCATTGGAGGATCTTCCAAGTGGAGAGCTCGAACAACGTTAGGAAAGAGTAGAGAATCCAGTAGGTCAGCCATTGTTGATCGTCTAGGGTTGATGGGCTCTCAATTGCTCTCAACGATGCATATCTATATCAATTAAGGAGCAAATTAATGAGTGTTTTTAATCTAGTTTGATGAATTCTTTTGTAAGAAGAAACTTGTAAAGATTACTTACAATGGATATAGAAGCATAACTCCAGGCCTACGACATTCAAAACAAACCAATTAAATTAGGCTTTCCAATACAATCCACTAGAGAGAGAGAGAGAGAGAGAGAGAGAGAGAGAGAGAGAGAGAGAGAGAGAGTACCCAAAAAGTGCATCCAAGTTTCTTGCAAGGGCTCCAACAAAACCCATGGTTGCCTTGGTGAGTTATTCTTGAAGGTTGAGAAATTTGTGACAGTTTGAGGGGAATATGGAGTTGGAAATTGAATTTATACTACAAGTGCTATATAGGCAAATGCGATTTGGCATTTGATGTTACTACATCTCAAGTTAAGAATATCTTTTTGAAAGAGCCAAAGGCTTCTTTACTTCCAAACAACAATGGAATCTACATGTGCAAGAAAATGAGGCGGCAACAATGTAAGAATTTGACCAACTCAAAAAGCTCATTTCTCAAAAACTGCACCTGCCATTTTGTTTTATAAAATTCTATACAGATTTTAAACTAGTTTTTCTATATATTCCCATTTCAATGTAATGCACAAATTACATACTTTGGTGCATGTCCGTAAAGTAAGGCTTGAGATTTGTTGTCCCATAAATCTTATGTCCCAGTTAAAACTACGTCGGTTTGATATAAAACTGTGTAGTTTTGATTACAACTCAATTCATCATTTTATCTTTTCACCTTTTCTTCATATCAAAACTACATAGTTTTTAACTCGAATATGATTGAGACATACAGTTTTTGGATCAACAAATCTCAACTCGTAAGGTAAATTGTTTTCCTTTTTAATGTTATTGGGCCAATTCAGTTCGATCCAAAAAATAGCCTAAGGTGAAACAACAAAATGGGCCTTC
Source organism: Lavandula angustifolia (assembly GCA_028984105.1). Taxonomy (NCBI): domain Eukaryota; kingdom Viridiplantae; phylum Streptophyta; class Magnoliopsida; order Lamiales; family Lamiaceae; genus Lavandula; species Lavandula angustifolia. The sequence goes on from CM054818.1 coordinate 22,601,939, forward strand.
AATATTGAAATTTGGCCCTCAAATTCTATTATATTTAATCTTTTTTATTAAAAAAATGCAACAATTTCTCTCAGCATAGTAGTATTAGGGGATCACTTTATCCAGAAGATTTGAGTTTCAAATACAAGAATACTCTTAGCTACATTCTATATAAGAATGCGATTTTTGGGCCCCATAATTTTATGGGCCTTACACGGTTGTTCGAGTTCGACTCTTGTTAGGGCCGGTCTCTTTCCCACTAGAAACGATACGTTTCTTTTGAGCGTGAAAATCAAGAAAATGGTGTTATATGGTAGATTGTTTAACTTTTTAGTAATTAAATATGATCCATAAAATTTCTACCATTTTAGAAAACACATCGTTTCTAGTGGGACAGCCCAATAAGGGAAACGTGTCGTTTCTAGTGGGACGGATGGAGTATGATTTTATATATTTCTGAAGTATAATTTGTAGATGATATAAAAGATACTCCCTCCGTTCCATAGAGAGTGCCTTATTTTCCTTTTTGAGATATCACATAAAAAGTGTCGATATTTCTAAAAAAACAAAGAATGTGTGGACCAAAATTAATAATCCAAAAGTCAAACAATATATACACATAACACAAAATTCTTAATCTCCGTGTCCCATAGAAATGAGACACTTTCTATGGGACGAAGCAAGCATATTTCTTCCGTTTTATTCATCTTATTTCATTTCTTTTCAGCATCGTTCTTAAGGTGAATTATTAGTTTTGTGTAAATTAAATAGTGTTTATAATAACTTAAACATGAACTTTTTCACCGGAAAAGCATTTTTTAAATACTATTTGAAATGTAGAGAAGCTTTTTTAGAACTTAAAATAAGTCAAAATAAGCATAAGACCAAAAAATTTTGAAAAGAAGCTTATGAGATTGTTTGGAATTCTGTGTTTTCTAAAATTAATTTATTTTTTTATTCTAATATTATAAACACTAATAATTTAAAAATAATTTTAAACAATTTTAAGTATAAATAACTAAAAAGCTGATTATACAAGTTAATCCAAACACTATCCTAATAAATCTAGGGGTCTAAAGAGTGTTTGGGATAGCTAATATAACAGCTGATAGAGCTGACAGAGGCAAAATAAGTGTTTGGAATCAACAGCTGGTAGAGTAGCTTATTGAGAATTATTGAGCTGATAGATAATTTTTGAAAGCTGCAGAACAGCAGCGGCCATTCACCTCAATCAGATTACAATAAAATTTTGCCCAATTTGCCCCCAATTAGTTTACATAATTCCAAAATTATCCCACCTGATATAAAATAAATGTTTTGGGATTTTTTTACTTATAAGAAGGACGAACATATTTTGTTCTGTACTACCCTTTTGCCCCGGCGAAGAGGAAGACGACAACGAAGACGGAGAGGAAATCGACGAAGAAACCCCAGTCGTTTCATCTGCTATGAGTCTCCACATTGAACCGCCAACGGCGGATTCCAAAGTCTCCACCCGTGACGTCACCCTCGCGTCGCCGACGAACCGGAGGGGAGGGTTTAGGCGGAAGCAGAGTTTTAAGGGCAAAGGTAAGGGCAAGTCAAATGCTAAGAAACTGCATGCGATTGAGAAGAATTTGAAGACTTTGAGGTTGAATTTGAATCAGATTCGGTTTATACCTCTCAAGCCTCTCGATTTCCGCCAACACGAGAAGAGGAAGCTTGGGCTACGGGATTTTGTTCAGATAGATTTCGATAGGACAATTAGTGCTGACTTCATTGCTCACCTGGGTGATATTTTTGGTTGCTAGTTTGGAGAGTTGGGCATACCTTAGATTTTGGTTCAGACAGTGTATGTTTTGAAGTAAGTTCAAGAACAAGTCTAACACTCACGTTGGGAAATGTTCATGAGGTTTGGATTGAGTAGTTATAAGTAATAAATTCTCATTAATATTGATAGATGATATAGGTATTTATGGACACATTTTAATAAGAATTCTTATCAATTCATTACTCATTATCATATTTATTTATATGGAGTTATATGTTAGAAATATGAATACTCGTATTAATACATATGTATTCATGCAATAAATATGAATTATTGTATTAATATAATTTTTGAATATATGTCAATATAAATTATAAAACAAAATGAACATAAAATAAGAAACAATTTCTCAAGTTTATTCATGTAGAAATTTTAAAGTTTATTTCTAATATTAAGGGTAAAATAGACTTTTTATTTGAAAAGTCAAAATAAGCTATTACATTCTAAATACTATTTTTTCCACTTTCAGCAGTTTTCAGCACTTTTTTCGAACACTTCCAACTTATCAAAGTAGCAGCTTTCAACACTTATAAATAAGCTTCAACTACTCCAAACACCCACTCAATAGTTATGTTATGAACCGCGAGTTTGATAGGACCGCACGGAACCGAAAAAAGCATGGTTCAGTTTTGTTTTGTGGTTTGATTTGGTTCCAAAGAAAGAGGAAATATAATATTGCCTAAATCGAAAAACCGACAGATCATTTACTTTAGAATGTATGTGGTATGGGCTTTATACATAAATAAATATTGTTTAATGTAAATATTTTATATATTTGATCCGAACAAATCCCTAGTTAGGGGTGTAAGTGATTCCGCTCCGAACCGCGAAATCGATCGGACCGAACTGAACCAAACCAAAAAATGCAGTTCGATTCGGTTTCGCAGTTTGGTTCGATTTATTTTTTTAGAAACCGTTTACATTCGGTTCGGTTCGCGGTTCCAAGAATTTTTGAACGGTTCGAACCGAACCGAACCAATATCATATTTTTTAATTTTTTTATTTAATATTTGTCCTTCTTATATGAGAATATTATTGAATTTAGATATTAGATTTAAGTTAAGATCAATTTTAATCTATATAAATGAAGAGAAATGAGTAACAACTCTATACTTATGAGTTTGAAATGAGTGAAATCCTACAAACTATTATTCTTGCATTATTTAGGATTTAAAAAATAAAATAAAAAAATAAAAAGGTGAACCGAGGAACCGAACCAAACCAAACCATTTATAAGCGATTCGGTTCGGTTCGGTTCCGATAATGAAAAACTCATCGAACCAAATCGAACCGAACCATTTATATGTGTTCGATTCGATTCCTAAAATACATAAAAAATCAAACCGAACCGAACCGATACACCCCTTACCCTAGCACCGTCAAACAGTGGTCCATCAAATGATTATTATTACCAGGCAACGAAGCTGCCAAGAAATTAGAAAATGCGCCTAATTATTAGTTTATTTATTAGGTATAATCATGGGCTAGACCCTCCCTACCCCCAGTTCCATTAATTACAATTATTATATAATTCTACCAACAAAAGATTATCATAAATCATAATCCCTCTACTTTAATAAGCTCGGTATCATGGTTTATCATCAATTATTCAATCTTCGTCATGAGTTATTTTTTTGCTAATAACTCTTTCATAGAAAAAGATCAGTGATTTTTTTTTACTTCGACAGCGTGATATAAGCAAAATGTTTAATCAAATCAATATGATGGAACAATTAATTTTATTACATATATTTGGATATTTACAATAAATGATAAGTTAATTTTTAAAATATTACTTTCTGAAAATGTAATTTTAAAAACATTGTTCTAAAAAATTATTACGAATCTTTTACCTAAGATAAGTCCCCATAATATAAGAAAAAAGTTTGTAAAATTAGAAAAAGACAAGAACTCAAAAAAAATATTATTGAAATGTTATTTTTGAAAACTTGTTATGACTTTACAATATAAAATATTTAAGGGTATATAAAAATGAAAGTTAGGAAGTGTCTGGTGAAAGAGGTTGAGAAATAAAAAATCGTTTTAAGATGTTTAACTTAGACCTATTACAATTAATATTTTAAAATTATATTTAAAGAAGTCGAGTGTTTCTCAAATCCCGCTATATTGGTGGATTTTGTTTGAATCACATCTAAATTCGAATTCCATTTCAAATTACTAACCAAAATAATTAAAACTTAAATATATATTTCTTTCTTCTAACACTCTAATTCAAATTTCTAACGTTATAAAAACTCTTGCCACTAATTGCATGTGACAAATTATTGTACAAAATTAAAACACAACGAAAAAAAACAGAATACTACTGTATGGGTCTTTTCTGGCTGCAAGTAAAAAATTAGCGAGAGAGAATTGGAGCCTAGCGCCAACCGAATCCAATCATGGTTACGCGTCTAATTATTATGTCTATCTTCTTTTAAAAATGTATCACCTCCATCTTATTATTAATATTTTATTTTCGAATTGGAATGTTTTATTATAAATAAATGTTTATTTTTTTAAAAAAGGTGAAAAATGTATAATCATATATGAATCAAAATGAACAATTTAAAAAGTTAAATAATAAAATAAAAGAAATATTATTATTAGGTGGGAGAATAAAACTTTCAGTCTCTTCATCCAGCTTCCATTCATTGGCATCCAGCTCACACCACCACACCCACCCCATAACCAGACATATATATACCTCGCCATTCATCCAGCATTATCATCAAACACAATACAAACAAAAACATGGCAACTCTCGCAAATCTAGCAGTACTCCTCTCAGCTCTTCTCTTCAGCTCCGCCGCCGCCAACTTCTACCGCGACGCCGAGATCACATGGGGCGACGGCCGCGCCAGCATCGTCGACGCCGGCCGCGGTCTCTCTCTCAAGCTCGATCAGTACTCCGGCTCCGGATTCCAATCCAAAAACGAGTACTTGTTCGGACGATTCGACATGCAGCTCAAGCTCGTCCCCGGAAACTCCGCCGGAACCGTCACCACATTCTTCGTCAGCACCGGTTCTTTTACTCCAAATCAGTCTCGATTTCCGATCAATCGTGTTTCTAATCAGTTGTTTGATTTGATTTGCAATTGCAGTTGTCGTCACAAGGCCCCGGCCACGACGAGATCGACTTCGAATTCCTCGGAAATGCCACCGGAGAGCCGTACACCGTCCACACCAACGTTTATTCCAAAGGCAAGGGGGATAAGGAGAAGCAGTTCCGCCTCTGGTTCGACCCAACCGCCGCCTTCCACACTTACTCAATCGCGTGGGATTCCAACAAGATCATGTAACTATTTCCCCCAAATTACTCAATTTCACAACTTAATTTGAAAAATCGAAACTCTTCTCTGACCTAAGTTGAAATTTAATTCCAGATTCCTAGTGGATAACAGTCCGATCAGAGTGTTCAACAACCACGCGGCGTCAGGGGTGGCGTTTCCTACGAACCAGCCGATGAGAGTGTACTGCAGCTTGTGGAACGCCGACGAATGGGCGACGCAGGGCGGTCGTGTGAAGACAGATTGGAGCAAGGCGCCGTTCGTCGCTAACTACAGGAACTTCAAAATCGATGCTGCGTGGAGGAGTCAGGAGCTGGACGGGAAGGCGAGGAACAGATTGAGGTGGGTGCAGCAGAATCACATGGTGTATGATTACTGCAACGATGCCCAGAGGTTTCCTCAGGGGAAGTCGGTGGAGTGCAAACGCTCCAGATTCTGATCGGCGGCGCCGCCACCGCATTTATTGATGGTGATTTGTTTGGGGGAATAAATTTGATCGGCGTGTGTTTCTGTGTGCTGTACGACTACGTATGTTTATTCTTGATTATTTATTTAATGTTTATATTCTTATTCAATAAATTTGTAAATTTCATCTTCTATTACCATAATAAAATCACATTCATATTTTATTATTTCGTTATTAATTTGCATATTTCTCCACGAATTGAAATTAATATCAGGAAATCGTAAGTCTTTTTTTTTTTTTTTTTTTTTGTAATGACGATGGTAACCTAAACATGTCAGCCGCTATAAATTTCAATGGGACAATTTAATCATAAGTGTATTGTCTTATTAATTAATTATTACTTTGATTTGAATAATTTATCAAAATTATAAATAATTTCAAAATGTGAGCTGAGCTAGTTTTAGAATGAGGCATTTGGTGTTCTACCCAAGACGGTAAAGTCAAACACAAATATACTCATCTCTTATACTCCCTCCGTCTCTTTTTTTTATGTCCCCTTGGGATTGGACACGGTAAATAAGATAGTGGAGGTAAAGGTGTAAAGTTGTGGTGTAAAAGTATAAAAGGGTGGGTCCACTTACTTAGATTGATTGTGGTCCACTCATTTATTTTCTTATTTGGTATGGGACATAAATAATGGGACAACCAAAAAAGGCGAGTGGGACATTAATAATGGGACGGAGGGAGTATATAACTACACTACATACCCGGTTTACTAAAATACCCCTACTTTTCAATAAATACAATATTTTTTCAATGATTGTCAACTGTTTTTATAATTTTCCGTGAAATAATGATTGATTTTTGTTAAAAAAAAATAAGTATCTCGAAAATAGCAAGGGTCCGATCAATGTCCGATAGAAGGTTCCGATCACGTCCGACCGATCGGCCACAGCATGATTGGACAAGCATGATCGGACACATGAGCATGATCGGCCGTGGCCGATCGGACATGATCGGACGTGTCCGATCGGATCGGCCACGCATGATCGGCCGGTGTGCATAATTTGTCCGATCGGTCGGACACATCCGGTAAGGTCCGATCGATCGGACTCAGTTTATTAAAATACTAATGTGTCAGTGCCCTATCACCTTTTTCAGGTGCCCTATCACGTGTCCGACCGATATGGCACACTGTGTTATGAATAAGTCGGACCTATATGTACGATTGATAGGGCACTATGAGAGTGTACCTATCACTTTTTACAGTATGCCCTATCATGTGTCCGACCGATAGGGCACTCGTGAATAAATTCATCAGTGTGCCCTATCACCTTTTGACAGTGTGCCTTATGACATATCCGATCGATACTACACACTTTCACGTGAATAAATTATACAGTTTGACCGATAGGGCATAGTTTATCGTCAATAAATTCATTACAATTCATCTCATCACTTCACTTATTTCTCACCACTTCTCTTCTCTATTCCTACCATCCTTCTTCATTTCCACTACCACCAAAGCAAGAAAAAAATATAGAGAATGATTGGAAACAATTTGTTGTCAATTTTAACGGAGTTTTCGATAGTGAATCGAAATATGTTGGCGGCCAAGAGACAATGGTTTGGATTCCGGCAAACAATATTTGTCTTGTAGTACTACGACAATATATTCAATACGCTCTGGATGCATATTCAGTTCCGCCCGACTACCACATCTATTATACTACAGAGTCTCGTAAAAGTCATAGAACGATCAAGGCCATTATCGGGAGTGATCTTGATCTACAAAGTATTTGTCTTTTAGACGTAGAGCCTGCAGTATATTTAGTGCACCCCAATAATACCGGCGTAGTAAATCGTGAAGCTCGAAACTCAACATTCGTTGAGTCTTATCAATTCGGAGGTGATAACCAATATGAAGGGCCAAACAGTGGAAGCAACCCAGGTGGGAGTCGAAGCAACCCCGATGGAAGTGGTCAGGAAGAGGAGATCCATGTCGAAACAGATGAAGATGAAGAAGCTTATCTCGACACTTCATCTGAGGATGAAGATGGAGGTATTCCTGAAGCATTGATCAATTGTTCGCTTGGTGACTTTGCTGCATGGATCCGACGAGAGGGCGGCGTCAACCAACTCATGTCAATGCTTCTTCCAATCACTCGTCCAAATACCGATGACGAAATATTATACAGCAACATGGAAGCAACAAGTAATTGGATCATTCCAATTATACCTCTCGATACATCTGACCCACCATTCACAACGAGCTTGCCTCTTATATTGGATTGTGATTTGCGGCAATGAGTCGTTTTTCGGGAGAAAGATGAATTATATGCTATGGTCGCACTCGTGGCATATGGAACATGGAGTGGATTTCATGTGCCGACGTTCGTGCACAAAACGACTCGAATACATATGCAAGCGTAATGATACGTGTCCTTATTTTCTTCGTGCTGCTTGTAGGGCCACGAAAATTTGGGAGGTGACCGTATATAACCCCGAGCACACCTGCCACCGCGATCTATCTGGCTTAGGATCGAGAACTGTGCGGGCAAAGGCCGTAGCCGCCTATATTGCGCAGAGAATGCACCGCCGAGCAAGATACTTCGAAACCCGCCGATATTCAAGCCGATCTTTCGGATAGGTTTGGAATCCAAGCGAGTTATAGTGTGGCGCTGCGAGCACGTAATCTTTGCGATATCAATGATTTACGGTGGCCATGCGAGTCATATAAAAATCTTCCGAAGTATTTACATTTGCTCCGTATGCAAAATCCAGGCTCTTTGACCGATCTAGAAGTTGGTCCTGATGGTGATTTCCGACATCTATTTTTTATGCTTGGTGTTTGCCGAAGTCCTTGGTTATTTCAGCTTAGGAATGTGATTGCGGTTGACGGGACACACCTGAAGGGGAGGAATAAGGGAATCTTATTTGTCGCTGTTGGTATTGATGCTAACGAACAAATATTCCCACTTGCTTTTGGTGTTGGTCCGATTGAAAATGATATTTCTTGGAAGTGGTTTCTAACTCGGCTCCGAGCAGCACTCTCCTCCACTAGTGATCTAGTAATTATATCAGATCAACACAAAAGTATAGCCAACGCGGTAAGAGATGTTTATCCGGAAGCACACCACGGTCTTTGCTACTACCACATCGCAAATAAGATTGCTCGATATGGTAAGTGGATCGTGCAGATGTTCCACGAGGCAGCATACGCATATCGAACATCAATCTTGAACCGCGGGTTGAACGCGATACGAGAGGCACAACCCGCAGCGTACGAGAAGTTGATGGATATCGATCCCGAGAAGTGGTCTAGATCATAATGTCCTACCCGACGTTACAGTATGTTAACATCCAACTTGGTTGAATCTATTAACTCTCGACTTCTGGATGCAAGACGTCTTCCAATATGTGCTATGATCGAGGCAATCCGACATCTGCTCGAAAAGTGGTTTGATGCTCGTAGACAAAAGGCTCATGCGAGGACTGATATTTTGACTGAAGCTGCAGATATGAGAATGAGAAATGAAAGAGATGTCGCACTCAGGTATGTTGTTACATCCATGACTGCTGACTTATTTAAGGTGGACACTGGAAAAAGACAGTGGAGAGTTGATCTGAGCAGTCATTCATGTGAATGTAGAGTATGGCAACTAGACGAGATCCCCTGTAAGCATGCAATTGCAGTTTTATACAACCGCCGTGAGAATTTATATGATCACATCAATTACTACTATCGGACGGAAACATGGAGGGAGATATATGCGGGTGTGGTGAATCCTTTACCTCCACGGGGCGAGTGGGGTGTCCCAGCAGAGATTGATGCGATGGTGGTACTACCGCCAATTATCACGCGTCAAGCAGGACGACCGAGGAATAGCCGACAAAGATCCGCTGTAGAGGCCGGTACATCTAGCAGCAGACCTCGTGCGCCAAAGAAGTGTAGCATTTGCGGGGAACAAGGTCACACAAGGCGTAAGTGTCCGGCGCCGTCAAATTATGAATAATCTGCTCTAGTGTTAATAATTATGTACGTAATATTTCAGATCATATGGTCTATTATTTTCGTAATCTATATAATCTCATGAAAAATCGAGGAATGAAACTAAAAAATCTATTTTCGTATTATTTTCGACCGATTTCACTTATCCAAACAAAGAAATGATCTATTACTTTCATATTACAGTTGTATGACATGAAGTGTATGACATGAAGTGTATGAGAGCTGTGAGAGAAAAAACCGATCGACAGCTGTATACAGAGATCCGACCGGTAGGACCGTTATTCAAAACCCCAAATACTATTCATCAAAACCCCAAATACTATTCATCTAAACCCTGAAAACCCTTAATCAAAACCCCAAATACTATTCATCTAAACTACAAAACTTCGGATTCGAGCGACGAAAAGTGATATACAAAGGGGATATCAAGAATATCATGAATAACTTTGAAATATAATAACAGAGACATAATTAAAAAAAAATTACGACATCTTCACCTATTTCGAAAAATGAGTTCGTTTTTCATAAAGAGTGATAAGTACTTCGATGATTAAGAATGATTCATATTTAATTTTGCTAATGTATAGTTATATATAAAGCCTTATTACACCATTTCATAATATTACCCTCAAATATTTAAAATAAAATTTTTATTTTAAAGTTTATAATTTTTATAGAGTCTATTTGAATTATATTGATTTTAAGTCTTATTAGCCGACAAATATAAGTCTTATTAGACCATTTCATATTATAATTTTGAATATTACAGTATTATTATTACAATATAATTTTGAGTATTACAATTACATTTTAATTTTGAGTATTACATAACTACTAATTTATTATTACAGTATAATTTTGAGTATTAACCCATTTCATATTATTATTTCAAACAAATGTAAGGTTATAATTTAGACACTTTACAAAAAAATATAAAATTAATTAATGGTCCGATCGATCGGAGTGGTCCGATCGATCGAACCAGTAATAAAAAAAAATATTTTATATCTGTGCCGATCGGTCCGAAAGGAAATTAAAAAATAATTTTTTTTTAATATTTGGTCAATTCGGTATGAAAATAAAAAAGAAAAAAAATTGCGGAACCGATCGATCGGATTGTGCCGATCGATCGGACCAAAAATTCCTTGTGTCGATCGATTGGACTGTGTCGATCGATCGGAACAAATAAAATTTTTTTTTTCTGTGCCGATCGGTCCGAAAGGAAATTAAAAAATAATTTTTTTTTAATATTTGGTCCGATCGGTATGAAAATAAAAAAGAAAAAAAAATTGCCGAACCGATCGATCGGACTGTGCCAATCGATCGGACCAAAAATTCCTTGTGCCGATCGATCGGACTGTGCCGATCGATCGGAACAAATATAATTTTTTTTTCTGTGCCGATCGGCCCGAAAGGAAATTAAAAAATAATTTTTTTTATTTTTTATATTTGTTCCGATCGGTATGAAAAAATAAAAAAATAAAAAAAATTCCTTGTGCCGATCGATTGGAACAAATATAATTTTTTTTTTCTATGCCGATCGGTCCGAAAGGAAATTAAAAAAAATCAATACCCTTATTTGGTCAGAGAACCAAGTCCAATAAAAACATTTCATTTCATAACAATAATCAACCGATACATTTGCATGTTTGCCTTATTTCATTTCATTGATACATAAATTCAAATTATATTACACATTTCAAAACATTTTACAGCCATCCAATTACGATACTTACTAATGTTTGCCTGATCATTACCCCATACCCGAGTCGGAAAACCGGTGAGGAGACGCTCTATAGTCATGCATGTAAATGCCCCACAACTATGCGAATCCAATTGCATGTACTGCTCTTCATCATCCATAAGCACAACTGAGGGCCTCTGTCCTCCTGGAATGGATAACCATATGCATTACACGCCCAATAATTCCCATGCCATAAGAACCGCGCTATAAATTTCCGGAAAGCTCTAAGGCATTTGACGCGCCAATTGAATATACCAGCATCTCTAAATTGATTTTTCGAGTCATACATCTCGAGTCTCCAATCTGAAATACATAACCGCAACACGAACCAATGGTGTGCTGCTAAGATTGGAAATATGGTCTACAATAGACACAAATATATAATTTAGAACCTTAAGATTATTAAATATAAAATATATGAATAGTACTCACATATTTGGCGGAGTACCAATCGCTTATCCCAAGTTCTGGAATCCCCTTCACGCACTGCACATCGTCCTCTTGAGGAACCCATTTATAATCCTCATCATTCTCGTATCTATTACTTTGTGGATCATTACAAAACTTGAGCCACTCTTTCATAATAACCATCTGGTAATTAATTATTCAATGATAAAATTAAACCAAAGAAATAAAATATTTTCCATAAAATACTCAGATATGAAATATACTTACAAAGACTATAGAGTCCGCTATGACTGTGTGTTGGGCATCTGGAGTCACGGGTAGGTTACCTTGAACTAGCCTGACCCGCAGTGACTGGATGTAGCAGTTTACCATCTCACAATCAATTTCAGAATCAATCTTCTTAAAATTCTGAAACCATTCTCGTTCAAGTGGAAAATCATCTGGACGTCGAAAGACCAAGCTTTCACCGGACAAATACTGCTCAAAACTCTCAGCCAACGAGTTACTCGGCTCAAACATATCCTACAAAAGGCAATTATTAAATTAGGAAAATAAATTAAATTAATTGAAGAATTCTCTTACCAACTTGCCCTCCTGATTTTGAGTTGATGGATCACTCTCTCATACATTAAAGGTCGGTGGTGCGGGCTCATCCCACCGGGGCCACTGCATAGCCTGAGCGTGCTAGCTATATCCAGACTGAAATGGCCTAGACTCCTCCTCGTGATGAGAATATGATGAATATTGTCTTGACCTACTACTTCTATCCAGCAGCTCCTCACACCTACTCACTAGCTCCTCACTGAGAGTCCGATGATAATCATCAATTCTATTCATCATAGCTTGCTCGCACCTTTCAAAATTCTCTTGAATAGATCGACTGATCATGACCTCTATTCTTGGGTCCAGAAAACTATATATCTCACCAACTGCTAATAATTATCAAAGAAGGGGACGATTATTAAAGGAGGATTTTGACCAGAAAATTTTCACTTAGAATTTAAGTTTATTACCAGATGCATCTCTCGCTGCTGATGAAGATGCTTGTGTACGGCGGGCCCGCCTCTGAACTCTCCTACTATCTACCACAGTGTGCTCCTCCTCTTGCTCCTCCTCACCGACAACTCCTCTGGTCGTACTACGTCTGCTCTCCTCGGTGCGCCTGATCAAGATACGCTGTCCATCTTGATCATACTGCACCGGCTGTAGGGGATTCAAGGGCACAGGAAAGTGTATCCCAAATTGACTACTACCGACTGCACTATGCCAATATGGACACCTCTCCTCAAGTTCGGTCGGTTCTAACACTTCAAATACTACCGAGTCTCTCATCTGAAATACATAATATTTGTGCATTAAATATTAATAACAAAATTCATAACATATTCATTGTAATTAATAATAAAAATATTTTTACCTGGCGCTTAAAAAACCCGGCTATATCACGCTGATCGGTGTCATTAAACGACCACCGTAAATAACGAGGGAAACTATTGGGATGTAGAAGGGTCGCACAACGAGCTCCAAAACTAGGAATGGCCTCATATGCCCACACCTATATTACAATATAAATATATCGAGTTATTTAAACTAATAAAAATTTATAAATTAGTAATAATTAAGTTGTGAACAAATATTATACCTGTAGTGCCCAAATCGGCCCGTAGAGATTATACTTTGATCCTACGAGGTCCAGGGAATTTGGTACGTAACTGAGGTAGTGCAACATGGCCTCGTAGGTAAAAGCACCCCATGGGAACGCATTCCATTTGTTGATATCATCGGCCCAATACCCATATCCATGTATCAATCTTCTTAGTCTCTGCGGGAGCATAGAACCCGGAAGAAAAGAGCCAAAATATTCGACAACTTAATCAAGTCATCATCTGAAACGCCACCGGGCTCATATTTTGTAAACCAGCTTAACAAGTTCTTTGCTTCAATCGGTCTCCCACCATTGAACCTGCCGTAGACCCCAGACTGAGTAGGCTGATAAGATGTTGTCATGTCGAAACTACACTCGCCGAACATGAGCCTAATGACCAATGCAAACTCCGGATGAGAGAAACGGATGTTCTGACCAACATAATTAAACCAAACCTCCGAAGGTCGTACCGAAATCTCATAGCATAATAGCTGGTGAAGAGCCCGCATAACATCCTTACCATCTGGCCAACCCACTATGCCCCCGAACTGACCACAAATAAACCGATGGACTAGATTCATACCACCCTGACTAGATAATTTCTCTCTAATCAATGTCCCTAAAGTATGCTTATAATATGTTGTGATCCTCGGGGAAACGTCTCGTAGTGCTAACCGTTTAAAATTGACCTATATATTACAATTAATATTTAATAAAATTATAATTATTACAGTTATAATATTTAATAGATAACATTAATTAAAAAAAAATTCGCGTAAAAAAAAGCGTGCCGATCGGTCGGACCGATTCAGACCGGCCCGATCGGTCGGCGCTGAAGCTCAATTGCCGGCAACAATGACGATTTCTACCTCATTTTCCGGCAATTTCTATCTCATTTTCACCAATTTTCACCCAATCCAACCACATCTATGTTATACTCACTAAACCCAACATATATATTTCATAAAAAACCACTTTTAAACATGCAATCATACATTAATTTCAACATCTACAAACTAAGATTTCAAATAAATACTAACCTCTTCCATTGTTTCCGACCGGTTTGGAAGAAGATATAGTGTTCTGGGCGTGCCGAGCTTCCGTGCCGATAGATAAATTTTCTGTCCGATTTGAGTGTGTCGATCGATTGTGTGCCGATAGATAAAAACCACTTATAAATATGTATTTAATCGATCGGGCAGTGCCGATCGATTGATACAATTTTTTTTTTTAAATTCCTGTGTCCGATCGATCGGCCCCGATCGATCGGTACAAAAAAAAAAATTTAATTTTTTTTTAAGTCCGATCGATCGGCCCTTTCTTGATTTGTGCCGATCGATCGACATGATGTGTTAAAATCAGTGCATTTTTCGAATCTGACAAGTTTCAGGTTAAAAAATTGAAAAAGTGAGGGTAATTTAGTAAAGTTGGGTATTTCCTACATAGTTTTTAATAAAATGGATAATTTTGTACTTATTATAGTGGTTTCGGGTAGGATTGTACAATTCCACTTTTAGAATCTGCAGGCCCAAACCGATATTTCAGTGGACTGATTGACCCAAAAGTAAGACATGCTCACTTCAAGGCCTGACAATCCACTGGGTCGATTGGACTTTTGACCATGAAAGTCTGATGGGCTTCCAGCTTATATTACTTGCTCACTAATTCATGAGGTTGTCCCAATTGCCAGATCGAACCTCCATATGGTTTGTAAACCGGTGCAATCCACCCCCTCCACTAAATATGGTAAAATACATTTACAAGGGTCCCTCATAGCTTATTAAGTTTTATTTTAATATTTATATATTATATTAATATATGTTTATATGTTTAAAGTATTTTTGTCCAAACAAGCAAAAAAATCGGGCAAAATAATACGCGGGGATAATGTGCAATGAAATAAAAATCACAGGGAAGTGTATAGCACATTTTTAAACTATAGGAGATAAATTATACTTTACCAAAACCACATGAGGTTAAATTATACTAGCTCTAAGAATATACAAGTGTGGTATACCCAAATCTTTGTGGCCCGATTTAGATTAAAGGTTGAGTTAAATTTTTAATAGACTAATTCCTTTTCGATTCGCCCCACGAATTCAAGATGTTGGCCCATTGGCATGACATGAACACTTTGAGAGCTTTATAGTATATTGTAATTTACATTTTCTATACGATGTGTATGTACTTCTATTACCTAAAAAATGAATTTTATCCAATGCACGTACACACTTAGTATTACAGTTAAATCTCGATAAAGTAATAACCTTGAGACCAAGAAAAAATATGCATTTAACGATGTTATTACTTTATCGAACATTATTTAGTACATTGACCCATATTAGGACCAGAAGAAATTATTATCTTAGTGAGATTATTATTTTATCGAAGTTTAACTATACCAATTTTCCTCGTAAAAAAAATTAAAACTAAATATTCTATCATTTTAGAATAACTTAAAATTAGTAAGCAAATTTCCATACTATACTCTCTTAAACTTTAATTTCAAAAATAATCTTATTTAAACTTTAATTCTCAAACTAATATCCATAAAAATACAACCTTTTTAAAAACTGATTGAAAATCATACATAATTTCTTTACAAATCATGTTATATTTATATTTTCCTATTAATACTAATTTTTAAGACACGAAACCTTTTTCTTTATTAAATCGTGTGAACTATGTCTATTAGATTTCGATATTTTCAAAAATAGAAATAAATAGAAAAACTTCAAAGTTTATTGTTATACAAACATGTTTATAAAATAATGTGAAATTTGTTGTTGTCTATTAAGTAATCAATATTTATATATATATATATATATATATATATATATATATGTTTCCATACTAATAATAATTCGTGTATAACATATAAAGTATGTTGTCTATTGTGTAACAATATTTTTGATGTTTTACTAGAAGTAATAAATTTAACATGTTTTTTCTTTAATAAAATATTTAAAAATGATTTGCTAGTTCATGTATAAGATTATTTTTAAGAGTATAGTACTTATCCATTTGAAACTATGCAGTTAAAAAATACTAGAAATTAATATCGTACTTTAGTCGTGGTAAAAAAATTAAGTGTTAAAGTTTTAAAAATTTATTTAAAGGATTAAAACACTGGTCCAATTCATTTTGAATAAGGAATAATTATATGAGTCATACATGTTTAACATATAAATCAACCTAAACAACGGCGTCGAAAAAAAAAGTACATAAATGAGATGGGATCGAGAAAGTAGATAAATGAGATTGAACCGAGAGCATTAATTTTGTTATAAACTAAATAGACCGAGAGAATAATAGAGATAACGAAAAATAGATGTGTATTATTATGAGGGTGGAGACCTCTATTTATAGAGTACAAGATGGACTCATGGACTTTTAGGGTTTACATGGTCATCACAATATATGGTAAGTATATATATAAAATATATTTACAACACCCCCCTTGATTGACCATCCATAAAAGAAACTGTTGCCTCGTTAAAACCTTGCCAGAAAAAACCCATTGAGATAAAAACTGGTCGAAGGAAAAAGAGTACAGCTGCGCTACCTCAATATAGTCATTCGGCGCATATCGATCTTGTGTACCAACTTCTTGAATGTTGACGTTGGTAATGCCTTTGTAAAAAAATCCGCTAGATTATCACTTGATTTGCTGGATGTTGATGCCGTCATTCTTTTGGAGATCATGTATAGTATTGTCTCTTTTATGAATCAATCTCAATGACTCATTTACTCTTGTGTTGCATTGGATGTCTCGTTAAAAACCTTAACTAAGAAAATCCCTTAGGAAAAACTTAGAAAGGAAAAAAAGAGTACAACCATTTGACCTTCAGAGTCATTTGACCTTTAGGAGTCAGTTTAATCTTCAGGATTATTTACAATTTGTTATTTCCCATCAAGATAACAATCTTCAAGGTCTACACTAATATGTGCAACACAAGTTTAATTATCATCACGGATAATAACATGGAATATGTCAATATATCATTACTCTAAAAAATAGACCAATGTCATGTTTGTCTCGAAGATAACAAAGGATGATCAATACCATTTCAAATTCTCCAATTGCACATAAGTAAGGAACTTCTAGTCCTAAATCATCTTTGTTATCTTCTATCAGTCTAAATGAGTCTCCATCCACTTCAAGTGATTGAAGCAACCATTAGGTAGCTATATAGATGCTATACAATAAAATCTCTTTAAAGTGTAACTCCATCAGGGAGATGCTCGATCTACGGGTCGAGACAATGCTTAGTTTTGCCTAAGTCTTTCAATTCAAACTCCATCTTTAGGCATGAGGATATTTCCTCGAGTACTTTTGTATTTCATGTAATGATTCACATATCCTCTTTAGGAGGAATTTGGAGTGATGTGTTTCAAATTTCTATTCTGCGGACTTTTTATCTTTAGCACCAACAAATCTCTCATGCTTCTAACGTCAAAGATAATTAATTTATTTATTTTGCCTATAAGAAACTTTAGTTCTTTTATGGTGCATATACAACAGGTATATGAGATTTTAGTCACTCATTTTGCACTAAATAATTTGATGAACTTCTGGTTCATAGTTCGTGAATCTAAATAATTAATCCAACGAAATATTTGCGACATTCTATCTTTTATATTTTATATCTCCCCTAATGCCGACAATAATATGAGTTGGATTATCAATGAATAAAATAATTCATAATTATTTTCCTTCATATGTAAGTCATTAGGACGAAGCATACATATAAGTATTATGCTTTTCAAGAGTTTCAATCAAACTCAAGTCATCATTTTTGTACCCTTCTGTCAAGGGATACCCGTCGTTCTTATTACATCATATACAGTTGTACTATTTCAGCCATTACAATGACTTTTGAGTCTAATTGAAAACATTTTTTTGACCTACATGCTTTGAGCAAGTTAAATCCTCAGGGATCTTCATATATATATATATATATATATATATCACTATCTAGTGAATCATATTGATATATATTTACTACATCCATAAAGCGCATAGCAAGCCTTTTGTGACATAAGTAGATCAAATTCTAAAATACAATGGCGTCTATTATGGGAGAGTACATAATTAATTACCGGTCTTTAAGAGAAACATTGTGTTACGAGTATTGCCCTATATCTCGTAAATTTTCATTTCTTTGTAACAAAGATACATTTGTATCCTTCGAGGATATACTTTCCGAATTTGGGAACTACAGGTCCAAATATTTTTCGGCTTTCTAGGGAATATTAATTCACCTTATATGACTTCTTTCCTCTTTGGTCAATTATTTCTATCTTGACAATCTCTTATAGATCGTCGTTAATGATCCTCTTTTATCATCTTAAAAGTCATATTAAAAGACAAAAATACCGTCGTGCATCCACGATGATATTTGATCTCTCAAATATTTTGAGACCTCAATATTTTCAGACGCTTGTAGCTCTTCAGGAACTTCATTTGATTGATTAATCATATTCGTCATTGGTTGGTTCATATCTTGTACCCTTTTATCTTAGGCACAAAATTGCTTTTAGAACCAATTGGTCGACCATATTTTTGACGAATTTTAAATTCATTTGCTGCCATTTATGCTTGTCCTTGAGGGACATGAATTCTTGTTAGGGGTATTTATAGCAAATGTATAACATTGTCACTTCTTATATATATACAAAAACATCAAGAAGTTGGTTTGCAATCTTTTGCAAGTGAGTCTTTCGACTTCTTGTTCACATTGATCACTTCGGGAATCCAAATGTGACTAATTTTTTTCTTGTGCTTTTTTATTGGATGTAGATTGCACATTGATTACTTCAGGAATCCGAATGTGACATATGTTTCACCTAATGTTGGGAACGTTATTTCATCATAATAACAATCTTCTTGTGAGACTCATATTCGTACGAACAAAAACCATTTTGATTATAGACATGAGCAACTAGGTGTCGAATCTCAATCCCAAACTAATATAATATTAAATCATCTTCAAGAGGAACTTGGAGTTTAAAAAACTCACTAACTTTATCAAGATAAATCTGCTTGAGGGAATTGAGCTAATTGTTTTTGAACTTGTAGTACTAACAAGTTCTACAAATCTTCTAGAAATCAAGCAAATCATAGAAATTCTTTGATTAAGAGATTCTTCAAGATTTCTATGTTGCGCCCATATAAATTTTCAATTATGTTGCGCATGATAGTTGCTCGCAGATGTCCAAACCTATCATGTCAAAGCATAAAGCTCTTTGTACTTCCGGTTCATGACGTATTTTGTCTCACTTGTTTTTATGAATGTGTAATACATTCAAGGTGGTAGTGTGATACCTTTTCTTTTGTTTGCTTCTGGCTAAATACAAAAGAATTACTACCTTCTTATATAATTTCAATGTGGTATACAATGCATATTCTTAAAACTTAGTAAGTGTCTTCTAGACTTACTAGAGTAAATGACATATTCAGTAGTTAATTTAGTATCATTTGATAAAATGATACAAGCTCTTCGGGAGCCTTTAATGATGTTCGATGCACTAGATTTTAAAATCTTCCATTTTAAGATGCATCTACTCGTATCGAGCTTTAGAGAGGACAAACAATTAATGTCTTGACGCAATCCTGCTGGGACGCTTCGTTTCATTCTATTATTATCTCACCCATACCTCTTATTGGCATATGAACGTCGATATCAAGATTTAATTAATGTCAATAAGACATAAATAATATTTTTCATTCGGAATAACATATATCATCAAAAGTAATAGTTGTTTTTTAAGAGCATTTAATGTGTTTCTATAATATAAATGATGCTACTTCAGGAGCAAAAGTTAAATAGTATATAAAAATACTATATTTGAGGCATTTCCACAAGCATGTGATAGTAATGTTACTCTCACAATATGGCCATTCTTCAGGAATGTAATTGTGTTACTTTTAGAGCAACAATTTAATTTTATTCAAGATAAATGCAATCAATAAATTGTAAATTTTTTAGATCTATCGGATCTCACATCTATTCTTGAAAAGAAATTAAGCCACAATGAGATATTAGAAATGTAAGTGTCATTCATAGAGGAGCTCTTGCTACCACTCCATGTAATTAGGTAATACTTTAAATATACATTGTTCTTTAGGAACATGTAATATTCTTCAAGATTATTAATTGTGCTACTTCAGGAGCAACAATTAAAGTATTGTTCTTGTGATATATGATTTCAAAATGACAACTTTTAGTTGTTCCAAGAACATGTAGAGTTAATGGTGCTACTTCAAGAGCAACAATTAGAGTTATGAACATATAACATTTGCCAAAATAAAGAGCTTGAATCGTTCTTCAAGAACATGTAGTATTCTTAAGGAATACAAATTGTGCTACTTCAGGAGCAACAATTTTAGTCTATATTAAATTGCTTTAGGCGAAAGGTTAATATTTTCGAGAAACTCAATTGTTCTTCAGGAACGTATAGTGTTCTTTGGGGATATCAAGTCTGTTACTTCAGGAGCAACAACAATAACAATTCAAGAACCAAGATTCACCCATCAATAAGATATATTATATGAATTGCTCAGTACGTAATATTCTTCAGGAATATTAATTGTGTTGTGCTACTTCAGAAGCAACAAATTAAGATTGCATTTATATATATAAATATAAATAATATAGAGTATTCAAAAGAAAAAAAAACTGAGGTATATAGTAAATACATAGATAATTTTAATAACTCTTTATGAGTATGTAATATTATTCGAGAATATTAAATTATGCTACTTCTGGAGCAACAATTAAATTATTTCAACAAATAATTTTGAGTTGTTTGTTAAGAACATGTGATATTCTGCAAGAATATAAATTGTGCTACTTCTGGAGCAACAATTTGGATTAAAACATTAAATAAACAAATTAATAAATAAATAAAAACGTAAAGTAAAATCTCTTCAAGAGCATGTAATAATATTCTTCAGGAATATTGATTGTGCTACTTCTGGAGTAACAAATCAAGTTGAAAATATGTTTTGAAATTGCTCTTCAAGAGCATATAATATTTTTCAGGAATATAAATTGTGCTACTTGCGGAGTAACAATTGATATCAGAAATATACAATAAATAATTTCGATCTATATCATTAATCAATATTCAAAATAAATGACAAACCAAATCTCTAATATAATCGTTTCATCTCTAAATCTCAATTAAACACATGATGTCCAATTAACTCCATAAGACCAAGCTTATTAATTAATAAAAAATATTCTTGTCGTCACTTGAATTATAATAATCAAAATTAATATTTTAATAAAACAAAAGTTACCTCCATGAATTATCTCTCAATTCAATAATGGACACAAACAAACAAATTTGGAATTTGCACCGGAGCTTGTGACGTCCGCGTGACGTGAATTCGCCTAGGCAATTGAAAGCGTTTCGTAGTGATAACGTGTTATAAACTAAATAAATCGAGATAATAATAAAGAGAATGAAAAATAGATGTGTATTATTATGGGGGTGAAAACTTCTATTTATAAAATACAAGATGAACTCATAAGCTTTTAGAATTTATATGTTATCACAATATAAATATATTTACAATAAATTTAATTTTTTTGAGTTATTTTAAATCAAAATCTACTTCCACCAAACATCTCTGTCGATGCATTTTTGGAGGGTTTTGGATTAGCAGCGATAATAAATCATTTAATAATTATAATTTCAAACTGCCGGAATTTTCTAGGGCAGACTGCAGAGTCCTCCTTCCCTATTCCTCACCCTCTCACACGCACCCACCCACCGGCCACGCCCTACTCGCCTCCCAATTTCCAACAAACTGAAAAGATTTCAGTCTACAGAAATCGCTTTCCAAAACCATTCATCCCAACTTCCTAATTTGTATAGCATGCCCCCAACCATGGCGACTGAGAATTCCGCAGAAACCTCGCGAGCTGAAGAACTCAAGGCCCAAGCAAACGAAGCCTTCAAAGGTACTATTGTTCATTTTATGGATGGAGATTTTTTGTTTTGTTGCTTATTGATTGTTGTGTTTGCAGCGCATAAATACTCTCAAGCGATTGATTTGTATACCCAGGCGATTGATGTGAATAAGGATAATGCGGTGTACTGGGCTAACCGTGCGTTCGCGCACACTAAATTGGAGGAGTACGGGAGTGCTATACAGGATGCTACAGTTGCTATTGAAGTCGATCCGAAGTATTCGAAGGCAAGCAGTCTTGGGTTTTGGTTTCGTTTACGGGAAGGAAAATCTGTTCTTTTTGAGTTATAGGATTGGAGAAGGAATGAGATAATGTGGTTTATTGGAATTTTAATTATTATTATTGTTTGTGCAGGGATATTATAGGCGAGGTGCGGCCTATTTGGCTATGGGGAAATTCAAAGATGCTCTGAAGGACTTTCAACAAGTGGGTTTTCTTCATTTGTGTTGTTTGCTTTTTTGTATGCCTGCTGAAATTTAATTAATTTCAAGTAAATTTGCAAGGATTTTTGGTGGAATGTTTAAGCTTGGTGGTTTTGGCTGGGGTTTAGGATTTCATGTGTTATGTAGCTTATATCATATGTACTGTTGAGAGTTAAATTTAGTTTGAAGTATCAATTGCTTTATGAGTTTCTGTTATTGTTTTCCCCTCCTTTGGGCCCTTTCTACAGAGTACTGTGGTTCCATTTTTGCTCGCTCCTGATTATATCTTATCAGTTATAAGGGTAACATGTTTCTGTTTTTCTTTTTTTTCTTTTTCTTTTTTGTGATTCAGGTCAAAAGACTTTGCCCAAATGACCCTGATGCTACTAAGAAATTGAAGGAGTGTGAGAAGGCTGTCATGAAGCTAAAATTTGAAGAAGCCATTTCGGTACCTGATTCTGAAAGACGTTCAGTAGCCGAAACTATTGATTATCATACAATAGGTGTGTTATAATTGACTTCTATTATTTGTATTTTAAAAGTTATTTCTCCAAGTTCAACTTCATGAGCATTTTCTTTCTTATTGTATCAACCCTGAATATCTTGTCACTGATTAATTATTTATGCTCTATGTTGCTCGATAGCAGTATATATCCTTGAAGTACATTATGGAGGAAATGAGTAGTTTTGTCTATTTTAACTATCATAATGTGATCATTTTTATTATTGTTCTGACATGCATAATTTTCTTGTAGTTGTGTTTGGGTTTTACTGTTTTAGACTCATCATCTTGTTTTATCCTCCGTATAAGCATGACATATTTGTTTTCTTTTATATTACTCTAAGTCTTAACTATAATGACTCTGTTTTGTGTTTTTTTCATCCTTTTGTAATTGATTCCTTTTTTAATTAAAAAAACTTCTTTATTTCGTACACAATAGTAATTATTAATAAGAATAATAAAAATAATGATGATGACGAAAGCGGCGACACTAATGACATGTTATGTTGCTACATGTTTGATAGGCGCTCATTTCCATTTTATGTATGTGATTAATGAAGATACAATAACCATTTGTAAATGCTGCTGTTTGCTTTAGTTGCCACTTCCTGTAATCTTTAAAGCAGTAAAAGCCAGCCGATTGACAATGCTTTTGTGTACTATTTCAACTAGAGGTAGAGCCACAGTACTCTGGGGCAAGAATCGAGGGGGAAGTCGTTACATTAGATTTTGTCAAAAAAATGATGGACGACTTCAAGAATCAGAAGTTCCTACACAAAAGGTATAATACTGTAGCATGGTAAATTATATGTTTTCTATAATAATTTGTTGTTTTAGATTTGTGGGCCTGAGTTTGAGTTTTGCACTTCAATAACTATTTTTTATTTTACCTTTAGCGCCTGTGGTTTTTAAAGCTAGTTATTTGAATCTGAGAATGAGTTATTATGGTTGCAGATATGCATACCAAATTGTGCTACAAATAAGGGATTTGTTTAGAGAGTTGCCATCTCTCGTTGATATTCATGTTCCTGATGGCAAACACTTCACTGTATGCGGTGATGTACATGGTCAGGTAATACTTAATCCTATATTTTATTAAGCTCACCTCTTTAGTTCGTCTTGCTACGACAACTGTCCGAAGGACATAACTGCAACACTTCTTTATTCTGCTTTGTAAAATCTACTGCCCTTACTTCTATATTGATTTACTATCATACAATTTTGATGGGCAGGCTACATGTCATTACTGTACTAAACCGCACTCAGCTTTCCATTTCTTTGTTTATGTTGCAATTTATACTTGAGTTGCTTTCATTTATTCAATGCTACATGTGAAATATGTGCATCTGTAAACACCAATAAAGGAAATCTGTGGTTGTTTTATCTATCACCTGTTGTTTTGACATTTAATTTCTTAGGTTCTTCTGGGATTCGGGTCTGAGGGGATTTACAAGTATTGTTTTCTCTATTTATATTGTGCTTAAACTATGGCATAAGATGTCCCTTTTGGGACATCCAAACAGACATCCCTACGTGGAAGGAAGTTGTCTAAGGTTGAAATGCCTGTGCTGCCTTCCCTAAAAAACAAATAAAAAAGTATAACATAAGCTGCTTCTGTTGAAGTTCTATTTTTACTTGTGACCTTTCAGAAATAACTTTTTCGTGTTGTGGTTTGCAGTTTTATGATTTGATAAATATATTCGAGCTCAACGGACTTCCTTCCGAAGACAATCCCTATCTGTTCAATGGTGATTTTGTAGATAGGGGTTCATTTTCCGTAGAGGTTATACTCACGCTGTTTGCCTTCAAGTGCATGAACCCATCAGGTGATCCCTGTTTCTTGTATTTTAATTTTATTTATATACTATGACCTATTTCACCTTGCCCAATATGTTTAAGTAAATGGAAAACCCTTTTTCTAGGTCTCTGTGTTACTTGTTCATGCATTAAGGAAATCTAGAAGTTACCATTGTGCATCATTTTCTTTGATCTAGAAAATCATTCTGACACATTTGCGGCTTCTACTTTTCAGCTATATACCTTTCTCGAGGGAACCATGAAAGCAAGAGCATGAATAAGATTTACGGTTTCGAGGGTGAAGTTCGATCCAAATTGAGTGATACATTCATAGAACTATTTGCGGAAGTGTTCTGCTGCTTAACTTTGGCCCATGTCATAAACAAAAAAATCTTTGTGGTCCATGGAGGTCTTTTCAGCGTTGATGGAGTTAAGCTATCCGACATCAGAGCAATTGATCGTTTTTGTGAGCCTCCGGAGGAGGGTAAGCTCTAGATGCCATATCATAGTTCCTTATATTTCATATCTCCATGAGCAAGGGCGTGGGCTATGCAGGTAGTATTGATGCATTATTTTTCGGTTTTACGCAGGGTTGATGTGTGAATTGCTGTGGAGTGATCCACAACCTCAGCTTGGTAGGGGACCAAGCAAGCGTGGCGTTGGTCTTTCATTTGGTGCAGATGTAACAAAAAGATTTTTGAACGAGAACAATCTAGGTGCTCTTTCACGAACGAACACCTATTAATTTACTGGCAACTTCTTACTGTACTATATTCACAATAAAATATCATTCGCTCAATATATTCTCTTACAGAACTAGTAGTGCGGTCACATGAAGTTAAGGATGAGGGTTACGAGATTGAGCATGACGGTAAACTTATTACTGTATTCTCTGCTCCAAATTACTGCGACCAGGTAACGTTGCTTTGCCTATCGAGCTTATTTTAAAGCCAGTTTTGAGCTTCTATATTTCACTCATTTTAATCGAGCTTAAAGCTTGTAGCTAGAGAATTATTTTAGTGTGCATTATGGTTTTTTCTATTTCATTTGCAACATTTATTTTTTCAATTCACGAAAACTAGAGTAAACGTACAATTTTGCAAACGGAAGTAGGATACTGGAGACATCCCTCCTGGATGCTTTCCTCTGTTTTACATTTTCCCATGTTAGGCTACAGCAATTCTTACTATTCAAGTACATTCTCATGTACTTTCTATGCAAATATTAATAAGCTGAAAGTTTCCTGCATCCAAAGTTAATTGTGTTAGTTTTATACAAAATTGAAGCCTGTCCTTGCATCTGAATTTCTTTTAATCTTGCCACAGATGGGAAACAAAGGAGCATTTATTCGTTTCGAAGCACCCGATATGAAACCCAACATTATTACATTCTCAGCAGTGGTTAGTAGCTTCCCTCCTTCATATGCCATATGAACATTTGCTGCTTTTTGCTAGAAGTGGATTTCAATTTGCGTACTCAGTTTTTCGTATCTTTTGCATTGCAGCCACACCCTGATGTGAAGCCAATGGCATATGCAAACAACTTCCTAAGAATGTTCTCATAAGCTATATTTATTATTTTTCTTTTGTTTTACTGCAAGACACTCTTCTTGCTTCTCAAAGTGCAGAAATCTTGAAGGGCTCAAACTTGGTTTGGTAGATCAAAGGATAACATGTGTATATTGCAAGAATTGCTATTTTGTCTGGAAATATAGGCTAAGTTGCTTCAATTTAGGTTTACCATGCCACAACATGATGCTTCTTTATATGTATTTACATTAATTTTGTGTATGCTTCATATCATGTTTTGTTGTTTAAGGTTCCATGATTGTTAAACCCATTATTGTCCACATCTTGGCTACTACTTAGTGTAAATCAATAAATCTTGAAATTTAACCCCAAAATGGCAAAAAGATTCTTGTCTCTCTCTCTTGATTTTCTCGCTCATCCTCATAAATTTCAAGAAACATAACTTGGCCCTACATTTGGCTTCAATTTCTCATTCAAAAATAATGACCCCACCCCCATCTTTTCAATCAAGTCTTGGCTCCAACTCCATTCACTCTCACTTGAATCGAATGTGATACAACAAAAATTCCTCCCATGTTAAAAACCATTCCTTAGTTCCTCACTCCCTTCACCACCACCACCACCACCACCACTCAAGACAAAGAAGAAACAAAATGTTCTCTTCATTCCCACTTCTTCTCCTACTAATCTTTCTCCCCCTCTCCACCAATCACAACATGAATCCCCATGAACTTGAAACCTTGTACAAGATCATGGAAAGCTTCTCTAGTGATCAGAATTGGAGAGCCTCCTACCCCAACCCTTGCCTCCCCAGCTCCGGTTGGACTGGAATCGAGTGCAAATATTCGCCACTCGACAACTACTACCATGTGAACAGACTCGACCTAGGTACCCCTCCAAATCCAACCTGCAAGAACTCAGCCACATTTCCTTCAGAAATCTTCCACCTCCCAAATCTTGAATCACTATTCATCTTCCAATGCTTCACTCAATCACCCACAAAAATAACACTCCCTCTCCCTTCCATCAACCCCACTCTCCAACAACTTAGCCTAAGATCAAATTCTGCACTAATTGGGACAATCCCACCTCAACTCTCCACTCTCAAATCCCTCCAAATCCTCACATTGTCACAAAACAGGCTAACGGGCCGAATCCCGGATCAAATCTTCACCTCCACCTCCCTCCTACACCTTGATTTGAGCTACAACTTGCTAATTGGCACAATCCCATTAGAGCTAGGCAATCTTGGAAACCTTGTTGGCCTTGACTTAAGCTACAACAAGCTTGCAGGCCCAATCCCTCCCACATTAGGCCATCTTAGAATACTCCAAAAGCTTGATCTCAGCTCCAACCTACTCACCGGCACCATCCCAAACTCCATCAACCAGCTCCAATCTCTAGTTTTCTTGGCATTAAGCAACAACTTATTACATGGCTCCTTCCCTAAAGGCCTCATCAACCTCAACAACTTGCAGTACTTCCTAATGGACAACAATCCCATGTCCGGTTCCCTGCCCGAAGAAGTCGGGCAGCTCAAGAAACTGCAGGAGCTGAGACTATCAAACTCCGGCTACACCGGTACAATCCCATCTTCATACTCCAAGCTCCTCAACCTCAGCTCCCTCTCATTACAGAACAACCGCCTCTCCGGCCCAATCCCGCCCGGGTTCACTAATCTCTCCCACATCTACCACTTGAATCTGAGCAGGAACTTTCTAGAAGGTCCTCTCCCTTTCAACTCAACTTTCTTGAAGAGGCTGGGGAGGAACTTGGACCTCAGTGGCAATTCTGGCTTGTGTTTAAGCCCCAATGCAGAAGATGGTGCTGAGATTGGAGTCAATGTGTGTGGCATTGGCAGAACAAGCAAACCGATCAACAAATCTGAAGCTGCTCCACTTTCTTACAATCTGTTGTTGATCACTATTGGCTTCATTATGATTAGTATTATTCTAAATCTTGATCAAATACTTAATTTAGGGTAGGTGATTAAATGTGAGCCAAACATCAGATTCTTGCTTCATTGTAGTTTTTCACTGTCTGTACCATCTTTAACTGTGCGTGGCAAAATAATAGAGCTAATTAAATCATACCTGCATATTATAATACTAAAACAAAGATGTTTGTTTTCATTACCGTTCCCAAGAGAATGTCTGAAATTCTCACCATCCACCATTTTTTCCTCAAAATTTTTCACCTAGGCTACTGTTACTAGGAATTTTCAGATTACTGTCTGGTCTGGCAGCAAACAAAAATCAAGATTTCTTCATCCCATAAAATAAAACAATATTATTTTCAAGAAAAAGAAGATGGGTATTTATTTTAGAAATTGAAGGTGTGTGTGTGTGATTAAACAAGACAACTGAACACAAGGGCTAACTGGATCCCACATCGTTCTTGAATTCAAATTACTCTCCTACTTTTAAAATCTCTTTTTTGCAGTACAAAAGTTTGCATCTTCTGCTGTAAGTTGGCCCATTATTTGCCTACTCCAAACTTGTATTACAAACATTTTGGTTCGGTAATGAGTGATCAGTCCTTGTCTTAAATATTTACTGTCAAAATCTTGGCACTTTTTTAAACCATTTTCATAAACTCCAAAGAGCCTTGATTGCAGTGGAAGATGCAGTACTAGAATTTATTGTAATTAACATGAATTTATTACAGTTCAGTAAACTTTGTCGTGCTTTACCTACCCTTTTCATACTAGTTAGTTTCGCCCTTTTTTTTGAAATTCTACATTTTTGGCACCCTCGATCTATCGTATTTTTGGATCCGCCCATATTTACACGTAATTGGGAGAAGAGAACCAAGTGGCTGCATAGAGATGGCTGAATTCAACCTTAATATCTACCCTATTCATCCACACTACTAAAGTAAAAAGATACCTCAATCCAAACTGTAACAACATATATAGCTGTCTCAACACAAGACATGAATATGATTGAAATAACAGCAAAAACCTAGATCTACTATTTGCTTTTCTTGTTCCTCGTGACATTTTTTAAAATATTACTCCCTCCGTCCCATAATTCTTATCCACTTTCTTTTCGGCGCGGTAGTTAAGGAGAGTTGTGTGTAAAGTTATATAAAGCTGTAGATCCTATAAAAAAATTGTGTGTAATAATTTGCTAAAAAAGAAAGTGGACAAGAATTTTGGGATAACCTAAAATGATATAGTGAACTAAAATTATGGGATGTAGAGAGTAATATACATGTCCCTCTATAATACTCACTCCATCACATTATTTTCGGCTCAAAATTTTTCGATACGGGAATTTAGGAGCTTATGTTTAGTTGGTTTATTCAGTGGTACCCACATCGTTAAAACAACAGAAGAATAATCTTTTATACTAATTTGTTGCCATTTTCGGTATAGGTCACTAAGGTGAGTACTAATGGAACTTTTCAATAGGGAAAGCGAGCCGAAAATAATGAGACAAAATTATATTCCAAGAGTTAAACGTAGTTTCTTTCGAAAATGGTGCACTCATGTATATACACATTAGTTGAATGAAATACGACACTTGTAAAATTATTACATATGCAAGACATAAGAGTATAAATTGTGGGATACGGGTTTTTTCTTCCCATTTGTTGTGTCAATGTGAGGAACAAATATTCTTCCTTCCCAATTGGTCCAAAGAGAACATGAACTAGAAAACAAAGGCTATAGTAGAGATTAGAGAGTAGAGAGCCACCCTCTCCTTATATTTATTTTTATTTAATTTAACGTTTCTTTTTCTTTCTGATTTCCAATGAGAGGGAGATAGAGAAACGTTCACTCAGTCTGTTTGGTACACTAAATTACTAAAAAAATATTGTTCTTATGAAGTAAACTTGATGAGATGTCTATTCCACACACCAATCACTTTTTGTAGCTAGCTTTTAACCTTAGAGTGAAAGGAAAATCTGATTTGTAATTTTTTCCAGAGAGAGAGAGGGGAAGTTGTATAATGCAACATGCATGCAACGTGCAAATAGCAGAATATGTTATGTGAAAGTGGGAAGTAGTAATTAAATTATTCACCTTTGGAAATCCATCTATTTTTCAAATTTTGGGACATCAACATAATTATGCAAGTACAGTTTTATTACACACACACACACACACTTAATTGGGCCCCACCATCCAAGTAAAAGTGATGAGATGTCAATTCCATTGAGCCATCACTTTTTTCTCTTTGTAAGCATAGAGAAAGCTTTATAGGCAGTAATAAACAACAATATTGGAAACTGATAAATGCTAACCACTTTTAACCCTAGATGGCAAATTAAAAGTGACGTTTAATTGTTGTGGAAAGAGAGAGAGTTTAGTGCTGAGAGATGCTTGGAGTAGTTGAAACATGCAGGCTATAATCAAGGAAATAATTCATTATGAGAAATAAATGAAAATGACTCAAAATTGAAGGCATAAAATATGAGATAAAGCCGAAGTTTTAGCCGATTGCAGGTATGTCTCGTAAAGAAAATGTCGTGCAGAAGCTCACGTGGGGAAATGAAACTGACTTGCGCTGTTTTTCTTGGACAAAAGTGAAATGTTTTCTAGGTGAGTATTAATTTCTCACCGATCTTTTACTCCATATGTCAATATATCATGCTTTTCTTTGTCACAACTCATATTTTCATTTTGTTGCAATTTATTACAACATTTATCTTGGTTGTATGAAACGGATTCAAGATTTATAATTCGGGTGAAAATATATAAAGAGAATTCAGAGTGTGGTCCCACGCGCACCCCTGAACTCGACTAGGTTAAAAATATCATAATGTAAGAGTTAAATTCTACAAATTTACTCTTACTTACTGTCACTAATTTTATATATAAACCAACTATTTATCATTTGATTTTTTATATTTTTTATTTTTTAATTTTGTTTGAGTGAATTGAATATTTGAGACTGAATCAATGTTTTTGAGAAGCCCATTCAATTAATGGGCTAATACTCGCCCCGTTTAGACTTATTGTTGGACGGTGGCCCAGCCCATTATGTTTCTCTTGCGGCAATAGTTTTCTTCACGCTGAATCCATCGGGAAAGCTTCTGTTCATTTACGGCAATGGTTTCTAGGCATATTTTAGCGCGGCTGGGAGCCCGAATCCGGCCCGTTTGTGGCAGTTCACAGCCCGCGAGTCGCTACCTGAACCTTGAATTTCACCGGAAGCTCCAAATCCGGGACTGTTCGGATGCTCCGCCGCCATCTGCAGCCGCTCCGGCTTACGCTCCTCCACTGACGGCTAATATAGGTTCAAAGAGCTCTTTAAATGAAACTGAGCTGAAGAAGTTCGCCGCCATTTCCGAGACATGGTTTTTTAAACATTATGTTTGTTAATTTTGAAGATTTTGCTGGATTTTGCTTTGTTGTTTTATCGATTTTGTTTGGATTTTTGTTGAATTGGTGTTAGGTGGGATGCTGATGGACCTTTTAAGCCGTTGCATGCGATGAATCCGACGAGACTTGCTTTTATTAGGTCGACTTTGTGCCGGCATTTTGGGTAATTTTACTATGTTTTTGCAAATTTAGTTGTTTCCACGATTCTATGGCATATGCAATTGCACGGAACTCCGTTAACTACCCGAGAATAAATTTGTGGAATCTACCCGAGAAATACACTAATTAGCACTCATTAAAATGCTACTTGGATGACCTTTACATTCTGATTAATGCATCATGTCTCAGGAAGGATCCACTCTGTTCAAAGCCATTTGAAGGATTAAGATTTGTGGATGTTGGTTGTGGAGGAGGTATTTTATCCGAGGTATGAACTATTTTGATAATATTTAGATTGATCGATGTTTGGAGATCTTACACTCTGAGTAATAGGAGCTTGTTGACTGTTCTTCTTCTTCTATTAGTTATTGTTATTGAATTGATTGTCAATTGAGTTAACTTATAGATCTTAATATGTATCTTACGATGACTCTTTCTGGCCTTTAATATTCATTGTGTCATGTTTCAGCCTTTGGCGCGTATGGGGGCAAGTGTTACCGGAATTGATGCCGTGGAAAAGAACATCAAGATTGCACAGCTTCATGCGGTATGCTTTATTGAGGAATGAAAATACGAAATCTACCAGTTCTATGCATTGCATACACAGTTACAAGATGCATTTTCTAGTGTATCTTTTATTCTGATAGTGCAAGTTCTCTAGCTAAATCAGAAACCATTTTTGAATGACTGAATGCAAAACAGTTCAACATCACTGAAATTGTAATTAGAGAAAATTGAAATGGAATGAGTGCAATTTCTTTTCCGTGCAGCAAATTTTTGTAATCGCAGAACTCCATGCATGGGTCTAAAATATGATTTAAGAATGATATTAGTTCTGGGTTCACAGGTAGTTGAACATCTTGATATGTTCTCTTCTCGACTGTCTGGGCATGAAATTTAATTATTATCTTCTGTTAACCTCTCTCTTATAAACATGCACGGCATTTATATAACCAAAAAAGTTCATGTTGTTTTTGTCAGTAAGAGAGTGTATGTATTTTGCAGGATTTGGACCCTACAACTTCCCGTATTGACTATCTTTGTACAACAGCTGGTATACGTCATACTTATATAGTTATATGTTCAGTGTGAAGGTTAAAACTAAAACAGTTGATCAATTATCTTGTTTATTTTACATATTTGTGTCATTTCTCTAGTATTTTTGCAATGTTGTGTTTTCATATTTGCTTGAGTCGCTATAACCATGTACTTATTCATGGAGATATTTGTTACAGTTTGAGAAAAAGTATCTTCTCATTGTATATCAAGGAATGCTAGACCGGAAAATTTTCGTTACATACCTATGGTATATAACTTTGTATGTCTTTGTAATATTATGCATGTTGTTAGTCAGCCACCCTTTATTCCTCTTTCCTTTCCCGATGTTTATACATGGTGTAGGCCTTTTGTCGTATTCAAGATCCATTGTCTGATTCATCTATAAAAAATTTGCCTTTTGAGCTTCTAATCCTATTCGTCTGAAGCTGATACAGCTGCTATGGTTTGACAGAGAAATTGGTGGAAGAGCAGAAAACATTTGATGCTGTACTTGCGCTGGAGGTATGTTATAAATGCTTCAAATGGGTATTTTACAGTTACGTGATTTGTCAACAATTTGTAAATCATTATATTTCGTCTGCAATTATTTGTTTATTTTCGGTAAATCCTTATCTTCTGCTCTTTCATGCTTCTTGACTTGGCCGATGCACTCTTACTATAAAGTAATACTGAAATCAATGAATATGTCACCTTTTTGTTACTTAGATTTCTGATTGTTTACATGATATCCAGGTAATTGAGCATGTGGCAGATCCTGCTGATTTCTGTCAATCCTTGTCCTCTTTAACCAAATCCAGTGGAGCAACTCTAATCTCAACGATTAATCGATCAGCAAGAGCATATGCAACAGCTATAGTCATGGCAGAATACGTCTTACGTTGGGTAATGTTACTTTTCCACATCCCTTACGGATGTTCAGACCTTCCTTGATGAATCATGCATATTGAAATATCAGTACCTGAGATTCAACTTTTCATCTAGAAGACATGTCTCATGAGAATTAAAGCTTGCTCTAGTTACTTGTAGGCCTATCTGCACCTCATTATTCAGATTATTGGTCTGTAACATACGGAAAAGTCTCTGTTCCACAATTTGTACTCCTACATATCACAATCATAATAGTTTGCGAGTGCCGTATGTATTAATTTGAGGAGTGTGGAGTATACAAAAAATCTATTTTGTTCTTCTGACTTATGTAAAACTTGCAGCTCCCAACAGGCACACATGAATGGTCAAGCTTTCTCACCCCAGAAGAGCTAGTCTTGATTCTTGAGAGAGCTTCTATCTCTGTAAGTCACAAGCAAACTATTTTTATTCCTTTTTGTTATACTACTTCTGCCCCTCTAAAAGAGACTTCCTAGTAAAAGTATCTAATTCTAAAAAAATAAATTGTGTGGATCGAATTTAAGTACAAAACATCACTTTAGTTTTGAGTCCCTTTTAAGGGTATGGAGGTAGTATATGTAGCTGATTGTATTCTGGTGCAGGTGGAGGAGATGGCTGGGTTCGTTTACAACCCAGTGAGTGGGCGATGGTCGCTCTGTGACGATATTGGTGTAAATTTCATAGCATACGCTACAAAGAACTCAAAATAGATCATTTGTTTATTGTAAGATAATAATGATCCGCAGCCCAACGTGGGCAGCTGAGCTTATCTCATCCTACGGATAATATGTTTTGTGCAACCCAAGACAGAAATTATGACATTCATGTGTGTGTATTTATGTATGTCTGTTCTGTTTGGATAATATTCAATGTTCGTAAATAATCTATGTAGCATCAATTGTAGAAGTGGATGGTCTGTTTAATTATTTTCTCGTATTCAGTTTAAATAAAAGTATATTTTAATATGAATTTAATAATCTTTTGGAATTAAGGTATTTGACATATTGAATTATAGAGAGAAATTATATTAATGCCGACCAGATCAATCCATGCTATGTAGTTAAACTAGGTGAAATTTTATTTTGTCTTAATTTACGCCGGTGTTTTTAGTAAATTAAATAAATAATCGTGTATTTATTCGAACATTTTGAATCCGGCAAAATTGGAAATTGTCTATTTTTTCTTATAAATAATAATTTTACATATTTAAAAACTTTTTTGTTTGCTGTAACATACGAGTAATTCTGTTATTGTTTTAAGACGTGGGTGGGGAAAGTGGAAACCATCGGTCCATTTGTTGAAGCGCGAAGCGGCATCTCTCTCTCACACCGCACCGCACCGCACGGCACGTACACGATCGGCTAAACGTTGAAGTTGTTTGTGGAACTGTTCGATTGAGAACGAAATTGAAGGAAGAATGGAAGGTGTTAATCATTCAACAGTTGCTCGAGGACGCTTGGCGGTGCTCTCAGCTCACCTCTCTGCTTCATTTGATCAAGCCGGCGCCGGAATTCTGGAAACTTCCAGCTGCACCGCCGCCGTGGCACCGCCGCCATATCTGAAAGGACTTTTGACTGTAATCGATGATCGTACTGGCAAAAAGTACCAGGTTGAGGTCTCTGAGGAAGGCACCATCAAAGCCACCGACCTTAAAAAGGTTTATGTTAATTTATTTTTTTATTAGTTGTCTTCTTATGTGGTGGTGATTATGATCCATTACAGTTGGAAAGAAGTCTGTCAGTGCGAATTGTGTCATTAGTTCATTTAGTTTTTGTGATTATATTTATTTGTGGAGAATTTTTGCTGCTAAAATGCTTCTTCTCGGAAAAAAATTGGGAATGGAGCTTTGCGTGTGGCTGTGTAGGTGAAACTTTTGATACCTCCATTGATTAATTGGAATAATGATTTCGTTTCTAGTTTGTGTATTACCTTGATGCATGTCAACAATTCAATTGAGTGTTGCAGATAACCACAGGGAAGAATGACAAGGGGATCAAGCTTTATGATCCAGGATACATTAACACTGCCCCAGTGCGGTCGTCGATATGCTATATTGATGGGGACGAAGGGATTCTTAGATACAGGGGTTATCCGATTGAGGAGCTGGCTGAGGGGAGTTCCTTTCTTGAAGTGGCTTATCTTTTGAGTAAGCTTTACACTGTTGCTAATTGTTCTTCTTCGCATTTGAAGGAATAGTCCAATCTGCTGCAATTACGTTTCGTAAAACTCTACCATAAATAATTTGCTGATTTTGAGCATAAACTACATGATATTGTTCATTCATATGTGAGAAATCTCTCACTTTCTAGGTGCTTTTGGTTGAGAAATGTCCTTACTGGTGTTGTATGACAAGTAACACTTTTGAAGTACTCTCTTTTGGTTGGTAATGGAATGTCTGCTTGCATTGTTTATTCATTCCATATACTGGCGAATCCACTAGTCAATTTGGTTTTCCCATCGGTTGCTTTTTCACTGTTTCTTCATTGAGTTATTGGTTCTTTGTTGTAGTGTATGGCAATTTGCCATCTGAAGCTCAGTTGGCAGATTGGGAGTTTTCCGTCTCGCAGCATTCAGCTGTTCCTCAAGGGATATTGGTATTTGTCCTCTAAGTTGTCTTCGTTTTCCTGCATCTGTCCAACGGAACAATCTTTTTCTGCTCTTCTCTTTGCTTTTAGTCATACTGCTTCGATGTGGCTTGGAATCTTGTCCAACTTATTTTTTTGTGATATGTACTGTTTCTTGTGTGTTGCTTTGTTATTTTATGTTGTTTCAAAGTACCTTGCTTTTCAGGTTTGTTGTAATATGTGGGTAATATGCTGCTCAACCCTGATTTGCTGAAGGCATTTGACCATTTTCTTCAGGATATTATACAAGCAATGCCCCATGATGCTCACCCTATGGGTGTTCTTGTTAGTGCTATGAGTGCTCTTTCAATCTTTCATCCAGATGCAAATCCAGCTTTAAGAGTAGGTTTATTTTATAGATGTGAATTCACCTTTACAATTCCAGCTTTACAGAATTCATCATGTTGTAACAATACTCTATTCTCTGTTTATTCATTTACGTAGGGTCAAGATATATACAAGTCTAAGCAAGTGAGAGATAAACAAATTGTCCGCATACTTGGAAAGGTGATGCCAATTTCTTCCTTCACGTCAGCTACTAGCTGTAATACTTGGATCATGTCTCTAATTTGCTTTCACATATTTCACAACTTTGTACTGCTATTCATGATATTTTGTGGAAGCATTACTAAGAGCCTATGAATTAATTTCAGGCACCAACGATTGCGGCAGCTGCATATTTGAGAATGGCAGGGAGGCCACCTGTTCTTCCATCCAGCAACCTCTCATACTCAGAGAACTTCTTATATATGCTTGATTCATTGTATGTGCTAATTCATTATTCGTTCCACTTATATTTTTAATCTTACGATTAAGATCAACTTTGAGATCCTAGTTTAAATGAACTGACTTTCTATTTCTGGGTGAGGAAGAGTAGTCACTACCATGTCTTACATTAGCAAATGCTTACTTTCTATGAAGCTAGAGATAATGTCCTAACTAAACGTTGATGTAAAAAAACAGGGGCAATAGGTCCTATAAACCAAATCCTCGGCTTGCTCGTGTATTAGATATTCTTTTAGTATTACATGCAGAACATGAAATGAATTGTTCCACTGCAGCTGCGAGGCACCTTGCTTCAAGGTTATATCCTTTTCTCTTCTCTGTACAATAAAAAACCATCGCCTTTGTTCTGTAACTTGGAAAATCTGTTTCTGCAGTGGTGTTGATGTCTATACAGCCCTTTCTGGTGCAGTTGGGGCTCTATACGGTCCTCTTCATGGTGGAGCAAATGAGGTATTCATCATTTAGTTCTGTGAAACTACTTCATACGAATGTTTTAGTGAAACAAGAAGTAATAAGGATAAGACCTTTTTCTGGTATTGTTATTCAGTGTTCACGTTGTATTATAATCCAAAGAGTGATTTCATTTTTTATTTTGTAGGCTGTGCTTAAGATGTTGAGTGAGATTGGAAGCATAGACAATATTCCTGATTTCATTGAAGGTGTAAAGAACAGGTCGGTTTCCTTCTAAGTCCACTATCTTTCTATGGCTATTAGTAAAAGGCTACGTGGATGGATTTAGCATTCTATGTTAGTAAACTGTCATAATCTTTAGGAAGCGTAAGATGTCTGGTTTTGGGCACCGTGTCTACAAGAACTACGACCCCCGGGCTAAAGTCATCAAGAAACTTGCTGAGGAAGTATTTTCAATTGTTGGAAGGGATCCTCTAATAGAGGTGGGTCTGTTTAAAGTGCATGTAAATCATAACTCCTGCTGCCTGTATCTCATCAACCAGTTTCATGTCATTTGCAGGTGGCCATAGCTTTAGAGAAAGCCGCCCTATCAGATGACTATTTCGTGAAGAGGAAGTTGTATCCTAATGTTGACTTCTACTCTGGCTTAATTTATAGGTACACAATTTGGATGTGTGATGCTGTCATTTTCATCTTCATTGATTTTGATATCTTCATAGTAAATTCTCCATTTCTCTGTTCAGGGCAATGGGTTTCCCCACAGAGTTCTTCCCTGTGCTGTTTGCAATTCCTCGAATGGCTGGCTATCTATCTCACTGGCGAGAGTCTCTCAATGACCCTGATACAAAAATCATGAGACCAGCACAGGTAATTTTACTTAGCTATCTTTCTTAAGTCCCTTTGAGCATTGTTCAGTTTTACTGAGAATAGGTCAATTACTTGGTTTCAATGGAGAGATTAACAAGAGTCCTCCGAAAGGAGGGCGTTTCGGAGTGTTCATATGTCGTATCATCTTACATTCTCCTATTTTGATATTTGCAGGTGTACACTGGAGTGTGGCTACGGAACTACATGCCTCTAAACGAACGGATGACTTCGAGAGAAGAAGATAAACTCGGTCAAGTTTCAGTTTCCAACGCAACGAGGAGGCGTTTGGCTGGTTCAGGAGCATAACTCACTGCAGCAGATTCTCTGGTCTGTTTTTTCAATCTAGAATAAGAACTGATCTTAGCACAAAAATGTACTAGTACTTTTGCTCAATTTGATTTAGCAAATAAAAGATGGACCATCATTCTGTTACTACCTTCACTCTTTGCTGCTCTGTTTTGGGCTATCAAGTGAATTTCTTAATAGCTGCTACTAGAAGTTGATATGAATGAATTTCACACAACAAAATACTATGAATTCTTCAATATTAGAAACAGATTTAGAGGAGAGAGAGAGAGAGAGAGAGAGAGAGAGAATGCACACACCTTCACATTCACATGAATCTACCAATTTTTTTTCTCTACTTGCCAGCCTCTATCTTGAAGCCAGCCATCTCTGCCTCACGGCAAATCTCCTTATACTTAGCTAACCTCCCAGAAGCCAAATAAACCGCACTCACCTCCCTATAAATATCAAATGTAGGAACCAAACCAGACTCCTTAAGCTTAGCAAAGTATCTCCCAACCCTATAGACATCATTGGAAGCAACAAAGAGTCTTATCAGCACCCGATAAGCCGGCAGATCAACCGGACAATTCGAACCCTCCATCTCCCAAACAACCGCCATTGCATCCCTAAACCTACCCTCCAAACACCGGCTATGAATCAAAGTAGTGTACATCACCACACCGGGAAGGCTACCAGAGTTTTTAACCCAATCATACAAGCCCTCCACTATATCAAACCTTCCCAACTTTGTACATACTTTCATGATAGCCGTACAGTCTTGCTTACTCAACACAAGATCCTCCCTTCTTGCAAGCTCTTCCAATAACGGCAATGCCAACATTCTCTTATCCGGACACTTCCCGAGTTCTATTATCACTTTAGCATAAACACCGGGAGAAATCACTCTTTTACACTTCTTAGCAGCAGAGAGAAGCCTACAAGCAAGCTTAGTGTTACCTGCTCGAGCAAAGCCTCTCACGATCGCCTCATAAACGCTCTGGCTAGCCAAGTTCAAGAACTTATCCAACTCAAACGGCATTTTGAGTTCGCGCTCTCTTGCCAATACCTCAACCGTAGAGGCAAGAATCCGATCATCGGGGAACAAATGAGGCTGGTTTTGAACCCAGCAAAAGACATGTAAAGCTCTGTGTGGAAGTCCCATATGCCCTAACTCCCTCACTGTCATCGATAAGGACCCTTTTCGGAGAAATCTGCTCCACTTGTTAAGTACTAAAGAGACATCCTCATCAGGAGGAAGGGTTTTGATTTCCTTAGCTAAGGTGATCAAGAAAGTTGGATTCTTGTAAAGGTGATTAGACACCGGCTGCCTTGAGGAACAAGTAATGTGAGTTCTTATCAGTTTCTTGGACGTGGGAAGTCCCAAAGGTCGGATCTTGTGAGGAAGGGGGAGCGGGAGAGGCCGGTCACGGGCCGGGTTTCCGGGTTTCTGAGGAACCCGGCCTTTGAAAAGGGATGAAATGGCATCGATTTCATCAGACTCCCATACTATATTTCCATCCTCTTCATCAAAATTGGAATGAAGGGAAACTGATTCTGATTCGGATTCGGATGGAGAGGTTTCACTTTGAAAGGGATGAATCGGAGGATAGAAGTCCGGCGGAGCCTCAGTGCGGCGGCGGTGGCGGAGGTTCTTCGGGAGCTGCTGCTTTTTAGGGTTAGGTTTTCTGCTGCCGGAGCGAGATGCAAATGCGACTCCATGGGAGATTCTAGGAACGTTACTGCAGCGAAGCGGATTAGCAAACATGTAGCAGACTAAGCTCTCCATCCATCAAAATCAAAGCAATCTGCTAAGAAGTGTTAAATCGGTCCGTCAATTTCTCACAGGCATTTCATCGAACACCTGGTGGGACTTCCCCAACAACCATCTGATTAAACACTTAATTTGTTGTATGCGCTTCAGCTTCCAATAATCAAAAGCTCGTGGGTGTGATGAGAGAGTGAGAGAGGGGATAAACGAATTCCCAAAATACTCAATTCACCGCAGATTGACGAAATGAATGTCTTTTCTTGTTTGGTTCGGAAGTATTTCTATTTTTAGCCTTGTAGTTGTAGCTAACAGTATTTTTGTATATATATATTTTTTTTCTTAAATATCAACTATTTTTTAAATCACCATAATATTTTAAAATAAAAAATTAAAAATAATTAATTATAATACCTTAATAATTTGAGAGAGAGAGAGGCTCAGATATACGCACACGACGATGTGCTAATTTATTATCAAGAGGAAGAGCGTAGCCGATAGGCTAAACTCTGCAGCTACACAGAATTACACACTCTTCATCTTTTTATTCTAACGGAGTATGAAACCCGTTCAGGCGAATTCGCGGCGGAATTGGCACTGGCTCACGCCGCACATTCTGGGGAGCGATCGGACCATCCGCTCCACCATCTCCATCCGGCCGTACTTCTGCATATCCATCATCATCCCCTCCATGGCTTCGCACTGGCACTCCGGGCTGAACTCCTTCACCTCTCTGCAGCACTCCTCGAGGTCCTCCCCCCCGTAACGGGTGGCGGCGCCGCCACGCCTCATCTGCCCCTGCATCCACATCATGCAGCTCCTCATCGGCATCATCTGCTCCATCTCCATGTCGCACGATGACTCCCTGTAGGCGGAGACGCTGGCCGCCGCGGCGACGGCGATGAGGAGGACGATTAGGGCTGCGAGCTTGGCCATGGTGGTAAGTAGGTTGCTGATATGCTGTTTGATAGTATTAGGGTTTGTTGATTGGTAAGGAATTGGGGGAAGGAGGGTGCGGTATTTATAGAGGAATTGGGCGGAGGTGGAGGTGTTGTGGTGTCGAGATGGCGGAGCTCACCCTCCACGTACCTAAAATCATACATGCAAATGCGGCCATCGCCATTGCTGCTCTGCTTTGTATGTATTTGCATGAGCCAGCTTCTGAAAGCTACTACTCCATAAAAGCTTGGCATAATTAGGGTTTTGTTTGTTAATTTGAATGAAAACTTTCTCTGTTGTTATACTAGATCTCCAAAATCCCCAATTATTTGATAAGATTTTTCATGATTCAT
The DNA here is from genome assembly GCA_028984105.1 of Lavandula angustifolia. Lineage (NCBI taxonomy): Eukaryota > Viridiplantae > Streptophyta > Magnoliopsida > Lamiales > Lamiaceae > Lavandula > Lavandula angustifolia. The sequence goes on from CM054818.1 coordinate 22,643,935, forward strand.
ATAAAAGAATGACAAAAATTAGGAAAAATTTCACTCAACTGAGTCTTTAACCTAAGCTATGAACCTTACGATCTACAACATGTCACATCATCTGATACAGGTAACCTTCAACATCTTACGTTAATAAGGTATTACTCCCTCTGTCCTATCAAATACCTTGCTCTTTTCGGCACGATAATTTAAGAGTATGACTTTTGTTTATTAAGATAGAGTTGTGAATTGTGAACGTGAATCATAAAAAAGTGATTTTTGTTTGTTAATTTTATTTTGATTTTAGAAAACATGATGTTTGTATGGGACCGACAACATAATATTCGTTTTATAGAAAAGGGATAATAGTGTTGTCTTCAACTGCAAGATCTGCAGTTCAGTTAATAGACAGACTTACTCCAGTGCAGAATTTTCCCCAGAAAAAAAAAATTAGTGTACTCTAATTAGTGGGAAGCAGGGTGTGTGGGTAAAATAGGTAGTAATAACCAGTGAAAGATATATTGATACAGAATTCCTATGGTAATGTTATACATCTCTTTCATGTAATAACATACTTTGCAATGCTGCAAATCTGCATATCTTTATATGTATATCTAAACTACATATACACCTTCCTCAGCCACCGTAGCCCGGAAAGCTTTGGAATCGTGAAACGAAGCAGCCCATCCCTACGCAACAAGCGTAAGTAAGTTGATGTATAGTTTTACATGACTGTATTGAAAGTTAACTTACTGGATTTCTGCTGAAACATTGTCTCTTCTAGTGTTACTAGGAAGTGGCCACACAATTCGATACGGTCCTTGTAAAATCTCCCTTCTGTGGTAAGACATGACCGGCTTGTTGGAATCCGGTGCTGCACATGACCAGTTGAATCTTTTGCCACTTATGATCAAGCTGTAAGAAGAGATCACTTCATCATTAGGCCTAGAATTGAACTGGATTATGCACATTCGTATCTTTCGCTTGGATTAGTATGAAGCTATGAGACTTGGAATGAATTATGCAGATTAGTAGTGTGTTACCTTTGGTCATCTACCTCTACTTTTACGTTGTCGGTGCTCACACCAGGAATCTCTATTGTGAGGAGGTAGCTCAGTCCAGATTCTACAACATCCATTCTTGGTGACCATACTGATCCTGTATGGTTATATGGTTATAAGTCCCAAGAAAATTCATATTTCCAAAGACATGACATATTTCGTATGAACGATACTAAATTCACGTGAAAAATGACATATTGAGCCTCTCAAATTATGTTACGCGACTAGGAAAGAAGAATGAAGGGACTTGATCCTTCACTTACCTGTTTGTGCAGAGTTATGCGCGTTTTCCTCGGAGTGGAGCAGGGGTTGCCCACATTCTTTAGTTGGCCTTGCAAACACAGGAGCTTCTAGAGCAGAGTTAGTTTGCTCCACAGGTTGGAGTCCTTTGAGAGTTGGAACACCGGGTTCCACTCGAGCAGGTCTCGAGAATGAGGGTTCATCATCAAGAGAATCAGACCTCTTTTCTCCAGAATTCCTGGATTTGGAAGGAATGAAGGGTTGTACATAGTTCCCCTGTATAAGGGGAAAACTGATTCATGATGAATGGTAGATGGATTAGAAATTACATATTTGTGTAGCAGACCTGTTCGTTTAAAGCCGGCCTCATGTAGCAACCTTGAGAGGCTGAGCCTTGGCGAGCAAAGTTAGTTCTGTTGTCGTATCTCCGGATGACCGAGTTCAGAGTGTTGCTACAACTCTGAAGATGACCAAGCAAGCCAAGAGGGTGGAAGACATGTAACATAAATACTAGTACAATTTAGTAAGAAACTCTTGTATTTCATACCAGAGCGTATCACCATCTTGTGTTATTTGGTGATACCAGAGGATTCAAATGCATTCTCCTAGTAACCAAAATCCGACTTCAAGATACAAACACACACTATCATCCAAGTGAAGACACTGATCTTCAAACCCTGGACTTTTTCTTCTTTCTATTGCACAGACAACTAACATAATGAAGATCAAAACGAACAACAAATTTCCATTCTCCTAGTTAGTTTATAACACAATTTCTTGAAAATTAAGAAACAGTATATTATGCAGAAAATGTCATTACGATGGGGAGTGGCTGATATATCTTCTTGAAAAGATAAATGGGCTGCAAGAATCTTCGTTCTTCTTCTCACAATTTCACTCTCCATTTTTACCAACACCATGCAAAACTCAACCACACGGCAAAATCCTGTACAAGAATTTGGTTAATTTATTATGGGATTTGTGTTGGGGGTATTTTTCACATTCCCATCATTGTGATGTGAAATTTAGATTTTTTTTTTATTTTTTTCCTTTTTTTTGTGAAGAAAAGAATTTGAGCACAAAAAATGCACGATTGATAGGGGAGAAGGGATTTTTCTACTCCTGCACTCCCACCTTAATTTGTTCCATGACTTGTTTAAAATACATGCCACATGGATATTTTGAAAATAAAAAAATAAGAAACACATCATCAAGTATTATTTAATTGAAGTTAAATCTTTTTCGCGGGCCAGGGGGTTTTTTTTGGGTTGTGGGATAATTTCCGGGGGGGGGGGAGAAGCGTGTATCGCTATCTGTTCAAGCTCTTTGTGATGTGTCATCTTCTTGTTTGGGCAAAAATCAATTTAACTCTAATTTTATCAATTGATTGAAATTTTAGTAGTTCAAAATTAATACACGTGAAATAAAGATTAAGCAGAATTAATTATTTCCCAGAAATAAAGATCCAATTTCTTTTCATCCCATCAATTTTCTCGATGTGAAGTGACAGTACGAAGACAACACAAATCAACATTGGGATTTCAAAAGTCAAAAGTGACGGCCTTTAATTAATTTATCTGAAAATGTATGTTCATAACCATTCTTATTAAAAACATATAATAATAATTTTTGATTAAAATTAAAATTATAAAAATATTAAATTTTATCAATTTACACTCATTTTTCACTTGCATTCTTTTAGATTTGACTGCTATCGAGTGCCGAGGGGAGTCTACGGGTGTTGATATTACGCCACTAGTGTTGATTTTCATCAGATGTGCACTGCTTTGAATATCGATGGAATGCCCATAGAGTGTCTATGAGTGTTGTAGGGAGCCTAAAATTTCTATCAGCACTATAGGCACCCATAGGCACTGGAACAAAACACCATAGCCTAAAATTGCTATCAACACCATAGGCACCCATAAGCTTTCCCTTATTCACTGGAACAAAAATTTGAATATAAGTCCAAATAACGAAAATCTAAGGATAATTTAGTAATATTGGGTATTTGATGAACATAACTTTAAGAAAAATAGTACTATTGTGTTATTTTTAGTGGGAATAGATATTTCAACAAATCTCGCTTAATTTAGGCCATCTCCAACCGAATACTCTATTTTTAACACTATTTTCCAGTTTCTATCATATCAAACAGTAATCTCACTCCAACCCACAATCTCAAATTCATCATCAAAAAGAATATTCCCCATATATTCCATTTCATACTACTTTTTCTATTTTTACATCAATACCTATATATTTCTCAATATTATACATTAGACCCACAACAATTTCAAAAATAATTATATATGAAATATTTTTTATTATGTAACTATAAATAAATAAATAAAAATTACTTATGCATTAAATAATATAAAATTACATAACATGATAAAATAAAATTACAATAAAAAAGATAAATCCGTGCACATTCTTTAGTAGCCAATGAAGATTAGTATTCAATCTTTGGAATTGGTATACTCCGCCCACAAATGAGCAATTAATGCATTTCGAAGTTCAAAATGACCATTGTGATCTCTTATGTTATTGTAACGACGAACATAATCATTCATTGATTCTCGTTCATTCGACGAGAGATTTGGCTGTGGAGTAGTCTCTATTGTAGCTTCAATTGGGGCGGTAAGATCACGTTCATCTTCCACGATCATGTTATGCAGAATTATACATGCAGACATTATGTCCTTTAGCACTTCTTTCCTCCAATAATAAGCTCGGAACCACTGGAATTAATCATCGTAGAGATTATAATTAATTATGCTTAATATATTAATACACGTGGAATTAATGGTTGATTGGATGATTTCTTAAATGAAAATATAAATTAATGGTTGATTGGATAATTAAGCTCGGATCATGGAATTAAATGAAAATTTCCATTTAAGAAACAATCTATTAAATTTACAATACACGATTTTTTAATGGTTGATTGGATGATTTCTTTTTTCAATGAAAAATTCCATTTAAGAAAGAGCTATTTACATTTTCAATACACGTGGCTTGCTTCTTCCTTCTACTTCCTCCTTCCTCAACTTTTTTCTCCAGACGCCATTTCTTCTTTGTTATTTCTTCTTTCTTCCTTTTCTCCAACCAGCGACCATTTCCAGCAGGGTTGATCTGCAATTTTCAGAAGGGCTGATCTGTAATTTTCACAAGTATAAACTATTTTTACAGTTGATGAACAGTTAACACCAAAAATCCAGTAGCAGGTGAGAGAAAATGAGAATATTGTTATTTTACAGTTGTAAATCCAGTTGAGTTGGTCTTGATCTTCAACTGCAAATCCTAAAAATAGGTCCGGTTGGAGATGCTCTTATACTCCGTATATTCTACTATTCTTATTTTGCTTTTCTTTTGAAATAGTTCCATAATTATTATTTTATTTCTTAAAATAAAAAAATATTACAAATATTTTATTTGAGGATATGTATTTCCACGTTTCTAACATACCACACTTAAAAAAATAGAATGAGAATTGTGTTATGGAGGCAAGATCTTTTAATAAGGTAATGAATTGAGGAACGATCTTGCCGGGTGGGGATTCTCTATCCCATAAATGGTGTTCCATTGGATGTCTCACCTCTTAAAATATCCAAAATTCGACGAGGAGCTATACATTTCAAATTCCAATTTAATTAGCCATCCTATTGGAATGGAAATGATAAGTTAACCACGCCGCTTCGAAGCGAAAGGGGCGCTTTCCTCCCTTTCTAAGAGTAGTGCTTACGGACATGGGAGGGGAAAGACATCAGGGAACTAGCTATCCGAGCCCGAGGAATGGTGCTCATGCTTCAATTGTCTTCAGAAGTAGTGCTCTAGCTATAACTTCTCGTCGAATTTAGGATGTTTTAAGGCGTGTGACATCCAATGGGACACTGGGATAGAAGATCCCACCCAAATTGTAGGAGGAGAAAGAATTAAGAAGATCAAATACTCACAAAATATGTGTAATTAGAAGTGATTGGTAGAAGTAATTAACTGTTTGAATCGAAGGGTCTAATACCCAGATGACAAATCCATGACTGCGTCTCCCTCTCTCTCTCTCTCTTCTCCTCACCAAAGTTAAATTCAACGACGCAACGTGAAATACTCTAAACAAAGCAAAAGCAGGGCACTTTGAAATTTCAACTGGATTTCGAAAAAGGCTGAAAATAAAAAATAAACAACAAAAAAAAGGATATTTCTCTAGGCCAGAAGATCATTCGACTCATAATCATAATGGGTGGATGGCATTGGTGGGCCCATCAATCACGCAGCCGCACACGCGTGTATTGTGACGCCACCCTTTTATAACTCAAATATTTTTTAAATGCAATGGTGACCCACTAATACACGTTTGACGCCGCGTGATTGGTGGGCTACCGAGTGTCCTTTATAAATGGGTCAGAAGATCCGCGTTGTTTCTCTATAGGTGTTAAGTCAAGTCTGCTCTTCTTTTTCTCCTGCATTGATTACGCCCAGATCGTCAAATTTCAAAATTTTGACCATTGCGCTAATCTTGTTTTCTTCTCTATTTCTTTCTTTCTTACTTCTCGAGGTTTTGCTTTCTTTTTCCCCAAGTCTCGTGGGTTCTAATTTCCCTACTTTTCTTGTCTTTTTTTGTTATCCCCAGTTTTCAATCTAGGATTATATGGGATAATTTCAACGACCCTTTTCTTGATTCTTGAAAAGATTTATAGGGTTTTAGTTTTTATATTAATTGCAGTGTTAGTATAAGGAAATTCAAGATTTGTATTTGGCTGAAATAGTGAGGATTTTTGGTCTCTTGTTGCATTGATGATGCAAGGTTATAGCTCTTACTATTTGTAGTTTGAGTGTTCAGTCTTTGAGGTTGAAATAAGATTGCTGAGGAGAGAGATTTGAGAGAGAGAGTGATGGATGGATCAAACGGTGGTTCTAATTCACCTGCACCTTTTCTGTTGAAAACTTATGAGATGGTGGATGATCCTTCAACTAATCTTGTTGTATCTTGGAGTCATACTGGCCATAGCTTCGTTGTTTGGAATCCACTTGAGTTTGCAAGAGATTTGTTGCCTAAATACTTCAAGCACAACAATTTCTCAAGCTTCATCAGACAACTCAATACCTATGTAAGCCTCTTTGATGATTCTAGATGTTTCATCTCGTTGGAGAAACTCTTTCCTATGTTGTTTGATGACTACTTTGTTTGAGGTTTATGTTTGTGTGTTTAGTGGTTTGCCCACTTTCTTGCTCATCACTATGGTTAATGTTGTCCTTGGATGATTCTAGATGATTCTAGATGTTTCCTGCCCTTAGTCGAAGCTCCTTCCTATGCTGTTTGAGATTATTTGATCTGATCTGATTTTATTTCTATTTGTAGGGATTCAGAAAGGTTGATCCAGATCAATGGGAGTTTGCAAATGAAGAGTTCATTCTCGGACAAAGACATCTACTAAAAAACATCCATAGAAGAAAGCCAATCCACAGCCATTCAGGCCCTTCAACTGCACTCCCTTTCACTGACTCAGAGAGAGAGGAGTTTGAGAAAGAGATTGAAAAGTTGAAGCAAGAAAAACTCTCCCTTCAGTCACAAGTAGACAAGTACAAACACGAGAACCGAGGATACGAACACAAGCTGAGATCACTGGGGCAGACACTGCACACCATTGATGAAAGGCAGCACCACTTGGTTTCCAACTTGGCTCATTTGCTGCAGAACCCTCAATCCGAATCGCCGAACAAGAAGAGAAGACTGTTGGCTCTAAACTACTTGAAAGAGGAAGCCAATTTGAGTGAGAATATAAAAGTTTCACAAACTTCATCTCTTCCATTAGTGGACGTTGAGAAATTGGACACATCTCTAACTTTTTGGGAGAAATTCCTACATGGGCTTGATCAAACACCTTCAGAAAGTGATCTTGATTTCAACATCCCACCTTGCTCACCAGACTGCCTTATGCAAGAATCACCTTCACAAGACTGTCTTTCCTCTCTAGAGCTTGACACCTTAGCTATATCATCCATTGATATGGATATAAGTCTAGCCAAAAGTCCAAATTTTGGATCAGCTAAAGATCATGAAGAGAATGGCCCTTTTCAGTCTGTGCCACCTAATGATGTGTTTTGGCAGCAGTTTCTTACTGAGGCTCCTGCTTCTTCTACATTGCAAGGAGTTGAGCAAGAAGAGGAGTTGTATAATAGGTTGGATTTTAGTAGATTTGGTGATGAACACAAGCCTTGGTGGGTGGTAGATTGTCTTTCCCTCACTCAAGTTGAGAGGACTTGATTTGGGCTTCTCGCACATCGTTAGTCTAATTCGGTTTTTTGAAGATGGCTTGGTGGTGGTATATATTAGATGCATATTGTTTTCTTTTAATACTAGACTTTCATGGTGTTTCCCTATTTTCTTTTAGTTACTGGCCTTTTGCGCATATTATTTGATCATTGTGTATGCATAAATTAATTGATCATCTTCATCTGCTCTCTCTCCTAATGGCAGGTCGGTTTTCCTAATCATAAATATTACGAATGAGATTATATCTAAAGATGTATAGATCAAGAGGGAATCTCTCTCTTTTAAAGTCCAAGATTTAATTTTGTGAGTATAATTGCAAGAAAAAAAATAATGAACTTGACAAATGAATAAGATTGTAGAAATTTAAATAAAAACTTATAATCCACTCATTTTGGTAAAATTTTAAAATCGTAAACTTTTCATAAATGTATCCAAGAAATTTAAAATTTTTCGAAATTTCTCAAAAAAAATCGAGAAAATTAAATTCAGATTATCGGTTAGTGGACTAATAGGTGGACTCTTACATGGATTGATCTAAAAAAGTGCTGACAAAAACTCAAAACATATAGAATTCAGAGTAATGGAGTTGCAGTGATTATTAATTACCAAAATTGTAGTACTTTTGGGTTAAGAGTTGGATAGAGGGTAATAGGGTTTCGTAAACTTGAAACAAAGGTATATATTACCAGAAAACATTTAGCAGTTTAACTGCTGACAGGTATTCATCCGCCAACCAAGACATTTCACCTAATTTGGAACAGAGAACGAGCGGATCCAACCGGTACTTGTATCTCATTCTCTCTCTCTCTCTCTCTCTCTCTCATAGTTAGAAAGATCCAGTAACGGAATAAAAAGGGTCAGTTTTCGATCTATCTTTGTTTGATTTATTATATTTGTATAATTCTTGATCTTGATTTCCTTTTCCAAAATCTACTTTTTTTCGGTTATGGGAATGGGTTTGTTTCTGAAGATGGGCAAGATTTGAATTTTTGCTAGTTTTAGCTTCAAATTGAAGTAAATAATGTTGGCTCTTTTTACATATGCGATACTTGGTGTGATGATTGACAAGAGTTTGAATTTCTGGGATTCTTCTAATTTTGGGAAAAAGATCTGATTTCTCTCTACTTCTTTATGTAGTGTTCTTAATCTGGCAGCATACAAATTGAGGAAAGACGTTTACCAAACTGGTTCAGGTTGAGATTGTTGTTTTCTTTGTGCGATTTGTTAGTTCTTGATCAGAAGAACTGCCTTTTCTTATCAATTTGTTTCGAAGAAGCGAAAGAATTGATTATTGGGGAAGCATTATGAGGCATAGTGTTTAGTATTTAAATGGCTAGTAAAGAATGTGATGAAGGAAATAGTAGAGAGCAATTTGGAGAGTGTCGAGAATGGCAGCAGTTATGAATTAAAGAACAACACCAAGAGAGGAATAAGGCGGGATCCTTCCTTCTCGGGTTGGTATGATGAAGATGGAATCCCGCTATCAGCTCTATTGCAAAATGAGGACCTAAATGAAGGAGAATTCAATTTTATACCTTTGATTCATCCACAAGTGTTAGAAAAAGGAGCTGCAGACGGAGGCGGAGATAGACTCTGTTCTAGTGATTCTATCCATAGGATGGAACTCGGTGGAGGCAGCCATGATTCTTCCACTATTGGTTCGAGAAATGAAAATGAGTATGTGCCTTTCGACATTGAAAATGGGCATGATTCTGAACGACGTACCAATAGGAACAAGGATCTTGATCATTTCGATTACAATGGCGTATCTAGCAAAAAGTCGAAGAACCCTGTTTCTGTTGCTGACGTGTTAAAGACATTGTTCTTTATACTGGTTTGGTACACTTTCAGTACATTCCTGACACTGTAAGTCCTTAGGTTTTTTCGATTCTCATAGATTGTTACTTGTCAAGAATGTGTTTTTTACTTGTTATTTATGTTTATCTATTATTTTTTCTACTGGAACAGGTATAATAAAACATTATTGGGAGATGATATGGGCAAATTCCCTGCCCCACTATTAATGAATACCATTCACTTTTCCATGCAAGCTGTTCTTTCAAAGGGAATTACATGGTTTTGGTCTGACAGATTTCAGACCTCTACTATGTCATGGAAGGATTACTTCGTACGAGGTAGGATTACGTTCTGAAATAGGCATTCGTAGATCTAGAGATAAAACTAAGATTTACTTGGTCCATGTCCAAAAATTCTGTCTATTTATATTAATCACTTCAATGTTAAGTTAATGTTTACAAAAAAAATATTTTGTTATCCCTGTTGTCTTGAAATTTGTTAGTATCATTAACTTCCCTGACAACTAATGCTACAGATGGCCTTTGCCTTTCACAGTTGTACCAACAGCTCTCAGCACTGCGATGGATGTAAATCTAAGTAACCTCTCACTGGTTTTCATCTCGGTTACATTTGCAACTATGGTAGGTCATTCTTCTCTATCAAACGAGTTAAACTATTTTAGTTTTCAAGGACTATATTACTGCTTAGAAACTTTGAGTTATAAGATTCCTAAATTTTCTACATTTTGCTTATATAAGTTGCTGGTTTTGGATTTAGTTTCAGCTCTCCGTATATTAGTTATTTTGTGTTGTGGATTTAGTTTAGCTTTGCACATATGGACATAATGCGTTTTCGACTTATCTTGGAGTTACTTGTTTCCTACTACTGAAGAATCTTGTATTTCCAAGCATGCTTGAGTAACAAAGTTATTATTTTCTTGTTTGCAGTGTAAATCTGCAGCACCAATATTTCTCCTTCTTTTTGCCTTTGCCTTCAGGTATTTTTGTAATGCCATTTTAAGATAATATAATGTTTTATTTTTGGCTATAAGCTGCGTACAACTTTAATTATTTGAACGGGCTTTGACTTTTTTTTTTCTTTTCTTTCTCAAGATTGGAGTCACCAAGTTTTAAGCTGTTTGGCATCATCATTGTCATTTCAATCGGGATACTATTAACAGGTAAGATAATTCAATTAATCCGTCCTGTTGGGATTTTTTTGTGTCTTGGTGAGAAGATTTTGGTCAATTGGGGAATACGGGCCAGAATGCATTGTGATACTCGGATACAATTACATGTCAATTCATTTTGATGCTATATGTATGTAAAAGTTCAGTATATATAGTACATGCGTTTCTTTTTGAGTCTATTTTACAGTACAGATGAACTGTGACTGGAAGTTAAGAAGCTAGCATTTGCTCTGATTTTATTTCTGTACATGCCATGTTTGAGTGATTTTAAGTGTGATTTGTTGGTATGAACAACAATGAACAGCTTATATGTTACTGTATGAAGACGAATGCTGTTACTTCTGAAATGAAATATTACAGTCAACATTATCTCAGCCTTAATCATTTGCAGCTTGTATTTATCTCTTACCCCTTATACTGTAATGTAGTTGCAAAAGAGGCAGAATTTGAGTTTTGGGGTTTCATATTTGTTATGCTTGCTGCTGTCATGTCTGGATTTCGCTGGACAATGACACAAATTCTTCTCCAGGTATAAGAAGCTTTACTCAAATAGCTCGTTTTGGTGTCTGGATAACTTTCGTTGTTGTTTCTCATGGATTTTTTTTCTCCTTTCTATTGTTTCTGATGATTGTATTGCTGCTATCAAAACCGGAATGAAGAAAGAATCCTATGGTAAGTCAAACAACCCTTTCTTCAACATGTAAACTGTAGCCAGACTTGTATCATTTAACGTGCAAGTATTTGTGATAACGTGCTTTTGGCATAAGTAAATCTCGAAAATCTCAATTTCTGTAAAAATCAAAGCACGTATAATATCTCAATTTTTATCTCCGATTGCAAAACAGTTTCCATATAGATCCTTGATCCTTCCAATCTGATATATGCAGGCGAAAACCTAATCTTGATTCTCAATCAAGAACTGTAGACAGTAGCAATAGTTTATCATACCGCCTTTTGTATGAGGTTTTATGACACTTGCGTCCCTTTTCTAGGTCTTAAAAACCCGCTTACTTTGATGAGCTACGTGACTCCTATAATGGCACTTGCTACCGGTCTCCTTTCTTTGATACTGGATCCGTGGCACGAGTTCAGAAACAGCGATTACTTCAACAGCTCAGCGCATATTCTGAGAAGTAGTTTATTGATGTTGTTTGGTGGCACTCTGGCCTTCTTCATGGTAAAATTTCTAAATTCAACATATTATATACAGCTATGCATAATTACCCAGTATCCATAATTTTTTAGAAATGTATACTCATCTCTGTGAAGCTGTAGGGGCAAAGAGCTAATTATGAATAATTCCTAAGCATCAATTAGTCGCCGTGTTTTGCATTCTCCAGTCTTCTAATCTACGCAATTTCTCGACTCTATTGCAGGTATTAACAGAGTATATTCTTGTGTCTGTAACAAGTGCTGTAACAGTGACAATAGCAGGGGTTGTGAAGGAAGCTGTTACTATTTTGGTATTTAAAAAAGTCACCTTATTATTGATTATGAATCTTCTTCTCTAATTTCTTGGAATTTCATTTCAACTGATTATGGGACAATTAATACATTATCAGGTGGCTGTGTTGTACTTCCATGACAAGTTCACATGGATGAAAGGGGCTGGCCTCTTGACAATTATGCTTGGCGTCGGTTTATTCAACTGGTACAAGTAAGTACTCATGACTCCACCTTGTTAAGCTCAGCCCATCTGCAATTGCATGTTTTGAATTTCATATTTCTTTTGCCAATCAGATATGATAAGTTACAGAAGGGTGAGACATCCGTTGTGTCACCAATGGATAACGCACCTTCAAAATACGCTATCCTTGATGAGATGGATGAGGAAGAAGATACCCCTTTAAATCCGAATCAATGAAGTCGAGTAAGCTCATTAATCATTTCTCAACTGAGGATTTCTTATTCTCATGCATTAAGGTGTATGTATATGCTTTGTATTCCTTCCATTTCATCTGTACAAGATTAGTCTGATTCTTATGAGCATGTTGTCCTTGTTTCAGCCTTTAATCACATAATGGAGCCATGCACCTTCGATTCGATGCTGGGAAGTATTTGGATGTCTGGATGCTGGAGTTTTTGTCTGAATGGTTTACAAGCATCCTATCCTCTATCAACATTTTTCCACCAAGTGGTGTAAAGTTTAAACATTCCTTGAATCGTATCTCCTTACCACATTTGTAATAAGGCCAGTTGGAAAGAATTTTGAGTTGAGAGTATATTGTTTGTATTTATGTTCATCATCAACTTGATCATTGTATCCTCTGTAACTATGACAGTTAATTACTCTGTTTTGTTATAAGTGAATTTGTTTCATATGGGTTGGATCCGTCTGTTTTCATTTACGGGATAAATCCACAGCTACTATTGAAGTACGTACAAGATATTAATTATTTTAAAGTAATCATGTAATGTTACTTCTAGAGTCTTTGAAGCTAAACTACATCAGTCTTCTTCTCTGATTATTCTCTCTTGACCCACATAGCAAATAAAATTCCAACGGAGCAAAGAAAATTCAGACTCTCCCATCAATATATTGACTATGACTCCATTCTTCTGTTACGGTAATCTTTTCACAACTACAAAAAAAACCCCAAGAAGCTATGAATCTTATCTACATCATACTTGCAATTTCTTGCTCTGTTTTAGTATCAATATATGCATGGAAGTTCTTGAATTGGGCATGGTTTAGGCCAAAGAAGCTTGAGAAATTACTCAAGCAGCAGGGCTTTAAAGGGAATCCCTACAAATTCTTGCTTGGAGACTTGAAAGAAATCATGATGCTGGAGAAAGAATCTCTGTCCAAACCCATTAATTTCTCTGATGATTTTGTGGCAAGATTCATGCCATTTCTCCACAAGAACGTCAACAATTATGGTAAACACTTCAACACCTTGTGATTGGTATGTTTTCTTGAACTTGATGATGTTGTTGTAATGATCCCAGGTAAGAAGTGTCTTGTCTGGTTTGGGACTGATCCTGTTGTCTTCATCTGGGATCTTGAGAGGGTACGAGAGATTCTGTCAAAAAGCTTCGTGTTCCAGAAGCCAAGCAATCCAGCAGGACGAGTATTGGCGAAAGGGTTATTTAGCTATGAAGGAGACAAATGGGCTAAGCATAGAAGACTAATCAGTTCTGCCTTTCATCTTGACAAGATCAAGGTATCCCTTTTGCAAGAACACTTCATTTTCTTGAAGTGATAATACTAAAAAAGAGTAATCAAATTGATGCAGGAAATGCCTCCATTGTTCTACCTAAGTTGCCTAGACATGATGAATGAATGGGACAAGATCTTACCTAATGAAGGCTCTCTCGAAATCGACGTCTGGCCTTATCTCGAAACCTTAACAAGCGATGCCATTTCGCGCACTGCCTTTGGCAGCAGCTATGAACAAGGAAGAAAGATATTGGAGCTTCAAAAGGAGCTAGCTGCCCTCTTGATTAAGGCAACTCTATCATTCTTCATCCCAGGATTCAGGTAGAAATCGAAATAGAATAATCACCTCGCTGTTCGTCTTGATTCAATAAAACTAACCTCTCTCACGCAGGTCTCTGCCCACAAGGACCAATAGAAAGATAAACCATATCAAGAGGGAAGTAGAATCACTCTTGCTTGACTTGATAGACAAAAGAATGAAGGCCATTGAAGCAGGGGAAGCCATGACAGATAACTTATTAGATACACTCCTTTTATCCAATTTTAAGGAAATACAGCAAAAGGGCAGTAAGTTTGGGATGAGTATAGAAGATGTGGTTGAAGAATGCAAGCTTTTCTACATTGCTGGGCAGGAGACAACCTCGTCCTTGCTGACGTGGACATTCATTTTGTTAAGCAAGCACCAAGATTGGCAGGCTCGTGCAAGAGAGGAGATTCAGCAAGCCTTGGGAAGTAAACCACCAGATTTTCAAGGCCTAAATGGCCTCAAGATTGTAAGTATCAACTTTTCATGGACATAACAGAAGATGATCAAGTCAGGAAACACGGGAAAAAGGCAAAAAGTATCACACATTCGGTTTTTTTCCTAAAAAAACCCTCGTCTTAAAAAATATTGCACGAAAAACCTTCCGTTAAGTTTTTAGATGTGTGTGAATTTATCGATAAAATTATTTTTTGCCCTTTATTCACGTAACTATAATTTTAAACATTTTAGGGGTATTTGAGCCATTATGCATTAAAAAGAAAAATTGACATGCTCCTAGCAATTGAAATGCATGCACACTACTTATTTTTTAAGAACACAGTAATTTTTTTTTCAGGAAAAAGACACGGATTAGTTTGAACGTATTTCCACCGAACACATCGCATTTTTTGTTTTTTTTCACATTTGTTGCCCATTTTTTTCAAGAAACACAAAACTTCTTGGAACAAGATTGCTATTGGTCATGAATTTTGTCTGAATCTTGCAGGTAACCATGATTCTTGACCAGGTTCTAAGGCTATACCCACCGGTATTCATGAATGCTCGGAAAACCCACAAAGAAACTGCAGTTGGGAATCTAACCATACCTGCCGGAGTGACCCTATTCTTCCCCACAATTCAAATTCACCACGAAGACGCCCTTTGGGGCGACGATGCGAAAGAGTTTAAACCGGACCGGTTCAGTGAGGGAGTAGGCAAGGCGACCGGTGGCCGGCTCTCGTACTTCCCGTTCGGGTGGGGCCCTCGGATTTGCATAGGACAAAGCTTTGCTTTGCTAGAAGCTAAAATGGCGGTAGCGATGCTTTCTGCGGCGGTATTCGTTCGAGCTTTCGCCGTCGTACTGCCATGCTCCGGCGGCGGTCCAGTTTCTTCAGCCTCAACACGGCGCACATTTGCTTGTGCGCAGGTTATAATGTTACGTAGTTTGCGCACGTTAGCGTTGTTGTGTTATTCATGATATTTGTTAGATATCTATAGATTTTGTCTCATTTCTTTTTCTCCATTATTAAAAAAAGTTGTTATTTGAATATAAAATTATGGATCCCTTAAGTTGTTGTGTATAAATCATAAACATAAATTCTTTACATTTTAAAAAATAGGACAACATTTATGAAAAAAATCAAAAAAATCAAAAAACGAGACAAGATCCATGGAATAGAGGAACTATCATATATGAGTATGACCAATGGTTTGAATTATGATGAAATGACTCGTGAGAATGAAATGGTAGTTTGAGTACAATTAATTGTTAATTGGATAAAACCTGAAATTGTTGGAGATTGCATGCATGGAAGAAAAGTCGGAAAAATCAAAGTACCAGGAGCGGGTTGCATTTAGGATTAAGAACTGCAAACTAGAATTCGATAATTTCGGGGCTGCAAAATATATCAAAGGATCGAATTAACTATTTTTTATTATAAAGATTTTCTGTATTTAGGACAGTAAATTCAATTTCTCCATACACCACCTGCATGGGAGCAAGAAAAAATAAATAAAGAAATAAGAAATAAATTAAAGAAGAAAAATAAAATAATGTATACAATATAAAATTAAAAAAAAATTGAAATCATACACAATACGAGAATGTAAACAATTTGGAGTATGATGGTCCCACCTATCTCATTAACCCCTATATTGGATTGGAGCAAGAAATAACAAAATAAAGAAAAATGTAAAAATGAAGTTTACAAGATAAAAATCCAATTATATAAAGGGGAAATGTAGATAAGATCTAAAATAATGAGCTAAAAGGGAGATGGTGAATACAAGGGAACAAAATTTGCAATTCTCTTCTTATATATAATATATAAAATATTAGTACTATATTCTAGAAGACAATGACTGTGACATTAATTGTTTTGGACATAGCAATTGATTTTATCATTAAAGTTGTGTAGAAACATCTTCACATGTACGTGGCCCGCAAGAATTTTATGAAAAACAAGGCACGTCACTTTCCCTATTAACATGTTATTATGATGTTAATAATGCATTTTGCTTGCATTAATGACGCACACGTCCTTAAAAATTAACTTTAAATAGCAATTATGATTTTCTATAGTCACACAATCTTTTTAGAAAAAGATGCCTTAATTATATCAATACCATGTATTCGTCGACTTTTATCTAAAGTTTGGTAAAAGTAATTATCTTGCTAGATCCTAGCATATGGAAAATCTAAATTTCCTAATTACTTGGTAATTCATGTCGGATATTACTAAATTGATCTGCACTTGGATATTTGAACAAAAATGAAGAGAGGTATATTCGGGGTTTAAATTTTTTGTTATTTTGTTGGTCTCAAAAAAAAAAAAAAAAAGAGAGAGGACATATAGTAAAATTAGTGATTGTGAACTTTCCAAAGCAATTCTTGGTTGAAACGCTACAAACTCTTAAGCAATTTCAAATGATGCAATTATAGTATTACTTATATAGTAGTATTTCTTTATTAGGCTTTGCTGAGATTGTTTAGATTTTCTATAACCCTTTTGTTTGGTTGTTCTTGTTTAGGGCACAGGTCGATCGACTCAATTCGTTGATTAATGGAAGTTTGTTTACAAAATATTTTAACTAAATTTATATATGTACATTGAATTTAAATATCCCAAATAGCTTTTGACTTCAAGATTAATGATACAAAGTTCATAGGCATCTACTTGCGCCGGATTCAGAAATAATAATCAACAAGTACAAAATCTATAATTCCAAAATAGAGGGAATACTGGTCCCTACTCACGATTCTATCGTAATTAATTAATTTAAAAAGCAAATTAAAAAATCGATATTCAGCAGGACCCGATTGAACTCTAAGATCCATGCACAATTCTACCATAATTAATTATTTTCTTTAATAGTTGAACAAAAATGGTACTTAAGATATACTACATTTTCAATATTAGAAATTTGGGCCAAAAAATCTAATAAAACATTTTCCGGTCATGTCATTATTATTGGCTTGTATTCATTTCCAAACTGTCTTATTATTATTATTATCTTATTTCTAAAAAGAGAAATAATATTTGACTATAATCAATTTAAATGGTCTTACTACTTTAATACATTTAAATGAAAATAAATAAGCAATAATGTTTAATATCAGTGATGTAAATAAATAAGCAATAATGGAAACTAATACATTATGCACAACACTTGAACTTGACTACTACAAATACTGACGTCATCCATTACGGTTCTTACACGTACCCGAAAGCAAGAGTGGCGGTCTATATAATGAGCTCACTCTCAACGGTCGATGTAACCATATAAAAATGGAGGTCGGTTACATGATATTTTCCGGTGTTTTCTCCTTCGTGGTGTTGATATACGCATGGAAAATACTTAATTGGGCCTACATCCGGCCGAAGAGGCTCGAGAAAGCCCTAAGGAAGCAGGGGCTGAAAGGTAATCCCTACAAATTGGTGTACGGCGACTTCAAGGGGATTATGCAGTCGATGATGGAAGCCCGGTCCAAGCCCATCAACATTGATGCTGATATCAAGCCTAGACTCCAAGCTTTCTTCATCAACACCATTCAAAAATATGGTATTTTTAGTTTCTTCTTTTGCTTTTCTTTTGTTGGTCCGAAAAAGTTGATGTTAGAAGTGTTCTCTCTCTCTCTCTCTCTCTCTCTCTCTGGCCCATGTGGAAAGATTGGATTTTTTGCCTAGTTTGGTAATGGTTGAGTTGATTTGTGTTAGCCAGTTAGGGAAGGTACAAGGTTGGTGGAGTTATTTTGTAGAGTTGGATTAGATGATTCAGTGGTTTCATATGATTTGAGCCTCAAAGAAATTGTTATTCTCTTTTCTACTGGGGCTAATTACTTCTCTAGATAAGACTGGATTCTAATTAAGTTAAATGTTGTGTGGGGTGATACAATCATACAAATAGTCTTGTCATTTACTATGATTAATCATATTTAGATAGAGGTCGTGTTTGTTAGTCCTAATCTGACTTGGTACTGAACTTGTTGTCTGAATATAAGTTTGGATAAGTGGCTTAATTCACATATGCTATCTCGACGTGTAGAAGTGGATGGGATCTTTGTTCATATTTTGTGGTTTTCTAAGACTGAATCTTTTACTCTTGTTATATGCAGGAAATGAGTGCTTTTTTTGGCTAGGCCCTAAGCCTTCAGTCTTAATCACAGATCCTGAACTAATTAAGGAGATAATGAACAAGATTAATCTGTTCCAGAAGCCACACAGCTCTAATCCACTAACAAGGCTGCTTGCACAAGGAGTTGTTGCCTATGAGAATGAAAAATGGGCCAAGCACAGGAAAATCATCAACCCTGCTTTCCATCTTGAGAAACTCAAGGTTAATTTTCTATTGCAAATTCATGCTCCCCTTATTACTCTCATTTACTAAGTTTAACTGAATTTTGTGTACTGCTCGGTGCAGCTTATGATTCCTGCCTTCTCTCTGAGTTGTGAAGAAGTTGTAACCAAATGGGAGAAGAGTCTTTCGCCCGAGGGTTCGTGTGAGGTGGATGTATGGCCTTACTTGCAGAACATAACTTCTGATGCCATATCAAGAACTGCCTTTGGTAGCAGCTACCAAGAAGGTACTAGAATCTTCCAGCTTCAGAGGGAGCAGGCTGAGTATATCATGCTGGCTTCAAGGTCTATTTACATCCCAGGATGGAGGTAATAACATTAATCTTTAATTTACATTCATACCATATTAACAAAGGATAATGTTTGGCGTGTTGTTGATGTGCAGATTTGTTCCCACCAAAAGGCATAGGAGAATGAAAGAAATCGAAAAGGAGATCCAATTCTTGATCCGGAATCTGATCGACAGAAGGATCAAAGCAATGAAAACTGATGAAGCTAGTAGTGAGGACTTATTAGGCATGCTATTAGAGTCCAACTTCCAAGAAATCAAGGATCATGGTAGCAAGAGCTATGGAATGACCATTAGTGAAGTTGTGGAGGAGTGCAAGCTATTCTACTTTGCAGGGCAGGAGACAACATCAGCATGGCTCGTATGGACAATGATCATGTTGAGCAGATACCCCGAATGGCAGACCAAGGCCAGGGAAGAAGTTCTGCAAGTCTTTGGTGATAGGAAGCCGGATTTTGATGGCTTAAGTCATCTCAAGATTGTAAGTAATTAAATTTGTCTATGACTCTATTAGGACAGGAGTAGATCATGTAGGAACTAGAAATTAATCTGCATTAGATCGAAAATATTTCTTTATGCATATAACCCTTATATGTTTTATACAGAAGGGGAATCCACAACCGTATTAGGACATCTTATAGTACAACATTTCGAAATCTTTATTGCAGGTTACTATGATTCTGTACGAGGTTTTGAGACTGTATCCACCGATAGTTGCTCTCGGGAGAAGAGTGACCGAAGAAACCAAGCTAGGTAACATGACATTGCCAGCCGGAGTTCAGGTTTCGCTCCCGGTGTTGATATTACACCATGACACCAAGATATGGGGGGAGGATGCAAAGGAATTCAATCCACAGAGGTTTAGTGAGGGAGTGGCCAAGGCACAGAAGGGTAATGGTGTGTTCTTCCCTTTTGGGTGGGGACCAAGGATATGTGTAGGCCAAATTTTTGCAATGCTGGAGGCAAGAGTGGCTTTGTCTATGATTCTGCAACGCTTCTCCTTTGAGCTATCGCCTTCTTATGCACATGCCCCTTTTACAGTTATTACTACTCAGCCTCAGCATGGAGCTCATCTTATCCTGCACAAGCTCTAGAGTTTTACTCTGTTTTGGCATTGCTTATGATCGAATATTAGTTTATGGGAGCGGTGTTCTTCTCCGATTTTTCCGTGTCTAATTAGTGTCCAGTTTGTGTCATCGATGGAATGGTGTTATGTGTTAATTTTATCACCAAGGAAATATCTGTTTTAGATATTTTGGAAATAGGGTGGGTACAAATTGGACGTTAATTTAACACAGTAAAATTCAATGGTAGATCTCGTTCCTAGTTTTAGTGTTGTAATAACTTGTAATTGAGATTTGAGACTTGAGCATGATCTTCACTTGTACACATGCATCAAATAAATACTATAGTGTATATTTTTGTATCTTTGATTTCATTCCTTGTATATTCCCAAGTATATGCTACTTACTCTTCTCTCTCTTCTTACTCGGAGCTTTACTTAAAATGTTGATGAGAACTGAAGTACGGTGTTTGGTAGTTATGCTATTTATTTAGCCGGCATAATTTTGGCAAGAAAAAGACAAAAAGGAAGTGGTAATAAACAAACTAAAATCATCATGCAATATGATTACCCTATCTTCCAAACAAATACTCTCCATTCTATTCTAACTTGTCTTATTTTTTTTTAATATGGAGATTAAGAAGAGTGAGTGATTGTACGTAGATGAGTGGGTGATTATGTATAGAGAGGTATGTGGTTGTATATAAATGAATGGATGATTGTGTAAGTTGTAAATCCTATATAGAAAAAATGAGAATTTATATTGTAATTATTTTTTATTTAAAAAAAAAAATCAAACGACTCAAGAAATATAGAAAAATCAAACGGAACGGGAGGGAGTACTAAACAAATCATGATGATTTATTCGGTAGCACGGTTTTAGCGTGTCATTATCAAATCATCATCATTAGCTGTCGCTTTGGTCCTACATAAGTGATGATATCACAGATCTCGACCGAGCATATGATTAAGGTTAATTAGTAAAAGGAGTGACAAAGAAAGCAAGAAGCAATGGAAGTGGTTGACCAAACAGTCGCCGCTTGTCTCGCCGCCGTCGTGCTGATATACGCATGGAGATTACTGAACTGGGCCTTCTTGAGGCCGAAGAGGCTGGAGAAGACTCTGAGGAAGGAGGGGCTGAATGGTAATTCGTACAGACTGGTCTACGGAGATCTGAAGGAGATGATGAAGATGATTGAGGAAGCCAATTCAAAGCCCATCAATCTTGATGATGATATCAAGCCAAGAGTTTCAACTTTTGTCCTCCACACTATTAATAAATTTGGTAATCTTATCATCATCTTTCAACCTTTCACCATTTTTTTTCCCACGATTTTGAGAAATCTTGGTGGATTTGGAATTTAGAAGTTTCTTGATTGGTTTAATTTAATTGCAGGGAGTGATTGCTTTATGTGGATTGGGCCAAAGCCAGCAGTGATTATCACAGACCCTGAAGTGGCTAAGGAGGTTCTAACCAAGAGTAATTTGTTCCTAAAACCACAGAATTCGAATCCACTTGTGAAGCTTCTTGCAGATGGGCTTGCTCAGCATGACAAGGAGAAATGGTCTAAACATAGAAAAATCATCAACCCTGCTTTCCATCTTGAGAAACTCAAGGTTTTCTACTGCAAGATTACTTTTTGATAACAAGGGATTGTTTAGAATTAGTTTCTTTAACATGGGTATTGCTTTCCATCTTGAAATTGAGATTTTCTATGCAAGATTGTTATTTTGATAACATGGGCTTGTTTGAAGGTAGTTTTTTTTAGATGGGTGTTAATTTCTTGGAACAGTTGATGATACCTGCCTTCTGTTTGAGCTGTGATGAAGTCTTGAACAAATGGGAGAAGGGCCTCTCAGTAGAAGGGTCTTGTGAGGTTGATGTGTGGCCTTCTCTGCAAGATTTAACCCGTGATGCGATATCAAGAACAGCATTCGGTAGCAGCTACCAAGAAGGGATTAGGATATTTGAGCTTCAGAGGGAACAGGTTGTTTATGTGCTCAATGCTCTCCGCACTGCCTATTTCCCAGGATGGAGGTAAAATTTTAGACAAGAATACAATTCTTGATCGAGTTTTAGGTTTCTTGTATGATGTGTGTTGTGGATCTGTAGATTCTTGCCAACGAAAACGAACAAGAGAATGAAAATAATAGAGAAAGAAGTGCAGACATCGATACGAACCATCATTAACAAGAGAATTGAGGCTAGGAAGAGTGGGAAAGAAGTTAGTCAAGAGGACTTATTAGGAATACTCTTGGAGTCCAATTTTCAGACAATAAAAGAACATGGTAATAAGGGGTTCGGAATGACCATTGGTGAAGTAGTGGAAGAGTGCAAGCTCTTCTACTTTGCAGGGCAGGAGACTACGTCGGTCTTACTTGTATGGACAATGGTTTTGCTAAGCAAGTATCCAGATTGGCAAGCAAAAGCCAGAGAAGAAGTTCTTCAAGTCCTCAATAACCAAGCACCAAACTTTGACAATCTAAATCAGCTCAAGATTGTGAGTAAATAGTAGTTATCATCCCCAATCCAGCATTCTAATTTTTTATAAGCATAACTAAACTACTATCCTCTTCATTGCAGGTCACTATGATTCTGTACGAGGTTTTGAGGCTCTACCCTCCGGTAGTTGCTCTAAACCGGAGAGTAAGCAAAAAAACTAAACTAGGCAATTTTACAATACCAGCCGGAGTTCAGCTCTCTCTCCCAACCACAATCCTCCATCACAACCGCGCTATTTGGGGGGACGATGCAATGGAGTTCAACCCAAACCGATTCAGTGACGGAGTGGTGAAAGCACAGAAGAGCCAAGGTATATATTTCCCATTCGGATGGGGGCCTCGGATTTGTGTTGGCCAAATGTTCGCCATGCTTGAGGCCAAAGTCGCGCTTGCTATGATACTTCGTCGTTTCTCCTTTCAGCTTTCGCCTTCGTATGCTCATGCTCCTCTTGCAGCTGCCACTATTCATCCTCAGCATGGTGCTCACTTGATTCTGCACAAAGTCTAGATTTTGACTTCTTCGTCCTTTAGTAATAAAACTGGTAACTTGCACAGATCTATATTAGTATACAGATTGCTTAGCCTTGTCTGAATAATTAGTCATTGGTGTTTACTTTAATTTAGTCCAAGTAGGGCTGCTATTGAAAATATAATCTGAAACGGCGTGGCGTAAAAAGCAGTTTTCTTGCTTCCTATATTTAATTATACGTTCGTCACATTTCAATATTTTATATATAATTATAGATTATATTATATGCATATTTGTCACGTTATGATGTAATTTTGAGAGTCGCATACGAAATAGGAGGAATCAGTCACAGCAAGACAAGACGGAGCAAATTTCTCTCTCTCTCTCTCTCTCTCTCTCTCATCCAAAACCTTTTTCTTGAACTGTTGTTGTTTTCTTCTTTTCCCTCAAGAAGGTAAGGGTTTATATGTGTGATCACCTCAAGATCAGCAAGAATGGCGGATTATGTGTTGGAAGAGATCATAATCAACATACTCATTAGGTTGCCGGTGAAGGAGCTTCTCCGGTGCACCACCGTCTGCAAATCATGGTACTCTCTCATCACTAGCCCTCACTTCATCTCAGCCCACTTGAAATTCTCCACTCCTTTGCTTTTGCTAAGGCGCTGCATGACAAGTTTTGAGAATTATGAATTGTACTCGGATACTAAATCTTTCTCTCTTAATGGGAATTTTGAATTCCCATTTAGGAGTATGAACTCTTTTTTCACTATAGTGGGTAGTTGTAACGGATTACTCTGCCTCTCCGATGATCGAGTTTATCACATGAACACGGTTATTGTATGGAACCCTTGTGTTAGAAAGTCAGTTATGCTTCCGAAGCCTAACATGATTTACAACTCACACGGTTCTTTTACGCAGTGTCTAGGGTTTGGATTCGACCCGGTTTGTAACGACTATAAGGTTGTTAGGATAACTTATGTTGATGTTGCTATTCATCCCCAAGTCGAGGTCTACAAGATGAGTAGTGGCGTGTGGGTCGATATGAATCACTTGGAACTTGAACACATTGTGTGTAATCGTTCTCGACAAGTGTATACACATGGAGCTGTTCATTGGCTTGCTCGGTACATGGATTTGTACGATTTGATCGTGTTGTTTGATATGTCTCGTGAGGTTTTTAAGACGATGAAGTTGCCGGTGAGTAATGATTTGTTTAGTAGTCATGATTTGGCCGTTTATAGAGACTCTGTCGCTCTTATTTCGAGGAGTGTGGAAGGGTTTAGTGTTTGGGTGATGCAGGAGTATGGTGTTGAAGAATCGTGGAGTAAAATCTATAGCTTTGATTCGAGCAACATTGGCAATGGATTTTTGAGGCCATTGTGGATGAGAAAGGAAGGTGAAGTTGTGGTTGTTTCGGAGGATGGACGTTTAGTTTCTTATGATCGGGAAGGAGGAGAAGTGAAGGATCTCGGAGTGGAGGGTTCTGGTTCGGGTTCGGATTCGAGATCAGATACGTATCAACACTCTCTTCATGTGGATGGTTACATGAGCAGTTTGGTTCTTTTGGAGAGGGGTAAGCATTTTGATTGTTGAAAGTTGTAAGGGAATATGCATTTTGGTGTAGAAATGCGAGTGATATTGTATGTTTTGATTGTCTATTTTCATCCTTTGGTTAGATGATTATAGCGTATGAAGTTAAAATATTGGATGTTTAGTAAAGAGATGATATATAGGCTATGGATGCAATGGAACTCAAATAATTCACTTGATAAATTAGTGCATTCCCCTTGTCGATGCTATAGGACACTGAACAATGGGTGGAAGTCTCTAAAATTGTATAGAAAGACACTTAGTATATAATTGATATAGTATTGTATAGATTTAGGTGACAAATTCTATCTATATAGATTTTTAGACCATTGAATAAAATTGATCTTAACCGAAAAAATGATTTTATATATTGTTGAGTGTTTATTTGTAATTGTCAATTTTCATTCAACTTCTATTATGCGGTTATATATGAAAATATACGATTAATTGGATCCCAATTTTAAGTTTTAATTAAATCTTATTGATATAAAAAAATACAACAAACTTTGAAGTAAGAGAAAGAGAAAATATATAACTTTCAAAGTTAGGTTTGAAAATAACGCTAAATAGTTGAAATATACCATACTAAATACTCCCTCTGTCCCGCTATTTGTGGCTCACTTTCCCGAAAGGGGTGTCCCGTTATTTGTGGCCACTTTCTTAATTTGGTAAAAAAATTATTATATTTTCTACTATATCATCTTCTCTCTCCTACTTTATTACATTCTCTCTCCTACTTTATCATCATCTATCTCATACTCTCTCACTATCTTACTCATCCTTCTCTCTCATACTATATTATCTACTATCTCTCTCATACTTTATCATCTACTCTCTTAATTCCCGTGTCGAAACCAATTGAGCCACAAATAACGGGACGGAGGAAGTAGTAAAATGCGAATACAAAGCTTATAGATATACTTTATGAAAGTAGACAAAAATATAGGAATCAAGACCGTCTAAATAAATTTTCAATAGTTTTACAAATTGGATTATACTGATCTAATTGAATGCATAATTAAATTTGTTGGTAGTTGCACTAATAATTAATAGATAAACTTATAAATTATGAAATGTTTATGCAAAAAAAAATCTGCCAAACACTATGTCGATTATGCTCGCCTGCCACTCAAGAGTTGATGTTGGCGCTAAAAATGTATCATGAGTAATTGGTATAGTAAATGACAAATTATTTCTTAAAAGTTAAATAAAAATCATACTCCTATATAACAGCCGTACTGTCACACATGATTGATGCACCCAAGAGCCACGACTAGTATACAAATATCATTCTAAATATATTTTAATATTCCAAATTTTATTAAGATCTAAAGACGGCCTCCATGAAATAGAATGAAGAGACTATAAAACAAGAGAACGCACAACAACTCAGACCATCTGTTCCTTCCTACTCTAGTATTGCCCCTGCACCCTCAATCCATCAACACTCAACACATCTTCCAACTTTACAAGGCAAGGCACATGAGAAATCACTTGCAGATCATCAACTCCATCAGTATTCAAATCTTCCTCAAGCCCAGAATCCTCCAACAAACAAACATGCCTCTCCTCCTTACTAACCGGATCATATATAACAAACTTCCCCCTCCAATCATGCATCAAGATTTCGCCTTTGCTCAAATACTTGATCGCCTTGTACCGTCCCCTCGGCCACAACACACCACAATGCTCCAAATC
Organism: Lavandula angustifolia; assembly: GCA_028984105.1. NCBI lineage: Eukaryota > Viridiplantae > Streptophyta > Magnoliopsida > Lamiales > Lamiaceae > Lavandula > Lavandula angustifolia. Next base: position 22,670,342 of record CM054818.1, read on the forward strand.
CGTTGTTCGCGTCTTCACATCGTGGAGCTTCTTCCACTGAAGCCCGGATCCAGAACCATATCCATCCTCAAGCACTGATAACTCTACGTGCCCATCGTACGAGTCGATTAGGGAAGCGCAGAGCTTGTTATCCAACACTCCTAAACTCATGTTTCTTACGGCCATACTGTTTGCTTCTGTACATTCTACCATGCTGTTGCTCATTTTTGGTAATGAGAGGATTTGAAACAGAGCTTTATCGAAATCGAAACAACACATTACTAAATCACCATCGTAGCACCAGCATATACTGCCATTGATGTAAACAACTTGAGAGATTGTACGGCATAGTACCAATTGAGAAGTGCCGCCGCCCACGCGCCGCCAGGAGCTTTCCCCCACGCCGCGGACTTCCGGCCACCAGAGTGGATCTTCCTCATCCTCATCTGCCCTTGCCGCCATTCTCAACAGCTCGAATTTTTTGGTCGCGCTGACGAACCCCAACCCTATGAAATTGTAAATTTCGTCCTCGTCCATCGGAGAGGAAGGGAGGGAGACGTATTCGCCGGCGATCGGGTTGCAGACGATGATGCGGTCGCCGCGGTTCTGATCGAAAGCCGTCCAGCAGAGCAGACCCTCACACGACGTCGCATTCGTGTTGAGGCCCAGGAAGACGTCCTTCGCCTTCGAAGTCTCCGCCACCGGCCGATTGCGAATGTCGAATCGCGAAATCAGCTTCGAGTTTCCGGTCTTCGAATCGAGATCGGCGGCGCTCCGCCCCTCCACCAGATGCACGATTCGGCAGGATCTGCAAACCGCCTTCCCGCCGGAGACGAGGAGAGGGCAGACCGGAGCCCTAGAAAAATGACTTCTACAGAAAATGGGGTTGTCTAACATCCGCTGCCATGGCTTGCTCACGCTCTTCCAGCTGACAACCGACTTCGCCGGAACCCACGATAAGATCTCTTCGATGATGTCGTCTTCGAGTTCCACCGCCGCCGTCTCTTGGTGGTGCTCGCCGTCGGCGGCGGCTCCCAACACTATTGGGAACTGAATGGTTTTCGGAGCCATCGATTTTTGTTTTTTAATTGGAGTAGTTTTGCGAAAATGGTGGTTTTATGCTAGAAGCCCTAATTTCAATTTTATTTTCTCTGTTTGCCCCTTTATTCTACTTTTTGCTTTTAGCTGGATTTGTCAAACAGTAGGCAAATTTCACTTTACATGAACGAGATATAATCAATTCGTATGTCAAATAATAAAAATCGGCATTGCATTCCTAATATGCACTTCAGTAAATGAATAATTGACTCACACCTAACCGCTAGTCCGTTTTAGTAGGATTCAAAGAATTACGTATTTCTAGGGTGGAGCCTGTCACCTATGGTTAGTTTAGGGTGGTTGAACTCTCCTGTGTGCTTTGCAGGTTACTGCACAAGGAGCGGGGTTTACCCAGTGCACACCGAAGGTAGCGGCTGCGGGTTTCACGTATCAAAAAAAAAAAAAAAAGAATTACGTATTTCTCTCGTTACGAAAAAAATATTCTACGCACGAGATAAGCGTTTGGTAAAAGTATCCAACCTTTTTTCACGAGAGTAATGAGATTGAATCCGAAATTTACTCGCAAAACGTCAAGAGATTTGGTTCGAACAGTTCCGTTCAAATCTACGTAGTCTAAACACGTGAAAAAAATACTATACAGTAATTGCGGTTTTCTGTCCAAATCCGTTTACTCTGTACGAAAGCAATAATATTATATTAATATATATTATTAGTTTATTCCAACGCTTTATATGTATCACTTTAGTATATCCTTGTGTGTACCACATCACAAGGGCATTAACATGTGGTATTTCTCATTAAATCAAGTGAATCATATTTAACACATGACAATACGCTTGTTGTGTGATATAAACAAGGATATATGAAAGTAGTATACACAAGTTTTATCATTCCGAATCAATACATTATAATCTTATTTTGAGTAATTATTAGTGTATTACTATAATAATTAGTTATGTGCAGACAATATTTCATGTATATTTATATTTTGAGAATTGAATTTTGTGTACTAATACAGATTGACTACACTTATGATTACCAAATACTCGTGTAAATATTGCGTAGTATGTAATATTACGTAATATTTTATTTTAAAATTTTAAATAGAGATTTTATACAAAAAAGTGTGTTTATATAACTTTTTCACATAAAATTTCAATTTATGTTCGTAGAATTAGTACCATTGCGTATTACTTCATCCATCCTATTATATTAGTCTTTTATTCATTTTTCAAACTATCCCATTACACTTATCTTATTTCTAAATAAGAAAATTGGTTCTACACATTTACCAACTCAAACTAACCATAAGCAATTAAATAATTACACGTCTCACATTTTTACCACACAAAACTCATCATTAATTAATTAGATGGATATCACAATTTTACTAAGAGCATCGCCAAGAGGGAACTTTAATGTAGAGTTTCCTCCACACTATTGTAGAGTTGAATGTAGAATTTTTTCAGATTCATTTCCAACCGTCGACTCTACATTTAACTCTACAATAGAATATTCTATTTTGATATTTTTTATTATTAAACTAAGATTAATATTTTATTAATTATCTAATATTATATATATTTAAATATATTTATTTTTATACTTAATTTCACTAAAAACATATTTTTATATAAAAATTAAATTATTAAAAATAAATTTAAATAATTGTAAAATAATTAATTTATTTCCACAATTAAAAAATTACATGATATAATTGAAAAACTAATATTATATATCATAATTTTCTGAATTTGAATACTTCTTCTCCCACATATGATTAATCAATGCATCACGAAAAGCAAGATGTGTCGTTTTATCTTTCATTTTCTTATAACGCGCAAAAAAAAATATAAATTACATTTAATTAAATATGTCATTAATTAAATATAATAATATAATAAAACTAATTTAAACTAATTAATTAAAAAAAACAAAATTGCTGGGTGGAATATTAATTAAAAGAACAAAAAGAAAAAAAAAATAATAAAGCTCCACTACCGTGGAACATTCACACGGTAGTGGTGGCGTTTCAGTTTAGAGTTATGCCACACTAGCATAAAGTAGCAGTCTTTGTTGGAAAAAAAACCTATCGCACAATCAAGTTTAACTCTACACAACAATGACCTTTGGAGATGCTCTAATCCAAAGCAACCCTCATAAATAATCGTATAAAAAAGAAACAAGACAAGTATAATAAAACAGGAAGAGTAATATTCGACATTTGCGTAAAAAAATACACTACTTTTTATCTTTTTATCATATTTTTTTATTGACAATGAAAAATTCGCAATCGTTATTTAAAAATTTAAAATGCAGAGAATGTAAAACCTAGAATATTCAAAACAAAATAAAATTCAAAAGAATTTATTGAATTGCTCAGCCCATATTCACATTATTTCCCCACAAAGAATTGCAAACAAGAATTTCAATAACTTCACCTAGCAAAAGGCCTAAAGCCTCTGATAAAGTAGGAAGAAGAAAAGAATGAGATTTAAAAAAGAAAAAAAAAGGTGAGAGAGAGAGAGAGATAGAGAGAGAGAGTTATTACATAAGTAGAACCTAACCAAAAGAAGCAAGGATTGGAGGTGCATGAGATTCATCATCAGATGCAGGTGGAGAAGTAGCCTGAGCAAGAGACTCGAGCATAGCCACCACTTCAGATGAATCATCCAGATAATACTTAGCCTTACTTGGTTTCTGACCCACAGTGCAAGCAAACACTTGAGTATTATGAGAGAGAATATTCCTTGAAACTGCAGAACCAATCAATTCAAACATATCCTCATCTGATCTATCATCACCAATGCACAGCACAAAATCAGCCTGCTTCCCTTTCTCCTTCATTGATGTGAAAATACTCTCTGCCACCACACCTTTGCTAACACCCTGCCAATGTGTAAGAACCTAATTCAGGAACCGATACGTTTTTCTTTCTATGATACGTAATTATCAATGAGCCAATAACAAGCCAAAAGTAATTAGCAATTACTTTCTTGAAAAAAAAACTAAAAGAAAGAGCTATTAAAGTTTTATGCACTAACCAGTATATCTACATCCTTATAAACCATAGTTCATTCGCAAAAAAAGTGATGACAGGTAAAAACTTCAATCAAATTCATACAATATATAAATAAAATTTGTATGAGATATATACGTAAAGTCCAGTCCTAATCAATAAAAATTTGGAAGATTACATTGATTTTAAAAAAAAAAGAAAGATTCTTGCCACCAGAACGGGACTCAAATCGCAAGATCTAAGTCGAGAATCTTTGACCGATTTGAAAGAATCAGTGATCAAGATTGATTCGTAGCTTTTGACTCGTTTTTCTAAGGAATCGATTAGAAACAGGAATTGTTCTTTTTCCTTTTCTTTTTAAATCATTGCACCCTGCATCAGCAATCTCAAATCCATGTGGGAGAAGCAATTGAAGAGCGGAAAGAAGAGTTTTCGTACCTGGGGTTTGATCTCAACTATGAACTGGCCGCTCTTGACTGCAACGGGTTCATTTGCTAAGACACTCTCCAAGTGGTCCAGCATTTCCTTTGCTTGGGAATACCCGAATCCAGCGTCCGCATCGTTGTAATGCCAAACCAAGGAGCTTTCCTTCCTCTCGATTCCGGAACCATCTGTAGCTTCTGTGTATGATTTCATAACTGGTTCAGCCATCTGCATCCAACCAAAATCAGAACCATGACTATAAGTTTCCCATTCTTCGTCGTGTAGTGGCCACCTGCAAAATTGGTAGTCAAGATGCATTGCATCATTATTTGCAACCTTTACATGGTTTAACTAGACCGAGAATGAAAACCGAAATATACACGACAAAAAAGAGGTAAGGGGCAAACAAGAAAATTGGGTGTTCATGAGGAATAGATTGAACAACTAATAATAAAGATATAACAAGAACAATAACCAAAAATCCAAACTAATAATCGAGATTATCTATTACTCCGTAGTAGGCTTCACTTAATGGTATTTAACATCTCTCCGAATATAGTACATATACACACTAAGGTGAAACAATACATAATCTTATTCACCAATAAACACATGCTACAAATGAAATCAAGCATAAAATAATCTATTTGAGCACGAAAGACTGGTTAAACTAATTAGAGAAATACTATGATACAAGGTCAGACTAGAAAAAGCTGAAAGTAACGGAAGAATTGAGTGTTCAGAAGCGGTTTGCGTTCCTACTATCAATTAAAACCACTTTTAACATATGGTTTGCGTTAGTAAATGGGAATACCATCATCTTTTTTTTTCCTGAAATAAACATTATGAGATTAACCGTCCGTTTCATACTTCATAAAGCAATTAATTCTAAGAAACAATAGAGATAGGAACATATTTGTGAAGTTATCTTATGAGAGAATTAAGAGAGACCTTCCACATTAACTTGCAATAGAATAGGTAAAAAATTGGAAAGAAGAAAAAATTTAGGCGTATACCGTACAAAGTAGCCATGTTCTGCAGCAAGGCCAAGTTTCTTGCATGAAAGAAACCACTGGCTTAAGCTTTCCCTCCCTCTTCCACTCACCATAAAAACTACATTCTTGGGATCTGCACACAGACTGTTCAGAAGAGAGAGTATTTGAGGACTTGGAGTCTTTATAATCAAATTCTGAGGCATCAATGTACCATCATAATCCAATAGTATAGCCCTGCTTTTGGCTTTACCATAAGCATCCACGATCTCATCAATCGAAAGTTTCCTAAAATTGGGATCCAAAGCCACCACCCGAAACCCAAATCCAAGGCCAATTCCCCAACATCTTTTCTGGAAGTGATCAGCACAAGTTCTTTCCATATCTTGTAAGAAGCTTCTAGACCAAAAAGCTACGTCATGAGTGCTGACGTATTTGTAGTGCTTCTCGTGTCGCAACTCCTTCTCCGAATCCGACATTGATATAGCCGTATTCATCGCCTCAGCCGTTGATTCAACGTTCCATGGATTGACACGAATCGCACCACTTAGCGAAGGAGAACACCCGATAAACTCGGATACGACTAGCATACTCTTCTTAGGTCCGTTCACAGCAGACCCGATTTCCCCACCGGTGATGCCTTGTCTAGAGACAATATATTCATAGGGAGTCAGATTCATCCCATCCCTCACTGCTGTCACCACAACACATTCTGCAATGCTGTAATAAGCCATTCTTTCACTAGTTGATAAAGAACGGTGAATAAAAACTATTGGTTCATATCCAGGTCTACCAAACTCCTTATTAACCCTATTGCAATTTTCCTCTATTTCAACCTGTGTTTCATCCAAATGTATCCCTTTAGCCTTAGCCGGATTCACTATCTGCACCAGCACAGCCCTTCCCTGCCAATTTGGATGCTCCTTGAGCATATACTCCATAGCTAAAAGCTTTAAATTGATACCTTTGAAAACATCCATATCATCAACTCCAAGCAACACAGTCTTATCTTCAAACTGCCGCTTCAGCTCCTCCACCTTTAGTTCTTTATCCGCTCGTCTAATCACTGTCTCAAGATGGCCGACATGTATACCAACTGGCATAATCTTTATCCCAATTGTCCTCCCATAATAATCCACCCCTATGTATCCTCTCTTTGACTGATACTCTATGCCCAACATCCGGCTGCAACAAGAGAGAAAATGGCGAGCGTAATCAAAAGTGTGAAAGCCAATGAGGTCCGAGTTGAGAAGGGCCTTGAGGATCTCTTCTCTAACAGGAAGTGATCTGTATATCTCGGACGAGGGGAAGGGACTATGGAGGAAAAAACCCATTCTCAAGCGGACGAATCGCCTCCTCAAAAAGGTTGGGAGAACCATTAAGTGATAATCATGTATCCAAACAAAATCATCTTCGGGATTAAGCACCTCAACTACTTTCTGTGAGAACATTTTATTGGCGGCCACATACGCTTCCCACTGAGACCGATCAAATCTACCTCCGTGATCTGCTGAATACGGCAGCATGTAATGGAAAAGCGGCCATAACTGTTTCTTGCAGAAACCATGATAGTAATTGGCCAAAAGATTAGGTGGAAGAAAGGCAGCAACACAATTGAATTTATCCAAAATATAATTTGCTACATCATCTTGTTCAATTGGATCAACATCGACAGGTAAAGAACCGACGTACAAGACTTCCATATCCTCCGGAAAGCCATCCTTAAACCGCAAAAGCAAAGAATCCTCATTCCAACTAAAACTCCAACCCTTATTGTCCGATCTTCGTTTTGCTCTTAAAGGAAGGATGTTTGATACAATGATCATCCGATCACCAGCCAGTGAGGATGGATTTTCAGATGTAACACTATTAGCTTGCTCATCATCATCTAGTTCAGCAATATTGCCTGGAACTGTCATTACCCTAGGGAAACGCTTCCCTTCCTTCTCCCTACCCATCACTGGGAAATTACCAGATGCTAAATCTAAAAGATTTGTATACGATCTTGACATCATCTTGACAAATTTCTTCCTAATTCACTAAAAAAGTAAAGCAAATCTTCTCAAAACTAAAATTATCTCCCTATTTCTGTCTAGATTGTTTTCAGTCACCTGCAATCAAGAAAAAACATAATTTCATAATTACCAAATCTTGCTATTCCAATATACCACCCCAATCAGAAGTCCCTCGTTTCACCAATAAACGCATAATGTCTTGAAAATAAGAGACAACAGAAATGGTATCCAATTAATCAGAAACTATAGTGCAGATAAACACAATTAAGAAAACTCGCGAGAAATCAAAACAAACCGTTCAATAGAACCCTAGCTTTCAGCGAGATTGTAATCTCGACCTACTGAGCAAATGTGAACCAGAAATTGGGATTGTTACTGACCTTGCGATTCAAATTGAGCAAGAATCTTGCGTCCTTTCAGAAAAAGTGGAACTTCAGCAAAAAATTGAAAATGGGATTATATGGTTCGACGCAAAATAAACCCAATCCAGAATTGATTCTAATCTTGGGTTCGAGACACTAAAAAATGAATCCACGATCGTCTAGGGGAAGTGAATATTCAAGAGTTCTTCCTTTTTTGTTTTTTTAAATAAAAATCAGAATTGGATAGTATAGTACGCTCCTGGAAACGAAACGTGCCAACAAAGAAAAGAATCACTAACCTCATCGCCACTTCACTCACAACCTAATCATAAGCTCAATCAATGATAAGTATATTAAAAAAAAAAACTAAAAAACAATTGTATAACTCCCTCCGTCCAATTATATATGTCTAGGTTTTTTTTGGCACAGAGATAAATAAATTTTATTTAAGTATATATTTTATGAATTCTAATCATATTAAAAAATGAATATAGTTTTCAATGAATGATTGTTTTGAATGTATGAGAATTCATCCAAATTTATTAAGGCATATTTAAGACAAATGATTATTTTTTTATTTTTTTTATATTGTAATTGAAAAAAATGTATAATCCCCGACCTCCACGAAGAATTTCAGAAGTCGAGACGCCACGGAAGGAAGGATATAAAACATATTTTAAACCATCTTTAGATAAACTAAAATATTCTTGTATTTTAAAATACATAATTTAATACTAATTATTTGTAAAATGATTATATATATATATATATATATATATACTCTACATAATCGAAAGTAGTTAAGAACCCCAAAAGTTAACAAAACATAAAGTATTTAAATCACTATTTCTAAAAGAGTGCAAAAATATTCACGATTTAACCCCCTTCTCAGCTCTTCCCGTCGCCAATTGCAGCTCAACCTAAAAACATTTAAAAACATTTGGGGCTGAGTACTAGTGTACTAAGTGGATAAATGTGTTTTGAAAACAAAAGATAGTTTATCCAATCATTTACGTATCACAAGGAGGATTTTGAAAATATAAACAACTCCCAACATACAAATACATTTCAGTGCGCGCATTCATGTCACAGTTAACCGTTACTCCTTATGGTGAGAATCCTAGCCCTTAGAATCGTAGTTCATGGGGTCTCACTTACTTACTTGGGAGCTCTGGCCCCTAAAGTCGTAACTCAGGGGGTCCCACTTACTTACTTGGGAACCCCCCCTAAAGTCGTAACTCAGAGGTCCCGTTTCTTGGTTAGCACTCAGTGGGGATCAGACCACTGGTAACTAACTACGTGTACACAATCGTTGATTAATGTTTTAGAGTAATCAAGAATCTCTATCGATCTCTCAAGAGTATTAAATACTATAAATGCACAAAGACTTTCATGAATAAACAGTAATTTATAGAGCTCAATAACTCAAAGATAATTTTTACGAAAAATATTACCCACTTTGTAGTAGATCATTTTATCCTATGAGTCTTTCCGACACCGAGGGTCATTGCTCTTCCATGATCGGTCCTACAACAATATCTTAAGTTTTAACGACTTAATGTAGTAGTAAGCGTACAGAACATGACCTATATAACAATATCTAATAGTCATTTGGTTATAATAATTGTCATAGCTATATACTCATTAGCATGATTATGTTTTCATGCTCTACTAAACCTGTGCAGAGAACCCATATTAAATAAGTTCCACATACCATGTATTCACTCTATAAATCATAATCTTCTACATATATATTCCTTAATGAGTCTAGGTGTTGGGTTATGAGTCAGTAGATGGTACTCAGTTGTCTAGTGGTTAAAAGAATATTGGGGAAAATCATAGTAGTACTATGGAATTGAAGATCCCAAAACCCAGCTGATATCAGTAGTATAGTGTGTCGATAGGACTAGATGATGTATAGGTTAGACTTATTTTATTTTGATTATTTTTTTGTCCAAGTCCTGTACGGGGTAAACTGTTGGACTGATCTTCTGACGAAGTTACTCTCCAGAACCCCACGTCATCAATGTAAGAGCTTGCGTTCTTCGACCAAGACTGATCTTCACCTCGCAGGAGAGACTGACCCATCGACCGATAAGATATCGGCGAGAAGAACATAATGCAAAGCTCAGTACCTTCGCAGTCATCAGCTGACCCACTAGAGCCTTATCAGCTTGTCAGCCGACTCAGCCGAAGAAGACAGAGACTGTCTTGAGTCTACTGTATCCGACAGAAAGCGACCCAGTCGTAAACATCTTTTCGAAGTTCAGCAGAAGATCATACGAGGATGTGGAATAGTCAACTCTATCTCTGACACATTCTCACCTACCACAAACCTCGACCAATGAGACGCCGATAAGGCTTTGACCTGCTCTGACCAACTAAAGCTGCTCTCATGTACAATATTAACTGCCCTGCTGCAACAATTCGAATTTATGGCCGTTTTCTTTGGAAGCTTGTGACACGTGGCATTGTCTTCTCCAACGGACGTATGCCTGCTCACAACTATAAATAGAGAAGAAATCCGAGCTCCACGCACGGGATTCACAAGGGAAAAAGCTCAAGCTCAAGAACACTCTAGCGAACTCAACAGATTATACAGCGAAGAACTTGCTTTCATAGAATATTTGTAGTTCTTCTCTCTAGAGTATTTAGATCCCTTTCTTCTCTAGACTAAGCTCATTGCCAGATTTATAGCTTAGATTTCGAAGGAGTTCACTTTTAGTGAATTGTTCTTATTGTAAGAACTCCTTCTTAGTTGGAGATTATCCCCTCCCTTTCGAACTTAGGTTTGAATTGTAAAGTCGCTAAGGACTATAACTTAGAAGGATCTCGTCCAGGTGCGAGATACCTTGCCGAGACTTGCTCGAGAATAATCAACAAGTTCTCCGCGCTAGTCGGGGACCGTGGACGTAGGATCTTGCGTATCCGAACCACGTTATATCGCTTGTGTTATTTACTGTTTTATTGCATATCATACAAACCGCTCAAAATCATATGTTTGCATAAAATGTATTTTAAAAGCGCACAGCCAAAAGAATTTATCTTGCGAAAACACGTTTTCAACTGAGACGAATCTCCGGGCACCCACACTTATCCGCACAACGTCTCCGACTGAGTTTCAACGACTGACTTAGGTCAGTAGGAGAGCTCAGTAGCTGACACACTCTAACCCCGTGATCGAAGGTTACTATTTGACACTGTTCATCAGTTGCACCAAACAGCTCAGTTGTCCTTCGATTTGAGAAAAAGAAACTGTGATCAGGTGTATTCACCCCCCCTCCCTCTACACCTGACTATCGTCTCCGAACCAACACTAGGTCATACCAAAATTGATTTCATATTGTTGGTCCCGAGTGTATGGTCAGGTGTAGAGGGGGGGGGTGAATACACCTGATTCGATTTCTCAACTTCAAACTCGAACAGTCCTATTCAGGATGGTGTCCGATCCGACAGCAGTTCGGCAGACTGCATAACCGATTCGAATCAAGTTAAAGGCTAAGAGTATCGACTCGACCGAGATCTCGCTAACCGACTAGGTCGAATTCGGTATCTACGGTAAGAGTTCGGTGCGCGGAATAGTGTAGGCCCAAATCGTTTTTGTGAGAAAACGTTTTAAGTCTCGGTTCGATAGATTAAAAGTTCAAGATATCGAGACAGTTGATTGATTTTAAATATGATGTTCAAGTATGAATAGTAAAATCAATGCAACGATTAAGAAAGCAAGAAGAGACACGGGATTTTTAAAGTGGTTCGGATATCGCTCAAATCCTACGTCCACTGTCCCGAATGATCAGGAGGCTATTTATTATCCTGAGTTAGTCTCAGTCAGCTTGCACACTGGGCAAAGCCGCGTCTTGGTTTTTATACTGATCCAAGTCTCAGTTTACAACACTATCAAACTTAAAGTGTTTGACAAACTTCTCCAACAGTGAAGGAGTCCTTATACAATAAGGATTGGGTTCAAATGTGAACTCCTTCGTCTAAGCTATGGATAAGAACGGTTGAGCTTAGGGTTAGAGGGATAGGGAATATGAGAGTAGCTTCTAGATCGACGAACAGCTGAAGGTAAGCTTTGAGTTCGTGTAACGTCGATTTGGATACTAGAGGCTTTATATGTCGGTATAGCTTGATTCCCTATGAGCTAGAATGTAGTCTTTCGCCGGAGATTGTTCTTCGAGTTCTTGCTAAGACTTTGTTCTTTGGAATTCGCTCTTTTTCGCGCTCTCTCGTGTTCTTGGTGTTTCAAATCTTGAATGATCCCTCTATTTATAGAGCAGAGATTGAAATAGATCCGTTGGAGACGATCTTCTTCTCTCTCTCTCTTTTTGGTAGCAAACGGCTCTTTTGGTGTAGGTAACAGTGTACTTTCCCACCTTTTTAGGTAAAAGGTTGTCTGCAGCTTTAGCAGGTGAGAAGACACGTGTATGCTTGTCATTCGTCGAGGTGGATGGAGTGGTTGAGACAGCACAAACTTCGAGACAGACTGAAGTTGACTTCTCTCTTCCTCGTACATGACAATGCTGATTGTCTTTCAAAAGATTCTCGACGATCCCCGAAGACTATCCGCCGTTCTTGAGTCCGACCTTGTATTCAGTAGATAGACTGCTGAGATAAGTCTACTGAAGATCAGCTCTGAGTCCAGTGAACTACTCCCGCCGAGTTCGGTTCAACCGACTCTCTCGCATATCTTGCTCCTGCTAAGTCCAGTATCACTGAGTCTTCTGCACTGGTGCTGAGGCTGATAAGCTACTGAGCGCCTTGACCAGAGCAGAGTGTCTACTGAGTCTAAAACCTCAGAGACAAAATAGATACAAGGGAATGGTTCATCATTCAGATAGGGTTTTGGGATCTTCAAATCTTTAGACAAGTACAGAGCACAAGACTACTGAGCTTAAGATCAGTGTCTAAGACAGAATCACTTCCCACTGAGTGAAACAGTGCTGAGGATGGAATCATCACCCAACAATTTCCCCCTATTTGATGATGCCAAAACCTATCATCTATGTCCTATCAACTATGCTAAACACTAACTTACTCAGAAACATAGCTCCTTACAAATATTACAAGTAGGATCAGTGGAGTTGTCTGGTAAGTGCTAGACTACTGAGGGAGACAGGGCAGAACAATTTCCCCCTTTACAATAATTTCCCCCATGCAACAATTTCCCCCTAAGAGAAATAATAACTCTATGAAAGTCTAGTCTATCAGAGATCTAACCGAGCAAAAACTGACAAGTAAATAAACAAAGTGTGTGTGTGTCAGTAATCACTTCAGTGATTCTGAGTGTTAAAGCATAAAGCAAACACGGCTATTTAGACAACAAGTAGTTGTCAGAGCCAAAAGAAGATTTGTATATATATGATAAACAGTTCAGTACATTACAAATCTTGCTAAGCTAAAAGGAGAACTAAGAAGGAGAACCCTTAAACTGCTGAATCCTATTCATGAAACCTTAGGATTTACCTTCAGGCAGTGGGACTCCATACATTCTGAACGTGTTCTTCCTCAGCTTCAGGTATTCGGCGAAGTCTGCTGGTTCATCTTGTTCTAGACCTCTGTTCAACGCAGCATTCTTCACTTCTTGTTCAATCATTCCGAGATGTACTGAGTCGTCTTGTCTTCTGGGTGGAGGAATGATCCTTGCTTCAGGAACGCTTACTATTACCCCTTCGCATCTTGCTCCGTGCATATATGGGTAAAGATCGAGGTTCGGTAATGGTCATCCACTCGACATAGGCATCGGCCTTAGACATTTCGAGCCGAATCGCCGGAAATAATTTCTCTTGATAAACTCTATCTTGGCCGATTCCCATCTCTCGATTGAACCGAATAGGCATCCATTCGTCCGATCTTGGCCATCTATGTGTTTTCGGATCGTTTGGCTTCCCGAACCTTCGTATCGATAAGGAATGTCGGCTTTCGAAGGAACTCTCGCCTGGCCTCTTGTTCGCACGCTTCCCGAGTGCCTCAAGGTCCGCCAAATGTATCCTCTCGCTCGGGCAGCCTCTATCCGTCTAGCTTCCTCTCCTCGTAGAGATATCTATCCACTCGAGCGAAGATTTCTTCAATTTTCGCATCTTGCTCTTGAGGCTTCGAGGAGCTTGTTCGGAGTCGCAGAGGTACTTGGATTTGGTTTTGGATGTACCTTGCTTTGCTCGGTGCCTTTTTGCTTGTTGCCTCTCCCTATCTTCATCATCTTCAATTCGAATTTTACGGGAGGCAATCTAGCGGGCGCCTTCTTTTTTCCACCGCGTCTTGGTGCCTTAGTCTTTCCTTTAGCGAAGCTTAGACTTTGGTTTGTTGGCGGCTTCAAAGATCGGCGATCTCCCTTGCCGCCTTCTCATCGGCGGCAATCGAGCCTCCTCCTCGACCGAGATGTATCTCTTGGGTTTCTTTGCTTTGGAGGGGTCGGGAGTTTCGGAATTTTGTTACCTTTGCCTTGAACAGGTGGAGGTAGAGGAACTTCTTCATCATCATCTCGAGTCCTCTTCCCTGTTCAAAGCATACTCGCAACCTCCTTGATGATATCGGTAGGAGTCTCGGGTTGCATGAGTAGCTCCGGGATCCCGAGCCACTGGGCCGGTCTCGGTGTGCTCGCACTGGGACACCACGGGCCTCACCCGTCCGAGTCCGAGTCCGAGTCCGGGATGACTTCGGTGTAGCTTCCCCCTTAGATTTTGGACTTTTGGTGGGGGTCGCCTTCTCGGTACTGTTTCTTGCCTTTGGTCGGCTCAATACTCTTCCCTCTTCTACTTTCCCCCTTTTTGGCATCATCAATTGCAGTAGGGGTAGGGATAAGTATTGTGTTCGAAGGCCGTTGAAGGAGGTTGACAATGATCGAATTTGATTGTGGATGTCCGTCGAGCCTCATGCGGCTCGTTCCTCTCGAGAGTTAGAACTTCATCATATTGCTAGTAAGAGAGTTCATTGCAGCCTTTACATCATTCGGCTTTTCGGTGATCTTGTCTTCCAAGGCCGGTTGGATTTTCTCAAGTCTTTGTTCGGTGGCCTCGGATTGTTCGATGATAGCGTCGGTATGAGCTAGTTTAGAAGCCAAAAATTCATCAAGTAGCTTGGCTTGGCTCTCCTGAAAGATCTTGAGCTGAGCTTCGAATTGGACTTGCTGCTGAGCCAACGCTTCTGAAATAAGCGCAGAAACATCAGGGGCGGCTGATGGAGAGACAGAAGACTTCAGCCCCTGAAGTTCTTTAGTCGTGGCTTGAGCAGTCTGCTTCCATGTCCTATGGATAGCCTTCGCAAGATCTCAATTTTTGATCCCTTGAGCGTTAAGGCTTTTGCCACCGATCGAGATCTCTTTGCGGTCCGGGCCGGGCGCCGCTTCGAAAGTCGATCGGCAAAGAAGAGCCGAGCGGGCTCTCGCGAGGACGAAGCACCAGCCTTAGACTTCTCGGGACCAAGGATACCGAGAGGAATATCAGGAATGTCAGCATGTGTATCCTTGTCCTGGAGTGATCCCTTATCAGGTTGTCCAGGGCTTGAATCCTTGGGTGGGTCCTGGTCGTCATGATCTCGACCCATCTCGAGGGTGCTTGAGCCTTCGCTTGCTTGTCATGTATCATCGCAAGCATAGCGGCCCTCGATTCTCCATGGTGCCGAGGTCGGCAGGCTCGAGTAGCCTATTTGCTGCCTCAACTTCATCTCTTCTTCATGGAGTTCGACGGGAGTAGTGGAGAACAAGGCGAAGTAGATGCGGCCACTCCCGAAAGCGAAGAAGCATGTGGAGCCTTGCCGATTTGGCAATGATCATCAAGTCGAATGATCAGCAAGCTCCAGTATTCGTTGAAGGATCTCACGGGAGGCTCGAGATAAGATCATTGAAGCTTCCATCCCGATTGATTTACCTTCGGATGCGGTCTCGGGACTCCAAGTCTATGTGTGAAGTCTCGCTCTTCGGTTGGAGGGACCGAGCCGAGTGGAGGGACAGAAAGGGGGCCTGTCTAGGCGCCGAATATCTGCGCTCCGAGCTTCGAAGCATCCCCTTGGTTTCTTTCGGTGGAGACGATCTTCTCCACCGACCGAGTCTTCTCGGAAGACTCGGACTCATCAACCACCGCAGTGGGCCGAGTAGTCCTCTCAGGAGCCTGTTCAGAAGGCACTTCTGGAACCTCCTCAGTAGCTGGCACCTCAACGACTTTTTTCAGTTTCTTTGCCGGTGCCTTAGGAGTTTTAGCGGGAGGGGTTCTTTTCTTTGTAGGCGTAGCTCGCCGAGTCTTTGATTGCGGAGAGACCGCCGAGGGTCCCGACCCTATCTCGCCGAAGCGCCGCCGTCTTGTTGTGAAATCGACCTTCTTCACATTGAAGTACTCCTTGTCACCGTAGGTGATAGGCTCGGATCCACATAAATCCTCGATTATGATGGACAGTTTGAGTCCATACGACAATTTGCCCTTTGCGCTCAGCATGTTCGATGCCTTGTCGAACTTAGCGATCCGAGCCATGAATTTACTGAGAAAGAACTCCGTCCGGTTAATTTGGGCTCGGTCGTATATGGCCATCATCATCTCGAATCTTAGGCCTCGACACCGGTTAAACGACCCCGCTTGGCTTGTCGGCAGGCTGCGTGACAATGTAAGCAAGTGCCCCGAACCGAGGCAACATGTCGTTCTTCGGAAAAGCACTACGAAAGTAGTGGGCTTTCCACGTAAGACGGTAAGATATTCATCAACTCGGTCGTCTCTGTACCCAACTGTACTAATTCCTTCGGAGGGGCGGATCAAAGCTCCGCTTCGGTGGCTTCCTTGATGGACATCTCGCTTCAGCTCCGTAGTGGCGTCTTGGATAGAATGGACAACAAATCTCGCCACTATGTCTCCGGCACACTTCGTCCGAATTCAAGTACAGCTTCGCAACCTCGTCTCGGGAGGAAGTACGAAGGCCTCCTAGACGAGAAATTTCTCCGACCACGACTCGCACGTAGCCGAGAAGATCTCATCCATATACTCCGCACCGCATGAATAGAAATCCATGGTGGGTTCAAACCACACGCGATCCTTCTCCGAATGTTCTCGCATATCCGTTGGAGATATCATAGAGATATTGGTTTCCGCCATTGTACTGTTACACGAAGTTGTTATCGTATCGATTTTTAAATAAAACAGTTTAATACTAGATACTAATCAATAAAGATCAGCACATAAGTAACTTCATGTAGGCATACCGAGAATTTTATCGAAGAGAATGTAAGCAAATGAGGGTTTTTGCACAAAGGTATTCTCGGATTTTTAAGAGGTAAGATATGATCGAAATGTTAAGCGCGAATATGGCGGTTCTTAAGATTTGATCGAAATGTGTACATATCTAGAAGATGAACAGTTATCGATCTAAGGCTGAGTTTAAACCTACTTTATGAGATGGACGGTTAAGATTCAATATTATAGAAGGTAATGATCACAAAAGCCGTCTAAGTCAATGCAAGTTGTAAACATGCCTAAAGAGTAACTATGATAAGACATGCATTTAATGCGCACAGAGTTCAACAAAGTTGTGCATAGAATATCGTGTATTAAATGTAATCTGTTATCAATAAATGACAAACTAAGAGATTTTTAAATCATGCTGAATCTCCATAATAAATGCTTATCATTGTTGCATTAGATACTATAGAGTAAAGATACGCAAACCTGTCAGCTGAACATAGTAGTCAGCTGATACCTCGTGTAGATGGTTTTCTGAGTCTCTACGTATCGAACTTACTCGCATCGAGAGTGATCATTCCCCCTCACTGGAATGTTCCTCTCCTGAAACCTTATTACTGACTGGGGTCAGTAGGGTCCAGCAGACCTAGCTCTACTGAAAGTTCTCTGAATCTGGGTTCAGCTAGAGGCTTGGTCAGTATGTCAGCCCTTTGTTTGTCAGTATGGATCTTTTCCATCCTGATATCCTTCTTTTCGATATGGTCACGAATGAAGTGATGTCTGATGTCCACGTGCTTGCATCTCGTGTGAAGAACGAGGATTCGAGTGATTGCAATAGCACCGGTACTATCGCGTAAGATCGGCACTTCATTCTCGAATGACGTCATAGTCTCTCGACCGCTGTCTCGGTAGAAGGATTTGGGCGCAACAACTTCCAAGCAGCCATGTATTCGGCTTCGGTAGTCGACGTAGCTACCGAGTGCTTCGTTTCTTTGAAAACCATGAGATCGGCTTTGCCGCCAAGGAACCGACATGTTCCTGAAGTTGATTTTCGGTCAATTCTACATCCTACATAGTCAGCATCAGAATAGCCAGTTAGTTCAATATTATCATCAGCCGGATACCATAAACCTATGTTGGTTGTGCTTCTGAGGTAGCGAAGAATCTTCTTTGCTGAGTCCGAGATGGCTCGCCTCGGATTCGCCTCGAAATCGGGCACGTACACCTACAAAGATAAGTTATGTCAGGGCGGGTAGCTGTTAAATATAATAAAGAACCAATTATAGCACGGTATTCAGTTTGGTCTACTGATACTCCCTCTTTATCAAGATCTATCTTCATATTCGTGTTCATCGGGATCTTGATGGGTTTGCTCGGATGTGCGCCGAATCTTTTGATGAGGTCTCGAGTGTATTTGCTTTGATTGATGAACGTTCCTTTGTCGATTGCTTGACTTGAAAACCAAGGAAGTAGTTCATTTCTCCCATCATCGACATCTCGAACTTGTCCTTCATCATTCTTTCGAATTGCCGACATATAATGACATTCTTCGAACCAAAGATAATATCATCTACATAGATCCGCACGAGTAATAGGTCGTCTTCCGGCCGAATCGTCGAACAACGTGCGATCTATCGTGCCCTTCGAAAACCTTTCGAAGAAGAAACTCGACAGTGGTATCATACCAAGCCCCGGGTGCTTGTTTTAACCCGTCTGAGCCTTTTCTCGAGTCTATATACTTGATGTCCCCGCCGAAAGCCGGGCGGTTGTTCCACATAGACTTCTTCTTTCAAGACGCCATTCGAGAACGCAGACTTCACATCCATTTGATAGACTACGAATCTTTGATGTGTTGCGTAGGCAAGGAATAGTCTTATGGCCTCCAATCTTGCAACTGGAGCAAATGTTTTATCGAAATCTATTCCCTCGGCTTGACAGTAGCCTTTAGCCACGAGCCTTGCTTTGTTCCTGACTATAACATTGTTTTCATCTCGCTTGTTCTTGAAGACCCATTTGGTTCCAATGACATGTTGATGCCGGTTCCGTCTACAAGCTCCCATACTTCGTTTCTCGTGAACCGATTCGAGCTCTTCCCCGCATAGCAATAATCCGGTCAGCATCTTTAAGTGCATCCTCAATATTCCGAGGCTCTTCGGTAGACAAGAAGCGGGGAAAATAATGCGCTTTCTCCTTGACGAGAATCTGGATCTTGTCTTGACATGTCTTGAAGGATCTCCAATTATAAGATTAGCAAGTGTGAGCATCTAGCCACGATCTACGATGTTTTAACTCTTCATCCGAAATTTGTTCAACACGAGATAGTAGGTGAGTTAGGCATTTCGGTTGTACTATTCTCGAGATTGAAGAATTTCGATGATAAGAGTATGATCTATCGAGTCACCTGTGTTCGGGGGCATTCGGCTCGAGGAACATTACTAGATGTTCCCCCCGAGTTGTTATTCTCGGTAGTGGTCTCGATTACCTCTACGGTTTCCTCATCGACCTGAGTTACCCGGGATTGATTCTGTTCGGGAGAATCAATCGCTCGCCTACTTGCTCGTTGGTTGAGATTCAAGTAGATTTGTCTTCGGTTTCTTCGTCCGAATCATCATCCCAACATAGCCGAATCTTTTCGATTTGTCCTTTACGCTTAGATCCCGTAGTCGTCTACCGATGTCCTCGGATTCAGAATTTGAGTTATTGCTCCTCGTCTTCGGCAGCAAACTCGTTAAACACAACATGAGGGCTTTCCTCCACGCAAAGTGGTCCGATAGTTGAATACTCGAAAGCTTTGCCGACCCGAGAGTATCCTAAGAACACTCCCCGATCCGACTTGCTATCAAAAGTCTTCGCTGATCTTTCCCATTATTGTGGATAAAGCATGAACAACCAAAGATATGGAAATAAGATAGAGAAGGCTTCCTGCCGTTCCATAGTTCATATGGTGTTCTCTTATGCCGCTTTGTCGGTAAAGATCGGTTCGAGTATAACATGCGATACGTAGCTTACGCCTGAATTTGGTTGGGAGTCCCGAGTCCTGCGAGTAGAGTCCTAGCCGCCTCTTTTAGAGTTCGTTCTTTCGTTCAAGCAACTCCATTCTGCCGAGGTGTGCGTGCGGCCGAAGTCTCATGCTCTATTCCTTCGCTTGCGTAACTCCTCTACCATGGAATTAAGGAACTCAGTTCCTCTGTCTGAACGTATTTTTCTGATCTTGGTGTTCTTCTCGACACTGAGCTTTTTCAGAAGCGTTGGTAACTCTGTTTTGACGTCAGACTTGTTGACAATGAATATGACCCATGTGTAGCGCGAGTAGTCATCTATGACCACTAATGCATATTTTCTGCCTCTGATCGTCACTGGGGAGACTGGACCGAACAAATCCATTCCATCAGTGGAAGGAGATGGAACAGGTGGATTTTCTTTCTTTGTTTGCTTTCCCTTCAGACATGCTTCACACTGAGTGTCTTTGCTGAATACTTCATTCGGCAGTCCCCTTGCTAGAGTGTTTCTTGCTAGCTTGTTGAGCGTCTTAAAGTTGAGATGACTGAGCCTTCTATGCCATAGCCACCCCGTTCTGTTTTCATTCTTCGCCAGCAAACAAGCTTCAGGTTCAGCTGAGTTCCAGTCAGCCACGTATATGTTCTTTTTGCGCGAACCCGATAACACTTGTTTTCCCCGTAGATTTATCAATAACATCACGTAAACCGGCGTAAAAAATCACTCTATTCGAGTTATCACAAAATTGACTAACGAGAGAGAAGATTATCTTTGAAGTCCTTCAACATAGGATACTCTTGGAATTTTGGCGGTTCCTATGCTTGAGTGTGCCGTATCCTCTCGTGTAGCCTTTGGCATTATCTCCAAACTCACTCGGGTCCATCTTCGTTACATAATTCTTGATAGACTCCTTTGGTATGTCATATGTCTTGAGCATCCGTTGTCCACATACCATGGGTCTCTCGCGCACCCGCAAAAAAGCAATTATATTCAGGTACCCTTTATTTTTGATTTTGGGTCCTTAGATGTTAGTTTTCATAACCCAAATCTGTCTAACAACCCCGGTGGTTTCGGACATCTTCTTTCCACTAGAGTCAACATATCTCGACCACCGGACTGGTCATAGGTGACTTCGAGGCTTACGAGGTTCGGGAGTCCTAATCTTTCGAGCCGTGGATCGCCGACCTTAGCCTTCGTGTGGCTTTCTTTTTCTTCGACCTTTGGAGCCTCTTCGACTATAGGTTCATAATAATATGACCCATACCGAGCTGGATCTGTCGCCTTTGGAGGTCCATACCGATCCGCCAATTTTGATTTCTTTGGTTCCCCCTCGACCGAACCGGGGTTTCTTGGCACCGATCTTCTTGTCGGAATGCCGATGTGTGGGATGAGGTGCTTTCATCTTCTCGTTTGTTCTTTGCTAGGGGGTTTAGTATATTTGCGTTCATAGTCTCCCCTTGAACAAACCTATCGCAAGCCGTACTTCGAGTGTATGGGGCAGATGAGGAAGCTCCCTGGTTGAATCCAAGTCCTTCCTTGCAGTGCTTTGGCTTATTGCTTGCTAGCATAGCCTCTAATTTCTTCTCAGCACCCTTGTACCTCTCAGTCATCGGGTTCCTCCGGATATCATCACTTTTCTTCGGTATGTCGAGCTCGATCCGAAGTCCCGACATTTCTTGCTTGATGAGACTCACTTCAGCATCTTTCGAGTCAAGTCATTGGTCAAAACCGAAATCCGATCTTCTTGATGCTCGAGACTTGGCCATCGGAGAGTTTATCTCCTCCCCGAGTCTCAACACAAGTCCTTCGGCCTCAGTAGCAACCTGACTTTCCTGAGAAAGTCTCTGATTCTCTACTTTCAGGGTATCCAACTCCTGAAGAGTCTTGCTGAGCTGCAGACTCATCTGAATTTGTTCGTCGAGCAGTTCTTCGTATGCGTCGCGACGTCCAAATTCTCATCCGCACTTCGAAATAGTGTCGTGTGTGCAGTGTGAAGAGGAGTTAAGTGGTTCATGAGAATTTACCTCATCCTCTTCGCCTGCCATCATGCACTTTTCAGCTGATTCATCTGCTTCGTGCTCTAAGGCCATGAAGGCTGCTTCATCGTCAGATGAATCCATAAAGGAGTCGCCTTCTTCTGAGTCGTCTGAGATTTCGCCAGCTATGTAGGATTGTCTTTTATGGGCGAATTTCTCTCTCCTTGCCTTACGTGCTGCGCGTTCAGCACTACCGAGCTCAGGACAATCATACTGATAATGTCCCGGCTTTTTGCAATTATAGCAAGTGATGACTTTTTCTTCTTTGCTTTCGCTATTCTTTGACGGTTCTGAGTCATCCTTCTTTCTGTATTCAGAAGATTGTGAGTCAGGAGTCTGTTTCGACATATAATTTGACTTACCTTTCGTTTCCCGATAGGCTTTAGTCACTTTTCTGCGTCGCTCCTTCTCCTTCTGATACTTTACAGCGAGCAGCGCATACTTATGAGCGAGACTTCCTTTTTGTAGATCATTGAGTGAAGGCTCAGTCTTACTCGTCGTTTTGCTCGTCGCTGGAGATGCTGTGCTGACTGATGCTTTGAAAGCATGGTCGATTTTGTGTCGCCTTCGGCTCTCGCTTTCTTTGAGGTCTGTCGAACTCAAACTCCTCCGCCCGTAATTCCGAAAAGATATGGTCGGGAGACACAAGCATCTAAGTCGGAATGTCGCAATAGAGTGGCAAAAGGTGTCCAGGTGTCCGTCCGGCAAGCGTGCCCTCGGAATCTTCGGATTCATCTCTCGATTCTTGAATGTCTTTCCCGACCCATTGATAGAGTTCATCGATTGGTAAATCGACGTTCGGATCTTCGATTTTGTCACCGGGCATGAGAGACAAGCTTTCCGGCTTTTGGAGTTCCGGGCGCTAGTTTATTCGCTTTAATCTTTCGAGTCCCTCGACTCGGCAGCGCTAGAGCGTCCCGCAGTTCTTTTGCAGTCTTGCATTCCCGAACCCCGCCAAGATAAGAATCACTAAGGGTGGTCGGTATAGCGTTTCGGCAACACGGTCTAAGTTGTGAAGCTTCTTCTCCTCCGGAGTGAAGAGACTTCTGTCTTTGGGAATCTTCTTCCCTGGTCACCATTCCTCCTCCTTGAGCTTGGTCTCGAGTTACGACACTATCGATCATGGGAACGATAGGTCCATCTTCAAGCACTTCGGCCATACTCGTCATGGAGGGATGTCGGATGTGCTTCCATTTCGACTCGCCATACTCCATAATTCTCCACCGAGAACATGGGTACCATCCTTATACCTGACATATCAGCCATGAAGAATATAGATATGAATGTAGAGTGATATGCAGTGAAAACGTTTTCCTCCGGATCTGTTCGAATAGACCGGTCTCAAAGTGACAAGAGTCTTAAAGAACTCCCCGCTCCGATACCAATTGTTGGTCCCGAGTGTACGGTCGAGTGTAGAGGGGGGGAGGTGAATACACCTGATTCGATTTCTCAACTTCGAACTCGAACAGCCCTATTCGGGATGGTGTCCGATCGAAACAGTTCAAACAGACTGCATAACCGTTCGAATCAAGTTAAAGGCTAAGAGTATCGACTCGACTGAGATCTGCTAACTGACTAGGTCGAATTCAGTATCTACAGTAAGAGTTCAGTGCGCGGAATAGTGTAGGCCCAAATCAGTTTTTGTGAGAAAACGTTTTAAGTCTCAGTTCAGTAGATTAAAAGTTCAAGATATCTTGAGACGGTTGATTGATTTTAAATATGATGTTCAGTATGAATAGTAAAATCAATGCAACGCTTAAGAAAGCAAGAAGAGACACAGGATTTTTAAAGTGGTTCGGATATCGCTCAAATCCTACGTCCACTGTCCCGAATGATCAGGAGGCTATTTATTATCCTGAGTTAGTCTCAGTCAGCTTGCACACTGGGCAAAGCCGCGTCTTGGTTTTTATACTGATCCAAGTCTCAGTTTACAACACTATCAAACTTAAAGTGTTTGACAAACTTCTCCAACAGTGAAGGAGTCCTTATACAATAAGGATTGGGTTCAAATGTGAACTCCTTCGTCTAAGCTATGGATAAGAACGGTTGAGCTTAGGGTTAGAGGGATAGGGAATATGAGAGTAGCTTCTAGATCGACGAACAGCTGAAGGTAAGCTTTGAGTTCGTGTAACGTCGATTTGGATACTAGAGGCTTTATATGTCGGTATAGCTTGATTCCCTATGAGCTAGAATGTAGTCTTTCGCCGGAGATTGTTCTTCGAGTTCTTGCTAAGACTTTGTTCTTTGGAATTCGCTCTTTTTCGCGCTCTCTCGTGTTCTTGGTGTTTCAAATCTTGAATGATCCCTCTATTTATAGAGCAGAGATTGAAATAGATCCGTTGGAGACGATCTTCTTCTCTCTCTCTCTTTTTGGTAGCAAACGGCTCTTTTGGTGTAGGTAACAGTGTACTTTCCCACCTTTTTAGGTAAAAGGTTGTCTGCAGCTTTAGCAGGTGAGAAGACACGTGTATGCTTATCATTCGTCGAGGTGGATGGAGTGGTTGAGACAGCACAAACTTCGAGACAGACTGAAGCTGACTTCTCTCTTCCTCGTACATGACAATGCTGATTGTCTTTCAAAAGATTCTGACAGTCCTGAAGACTATCTGCCGTTGCTGAGTCTGACCTTGTATTCAGTAGATAGACTGCTGAGATAAGTCTACTGAAGATCAGCTCTGAGTCCAGTGAACTACTCCTGCTAAGTTCAGTTCAACTGACTCTCTCAGTATACTGCTCCTGCTAAGTCCAGTATCACTGAGTCTTCTGCACTGGTGCTGAGGCTGATAAGCTACTGAGCGCCTTGACCAGAGCAGAGTGTCTACTGAGTCTGAAACCTCAGAGACAAAACAGATACAAGGGAATGGTTCATCATTCAGATAGGGTTTTGGGATCTTCAAATCTTTAGACAAGTACAGAGCACAAGGCTACTGAGCTTAAGATCAGTGTCTAAGACAGAATCACTTCCCACTGAGTGAAACAGTGCTGAGGATGGAATCATCACCCAACACATATCAATATGATACGTCCTCTAAAAGTTATAAACGGAATAGTACATACTCTACCAACATGGACAATTTATGTCCTACTATATTTTAGCTATAAGTTGTGAGACCAAATATACTTTAAAATTTTAAAATTTAACACATGTTTAGGGGGCATGCATTGGAATATCATACCAAAATTTTACTTTTGTTGGATAAGTGATGACTTCTGAAAAATACAGAACATTTTCAACCAAACTCCACACTACGGAATGCATGCTCTGATTAACTATCGAAAGTTTGTATTAAACTACTTTCACATGAATCAATTAAAAACACAAACTAAACATGTTTACAAATACCTATGTGTATAGAGTATTTAGGAAAAAGAATCAAGTCAAAATTATTTGTGTGGAGTGAGATATGAACATTTTACTAATCTCTATCCAGAAAGCATGGTTTTTCAGCAGAAAAAAGTGAAAATTTATTAAAATATAAGGACCTGCCCAAAAATCACCAAAATTTATAGAGATCCTAACGACGTCCTAAATTTTCTCTCTGTAATTTGTTTGTAATTTTTCAAGATTCAAAATGTCGTGTATTTGGCTATGGAATGTTGGCAGAATAGGAAAATTTTAAAATACGTTATGCCCAAAACTTATCTACTCTATTCGGTTTTAAACAAGATTTTGCTAACCTTAATGGACCTTATTTGAGATCTATCATAGAATTACACGATTATCCTGGGAGACATTATGCATGTACTATGCAATGTACCTCTAAGAACATTGATGTCGTGAGAAACAATAATAGAGAAAATAGATCAAGAGAAGTACTTCCTATGTTTAGATCTCCACATGCAGCTCGATACCCCTACATGCAAGTATAATTCGAACCAATCTTAATCCATCAACACCAAGATCGACACTCTCCTATCTCAAGGACATCACGTTCGATATAAGCAAGGAATAAAAAGAGGTGTAATACATCAAAGTGAATGAGGAGATACTAAATACTAGGTTCCACTTCCAAATAAGATGTTTAATAACTCATGCATGTAGTAACTTATAGTGGCATCGAAGTTGGAAAGAAAACGAGATTCTTACTTGATATTTCACACCTTGACAGCAACTATAAAACTCCTAAAGACTTGTTTCTAACCGGAGCCGCGATGCTACGGGTTGTAGAGACGATCTTACTCTTGTGGACTAAGATAGTGTTTTAGTATGGGATCAAACTGGACGGATATCAAGTATTTAAGAGAGAATAGCCATCATTGCCTATTAGCAACCCTTGTGCATGTGAGGCACGTAGAAAGATAATTTGGAGAGTGAATAGTTCTCTCTCAATCATTCAAATCGCACTACTGCAATGGTGTATCTATAATTACATCATGGCTTCACCAAGGTGTTTCTCTAGTGGGTGCCATGGCCATTCCATGCTAAGATAGTCACTCTTCCACGTGGTGAAAGTCTCTTACATGCAAAATAAGAGAAAAAACTTCACCAATCCTATGTATATATATTTGTACACGTAATTGTTGTCTAATGCATGTAGTGACTTAATCACTTATATAATGATACCCACAGTGTTTCAAATTTGAACTATGTTCTATAATGGTAACATAAATTTACTATATTCATCGAGACTATTCCAAATACTTAAGAGATTAAATCGTTCCTCGGAACTAGAAAATCCCGTTGCAATATGTCATGTAACTACTAGGTGTAATTTAAGTAATTGAATGAATTCTATATACACTAAATAAAGATGCGGGTTATTACATTTAAAGTTTTCAAAAAGATAAAAATTATAATTTGAGTTCGGAACGGAACGTAATCGTGAGAGATAAAGTATAAAATGTGGAGTGGTAATGAGTAATGAGAGATTTACTTTATTTTAGAACGTTTAGGATTATATGAGTTTAATTTTTTTCATAACAATAATAATAGGACAAATCAATTCGAAAAACAAGACAGACATAATGGGACGGAGGGAGTATTAGAATATTATTATTATTAAATCAACTTGAGATTGAACACTAGATCAATCACTTACACATAAATTAAAATACCAACTAAATTGTAAATTAAAAATCCCTTAAATCGGGGGTTAAAAAATTTAATTAGTTTGTTGCTAAAATTTAGCTCAAAATTTATCAAGTAATATCTAAATTCTTCACTTATAATTAATGTATAGTGGCACTGTCAGTCAATCAGGTCAAACTAACTTACATAAATTAATAATGGAGTGGATAAAATATTATTCTCTCTCCGTCCGTTCGAAGCGATGCATTTTTTTTCGGCGCTGAATTAAGAAAGTGGATGATAAAGTATCATGGTATTTCATACACAACAACAAAAAATCATCTCATCATCTCATATTGTATAAGAAGGTCTTGTCCCTCGCCTTCGTCCTAGTTCACCGGAGCTTGTTGTATTGCGGTGCTGCTTATAACAAGACGGAAGCCATTTCATCTTTGGGGAGACCATGCCTAAACCGAAAGCATTACCGGGGCATTTGTCTCTTGCGGATAGAGATTTTTTCTCGACTCGACTTTGCATTTGGTTATATTTTTGTTTATTGTTCAAGTTGTAAGTTCCATTTCCATTTCACGAGTTTTTGTGTTCGGCAGATTATGAATATATATTTGTAACAATCGCAAGAGACAAACCGTGACCTTATTGCCGGAAACAAAAACCTAAACTTAACTTACCTTAGCTTGGAAATGGCGTCTTCATCCGCTACGTCTTCCTCCACCGCTGCCGGTGTTGCCATCTCTTCGGCCGCAACCACCACCCCCTCCGCAGCTGTCTCCTCCACCGGAGTCCCTTTTCCTATGGTGACTTTTGTCGGCATCTCCGTTGTCGGATTTGGTGGACCACCTCCATTCTCGTTTGTAGCCTCATCGACTACAAGTGTTACTTTGCCATCATCCAACATGGCCGCCATCTCTACCTTGGCAGCCATGTCATCCGCTACTAATGACTGGATTGTGAACAATTTACGTGATGCAACTCATGCTATCATGTCATCTTCGGCGACTCCGTTTATCCCATTTTGGACGTTGAACCACCTTGGAGGGGTGGGGGGCTCGACCCCAATTTTACCGGCACCGTTGCACTCTTCAAGATCATTGCCCACCGCTGAAAAGCCACCACAATTTGGTGGAGCCGATTTCAAACGTGGGCAACAAAAGATATTGTTTTATTTAACAACACTAGAGTTTGGAAACATCCCTAATGAAGATGGTCCCGCACCTCCAAGTGCAAATGAGGAGAACATGCAAGTCTCCATTGCCTACAATAATTGGCGTACCTCCGACTACTTTTGTAAAAAAAAATTGTTAAGTGGTCTAGTGGATAGTTTGTATAGTGTATATACAAACATGAAGACCTCTAAAGAAATATGGGAGGCACTAGACATGAAATATTGTACTGACGATGCAGGTACAAAGAAGTTTATTGTAGCCCAATTTCTGGACTACAAGATGGTGGATTCCCGACCCATCATGGACCAAGTGCAAGAATTCCAACTAATTATACACAAGGTTCATGCTGAAGGGATGCTATTGCTCGACGCCTTTACTGTGGCAGCCATGATCGAGAAGCTCCCTCCAAGTTGGAAGGACTTCAAAAGCTACCTCAAGCACAAGTGAAAGGAGATGTTGTTTGAAGACTTGACTGTAAAGCTTCGCATCGAGGATGATGTTCGAGTTCAAGACGTAAAGTCCAAAGCCCTGATGGACCCAAGGGTCAACTTGTTGGAGAAAGGTTGTGACTCTAACAAGCGAGGGTATCCCAACGGCAAAGACCATGCCAGAGGTAAAGGTCAAACTAGAAGGTTTGACGGAGATTGCTACAATTGTGGCAAAGCAGGTCACATGTCCAAGGACTGCCGAAAGCTCAAGAAGAAGAAGGCGAGACAAGCCAACATGATGGAAAAAGACCTCACTCAAGAGGATCTAGTGGTTGTGATCACAGAAGAGGTGAATATTATCAAGAACCTCGGCCTTTGATTCGTCGACACTACTGGAACTGCACATGTGTGTGGTGATAGAAGTCGATTCACGAAATACCATCCGTGTCAAGGAAGGAAGTTAAACATGGGGAACCAAGCGTCTTCTGACGTGGTTGGAGTTGGAACCGTCGTACTGAGGATAACTTCCGGCAAAGAGTTAATTTTGAGTGAAGTCCTGCATGTTTCGGATATTCGGAAGAACCTTGTGTTGGGTTTCATACTAGTCAAACGTGGTTAGACTAGTGTTGGAAGCTGATAAGTTTGTCTTATTTAAGTTTGGTGTATTCCTTGGTAAGGGGTATCTTACCGATGGACTTTTTAAGCTCAATGTAGCGGCACTTCGCCAAGTGCTCAAGAATGATAGAAATAATAATAATGCTTCTGCTTCTTCTTATATGACTGAGTGCTTCGATTTATGGCATTGTAGATTAGGACATGTTAATCTAAATATAATAAAACGTTTAGCTAATCTCGATTTACTAAAAGTAAATGAGTTTAATGAAAATAAAAGATGTGAAGAATGTGTAGAAGCAAAAATGGTGAAATCACCGTTTCATTCGGTGGAAAGGAGCACTAAGCTTCTTGAACTTATTCACACAGATGTGTGTGATTTAAAGTTTGTGCAAACAAGAGGTGGTAAAAAGTACTTCATTACATTTATAGATGATTGCACATGTTATTGTTGTCTTTATCTTCTAAGAAGTAAAGACGAGGCAATTGAAGCTTTTAAGAGTTTCAAAGCAGAAGCCGAAAATCAACTAGATTGTCGGATTAAAAATGTTTGAAGTGATAGAGGGGGAGAATATGTAGCCCCGTTTGAAGAGTTGTGTAAATCAAGTGGTATTATTCATCAAATCACCGCCCCCTATTCGCCACAATCTAATGACGTTGCTGAAAAGAAAAATCAAACACTTAAGGAGATGATGAATGCCTTGTTAATTACTCCCTCCGTCTAGGGTTGTAAACGAACCGAATAGAGTCGAATATCACTGTATTTGATTTGTATTTGCTTCGTTATTTTACTATTCATATTTGTATTCGTTTATTATTCAAATATTTTCGTTTATGTTATTCAAATATTCGAATCGAATCGGATATTCATTTTTTTTAATTAGTATTCTATGAAGTTGACGAAACCAATCTGCTCCACAAATCAAAATTTGAACCATATCAGCAGATAACCTTAAACGATAAGGATCTAACACTCGAGTTCCTGCACTGAATGTGGCCTCTGATGCCACTGTACTAACTGGAATAGCTAAAACATCACGAGCTAACTTTGATAAGATTTTGAACTTCAATTCTTGAGATTTCTACCAAGCTAAAGCATCAAAATCTGCATCCCCATCTTGACATCTATACACACCCTCCTCCAAGTAAATGTCCAACTATGATTTCAAAAGAACGTCACGATCCTCGATAGTGTTTAAATACTTATCAAACATAGACAAACCAGAAGGCACTAATTTTCCTTTCAATGTGGAGTTTGAACATGTAGAAGAGCTTCTTTCTGAAGTGATATTCTTTCGAGACCTTGCATGATCACCTTCAACATACTCAAAGAACAAATTGTATAATGCATCTCGAACCTTCATCACATTTGTTTGTGCATCAATCTCATTGTATATTTTATCAAAATCAACCAACATCATTTTGAACCTAGGATCAAGTATTGCTTCAATAATGTATAATGTATATTTTAATATTTCCTTAGTAATAGCGTCACTTTTAAAATATTTATTATTATATAATGTATATTTTAATATTTCCTTAGTTAATTGATTATGATCATTATATAGTATTTATGGACTAAATTATTAATAGATTTCATTACTATATTTATTTATTATATTTTATTTATTAAATATGCTAAAAAAATTAATTGAATATTTGCGAATATCGAATCGAATATCATAATTTCATATTCGTATTTGAATACTAATCAAATCGAATCGAATATACATATTCAAATTCGAATATCAAAATTTTGAATAAAAAAATTGAATATCGAATACGAATACCGAATCGAGCAAAATTATTTGATTCATTTTACAACCCTACCTCCGTCCCATTGGAAGCGTCTTGTTTTTCATTTTGGGTGTCCCATTGGAAGCGTCTTGTTTCTAAAAAAGGCAAGAATATGTGGACAAGATTTAACTATCCAAAAGTTAAACAATATACACCACACATTATCATTTTCTTAACATTCGTGCCCATTGGAAACAAGACGCTTCCAATGGGACAGAGGGAGTAGTTCGGGGTTACCCCAGAACATGTGGGGGGAAATTGTTTTAACAGTTAACTACTTACTGAACAAGATTCCTCTTAAAGGTAAGGATATAATTCCTTACGAGAGGTGGAAAAGAAGGAAACCTTCCTACAAATACCTTAAAGTGTAGGGGTGTTTGGCTAAGGTAGAAGTGCCTCTACCTAAGCAAGTTACAATCGGACATAAGACCGTCAATTGTATCTTTATCGGATATGCTTTGAATAGTAGTGCCTATAGGTTTATTATTCATAAGTCGGAAGTTCCCAATATGAATGTGGGAACAACTATTGAATCAAGGAATGTTATTTTTTTAGAACATTAATTAGTATAAGGATAAGGCTGAATCTAGCTCTAATGCTAGACCTACAAATGGAGCTACTAGTTCCGAGCCTGCAATGGTAGAACCTTTTTCACGAAAACGACCTGATTCTGACCTAGAAGCTCTTGAATCGAGACGTAGCATGAGAGTAAGAATTTCTAAGGACTTTGGTCCGGACTATGTGGTGTTCCTCTTAGATGAGGAACCAATGTCTGTTAATAAACCTCTTACTAGACCCGATGGACCACTTTGGAAAAAAGCTGTCCAAAGTGAGATTGATTCAATTATGCAAAATCACACGTGGGTATTAACAGATTTGCCAGAAGGTTGTAAACCCTTCGGATGTAAATGGATCCTAAAAAGAAAGTATAAGGCTGATGGATCAATAGATAAATATAAAGCCCGTTTAGTTGTAAAGGGTTTTAAGCAAAGGGAAGGATACGATTTTTTCGATACCTATTCGTCTGTCACGAGAATAACTTCAATCCGCGTGCTTCTTGCGATTGCTACTTTGCATAAACTTGAAATTCAACAAATGGATGTGAAAACTGCTTTTCTAAATGGAGATTTAGAAGATGAAATTTATATGGAACAAACTGAAGGTTTTGTGGTACCTGGTCAAGAAAGAAAAGTATGCAAGTTGGTTAAGTCCCTATATAGATTAAAACAAGCCCCTTTACAATGGCATTTGAAGTTTGACGAAGTTATGATGTCAAACGGATTCGAGATAAATGAGTGCGACAAATGTGTTTACATCAAGGATACGAATAACGATTTTGTTATTGTATGTCTTTATGTTGATGATATGTTAATTATGGGATGTAACAATCAAGTGACTAATGAAACCAAGTGTATGTTGGAAAGAAATCTCGGCATGAAGGACATGGGAGTGGCTGATGTTATTCTTGGAGTGAAAATCCAAAGAACTCTCGATGGAATTGTTCTATTGCAATCTCATTATATTGAGAAGTTCAATACGTATGATGGTCTACCGGCCAAGACTCATTTATAACTTAATGTTCACTTGAGCAAGAATAGAGGTGATCATGTTGCTCAAGAGGATTATGCTAGGATTATAGGTTGTTTAATGTACATCACAAACTGTAAAAGGCATGATCTAGCTTGTCTTGTAAATAAGTTGAGTTTACTATAGGGGGTGGAGTTGTGTCTTGGAGGTCCACGAAACAAACGTGTATAGCTCGATCCACCATGGAATCAGAATTTATCGCCTTAGATAAGGCCGGTGATGATGCATAGAAATTTTTTATTAGTATATTGCAGGCCCGTTGAGCTCAGAGGAACAAACCCTTACCGCCGGTAATGATTCACTACGGTAGCCAAGCTGCTATTGGAAGGGCGAAAAGTGGGTTATACAATGATAAGTCTCGACACATACGTCGCCGACATAATACTGTAAGACATTTGATCACGAGTGGGGTTATTTCTGTTGACTATGTTAGGTCGGCAGATAACCTAGCGGATCTGCTTACTAAGAGTTTGCCTCGAGATCAAGTGTATAAACTACTAGAGGGAATGAGAGTAAAATCCATAACTTAAGACAATTATAGTGGTAACCCAACCTTGTAGAGTGGAGATCCCATGAACTTGGTTCAATGGGAAAACTAAGGTATAAGAGTCTGTTTGTGTAACAACACTCGACAAAATTATTCCCTAAAAAGAGCAGTAGAGTGTTGCTAACCTGTTATATGGTGAGTTTAAGTCATAGACTTTTAATGATTCTTGGATACCTCGAGGAGGTGGAATATGGCAGGATACTCGTGTAAGAATCATCTATGTAAGGGAGAAGTGAGGGCTGCTTCTATTCGATACTTATGAATCCAAAGAGCTTGTCCATGGCCAGAAACGGACACAAATGTGAGAACGGACGAGGTTGAGACTTTATGGTGTTAGCGTTATTATCTCGGTATACACGATGGAGGAATAGTTCAAAACCCTGTGTTTACTAGTCCGCCGGTATACTCGATAGCACTAACTAAGGATGGTTCAAGGTCACAAGCCGCCTACACTGATGCTTTATTGTCTCTTGAGGACTGAGTTTAGTGTCTGCTTGCATGCATTTAGGCTATTTCCACTCATGTGGAGGATTGTTGGAAAATCTGCATTTAAATGCAATATAGAGGAGTTTCTCAATTTCGATTTTCGGTGAGTGAGAAATAGCTTCTCGAAGTTTGGTGCGCAAAGTGGTAATAAGTTAAAGTGGAGATGGTTCGTGTGTAACGCCCCAATTTTTCAAAACTTAACTAGAGACGTTACTTCATGCTTAACGTGCATATTTCAATTCTTTCAAAACATTTTCATTGAAAAAAAATCATTGAAAAACTCAATTTATTTTCATACTCAGCGTAAGTCTTAAATAAAAATAACTACGACTGCTAGTTCTCGAAAATAAAATGCAAAGTTCATTATAAAAATAGTTTAATGCAATAATAAGTTCATAAATCCTTCCTCGTGTGACCATCACCACCAACACCTCTACGCATCGGCCGAACCATTTCCTGAAAAATGTTAAAATGATAAGGATGAGTACGACTACTCAGTGGGAGATGTACACATTTACCAAAATTATAAATCACACCGATAAAACATGGAAAATTAGATCATGCAAAGAGATACTCGGTCACACAGACCATAACATTTTCATAGGCCCAATTCCGACCTATTCTCATAGAGGATCCAATTTCGATCCTACGGCCCAATTCCGACCGATTTTCATTGATGACCCAATTCCGATCCTACGGCCCAATTCCGACCGATTTTCATTTAGGATCCAATTTCGACTCATCCTTTCATGCCTGTCATAAACACATGAAATATCGAACATAACATATAATAAAGATAAACAGTAACATTCTCCGCCTTAACCTTGAACTGATGAAAAATTATGGATATCAGATGTTATGGAATTAAATTTTAATGACTCTACGTAGAATGTCATGCATGCATCAATAATTCAAATAATTCAACACATAGATCAAAATAATCAAACAAATGTGTACTATACATAATCTACATATTAACATGCCATTTTCCAATTTTTTTGTGTTTCAATCTACATTCATGTTGACAAAAGAATTTGGCACATCAAGAAATAAATTAACAAATAAATAGTAAACGTATCCTAAAAATTCTATATTTTTAACATGAATGACCTAACATGTATTATATCCTATTAATATTCATCATGGTCGAAAACAACTCAAAGAAAACATGAAAAACAATCTTCCTATCAAGCTTATGGACATGATGTCCAAAAACTGGCAGGTTACGAATAACAATTTTAAACAAATATTTATCATGCTTGGAAAATTCTACAAATATAATACAGTATACTAGACATACCTAGGAATACTATATTAAATTTTCACGACGAGAGGATGACGGGAATATGTGTACATAATTCTTGAAACAGTTCGCAGATATGCTGACAGATTTTCGAAAATTTATGGGATGCTTTATTATGAGCGACTAAGGGGTATTTATAGGCCTAGAAATCATTATCTAAAGATTCCTAATCCTATAAGGTATCAAATATATTTTATCCATATTTATTTTCGTTCTCATATAATTTATAAAGAATTTAATATATCACTTACCATATTAGAGATTCAATCCTAGATAAATTAGGATATGGATAAACACAACTAGATTTTTTTCCTAAAACATGTATATTACACATAAAATATCTATTTTAATCATAAAACATAATATAAAATTTTCTCCTAATAACTTAATATAATAATAAATATTATATCATTTTATGAATCCTAGTAGATTTAGGAAATCCAAAATAAATAAATATTATTTTTGTCTCATAATTCTAACATTATTTATATCTCAATAATAAAAAATATAATCATAATATAATATAAATAAACACATTCAAAGTTCAAAATAAATTTACATAATAAAAACTATTTAATGACAAATAAGATAAATGCTTTAATTTTCATTTAAATTTCTAAGGCGCGACTTACAGAACTAAAACACTTGATAACATGCATGAATAGATATGCAATGCATTTTATATTGAAAATTTCGGGGCGTTACATCGTGGGTCTATTGATTGGCTTTCTTAGTGGGCTTTGGGATGAGATTGAGTCTTATATTATTTTGTAGCCCACAACAATATAATATATGGTGTTATATAATATATGGTGACCACAATAATATTTGGTTTGATAATGATATATATTTGAATCAATTTCAAATGTCCACTCCTCTATATTGTGCATAATTTGTAACTTCCTAAGTCCATGATTATTGAATTGAATGACATTAATCCTCCAAGGTGGCTCTAGCACTATATATAGATGTAGTATCATGACATTTCATACACAACAAAAACAAAATCATCTCATCATCTCATATTGCATAAGAAGCTCTTGTCCCTCGCCTTCGTCCTGGTTCATCGGAGCTTGTTGTATTGCGGTGCTGCTTATAACAAGACGGAAGTCGTTTCATCTTTGGGGAGATCACGCCTAAACCGAGAGCACTGTTGGGGCGTTTGTCTCTTGCGGATAGAGAGTTTTTCTCGACTCGACTTTGCATTTGATTATATTTTTGTTTATTGTTCAAGTTGTAAATTTTATTTTCATTTTACGAATTCTTGTGTTCGGCAGATTATGAATATATATTTGTAACACTATCATTTCCCAAAAGTGGAGGATAATGCCACTTGCCAGCCAACTTTGGATAACCCAGCGGACTTTTGGTGGGGACCCGACACGTGTCATTTGATGGCTGACGAAAGCGAACGAACCCAAGCCCATACCTTGTACTTCAATGGGCCTCGCTTCACGGCTTTCTAGGCTAGAACTTGGGTCGAATCCGGCCCAATTGTATGATTTGACCCTGGGAAATTCACTAGGCATTTTAAGTGTGTCGAAGTGGAGAAATAGTACTTCCATTTTCATTTCACTTGTCGATTTTTTTCCGACGCGGTTATTTAGACGGATTGTTATATGAAAAAATGGGAGAGTTGTATAAATAGGCAAAAGGAACATGTCCAATTGCCTAAGTAGGTAATGTTATAGAAAATCATCAGATAGGTAATAGGACGAAACTTCCTTCACATACGCATTAACCCATGTTGAAATGACAGTATGCAGACTTTTCACATCAAAATTAGATGGTTTAATACTAATTTATTTTTACAAAATTCAGTTTTTGCAGCCTTATATTTTTCCCTCAAGCTGATTTTTGCTTGTAGACCATTGTTATGTTCTCTCCGCCTATTATTGTTAGCTTTTTTGGAGCTAAAATTGATTTTCAGCATGTATTGATTAATTTATATATAAATTTTGATTTTAGTGTTCGTTGTTTTATTTTAGGTTTCGATAAATTTACTTTAATAATGAAAGACAATGATAATTTTCTCAAATACTAATTTATGTCTTATTTTGTTATAAGTATATATATGATATGTGTAATAAAGATGCATTTTTTATCATTATATGTACGTCTTTTGTGAATTTCTATCATTAATTTTTTGAGAGATAAAGTATGATTTGTTGTAAATATATTTTACATATATACTTACCATATATTGTGATAATCATGTAAATTCTAAAAGCTCATGAACTCATCTTGTACTCTATAAATAGAGTCTCCACCTTCATAATAATACACATCTATTTTCTATCTTCTCTATTATTCTCTTATTTCATATAGTTTATAACACGTTATCAGCACGAAGAGGCTCTCCTCCCAAAGAAGAAAATCATCCCTGGCGCTCTATTCTCCCAAAGAAAATCATCTGTGGCATGAAGGTATAATTTTTTTTAAGCTTCTTCACACACTGACCAATCTTCCTTCGATCCAATTCTCTTCTGATCTCTCTCATTGTAAGCTTCTTCAAACAATCTTCTTCAAAACGAAATGCATTTACTAACCGAACTCGGATGTCTATAAATTAAAACAACCTGCGAGAGTCACAACTAAAAGAGAGAGAGAGATATGACGTCAATTGAAGCACATTTATGGAGATTGGCGCCAAGAACAATTTCTGAAGATGATAATTTGGTGGAGTATGATGCTTTGTTGTTGGATCGTTTTCTTGATGTTCTTCAAGATTTGCATGGCCAAGCAAGAATTTTTTCGATCTCTTATAATTTTATAATTGTTGCTCTATAAGTGGCACAATATAATAATATTCTTGAAGAATATTATATGCTCCTAAAGAGTAATTTCAAAACATATATTCAACTTGATTTGTTGCTACAGAAGTAGCACAATCAATATTCTTGAAGAATATTACAAGCTCTTGAAGAACATTTATTTTACGCTCTTATTTATTTATTTGTTTGTTTATTTGTTTATTTAATGTTGAATCTAGGTTGTTGCTCCTGAAGTAGCACAATCCATATTCCTTAAGAATATCATATGCTCTTAAAGAACAATTCAAATTTATTGAAATAACTCAATTGTTGCTCCAAAAGTAGCATAAGTTAATATTCATGAAGAATATTACAGACTTTTAAAGAGTTATTAATATTATCTATGTATTTACTATATACCTCAGTTTTTTTTGTTGCATACTGTATAATATTTATATCTATATATACATTTAATCTCAATTTGTTGCTCCTGAAGTGACACACAATTAATATTCCTGAAGAATATTACATGTTTTCGATGAGCAATTCATATATTTTGTCTTATTGATGGCGAATCTTGGTTCTTGAATTGTTATTATTGTTGATCCCGAAGTAGCTCAATTGATGTTCTCAAATAATACTATATGTTCTTGAAGAACAACTGAGTTTATAGAAAATTTTAACTTTTCACATGAAGTAGTTTAATATAGACTAAAGTTGTTGCTCTTGAAGTAACACAGTTTGTATTCTTAAAGAATACTACATGTTCTTGAAAAATAATTCTAACCTATTGATTTTGGCAAATGTTATATATTCCTCTAATTGTTACTCTTGAAGTAGCTTAGTTAACTCTACATGTTCTTGAAACAATTAAAACTTATCATTTTGGAATCATATATCACAACCATACTTTAATTGTTGCTCCTAAAGTTTCACAATTAATATTCTTGAAGAATATTAGTTATAATTTAAAGTATTATCTAATTACATGGAGTGGTAGCAAGAGCTTCTCTATGCTTGACAACTGCATTTCCAATATCATATTGTGAATTAATTTCTTTTCAAGAATAGATGTGAGATCCGGTAGATCTCAAAATTCACAATTCATTTCATGTATCGTGAATAAAACTAAATTGTTGCTCTGGAAGTAGCACAATTACATTCCTAAAGAATGACTATATTGTGATATTAACATTACTTTCACATATTTGTGGAAATGCCTCAACTTTTGCTCCTGAAGTAGCATCATTTTATATTCTAGAAGAATATTAAATGCTCTTAAATAGCAACTCGTGCTTTCAATAATATATGTTATTAATTTGAATGAAAAAGATAATTTATGTCTTGTTGACATTAATGCAGTCTTGATATCGATGTCAATAAGAGGCACGAGAGAGATAATAATAGAATGAAACGAAGCATCCCAACAGGATTATGTAAAATTATTAATTGTTTGTCCTCCCTAAAGCTCGATACGAGTATATGCATCATAAATTGCGAGATTTTAAAATCTAGTGCATCGAATATCATTAAAGGCTCCCGAAGAGCTTGTATCATTCTATCAGATGATACTAAATCAATTATTGAGTTTGTCTTTACTCTAATAAGTCTAGAAGAAACATACTAAGTTTTATGGATATTCGTTACAATAGATACCATATTGAAATTATATAAGAAGGTAGTGATTCTTTTGCATTTAGCCAGAAGCTAACAAAAGAAAAGTTATCACACTACCACCTTGAATGTATTACACATTCATAAAAATAAGTGAGACAAAACATGTCATGAACCTAAAGTTCAAAAGAGCTCTATGCTTTGACATGATAAGTCTTGACATCTGCAAGCAACTTTGATGCGCAACATAATTGAAAATTCATATGGGCGCTGCAGAGAGATCTTGAAGAATCTCTTAATTTCCATGAATGTTCGATTTCTCGAAGAAATGTAGAACTTGTTAGTACTACAAGTTCAAAAACAATGAGCTCAATTCCCTGAAGCAGATTTATCTTGATAAAGCTAGTGAATTTATTAAACTCTAAGTTCCTCTTGAAGAGGATTTAATGTTATTTGGTTTTGGGATTGAGATTAAACAATTAGTTGCTCATGACCATACTAAAAATGGTTTTTGTTCGTACGAATATGAGTCTCACAAGAAGATTGTTATTATGATGAAATAACGTTC
Source organism: Lavandula angustifolia (assembly GCA_028984105.1). Taxonomy (NCBI): domain Eukaryota; kingdom Viridiplantae; phylum Streptophyta; class Magnoliopsida; order Lamiales; family Lamiaceae; genus Lavandula; species Lavandula angustifolia. The sequence goes on from CM054818.1 coordinate 22,710,269, forward strand.
CCAATATTAGGTGGAACATATGTCACATTTGGATTCCTTAAGTAATCAATGTGAAATATACATCCAACAAAAAACACAAGAACAAAATAGTCACATTTGGATTCTAGAAGTAATCAATGATAACAAGAAGTCGAAATGTTCATTTGCAAAAGATTGCAAATCAACTTCTTGATGCTTTAGTATGTAAATAGAAGAAGTGACAATGTCATACATTTGCTGCAAATACCCCCAACAAGAATTCATGTCCCTGAAGGACAAGCATACATGACAGTAAATGCATTTCAAATTCGTCCAAAAATATGGTCGACCAATTGGTTCTAAAAGAAATTTTGTGTCAAAGAAAAGGGACACAACATATGAGCCAAAAAATGACGATAATGATTAATCAATCAAATAAAAGTTCCTGAAGAACTGCCAGCGTCTAATTAATGAGATCTCAATATATTGGAGAGATCAAGTATCGTCGTGGACGCATGACGATATATTCGCATTTAATATGACTCTTGAAATGAAAAAAAGAGGATCATCAACGACGATCTATAAGAGATTGTCAAGATTGAAATAATTGGCCAAAGAGGAACGAAGTCATATAAGGTGAATTAATATTCCCTAGAAAGTCGGAAATATTTGGACCTGTAGTTCCAAAATCCGGAAAGTATATCTTGAATGATACAAATATGTCTTTGTTACAAAGAGAAATAAAGACTTACGAGATATAGGGTAATACTTGTAACACAATGTTTCTCTCAAAGACCGGGAATTAATTATGTACTCTCCCATAATAGACGCCATTGTATTTTAGAATTTGATTAATCTGCTTATTTCACAAAAGGCTTGTTATGGGCCTTATGGATGTAGTAAATATCTATCAATATGATTTACTAGATAATGACATATATATAAAGATCCCTAAAGAATTTAACTTGCTCAAAGCATGTAAGTCAAAAAGATATTTTCAATTAGACTGCAAAAGTCATTGTCAGGGCTGAAAATAGTACAGTCGTATATGATATAATAAGAATGACGAGTATCCCTTTGACAAAATGGTACAAAAATGATGACTTGAGTTTGATTGAAACTCCTGAAGAGCATAATACTTATATGTATACTCCGTCCAAATAAATTACATAGAGCAAATCATTATGGATTATTTTATTCATGGATATGTTGATTTTATAATCCAACTTACATCGTTGTCGGCATTAGGGAGAGATATAAACATAAATGATGGAATGCCGCAAATATCTCGTTGGATTAATTATTTAGATTCACGCACTATGAACTAGAAGTTCATCAAATTATTTAGTGCGAAATGAGTGACTAAAATCTCATATACCTGTTGTATATGCACCATGAAAGAACTGAAGTTTCTCATAGATAAAATAAATCAATTAATTCTCATTGACTCCAGAAGCGTGAGAGATTTATTTGTGTGCTAAGAGATAAGAAGTCCGCGGAATACAAAATTAGAACACATCACTCCAAATTCCTCCTGAAGAGGATAAGTAAATCATTATGTACAAAAGTACTTGATAAAATCAACGTATGCCTAAAGACGGAGTTAGAATCAAAATATTTGAGTTGAACTAATAATTGTTTCGACTTGTAGATTGAGCATCTCCCTGATGGAGTTACGTTAGTCGACCTACCTGAAAGGTCTTTAAAGAGATTTTATTATATCGCATCCACATGTATATCTAATGGTTGATTCAATCACTTAAAGTGGATAAAGACTTATTTAGACCTATAGAAGATAACAAAGATGAGAACCAGAGTTCCCTAATTATGTGCAATTGGAGAATTTGAAATGCTATTGACCATCCTTAGTTATTTTCGAGACAAATATGATATTGGTCTATTTATGAGAGTAATGATATATTGACATATTTCATGCTATTATCTACGAAGATAATTAAACTTATGTTGCACATATTAGTGTAGACTTTAAAGATAACCTTGAAGATTGTTATCTTGAGGGAGAGTAGCAAATTGTAAATAATCCTGAAGATTAGACTGACTCCTAAGGGTCAAATGACCATGAAGGTCAAATGGTTGTACTCTTTTTTCCTTTCTAAGTTTTTTCCCAAAGGGTTTTCTTAGTTAAGGCTTTTAACGAGGCATCCAATGCAACACACGAGTAAATGAGTCATTGAGATTGATTCATAAAAGAGTCAACGCAACACATGATCTCCAAAAGAGTGGCGACATCAACATCCAGCAAATTCGCTCAAGTGACAATCTAGCAGATTCTTTTATAAAGGCATTACCAACATCAACATTCAAGGAGTTGTTACACAAGATCGATATGCGCCGACTCAAGGATCAAGAATGACTATATTGAGGTGGAGCAGCTGTACTCTTTTTTCTTCGACATGTTTTTATCCCAATGGATTTTTTTGGCAAGGTTTTAACGAGTCAGTAGTTTGTTTTAGGGATGGTCAATCAAGAGGGAGTGTTGTAAATATATTATATATATATACTTACCATATATTATGATGACCATGTAAACCCTAAAAGCCCATGAGCCCATCTTGTACTCTATAAATAGAGGTTTCCACCCTCATAATAATACACATCTATTTTATAATCTTCTCTATTATTCTCTTATTCCATATAGTTTATAACATGGTTTATTTTATTCTGGCATTTTCGATAAACTTTTTAAAACATCTTCATTCACATATGTAGATTTCAAACAATTTTAAAATGTGCCGGAGTATCCCGATACTCGAGATGACACAACAGATATATAATGTAAAAATACACAGGATAAATGGTATTGTGCGTACTGCATGCAATTTATTTTTGCAATTACTCTTTCTCACTGCCTATTTTTACAATTTATCCAAAAAAAAGTGTGGCCTATATAATTAATTAATTAATTTGTATAGTAAAGATGTAAGATCAATGTAATTATTTAATTATTTTAAGTTGATTGGAATTGGTAAAGATGTAAGACTCATTTCCTTATTCAAAAAGTAGGGAAATGATATTGGAGAATTCAAAAAAGAATATCGGACTTGTGTAATGGAGCGGTGGGAATATAAATTTTTATATTGTTTGCGTCAATTATTTCGAAACTAAGATTTTAAAATTATATTTTAATAATTGGATTCCTAAATTCTTATTAATTGGTGTGTTTTGTTAAAATTTAAATTTGATTTCGGATATGATGACGGGTTAGGTGTAATTTGCAAAGAAGATTCCAAAAATTAAAACTTTACATAGTATTATAGAAATAAAAACGAACACCGACCATACAACAAGACCAAAATTGAGTTTTTTTTCAATTACAAAATACCAAATTCGTGCGAATTTTCCAAAAAGACCCATGTATTATCCCATCCCAAAGATGTAAAGCAAGTTTGCAATCCTACAATTTTTTCATATGTAAAGATAATTCTTACAAACTTTTATCAAGAAAAGGGCGTTTGTTAATACGCAGTAAAATCCCCCGACAGCGGTATCCAAACTCCACCTCCATTATACTCTCCACTACTCTCCACTTCAAACATAAACCATATTCTTTTCCTCTTCAAAACCCTCCGTTCTTCTCAAAATTATCAACCGATTAATCGGTGATGGCGGGCTACCGGGCCGAAGACGAATATGATTATCTCTTCAAACTAGTGTTAATCGGCGATTCGGGTGTCGGAAAATCGAATCTTTTGTCGAGATTCACCAAGAACGAGTTCAATCTCGAGTCCAAATCCACTATCGGCGTTGAGTTCGCGACTCGGAGTCTGAGAATTGACGCGAAAATCATCAAGGCTCAGATTTGGGATACTGCCGGTCAAGAAAGGTCGCCCCTTTTTCTTTCTTTTATTTAAAAAAAAAATAATTGTTTTCTAATCTTTTTTGGGCAAGATTTGATTTTTGAGAATTAGTTTTGCTTGATTTGAAGTGCTAAATGTTGATTTCAGTCTTCTCCAGTTAGGATCATATTTGGGTTTTTTGTTTTTTTGGATTGCTAGTGATATGACTGTTCCATTATTGATGTTTTTTAGATTGCATTTACCGAGCGCCTGAATGATGTATTCTTGCTTATGAATGTATGTGTGTATGGTTGTCTGTGTGTGTGTGTGTGTGTGAGTGAGTGAGTGAGAGAGAGAGAGAGAGACAGAGAGAGAGATAGAGAAGGGTTGGATATTCATAATGGAGGACGGTGTCAAGGTGGATTAATAGGTTGAATTGTTTACCTTGATTCAATATGTTGATTAATATGTTGTTCCAATTGATTTTTTAGCATAACGGAATTGATTATCGAATTAAGACATGTATGTGGAGCGTATATTTGTCCTTAACATTCACCTTCGATCCATATTGCACCATTTAACCCAGAAATACTCGAGATTCCTAAATTACGAGTGTTCGTCTTCTTCGGCTATCTTGCATCATTGTTGGATGTTCCTTTCTATCTATACTCTACAGGCACTGAGTTTTGACAAGTTTTTGCTCGACATGTCATTATTATGTAATTTGTTATATAATGGTGAATCCTGTGTTTATAATATTAAATGGCCCTTCTCATATTGTAAGTGTATTAACATTCCCTGTTGCAAGGAGTGATGTGTGTACGTTTATCGTTTTCATGTGAATAACATGTTTGTAGATGTATGAATTTCTAATGTTTCCAGTTTCTTAATCCATTAGTTTTTCTATTGCATTTGCTCTATTTTCTCCTGTGTTTTGAGGATATTAATTTGTCACCTGTTTGCTCAATTTGTTAAAATCAAGCTGTATTTCTAGAATGTGAAGATTTTTAGCACTTACATTTAACGAGCACTTAGATTCGATGAGTAGCTGTTCTTTGGCCTTTCCTTTTTGAATCTTGTCGTGTTGGAGTTGTACGTATTAGTAAATTCTGCTCGTCTTGGTTTCAATTTTACTTTTTCTTTTGGGAATTTTTTGTGTTACTTGCTTTTGCTATTTTTTTATTTGCTTTTAATCTATTTGGATTCATATACTATAGCCTCTATTATGATTTATACTTACATTTTACAATATTAATGCTAAATCGAAATGACTTTAATATATTCACTTCTTTTGTAAGCTTATTATATGTTCTTGTTTGATTGTGGTTTTTATGATTATTATATCGATCAATTTTGTACTTTTGATGTATTTTACTACAATTGACAATGCATATTGTTTGTTTTAGATGTTTCGTTGTGGTAGTGTTAAATAATTCTGATTTTGCTACTATTGTTTCATCAATTTGTGTTTCGTTCCGTAGGTATCGTGCCATAACAAGTGCTTACTACCGAGGAGCCGTCGGTGCATTGCTCGTATACGATGTCACCCGACGTCCCACTTTTGAGAACGCCCTAAGATGGCTCAACGAACTAAGAGACCACACCGATCCCAACATCGTGGTCATGCTAATCGGCAACAAATCCGATCTCCGCCATCTCCGAGCTGTATCAACCGAGGATGGCCAAGAGCTAGCCGAGAGGGAGTCTCTCTACTTCATGGAGACCTCGGCTTTGGAAGCAATCAATGTGGAGAACGCGTTCACTGAAGTCCTTACTCATATCCACCAAGTTGTGAGCAGGAAGGCGGTTGAGGCTGGTGATGAATCCGCTACTTCCTCTGTTCCGTCTAAAGGGGAGACGATTAACGTTAAAGACGATGGATCGGCGTGGAAGAAACTTGGGTGCTGCTCGAGCTAGAGACGGATGTAAAGAATCGAAAATTGAGGGTAATTCTCAACTTCTTATTCATTATTATTTGATTCTTGAAAACTTAGGGTGTGTTTGGTTCACCCCACATAGGATTCATACCAATTCTTGATGCTGAAACTCTCTTACCAAGCGCCCCCTTATTCATGCAGGGAGGAGTATGTTCGTGAAACCCTAAAATTACTTGGAGCAAGACAAGCCAATAGTTTCTTTGATTCGAATGCGAAGACAAGGGTTAATTTTAGTATGTTTTAATTAGGACAATAGTTTAAGGATTCTTGAAACCAAAGCATATACTTGTTTCAGTATCTCATTGCTTTGTGTAATTTTCTTTCGTTATGTTTCTACGCGTTCGGATTCCATTTTACATGTACCATTCTCCTCGATTCTTTTGCCGTATGATGATAATTGGGATTCTATAGTATGTTTTGTACAACATTTATAGAGAGATATATGTGAAGTCCGATCGACTCGGGGGCGAATACAAGGCGTGGGTGAATCTAAATCGTACGGAAAAACTTGTTTCATCGCCCATCTTTTTTGTATTTCAAATTGCGGCCTTCTTTCGTAATTTTGGATCTGCTCTTGAATCAACTATATTAGATCCCTCATCATACTAAAAAAAAGTTTGAAAAAGTGGAAATGATGGAAAAAAAACTAAAGGGCCGATAAAATAATTTGTCCGTATCTTTACAGTGAGAGAAGGGAAAAAGTAGGAAGGCACTATGAGAAGATTTAGGCCACTCCTATTCAATTTTGTTTTATTAATGTTATTCACTTTTGAATTATCTATCACTCGGGCTGCACCCCTAACCGGTGCCGCCGCAGCACGGCGCTTCCACCCAATACCGCCGCAAAATTAGTGAAGATTCCGGCAGGTCCCCCAGATCGCCGAAGAGGAACTTATCCTCTTCGCCGATTGGCGTGGAATTCAAGAATTCCATGTGGTCGGCTTGAGTGCCGTGCGTGCGGCCCACCATTAGGGTCCTCCCATCCATGATGGTGGACCCCACGTTGCACAGCCAGCCGAGTTCTCCGGCCAACTCGGCGAATCCGTTGTCGGCGGACTGGTTGTCGAAGGCGTCGGGCAGGCCGGTGGAGGTGGTGTCCGAGGATGAGGAAGCGACGGGTGCGGCGGGCGAAGGAGGATTTTGGTAGTGGTGGTTCTTGGTGGTGGTGGGGCGGGGGTGGTTGTGTTCGCCGGAGTAGGTGATGAGGAGGGTGGTGGGGTCGAGGCGGCTCCGCTCGACTTGTTTTTTAGCTGGGCATCCTTTTGAGCTGCTGCACCTATAATATCCCCTGCCATGCAAAACAATCATAGGAAATAAAGTAAGCAACTTATGGAAATTATAAAATAAATAAAAAAAGGTACATTATTAAAGCATAGTATAGTTGTAGTGCAGAAACTAGTTTATGATCAGATTTCATCAATTTAATAAATAAAATGGAGATAAGGTTAGTTGTGAATTTGTGATGTGGGTTGATTAAATTTAATATTGTTTTAGACGTTAACACATTGGTATTTCACTAATCTTTTTCTCTCTTTCTTTCCAAAGTGAATAATGGCAGATACGAAATTTCCGGGTTGGGATTTGTAGTTTGAAAATGCAAATCTACAATTTAAGAAAATGAAAGAAAAAAACATATCTTTATTCTCTAATTGCAGATTTTAGTCCCTAGCTCTAAATCTCAAATATGTCATGCGTGACAAATTCATACCTAACTACATAGTTGGAAAGACTACTACCGCTTGAACTGAGATCATCCACATAACATAATCTTATTTTTTACTATACATTACTATATCCAAGAGCGTGAGAAGCAGCCCAATGGGGATGCGAGTGGGAGAAATTCCAACCACTAAGCCTTATCCATCATTCAATGAATGTAATGTGAAATTGACCCATAGCCGCCTCTAATAATCTATTTTTTCTTACCCAAAATTAAAATCCCACCACCTACTCCCTCCGCCGGCAGCGCCACCACTTCATTAATCACTCTCTCTCTGTCTCTCCAAATTATCACGATCGGAAACCTATAATTAATTTAAAAACAATAAAGAATAATTAAATTACCTTGGGTATGGCGATCCCTTTATAGGCTTTTGGCCGTACTTCCGCCACGACCAAGAATCCGGCGGCGGGTACACCTCCGATTTACTCCGCGAGCCCTCGCCGTCGCGGATTGGCACCGACACTACTTTCTTATGAGCACCCTTCCGACTAACAAATTCAAACAAATTATAATAAAGAAGAGAACTACACAAGAAAAAATCGATATCAAGAAATATATGAATTACAAAAGAAGAAGAAGAAGAAGAAGAAGAAGAAGAAAAAACTTAAGTTACACGTCATCAAATCAAACCTCTTTTTAGGAGAAGGGGCGTATGCTTCATCGCCGGAGATTGGAGAATCCGCCGTGCTCTGCGGCGGAGGCGTGACGGCTGAATATTCCTCATCTTGTTCGTGATCAAATCTACCCTCCATTTTCTCTCACTACTTAGGAAAAACAAAATATGATGCTTGTTTACATATGTTATATGTAACGGCTGGCCTGAAAGAAGAGTTGCGGATGAGGTGGTGGCGGTGGCGGCGGTGAAGGCGGAGGGGTTGGCCAAGAGAGAGTTGATGTAGAGTGGGGGAAGGTGGTGGAATGAGCTTAGGATTTTAATATGGGAGTGGTCACGTTGACAGGTTGGCATAGGAAGAGTAATTTAATCAAAATTAAATAATATTTTTTTGACACATTCTTGAGGCATTAATTAGTTTTATTAGATATTTAATTTTTTTTATTCCGAGTCCAGCGCCCAGTTGTAATAATCTAGTACAAATTTGTCTCTGATATTTTGTCATATCAATGGGTCAATTTTATATGAGGGAAGGAGAATATAAATTTTATAATATGGTCGGAAATAAATAATCTTATCTACAAATTGATAACTTATACGAAAGAGATATCTTATTAGCATTTATGACATAATGTCTTATCTACCACCACGATTAGTACAAATAGACTAGTTTGCATTTCTCTCGATAATGTATCGATGTGGGTTACATAGACTCGACTGATGATATAAAAAAAGAGAAATAACTATCAGTATCAGTATATATGTTTTATAAGAAAAGGGAATAAACAAGGAGAATAAAAGTAATTAACATATATTATATTGTATTGGGCTTTCGTGTAAGTTCCAATTTTCATTTCGAGTGTCCTACTTTACAAGTTCTTTTTCAAAAATAAAAAGAAATGAGTGGACTATAATATGCCCAATATCTTTGTACCATACTTTTTTCACCATAACTTCCTAAATTTTCAAGGTAAAAAGCAATAAGACTTGTTTACTTAACTAAGGGAGTACAAGATATTTGTATTTGGACCCACAAATGTGTGAACAATATTTTGTTTGTATTATGCAACAAGCAAAGGGATTATTCTCAATTTTTTTTCTTGAAATAAATTATTCAATCTAGATAATAGTGATAGTATAAAATCCAAATGATTCCAAAATTTATTAATTGAATCATAGTAGACTTTGTCAATAAAAATAGCTTTCCTGTTAAAATTGCATTATCTGAGGAATAATGAATGAATTTATTGTTCGGTTCAAGGGAATAGTGAATTGATATTTTGCCATACAACCCATTTAATAGTACTAATAGTATTTTATTTTATATTCCTTTATACTTTGATATTAATACCGAATTCATATTTTTAGTTTTTCTTTAATATTATTATATTAAAATATTCAAGCTTAATCAATCTAGTACCTAATTATGCGGATCTCAACGTCATGCAAAATGTTAAAGTATGTTATATTTAATATGAATTCTTATAAAGTCTGCAATTTCGTGCTACCTCCTAAAAGTCAACTCTTTATGTGCGATAAACTTTCATCCATTCGAACTTATGATATTATTGGATTTTATTTTATTTTTTTGAAATTATTATGTAAAATTCATTAGACAAAATTCATATTTATATTCAATCACGTTCTAGATTTACAAATTAAGTCATGAATCGTGATCAGAATTCGAATATAAGAATCGTTGGAAGAATTTTAGACAGTAAACAGTCTTTTTTATAACTCTATATATATTTTGTTATATATGCAGCTTCATAACTTATAAAAATCACAAATTTTCTTATCTCCTTAACGAAGTGATCCAAGATATGCAATTAATTGATACTAAACAAGATGTTAGATAGTATAGTTCGATAAATATTGACTTATTCAAAAAAAATTTATATAATTTTTTCAGATACGAAATCTTTTTCAAAGTTAAAAATCTTAACTAAGATAATATAAAAGAAACATAGTATTTATAATAATCAACAGTAACTATCAGTTACCAAATTCCCAAGACTAATAAATTCTTTGTGCCCCTAGTCTCGAACAATCCGTGCATTAAATTAATTAATTCAAAGAAACTATTCATTTCTACGAACACCTTATTATTCCTATTTTTCGAAGAAAAAAATAGATAGAACAAATCCAATTGCAGAATTGTTTTTCTCCTTTCTGTCTAATGCGACAAAATTGGTATAAGCACTTGCAAGTTGCACCACCAGTCTACCACTTCATATCTATCATTATTCCCTTTGTTTTTTGGGCAAATTATTCTCTCTCCATAGTCAATATACAAAAAACGCGGGACATAACGGTCACGATATTTAGTCTGTGATCAAAGGTCAAGAGTTCAATTTTCTCCGATCGTTACGTGAAGTTTACGGCAAAAGATCATCTGGTCCATTTGTGGTGGACCACTCAGTGGCCCACCAATCATGCGCTGCCACGCGTGCATTGGTGGGCCATGTTACCAGTAAATAAATAATATTTTACTGGTAACATGGCCCACCAATGCACGCGTGGCAGCGCGTGATTGGTGGGCCACTGAGTGGTCCACCATAAATGGGCCAGAAGATCCGAATTGGAAGTTTACCAGTACATATCAAAAATAGCGACTACAAGTTGCTCATTATATGTATTAAAAAAAATAGGAACATCTAAGTATTAGAAAAAAAAAATTACTCGAGATGACACAAAAATGATAACTAGAAAAAACCAAAACAATAAATGTCACAAAAAAAATTAGAAATTGGCAATGACATAATCTAATACTCTGTCTGTCTCGTTTAACTTGTCTCATTTTTTTTGGCACGGACATTAAAATGAGTGGTTGATTATGTGTGATGATGAATGAATCTTAAGAATAGTTAGTATTTGTATAATAATTTTTTTCAATTTAGGAAACGGAACAAATGAAGCAGGACAACCTAAAAAAGAAAACGATGCAGATCAAACGGGACGGAGGAGTATAATAAGGCAACTAATTCATCCTAACTAATGACAATAAAACTTAGATGCAGAATAGGATCATATATTAGCCCAACTAATAGTTCTTTCAAAGGAATCTAATCTTAGGAAGGTGACAATTACGACAAACACAACCAGCCCAATTAATTTTCTGCACTGGCCCATATTTGAAGTTGCTTGCCCAATTAAGTAGCAATTTATGAAAGAGAAGAAAAAAAAATTCGAATTTTCTATATGGAAAAAATCTACTCTTTAGTTGTAGCTCACGTGTGTACATACGTGCAAAATAGCGTTTCGGTAATAAAGTAAACAGCAGCATAAAGGCTAAAAAGCGTCTGTGAGAGCTAAAAGCAAATATTTTCCATGTAAAAAACATGCAACTGAAGAACCAGCAAAATAAAACACGTGGTTGCTTCTAGTTGTTGTAGAATACATGTGAAGTGTGAATTTTTGACATTATATATATATATATATATATATATAGAATGAGATTTTATATGATATGTTATAAATTAACCCTAGTTATAAAATATGTTTGGATTAGATGCATCGAATTTAATATTTTTGAATTATATTTAAAAATTCGGGATTTTCAGATCTTTTAATAATTTAAAATATTTTGAAATTAGTTAATTTTAAATCTTAGTGAATGATAACTATATCCGAATCAATTATAAACTGCGAACTGAACACCCCAATACAACATTTATGAAGAACAATGTACAACGATCAAGTCCCTCTAACTAGTAAAAACTTACTAACAATTTAACATGGGAATATATCGTAGATGGGATACATATTAATTTAAGTTGCTATTACGGATTCCCCGTTCAAAAAGGATTAGGAAAAGAAAAAAAAACATCAGTCTCAATATCAGAAAATCTGTTTGAGATCACGTGACCCTTATCTTGATATCATGAGCTTCTTCTGAATTATGACCAGATAAATACACGTGACATTTTGTCTAGATATACTTTTTTCCTGGGCCGAAAAAGCGACTGACCATTTGTAATTCGATTTTGACCCCAGCTGAATCTGAACACGACTTCCCTTTATTTTCTTTATTATACTCCCTCCATTTCGTATACTTACCTTATTATTTTCGGCTCGAAGATTAAGATGAGTAATATAGAGAGATAAGTCCTACAAAAAAGAGTGAAAGTTTGTAGTAATTATTTTTATTTTTTGAAATAAAACAAGTTAAATTGAATAATCCGAAATGAAAAACAAAATAAGTAAAACGGGACAAAAGGAGTAATATTATTTTCAAGATATTAACTGAAATACATATGGTTAGGTGACCTGCTGGCGCGTTAATTTTCAATGATTTCACACTTAATTATATACCACGTGCATGTCGTGCTTCTCACATAGGCTCCTCCACCCTTTTCAATATATTAAATTTTGATGTATGATGCATGTGAATCTATAATAATATATTTATGTTCCTATCTCATGATTAAATTCGAAATTATAGATCAATGTACTTTTTTGTTGATTCGAAAATCAGATTAAGATAATTCATTTCACATATGGATGACAATTAGAATCCGACTTGATGGATCCGCTCTGCTCCGCCCTACAATGGGGGAGTAATACCAGCGGAGTTCGATTTGCTTATTTTTTAATTTAAAATATTACTCCCTCCGTTCCGCTATTTGTGGCTCACTTTTTCGAAAGGGGTGTCCCATTATTTGTGCACATTTTTCTAATTTGGTAAAAAATTACTCTTACTCTATTATATTCTCTCTCCTACTTTATTACATTATATCTCCTACTTTATCATATTTCTCTCATACTCTCTCACTATCTTACTCATCTTCTCTCTCATACTTTATCATCTACTCTCTCTCTCATACTTTATCATCTACTCTCTTAATTCCCGTGCCGAAACCAATTGAGCCACAAATAACGGGACGGAGGGAGTACATTATATGAATTTGTGGGGTCTGGTCTGAGTAGACCTGTCTCTCGCCGGTTTGGTTTTGGGTCCAAAATTTTGGACACATGCAGGTCTAATTTCGACGTAGGTCTATATATCATTTATATGAAATAAATTTGGACCTTATAATGCCCGATTTTCATCGACAAAATCATCATCCTTTACCTTCACAAATCTTCTACCCCTGTATGTAATTTGTTCTATTTAAAATATATATTATTTCATCAAAACTCTTTTCAGTTTTATAATTATTGAGATAATTATGGAAGAGTGAAAACGATTTCTTACCCTAATCAAGTAGTAGGGCCAAGAATGTGGGCCATTATTTAGTTAGAAAAGATAGTGTTGTCCTTAGGCGTGGATCTTAAGACATTATATCGAAATTGATTCGTCAACTAAATAAATTAGGCCACGCTACTCGGAAGCCGGACCCATGCTAATTATATTCATCTAAATCTCAATTTACAAAAATGCCCTCTTAAACCTCAGATTTTGCCAAGATTCTAATACATATAAATATATAATAATCTCTATTAATTACTGCAATATGACATTATTTTACACTACTTTTCTGTCACAAGAATATTTATATTTAAATTTAGACTAAAAATTTCAAATAATTCGTCTATTTTTTTCTTCTTCTTTTCTTTCGAAGGCACATATATTACAGTTGTTCAAGTGCACAAGTATTGATGAAATTCTATTCCTTAATCTTCAATTATAAGAAAAACATTTCAATCGTTATATCGTTGTTCCATTGAGACAATACGATTTTTTCTACTGATAAAAAGTAGTTCCAAATTAGCAATCCGCTGACCGGCCGTTGCTCCCACGTTCAGACTGTTAATTAAGTTAAAAAAAGGGAATTCGATATTTGATAATTCAAAGCCTGCATAATAAAATATTACCACCATAACAATCAAACACGTCAATTTTTAATTAGAACATGATAGTGGTCATTAGTCTATACAATATTCCACGTAATTATTCAAATATAATACTCCCTCCGTCCCACCGATCTTGCAACATTTCCTTTTCGGGCCGTCCCACCTAGGGGTGTTCGGTACGGTATACCGTAACATTTTTCTCATACCGCTTACCGTACCGAAAATGTTCGGTATGAAAAAATGCATATCGTTACCGTACCGATAACTTCAGTATACCGTAGTTCGGTATACCGAAAGTCGGTATGAGCAATCTCCATACCGTTGCCATACCGCTCTTTCGGTATACCATACCATACTTCGGTATACCGAAAGTTTCGATATACCAAAGTAAACGGTATATCAAAATGGACGGTATACCGAAAATATAACATTATATCAAAGCACACGATATACAGAAAAATAACTTGTCATGAAATAGAATATGCCGATGCAGAAAACATGCAAATCTCATCCAAAAAAAGTGTCTAAGATAATCAGTAGAACATGCTAATACATAAAATAAAATACAACCCAACAAGGGCAAATTCCATCAAACATCTCAAAAAACTATTCAAATAATTGGTATGCATTACTTATGTAATTTAAAATTTTTTTATTTCGTTTCATGGTTTAATAAATAAATAATGTGAATTTTGCTAAATAAAGTTATGTCATTTAAGTGGTATGTACGGACTACGGTTAATTTATTAGACAAACATTAATCTATAAATGTATAATATAACATTAAGATTGGTATAATGGATAGTTCGGTATACATCGGTATAGTTCGGTACAAATTGGTATAGTTTGGTATGAATCGGTATAGTTTGATATATCGGTATACGACATATACCGATATTTGATATGAATCGGTATACTTCGGTATATGGTATATACCGATGTTCGGTATGAATCGGTTTACTTCGGTATACCGTGTGTACCGCGGTATATCGGTACACGGTATGTACCGAGGTTCAGTATGAATCGGTATGTTCGGTATACCGTTGCCGTACCGAAAAACTACCGTACCGAAAATCACGGTATACCAAATTTTCGGTATTTTCGATAATTTTTCGGTACGGTACGTGCGGTATACCAATTTTTCGGTATACCGTAACACCCCTAGGTGGATTTCTCATACCGCGGTATACTGTTGCATACCGAACCTCGGTACATACCGTGTACTGATATACCGCGGTACATACGGTATACCAAAGTAAACCGATTCATACCGAACATCGGTATATATCGCATACCAAAATATACCGATTCATACCAAATATCGGTATATGCCATATAATATACCGAACTATACCGATTCGAACGAAACTATACCGATTCATACCAAACTATACCAATTTGTACCGAACTATGTCGATGTATACCGAACTATCCATTATACCAATCTTAATGTTATATTATACATTTATAGATTAATGTTTATCTAATAAATTAACCGTAGTCCGTACATACCACTTAAATGACATAACTTTATTTAGCAAAATTCGCACTATTTATTTATTAAACCATGAAATGAATTTAAATTTTTTTAAATTACATAAGTAATACATACCAATTATTTGAATAGTTTTTTGAGATGTTTGATGAAATTTGCCCTTATTTGGTTTTGTTTTATTTTCTCGATTAGCATGTTCTACTGATTATTTTATACACTTTTTTTGGATAGAATTTGCATGTTTTCTACATCGGCACATGACATGTTGTTTTTCTGTATATCGTGTGCTTTGGTATAATGTTATATTTTCGGTATACTGTCCGTTTTGGTATATCGTTTGCTTCGGTATATCGAAACTTTCGGTATACTGAAGTACGGTATGGTATACCGAAAGAGCGGTATGACAACGGTATGAAGATTGCTCATACCGAACTTTCGGTATACCGAACTACGGTATACTGTACGATAACGATATGCATTTTTCCATACCGAATATTTTCAATACGGTAAGCAGTATGAGAAAAATATTACGGTATTACGTACCGAACACCCTAGTTGAGACACTAGTAATGTCTCCCAACTCTCAAAGGTCAACATTGTAACGACGCCCATACCCCACCCACCACCACCCCTCTAATCACTCTGCGTATATATAGTCTTGTTCGGATCAAACGCCATACAAATTTACATTACTATCTTCTTCCCTCGCAGTCTCGGAAACTCGCCCCACGCAGTCTGCGTTCGCCGCCGCAATTCTCATCACTTTCCGCCGGAAAATGTCAGCCGAAGAAAGAATCTTAAGCCTTTTCGAGTCATACTGGTTCGAGCAGAGAGTCTTCGCATCAAAGCCCTCTCTCTCCTCGCCGCTTCCGCAAGAAGAAGATGAAGAAACTCACGAGCCGAAGCTGATCCGTACGCCAACCCTAATTCGGAAATCGTACAGCGACCAGTTTCTGAGCTCGAAAGACGTGTCCTCGTACGATTCGTCTCCGAAATCGGTCCTCGGCCCGCACCTCCAGACCATACTCTCCGGCAAGGAAGTCGAGAGCTTCGACGAATCTAATTCGCCAAAAGAGGAATTAAAAATCAAAATCCACCGCACTGCGGAGAAGAAACCTAATTCGGTTCGAGATAATGGGAGGAGGAGGAAGAGCCGGTCGAGCAGGAGTTTGTCCGAGCTCGAATTTAAGGAATTGAAGGGGTTTATGGATCTAGGGTTTGTCTTCTCCGACGAAGATAAGGATTCGAGATTGGTTTCAATTATTCCTGGGTTGCAGAGATTGGGGAAGAGCGAGGAGGAATTGGGGGAAACGACGTCGGTTTCGAGGCCGTATTTGTCTGAAGCATGGGATTGTGAGGGAGGAGGAGAGAGAGTGAAGAATCCATTGATGGATTGGAGGATTCCATCTTTTGGTAACGAAATGGAACTCAAAGATCATCTCAGATTCTGGGCTCACACTGTTGCTTCTACTGTTAGATGACAGCGTGTTTTGCAGTTTTGGTGTTCTTGAGCAGAAAATGGAAATGCTTGCCATGTCGATCCAACTTTTTGTATATTGTATAATTGGAATAAAAGTTATTGTACCAAATGTTTGATAAATGATAATCTGGTTGTTTGATGAATCATCATGGCGTTTCTACTCTCCTAATTTTCTTTTGCATTATAGGCCCTTTACATTTCCTTGCTATAGAGAAAATTGAATGTAGTAGTAGCATATGTTTGAATTTTTATTACGTATAATTACAGTTTGTTTAAATGTGTATTACATCTCAAAATTCTGTAATCGGATTGCTATTAAAACTACAAAAGTGAGTATTTGTTTGAGACGAGGATGTGATAGAGGATTCTTGGGATAACAAATCTAATCTCAAGAATAATTGTTAAATTTTTGTATTTTGGAATAAGGTAATTGTAAGGAAGACCACTGCTCCTAGTCCTAGACCGTAAGCATGAAGTTTTCCTATAATTATTTTAATTTGAATCAAAATGAAGTTTTTTTCATAATGAGGTTGTGGTTGTCGGGGGCATACTCATAATTATTAGGGAGAATCAATGAAGTGTAGAATTTCAAAATGCTACATTACACATAAAATTTAAATTTCGACACCACTGGAAGAAGTATCCACGTGGCACCTTATATCTGCCCCTTGTGGTTGCTATTTGAATTGTGCACACATAATATAGGATCGAGGAAGACTTATCAAAAGGAAATATAGGAATATAAGATTTTAGTCGTGCCATTGCTTTAAGAATAAAAAATTAAAGGAAGAGAAGCATATTGAAATTTTGTGGCAAGAATGATTCGCTTTTTTTGCAACGTTCGAAATTCAAACGTATGTAAAGGTATTCCAACTCGATTCACATGGATTCTGATTGTCCATGAAAAAACAAAAATACAAAGTCAGCTTTACAAATAGGGAGAAACTGGCAAATCACCTTTCAAATTAGTTGATACAACTCATCTAGAGAGAGAAAGAGAGGAAGTCATGCTATGGTAGTTATACCAAGTCATTACTTCAATTAAAACCGAAATAAATAAATAAATTAGTTTTTCTTTAAGGTATTATACAAATCTAAGCAAATCTAATATAAGAAAGAGAAACTACCCTATCTTATAATTACTATCCATAATAAATCCAAAATGTTTAAAATACTTTTACTTTTTCATTATTCTAACCCGCGATTCATCACATAGGGTCTTCAAAGCACTAGACGAATTTAGAGTCTACATGGACTCAACAATGTCATATGAAAGTGTGTCATATCGATCGGGTATGTGATATGATACATTGTGAAAAAGGGACACTCTAATGCATTGATTCATGAGAGAACGTCAAATCGATCAGGCACATGATATGGCACGTGTCATATGGATCGTACACATGACATGACACATGATCATATATGATAGACATCGAACTTGTGCCGATTGATCGAGCATTGATCGGGCAAATGGTCGGATAATATTATTTTGAAAATACTTATTGTTGTTCGAAAATCAATTATTTTTGTCACAAAGAATTTTCAAAAAGTTAAAGGTATTTGGATTTCTTAGGTAAATAATGTAATAAAATATAAGAATTGTGTAGATTTGTGTTTTATTTTACACATTTAGGTATTACACCAAACAACTTTTTTTTTCATTGTTTTATAACTATAGACCTTAAGTATTGAAATATAAGTGTCGCATAGTGTGTCATGTGACAAATATGTTCTAATTTATCGAGATTCTAAATCTTTAATTTTGGACCATGTATTTTCAATGATTATAAATAGTATAATTACCCATATGATAATGCCACTTGTAGATGCGTTGGCTAGCACTATCAGGAAATTGAGGGGGCGTTTGGCTCGCAGCTTGGAATCGGATTCAGGTTCAGGATCATTCCATCAGGATTCGGAATGGACTGTTTCATTCCAATACACTTGTTTGGTTCAACTATTCGGGTTCATGATCATTACTCCCTCCGTCTCATAATTCTTGTCCAATTTGGTTTCGGCGCGGTTTTTTAGGAGGGTTGTTAATTGTGTAGTTATTGTGGGTCCTCAATTCATAATTTTTGTTAATCTTTTCTCTCTCTTCCCTCTCTACTTTCTTTTATCTCTCTCCACTAACTATCCAAAATAATGACTTGATATTTTTTGGTGCTTTTTCTCGTTGTCACTGCCAAATATTTGAATTAAAATTTTCTGGAACATTGATACTAAAATAACTTATTGAAGATACCAACTCTGAATAATATATTCCAAAAATAATGCAGGAGAGCAAATGAAAGTAGCCTTGGAAACCAGAGACCCACAGTTGGGACAAATCTGGGCGGTCGGTGGTGATGAAGTAGGGGATAGGCCTGATTTACCTCTCGACAGCGAAGGGGGAAGGCTGCAAGAGAAATATTCTTCTGGTTTCATCACAGCGACTGTGGCATCGCCGATGGCCAACGTCTTGCCGCCAGAACTCGGCGGATCAGTCGGTGAAGAAGGCGACTTGGGCTTATTAAGGACTGTTGGATATGAGTCAGTCAGTAGATGATACTCAGCTGTTGTTCGGTTAAAAGAAAATTGGGGGAAATCATAGTAGTACTATGGAATTGAAGATCCCAAAACCTAGCTGATATCAGTAGATTAGTGTGTCGTTAGGATTAGGCGGATGTATAGGTTGGCCTGTTGGAATCGTTTTTATATTCCTGTCTAAGTCCTGTACGGGGTAACTGTTGAACTGATCTTCCGTCGAAGATACTTTTCGAACCCCACGTCATCGGTGTAATCGCTTTGCGTTCTTCGATCATCACCGAGTAAACCTCGGAGAAGCCAACCCAAACCACGGTGATAAGCCATCGCGAGAAGAACTCATGCAAGCCCAAGTACCTTCGCGGCCGCCACTGACCTACTCGGTAGATGCCCTGTCGACCGACTCGATCGAAGAAGACAGAGACTTTTCGGCCTATTGTATCCTACGGAAAGCGACCCGACTATTCAAGTCTTTTCGAGAAGTTCAACAGAAGACATACGAGGTTGTTGAATGGTCAACTCTGACATTCTCACCAACTACAAACCTCGACCAATGAGAAGCCGACAACGCTTACCTACTCTACACAGTAAAGTTGCTCTCATGAACAGCGCATTAACCGCCCCGCCGCAACAAGTTCGAATTATGGCCGTTTTCCTTGGAAGCTTGTGACACGTGGCATCGTCGTCTCCAACGGACATATGCCATAACTCACAACTATAAATAGAGAAGTTTTTGAAGCTCCGAGTGACGGAATTTCGAAGGGACAAGCTTAAGTTCACAAACGCTCTAGAACACTCAAAGATCATCCGAGGAGGAAAACTTGCGTACTTAGAAGATTTCTCGGTTTTCTCTCTAGAGTTCTTAGATCCCTTTCTTCTCTAGACTAAGCTCATTGTCATATTTATAGCTTAGATTCGAAGGAGGTCACATTTAGTGAATTGTTCTTATTGTAAGAACTCCTTCTCAGTTGGAGAATATTCCCTTCCCTTTCAGACTTAGGTTTGGATTGTAAAGTCGCTAAGGACTATAACTTAGAGGGAACTGCCCGGTGCAGACAGTATCCCCGCCGAGGCTTGCTCGGAATAATCAACAAGTTCTCCTCGCTTTGTTCGGGGACCGTGGACGTAGGATCTTGCGTATCCGAACCACGTTAAATCGCTTGTGTTCTTTTACTGTTTTATTGCATAGCATTCAACTGACTTGAAAATCATAAACTTGCATAAAATGTATTTTATAAAGCGCACAGCCAAAAGATCTAATTTGCTAAAACGTGTTTTCAAAAGAGACAAACTCCGGGCCCCACACTTATCCGCACACTTATAGTCTCCGACTGAGTTTCGAAGTACTGACAAAAGTTAGTAGGAGAGCTCAGTAGCTGACTCACTCTGTCCCGTGATCGAAGGTATATTTGGCACTGTTCATCAGTTGCAATCAATAGATCAGCTGACCTTCATTGAGAAAAAGAAACGGTACTCAGGTGTATGTTGGGATTTTGTATACTGGAAGCACTTTTATGCTTGTATACAATGTGTTTTTGTCCTTACCACTATTTTATTCTCCTATCTGATAAATATGTATATTTGCACATGTTATCCTTTATCTTGTATAATAGTTAGATTTGTGTGGTGTGTCGGGTATCACAGAAGACAACACAAATTGGTTGAACTAACAAGATATAAACAAGTTAACAATTTGAGACAACTTAAGGATGAAGTTGTCGGTTTAAGTCCGCAGTTTAGATAAGAAGTGGCTTGTCTTAGCCGCTTGTCTTTTACCGGTACACTTAAGGTGGTGTATTGACGGATCACAGTGAGATGTGTTTTCCTAACTGACATTAGTGGAAAACCAAGATCTCGGTGACTTAGCTAGTCTTAAGCTTGGTAAGACTTCAGCTGAGTGCATTTGGCTATCTATCACTTTGACCTACTATGGTGAACGTCCAATGAGCGACCGGATCTACGTATCTTGGGTGTTAGTAGTCATTTGTGGCTCAGGTGGTTGTCCGTATCTTGCGCACCGTATCCCGGGGATGGGTTGATAATATCCCCCGAGGAACTCGAAAGGATTAGCACACTAAACCCGGCCGGTTGATTAAGTTCGGAGTGTGTTAATAAGGTCGAGTGGTACTACTCGGGCATACAAGATGTTAATTAATTTAAGCGGTCAAGTAAGCTTAATTAATTAACGGATATTTCTATCTTAAATACGGAGATCGATTAAGTCTAAAATACAAGCCCTTGCTCAAATTGGGATAAAGGGGTAAGTCAAAGACGGATTCTCTAGTGGAATGAATCTCTGTTAATTAATTAATTTTGCTCGGATTGAGCATGGATAATTAATTAATTGGAGGCCCAAACTTTATTTCTTGTATTGGATCCCCGATCCGGCCCAATTAGTTGCCTAGTAATTTATTATCTCTCGTAATTCATTATTAATGGATTAATGTATTTTACATTATTTAATAATGTTATTTATTCGAAATTAATTGGTGGGCCAATTAATTGATAAATATTAGTAGCCCAATAAATTAATTAATTATATTATGGGCTGATTTAATAGAAGCCCATTGGATTATAATTAAATTAATGGGCTACAAATATATTAATATTATATAGGTTTTTGAAGCCTATATATATTAGTATTACGTTCGTAAACTCATACAATTGATTCATAAAAATCGAGAGTGGCGTGAGTTTATAGAGAGAGAATAAATTTATTTTCTTCGGATCTCCGACCACCCTGAGGGAGAAAAGGCCGGGACACGGATCGGAAGATCGACACGGGAGCAACAATCGGAGCCGCGACAACACACCGGGAGGAAGGTAGCCTTACCGTAAACCCTATTATTCCTTCAATTGGTATCAGAGCCTGGTTTAGGCTCTGATTGTTGCATAATTAGGTTTTATTTCATCGTTATCGGGCTATTTCGTGTTTGGGGCGGCATGCGAGCCACTGTTTTGACCTCGTTGTAACGTTTTTCTCGTGAGAAAATCCACGAGTAGTTGATAGGATCAATGTGCTATGTGATTGTACTGTTTGTTGTACTGTAATTGGTCCGATTGGCACGAAAATCGAGGCGCGACGGAGCGGAAGGGCTAAAACCTAGTTTCTGGCAGAACACGGGCGCCGACTTGCGACAGCGCGTGAGGGCGCGTGCTACAGTAACCTTCCGATCCGTTCGGATAGGTTTGTTCGTCTTCGCGTTAGCTTCGTCTGGATAGGTCGCACGACCCATTCCGATTTCTGGTTTGTCCGGAATAGCGTCGGAAAGGAGAAGTGGTCGTGCCGTCCAGAAATTCCCAAATTGGCCAGGAAACCCTAGTTTTCTAGGGTTCCGCCGCATTTTGCGGCGGCGATTCCCGGTGGTTCCGGGGTCGGATTTCCGATAGGCTTGGACCTATGGAATCCTCGTCTTACGAGCTTCACGTTGATAGGTCGTATGGGATCATCCGATCCCGGATGCGACCGGAATTGACGTATGAAGTTCGCTGCTCGTTATGAATTCGTTCTGGCGAATCGTTTGAAATTCGGGAAATTGAGGAACTAATCTCAGCCGGAATCCGTTACCCGGTGGTCGTGAGTGTTCCAATTACGTTTCCCCTCTTTCAATTGATCGAATCGCGGCTCGGAAAGAGGAAAATTCGGGCGGCGGATATGGCAGCGCCGGGCAGAGCGTTTCTTTCGCAATTGCAGCGACGGCGCCGGCCGTTCTTCACGGCAGACATCCGGGAGACGTCTGGGAAACCGAGTGGGAGCGAGAGGAGGTCGGAGGAGGCGGCGGGAGGCCGCGGCAACCGTGCGCAGACGGCACGCAGATGCGCGCGTGCTCCCGGCGATGCCTCGTCGCGATTCCGGTGTGCCGCTGGCCGGAGAACGGGCGGCAAGGCCGCGGACGACCTCCCCTTGACGACGGCGGGCTGCGCCGCGGCCTGGAGGGACGGCGGCGGCGGCTGCTTGCTGAAGAAGACGAGCTGACGTGGCGCGTTGACGTGGCACACCACGTCAGCCATTTGCTGACCAGGCTTCCACGTGTCTGCCACGTGGCAGACCCCCTGATGACGTGGCGACGACAGTTCGATGCAGTTTTCGACGCAGTTTCCAGATTCGAAGATTTTCAAGATTTCGAAGATCTGTATTTTTATCGGGCAATGTAATAGTTAGGAATTACGTGTTTTAAAGCCCGATAACGATTTTAAATTTCCTATTTGCGTATTTATTTTTAATTATGCTTTAGCATGCGATTATGTGATTAATTGCGCTTAGAAAAGCATGTAAATAGGATTTATGTCGTTGCTAAAGCATGTTTTATTTTTCGCGAGCACGTTTTATTATATGCGTTTAGAAATTGCATGCTTTAGGAATTATGTGATATGCATGATTTGCTACAAACCTTTTGAATAAAAAGACTAAGCAATTTTAAATTAAATGTTTAATTAGATTCCATTAATTTGGATATTAAACACTTAATCGGACCTCCATTAATTGGACTCTACACGAAAGTAGTAAGATTATGTGAGTAAACGTCCACCTGCGTGACTTGCTTGCATTTTTGAGCTACCAGTTTTGTGAGATGAGTTTTCCAAAACAATATTTAATTATTATTGAGTAGTGGGAGCGAAGCCGTAAACGTCCACCTGCGTGGCTTGCGTGGCTAGTAAACACGAGTACTCTAGAAGATAATAATTAAATAGGATGGCTAATTAGATCAAATTGAATGCGGCATGGTTCGAGTAAGTATGTCAATTTCGAGAATTTGATTCTATTTTGGTCAAATTAATGGTCAATGCTTAGATGTCACCACAGGTACAATTCACTTCCCTCGAAGTCCCTTCCCGCGTTTTAATAGTGACATGGTCCAAAATATCGAACTATTAATTCCATTCGTCTTAAGAACCTTGACGTGGATTGGAATTAAAGAGCTAGGTAAATAGCTTGGTTTAGGGTTACGCTAGTAAACGTCCACCTGCGTGGCTTGCTAGTGAAATTCCTAGAGCGGTTCGAGGTTTTTAACATCATTGGTTTTTCAAAAGGTTACAATGACCGTTAATTACGAATTATGTGCAAATATTTTCCTTACATGCTTTATTTTACATTATTTTTCAGATATGTCTATTCAAGGTGTTGTTAATGGTCTTATGAGCCGACCCTTAAAGGGTGTTGACAATTTTAAAGAGTGGAGGAGAAACCTTACACTAATGTTCCAAAATGAGAAGATCTTGTTGTTCTCGGCACTTCGAACCCGAACTCCCCGAAGAAGGGGCGACCGAGGAGCGAGATAAGGGAATCTGAAAAGTGGATAGAGGATAATGATAAGACTCGTTTTGTCATTCTATCCACTATGGTTGATTCTCTTGCTTCACAGTATGATAATACGCCTCATGCGGGAGTGATATGGGATTCCATGGCTGAAAAGTTCGATGAGACCGACAGATCTCAGAGATTTCATCTTCTGAGGCAGGTTACTACCTGCAAGATGACTGAAGGTGCATCCGTGCGGGATCATGTTTTACATATGATCGAGCCGCTAGATCGGCTTGCAAAAGTTGGTGGCGTCTTGGATCTTGGCATCAAGATAGACGTCATTCTACATTCACTACCTAAGTCATATGAGAATTTCCGCCTAAATGTAGTGATGTCAAGGAAAGACTACACTACGAATGAACTTTTGAGTGAGTTGATTTCTGCGAGAAGGAATCATGGGTCGGACTAAAGGTAAAGGAACCCAAATCTTGAACACTACTAGCGACTCAAGGAACCCTCGAAAGGTAGGTTCCGGAAAAAGGGCAAGAAGGCTACAAACGTCAAGAAAAATAGTGGGAGCACGAAGTTAGCACCCACCTGCAGGGGTTCAAAACCTAAGGGGAAGTGTTTCAAGTGTGGTAAGGTTGGACATTGGAAAACCGAATGTCCCGACTTCAAGGCAAAACAGAAAGGTACACGCATCGCCTTAGTAATCGAAACCGTGCTTGTTTCCGCATCTACCCATGAATGGGTAGTAGATTCCGGAGCAACCGATCATGTTTGTTACACCTTGCGGGGGTTTCGCAGAAAAAGGGTTCGGGCGATGGCGAGGTGGTGGTTTCCATGGGCAATGGATCGCGAGTTCCAGCTATTGCCATTGGAGATTTACATTTACCTGTTTTTAGACTCTATTTTAGTATTAAGAGATGTTTTATTGGTGCTCGAGTTTAGGCGAAACATTATTTCCGTTTCAAAACTTTTTATTGTGGATGGTTATAGATCTGTTTTTGATGATCAAATTTCGATTTCAAAAGGGAAAGATCTTATCTGCAATGGGACTTTAAATGGATCTCTATATACTATTACATCTAATCCATGTACATCTGTTAATGTTGCTTCCTCATCATTAAATCCTAAGAAGAGGAAAGAATCTTCTAAGGTAAATCAAACTTATCTGTGGCACTTAAGACTAGGTCACATCAATCTAAATAGGATCCAAAGGTTGGTGAAATATGGATCATTGGAGTCTCTCCAAGTTGAACCATTTCCAACTTGCGAATCCTGCTTGGAAGGTAAGATGGTGACTAGGCCTTTTAAGGCAAAGGGTTATAGAGCCACAGAAGCATTAATTTTGATACATTCTGACTTGTGTGGGTCTATGTCTACACAAGCTCGTGGAGGGTATGAGTACTTCGTCAAATTTACTGACGATTACTCGAGGTATGGATATGTTTACCTTCTTCGCCACAAGTTAGATTGCTTTGAAACCTTTAAGGAATTCAAGGCAGAAGTGGAGAAGAAGCTAGGTAAAGAAATCAAAACACTACGATCTAATCGTGGTGGGGAATACCTGTCCAACGAGTTCAAGGACTACTTGACAGAATGTAGGATTACATCCCAGCTGACATCACCGGGCACGCCTCAGCAGAATGGTGTGTCAGAGAGAAGGAACCGAAGTCTCTTAGAGATGGTTCGGTCGATGATGAGTTATGTAACTTTGCCAGTTTTCTTTTGGGGATATGCCCTAGAGACTGCAGCATACTTGTTGAACCGTGTGCATTCCAAGTCGGTACAAAAGATCCCTTTCGAGTTGTGGAGCGGGCACAAACCCAGTATGCACCACTTAAGGATTTGGGGTTATCCTGCTTATGTGCTAAATAGGCAGGCCGACAAATTGGAATCACGTTCAGAAGTGATGTTGTTCATAGGGCATCCGAAGGAAACGAAAGGTGGATACTTTAATGATCCTAAAGAACTGAAGATCGTTGTTAGCCCTAACGCTCGGTTCTTAGAAGAGGATTACATTAGTAACCAAAATCTCGAGTCGACATCATCCTTGAGGAATTACAAGGTGGTCGAATTCCACTTGAACAGCCAGTTGTGCAAGATAGTACTCCACGAGTAACTGCACAATCTGTTAACACAGCTCCTGACACTGTTCGACGTAATGGAAGGGTGATATTTACACCTGATCGGTATATGTTCACTATGGAGACGTTTAATTATCTCCTGGCAGATGAACAAGATACCGTAGATCCCTGGACTTACAACGAAGTAGTGGGAGATGTAGATGCACCATGGACTCAGAATTTGAGTCCATAACTGATATGGATGTATACGAGATCACTGAACTACCTAAGGGCTTCAATGCTATTGGTAGTAAGTGGGTATACAAGAGAAAGAGAGAGCACCGAATGAAGAGATCATGGCGTTTAAGGCCAGACTAGTGGCGAAGGGTTTTACCCAGAAAGAAGGTATCGATTATGAAGAGACCTTCTCGCCTATAGCAATGATCAAGTCCATTCGGATTCTCCTTGCCATATCAGCTCACATGAAACTAGAGATCTGACAAATGTATGTCAAAACCGCTTTCCTAAATGGTCACCTTGAAAAAGGTAGGGACATCTACATGAAGCAGCCAGATGGTTATGTGAATGAGGGCGAAGAGCATCTAGTTTGGAAGCTTAAGAAGTCTATTCATGGACTTAAGCAAGATTTCCGGTTATGGCACCAGCGTTTTCGACGAGGTAGTCAAATCCTATAGATTTGTATCCTATCCTAACGAGGTGTGTGTAACGTATTTGTGTTAACGGATCAGTGGTGTTTCTTGCATTTTATGTAGATGACATCCTTCTCATTAGCAATAATGTTGAAGTGTTATCAGACGTAAAGACGTGGTTATCCGAGCAGTTTCAAATGAAGGACTTAGATGAAGCTGCTTACATCCTTGGGATCAATGTTATTCGAGATCGCCAAAAGAAGGATGTTAAGCTTGTCACAAGTGTCCTACATTGACACTGTTATTGCTCGTTTTAGCATGCAAAATGCCAAGATAGGTTCAGTACCTTTCAGACATGGCATTTTTCTATCCAAGAATCAGTGCCCTAAAAACGCCTGAAGAGATAGAAAGTATGAGGCTAGTACCATATGCTTCCGCTGTCGGTAGCCTCATGTATGCGATGCTTTGTACGAGACCAGATATCTCACATTGTTGTATGAATGGTTTCAAAATATCGTCTAACCCCGGAAAGGAACACTGGATCGCGGTCAACCATATTCTCAAGTACCTTAAACGGACTAGAGATTATAGGCTTGTTTACCGGTCGAGACGCCTAGTGTCTTTGGGTTATACGAGAATCGGATTTCTAGGCTGACAGAGACGAGTAGAAGTCTACCTCGGGTTATGTGTTTACCTTGGGAGGTGGAGCCATTTCATGGAGGAGTGCAAAGCAGAAATGCATTGCAGACTCAACCATGGAAGCAGAGTATGTGGCTGCTTCAGAAGCCTCGAAAGAGGCAGTATGGCTCAAGAATTTTCTCCAAGATCTTGATATTGTTCAGAATTTGCCTAAGGCGATCACGATTTATTGTGATCATGCGGGTGCAGTGACAAATTCTAAGGAACCTAGATCTCACAAGGCGTTTAAACACATAGACCGGAAGTACCACATTATACGAGAATTCGTAAATCGAGGTGACGTACTCATAGAAAAGATCGGAACTGAAGACAACATAGCTGATCCATTCACGAAGAGCTTACCAATTCCGGCTTACGAGAAGCATGTTCGTGGCTTAGGATCGGTAAAGATGCCCCCCACTTAGGACTCGCAAACTTTTGTATAAGTGGGAGAAGAGAAGTGATAGATAGGATTTGCACGGCTAAATACTAGTTTACTTAGAACCCGACACATTGTATACTAAAAGTTTGCTTTAGTATAAGTGGGAGAATTGTTGGGATTTTGTATACCGGAAGCACTTTTATGCTTGTATACAATGTGTTTTTGTCCTTACCTCTATTTTATTCTCCTATCTCGATAAATATGTATATTTGCACATGTTATCCTTTATCTTGTATAATAGTTAGATTTGTGTGGTGTGTCGGGTATCACGTAAGACAACACAAATTGGTTGAACTAACAAGATATAAACAAGTTAACACATTGAGACAACTTAAGGATGAAGTTGTCGGTTTAAGCTGCAGTTTAGATAAGAAGTGGCTTATCTTAGCTGCTTGTCTTTACTGGTACACTTAAGGTGGTGTATTGACGGATCACAGTGAGATGTGTTTTCCTAACTGACATTAGTGGAAAACCAAGATCTCGGTGACTTAGCTAGTCTTAAGCTTGGTAAGACTTCACTGAGTGCATTTGGCTATCTATCACTTTGACCTACTATGGTGAACGTCCAATAAGCGACCGGATCTACGTATCTTGGGTGTTAGTAGTCATTTGTGGCTCAGGCTGGTTGTCTGTATCTTGCAGCCGTATCCCAGGAATGGGTTGATAATATCCCCCGAGGAACTCGAAAGGATTAGCACACTAAACCCGGCCGGTTGATTCGGTTCGAGTGTGTTAATAAGGTCGAGTGGTACTACTCAGAGAATACAAGATGTTAATTAATTTAAGCAATCAAGAAGCTTAATTAATTAACGGATATTTCTATCTTAAATACGGAGATCGATTAAGTCTAAAATACAAGCCCTTGCTCAAATTGGGATAAAGGGGTAAGTCAAGCACGGATTCTCTAGTGGAATGAATCCGTGTTAATTAATTAATTTTGCTCGGGCCGAGCATGGATAATTAATTAATTGGAGGCCCAAGCTTTATTTCTTGTATTGGATCCCCGATCCGGCCCAATTAGTTGCCTAGTAATTTATTATCTCTCGTAATTCATTATTAATGGATTAATGTATTTTACATTATTTAATAATGTTATTTATCTGGAATTAATTGGCTGGGCCAATTAATTGATAAATATTAGTAGCCCAATAAATTAATTAATTATATTATGGGCTGATTTAATAGAAGCCCATTGGATTATAATTAAATTAATGGGCTACAAATATATTAATATTATATAGGTTTTTGAAGCCTATATATATTAGTATTCTGTTCAGAAACTCATACAATTGATTCATAAAAATCGAGAGTGGCGTGAGTTTATAGAGAGAGAATAAATTTATTTTCTTCAGATCTCTGACCACCCAGAGGGAGAAAAATGTCGGGACACAGATCAGAAGATCTGACATAGGAGCAACAATCGGAGCCGCGACAACACACCAGGAGGAAGGTAGCCTTACTGTAAACCCTATTATTCCTTCAGTGTATTCACCCCCCCCCCTCTACACCTGATATTTGTCTCCGGACCAACAATTGGTATCAGAGCTCACGGTGTTCAACTGATCGCCGGTTCTGAAATACTGGTCCTCTCGAACTGATCCTGAAAACCGTTTTCACTGCATAAGCATCTTTTCAGCATCCTTATACTCTTACTCTTACGATGTCTGATATGTCAGGTATTAGGATGGTACCGATGTTCTCAATAGAGAACTACACGGTATGGCGTGTACGTATGGAGGCACACCTAACGTCACTCCACGACAGCATGTCAGATGTCCTAGAGTCAGGACCGATCATTCCCATGATCGACAGCGTAGTATTTGCTGTTGGAGGAGGCGCGGGAGCACAAACTGGTGCTAAGGTTCCCAAAGATAAATCTGCCTTCACGCCTGAAGAAAAGAAGTTGCACAACCTTGACCGAGTTGCACGTAATGTCATACTGACTACGCTCAGTGACTCACACCTCGGAAGGGTACAGGATTGCAAAACGGCGAAAGAGCTATGGGACGCCTTGGCTGTACTGAGCCATGGAACCCCTTAGATCAAAGAAAACAAGCTCGAGCTAGAGCTTCAGAAGTTCGACGCCTTTGCAATGGAGCCTACTGAAACTATTGACGAGCTGAGTGTCAGATTCACCAATCAAGTCAATGTCATCAATGGGCTGGGGAGGTCGTTCACCAACAAGGAGATGAACACCAAGATCTTGAGAGCGTTGCCCCGACAGAAGTGGCTTCCTTTTGCTACTTATTTACATCGCTCTGATCTAAATGCTCTAACTCCTGATGTTATATTTTCAGAATTAAAATCGGAGGAATTCGAGCATAGCCTACCCCAAAAGTGCTTAAGCGCTCCAGCTGACACACAGTTCGACCATGCCTTCAAGGCAAGATCGGCAACAAGAACACAGAGCCAAGCCTATTTCCTCAAGCAAAGCTGTGGCCACATCAGTAGCAAAGTCTTCCGAGACTCCAGGCCCTGATCAGCTAGCACTGATGGCTCTCAAATATCAGAGGGAAAAGGAGAAAGTCAGAAAGCTGAGGAAATACAACCGAGATTCTTCTTCAGGTAAGAAAGACTATCATAAGAAAGAAGAATCTAATCCTTCTACTGAATGCAGGAAATCGGAGTTCGCCGCCGTCCGTCTAAAGACTCACTGGTAAGAGCAAAGCAGAACATCCACTCGCTACAACCGCAAGAAGGAGGGACACTATCAGTATGATTGTCCCGAACTCTCAGCTGCTCAAAGAGCAGAACGGCAGGCCAGAAGAGAAAAATTTGCCAAGCGAAGGCAGGCCTTCATAGCCGG
This sequence comes from Lavandula angustifolia, assembly GCA_028984105.1. Taxonomy (NCBI): domain Eukaryota; kingdom Viridiplantae; phylum Streptophyta; class Magnoliopsida; order Lamiales; family Lamiaceae; genus Lavandula; species Lavandula angustifolia. The sequence goes on from CM054818.1 coordinate 22,741,484, forward strand.
AGAGATATCCGACAACTCAATTGAAGAGCATACATTCATGTATTCTTCTGAAGATGAAGCTGCATTCGTAGCTGTTGAAGTCGGAGAGAAGGTTCCTGAGGAATCAGCTGAACAGTGTTTGATGGCCGGAGAAGAGGCTGAGGTAAATTCTAAACTTAATATTACCTCTTCTTCACACAGCACACACGACACGTGCTCGGTCTCAGATGATCCTCTAGATGTGATACAAGCCTACGACGATCTACTAGAGGAACAGATTCAGCTGAGCAGAGAGTTCAGCAGAACCATCCAGGAACTAGAACAGGTAAAGGATGAGAATCAGAGACTTTCTTCTGATTGTCAGGTCTCTACTGAGTCAGAGAATCTAGTTGCGAGACTCAAGGAAGAGATTGAATCTCTTATGACTAAGTCTCAGCTTCAAGAGACTCAGATCTCAGTCCTGACTAAGGACAATTCTGAGAAAGAGACTGAAATAGCCCAACTCGGTCGAAACTCTCAGACGTACAGAAGGACTATGATTCTCTCAGGAGAAGTGATGAGGTCCGGAGAGGACTCGATGACCGAACAAGCACCTAGGAGCTAAGGAGAAGCTAGAAAGCATGCTCGAGCACAACGACCCACCATCGTAAAACAAGGCCTTGGTTATATTCACGAAGCTTCCACTTCTAAAAGCTCAGAATCGCTGGCTGATAGGTTCGTCAGGGGGAAAGTGCAAACTGCTGACACTACACCTCAGGCGAAGAACAAACAGAAAATGATTGCACCTCAGCCGAGCAATCATAAGAAACAGCTGACAAATGGTTCCTGCCCCAGGACACCGCGATCAAATTCAGGGGGAACCAAGAAGGTCAGATGGGTAGAACAGTACAGAGAGCCCTTATATGAGCATCCGGCTCAGTACGGCTCGTACTACTATGAGCCCAGGGTCAGGAGAAGCGCTAAGACTCAGAAGAAGAAAGCGCCTGAACCCAAAATCATCAGCAGAAAGTCAGTATCTCCAAGTCCTGTGGAGAAGAAAGCTGACAAGGTTCAGAAGAAGAAGTCTCAGACTTCTAAGGTTCCTAGACAGATCTGGGTTCCGAAATCACCCACTAACCAGTAAGGACCCAATTGAACCAAAGGGTACCTAAAAATGCCTCTGTTTTGCAGGTGCATAAGGACCCTTGGATAGTGGACGGCGCTGCTCGAAACACATGATTTACCGTAAGAGCTCGCCGACCAACTACGTACAAGAAGATGGTCCCGCACTGAATTCGGTGACAACTCCAAAGGCTATACAAGGGGATACGGAACGCCGACAATTGGGACTCGCCACGGTTCAAGAGTAACATATGTTGAAGGACTTCAACATAATCTCCTTGGTCGATCAATTCGTGATAATCTTAATAGAGTAATCTTTGACGCCTGGTTTCGTGATATTGTTGACAAATCTACAGGGAAAACAGGTGTTATCGTGTTCGCGGAGGAAAAACATCTATGTTGCGGCATCGGAAAACCGCGAGAACCCGAGGCTTGCTTACTAGCACGGACAAAATCGGTGACAAGTCGGGATGGCTATGGCACAAGAGACTCAGCCACCTGAACTTCAAGACCATGAACAAGCTAGCCAAGAACTCCAAAGTCAGAGGATTGCCTAACGAATCGTTCGTTAAAGACAGAAATTGTGAAGCATGTCTGAAGGGAAAGCAAACAAAGAGTAGCAATCCACCTATTCCGTCACCTTCCACTGATGGAATCCTTCACCGCCGCACATGGACCTATTCGGGCCGTCTCTCCAAATGACTATAAGAGGCAAGAAGTATGCCCTCGTTGTTATTGATGACTACTCGAGATATACTTGGGTCATCTTCATCGCCAATAAATCTGATGTTCAAACTGAGTTGCCCAATCTGCTGAAGAAACTTAGTGTGGAAAAGGACATCAAGATTCAAAGAATTCGCTCGGACAGAGGAACAGAGTTTCTAAACTCAGTAGTTAAGACATACTGCGATAAAGAGGGAATTAAGCACGAGACATTAGCTGCACGCACCCCTCAGCAGAACGGACTTGCTGAACGAAAGAACAGAACACTCAAAGAAGCAGCAAGAACGCTCCTCGCAGATTCTGGACTACCCTCGAAGTTCTGGGCTGATGCTACTGACACCGCCTGCTATACTCAGAATCGCTCACTACTCACTCAGCAACACATGAAGACACCATATGAATTATGGAAAGGGAGAATTCCTTCTATTTCTCATTTTCATATTTTCGGCTGTCCTTGCTTTATCCACAATAATGGGAAAGATCAGCTGAAGGTCTTTGATAACAAATCTGATCAAGGAGTTTTCTTAGGTTACTCTCCAGTCAGTAAAGCCTTCAGAGTCTTTAACTATCGGACTCTTTGTGTGGAGGAAAGCCTCATGTTGTTTTTGATGAATTTGTTACTGAGAACAGGAAAGAAACAAAGTCAAATACTGATGATGTTAGCAGCAAGCTACAGGATCTCGGACTTACTGATAAAGCTGAAAAGATCCAGCATTGTTGGGATGATGAGTCAGACGATGAACATACTCAGACTCAACCAACAGTCGATGTAGCTGACGTAGTTGATTCTATCGAACAGAATCAACAACAGGTAACATCGGTCGATGAGGAAGCCCCAGTGGTAACTGAGACCTCTACTGAGAATATAAACTCAGGGGGAACGATTAATGTTCCTGAGCTAAATGCCCCCGAACACGGAAACTCGGTAGATCCTAACCTTCTTACCGAATTGCTACGCGCCACGTAACGCACTATCGAAATGCCTAACACTCCTACTGACTGTGCAGAAGTAGTATCAGAAGAAGAAGCCCGACTCAGGCGTTCGTGGCTCGATGCTCATGAAGGAATAATTAGGGTTAGAAACCGATACCTCCTCCTTCGTATGTTGTCGTAGCTCTGATTGTTGCTCCCGTGTCAGATCTTCTGATCTGTGTCCCGGCCTTTTTCTTCCTCTGGGTGGTCAGAGAACTGAAGAAAATAAAAATATTGTCTCTCTCTTACTCACGATCGGCGTGTGTAATTATGTGGAGTGCGTAATCTGTTTCTGAACAGAATACTGATATATATAGGCTTCAAAAGCCAATATAATATTAATATATTTGTAGCCCATTAATTTAATTATATTCCAATGGACCTCCACATAATTAGCCCATAATATAATTAATTAATTTACTGGGCTACTAATATTTATCAATTAATTGGCCCAGCCAATTAATTCCAGATAAATAACATTATTAAATAATGTGAAAATACATTAATCCATTAATAATGATTTCTGAGAGATAATAAATTACTAGGCAACTAATTGGGCCAGATCAGGGATCCAATACAAGAAATAAAGCAGGGCCTCCAATTAATTAATTATCCATGCTCAGCCCATAGCAAAATTAATTAATTAACACAGATTCATTCCACTAGAGAATCCGTGCTGACTTACCCCTTTATCCCAATTTGAGCAAGGGCTTGTATTTTAGACTTAATCAATCTCCGTATTTAAGATAGAAATATCCGTTAATTAATTAAGCTCACTGACAGCTTAAATTAATTAACATCTTATATTCCTGAGTAGTACCACTCGACCTTATTAACACACCTGAACTTAATCAACCGGCCGGGTTTAGTGTGCTAATCCTTTCGAGTTCCTCAGGGGATATTATCAACCCATTTTACTAGGATACGAATGCAAGATACTGACAACCAGCCTGAGCCACAAATAACTACTAACACCCAAGATACGTAGATCCCGCCGCTCATTTGACGTTCACCATAGTAGGTCAAAGTGAAAGTTAGCCAAATGCACTCAGCTGAAGTCTTACCAAGCTTAAGATCAGCTAAGTCACCGAGATCTTGGTTCTCCACTAAGGTCAGTTAGGAGAACACATCTCACTGTGATCCTTCAATACACCACCTTAAGTGTACCAGTAAAGACAAGCAAACTAAGACAAGCCACTTCTTATCTAAGCTGCAGCTTAAACCGACAACTTCATCCTTAAGTTGTCTCGGTACGTGTTAACTTGTTTATATCTTGTCGGTTCAACCAATTTGTGTTGTCTTCTGTGATACCCGACACACCACACAAATCTAACTTTTATACAAGATAAAGGATAACATGTGCAAATATACATATTTATCAGATAGGAGAATAAAACAGTGGTAAGGACAAAAACACATTGTATACAAGCATAAAAAGTGCTTCTAGTATACAAAATCCCAACAATTCTCCCACTTATACTAAAGTAAACTTTTAGTATACAATGTGTCATTCTAGGTACAAACTAGTACCCAACTATATCTCAGCTATCTAGGTACAAACTAGTACCCAGCTATATCTTAGCTATCTATCCTATCTATCACTGCATCTTCTCCCACTTATACAAAAGTTTATGCAGTCCTAAGTGGGGGGCATCTCTACCACTCCTAGGCCACGAACATGCTTTTCGTAAACCCGAACTGGTAAGCTCTTCGTGAAAGGATCAGCTAGGTTGTCTTCAGTTCTAATTTTTTCAATCACCACGTCTCCTCGATGTACGAATTCTCGTATGAAATGGTACTTTCTGTCTATGTGTTTAGACGCCTTGTGGGATCTTGGTTCCTTTGAATTTGCCACTGCACCCGCTTTATCACAATAAATTGTGATTGCTTTAGGCAAACTCGGAACAATATCAAGATCCGAGGAGGAAATTCTTGAGCCAAACGACCTCTTTCGAAGCTTCGAAGCGCCACATACTCTGCTTCCATGGTTGAGTCCGCAATGCATTTTCGCTTTGCACTCCTCCATGAAATGGCTCCACCTCCCAAGGTAAACACATAACCCGAGGTAGACTTCTTCTCGTCTCTGGTCACTGGAAATTCGAGTCCGTATAACCCATAGGCACTTAGACTGACTGACTGGTAAACAAGCCTATAATCTTTAGTCCTTTTAAGGTACTTAAGAATGTGTTTTACCGCAGATCCGGTGCTCTGTCCGTGGTTAGGCTGATATCTTGAGACCATGCCTACAGCATATAAGATATCTGGTCTCGTACAAAGCATTGCATACATGATACTACCGACAGCGGAAGCATATGGTACTAGTCTCATACTTTCTATCTCTTCAGGCGTTTTAGGGCACTGATTCTTGGATAGAAAAATACCATGTCTGAAAGGTACCGAACCTCTCTTGGCATTTTGCATGCTGAAACGAGCAATAATAGTATCAATGTAGGATGCTTGTGATAAGCTTAACATCCTTTTCTGGCGATCTCGGATAACTTTGATCCCAAGGATGTAAGCAGCTTCACCTAAGTCCTTCATTTGAAACTGCTCGGATAACCACATCTTTACGTCTGATAACACTTCAACATTGTTGCCAATGAGAAGGATGTCATCTACATAAAGTGCAAGAAACACCACTGATCCATTAACACAGATACGGTACACGCACACCTCGTTAGGACAGGATACAAAACCATAGGATTTGACTACCTCATCAAAACGCTGGTGCCATAATCGGGAAGCTTGCTTAAGTCCATAAATAGACTTCTTAAGCTTCCAAACTAGATGCTCTTCGCCCTCCTTCACATAACCATTAGGTGGTTTCATATAGATGTCCCTACCTTTTTCAAGGTGACCGTTTAGGAATGCGGTCTTGACATCCATTTGCCAGATCTCAAGGTTCATGTGAGCTGCTATGGCAAGGAGAATCCTAATAGACTTGATCATTGCTACGGGCGAGAAGGTCTCTTCATAATCGATACCTTCTTTCTGGGTAAAACCTTCGCCACTAACCTGGCCTTAAATGCCATGATCTCTCCATTCGGTCCTCTCTTTCTCTTGTATACCCACTTACTACCAATAGCCTTGCAGCCCTCAGGTAGTTCAGTGATCTCGTATACATCCATATCAGTTATGGACTTAAATTCTGAGTCCATAGCGATTCGCCGAGAATCTGCATCTATATCTCCCACTGCTTCGTTGTAGGTCCAGGGGTCAACGGTATCCTGTTCATTTGTCGGGAGATGATCAGACGTCTCCCCAGTGAACATATACCGATCAGGTGTAAATATTACCCTCCCACTACGTCGAACAGTGTCAGGTGCTGTGTTAACAGATTGTGCAGTTACTCGTGGAGTACTATCTTGCACAACTGGTTGTTCAAGTGGAACTCGACCACCTTGTAATTCTTCAAGGATGATGTCGACTCGAGACTTATGGTTACTAATGTAATCCTCTTCTAAGAACCGAGCATTAGTGCTAATAACGATCTTCTGTTCTTTAGGATCATAAAAGTATCCACCCTTCGTTTCCTTTGGATACCCTATGAACAACATCACTTCTGAACGTGATTCCAATTTGTCGGCTTGCCTATTTAACACATAAGCAGGACAACCCCAAATCCTTAAGTGGTGCAAACTAGGCTTATGCCCATTCCACAACTCAAAAGGGGTCTTTTGTACCGACTTGGAAGGCACACGGTTCAGCAAGTATGTTGCAGTCTCTATGACATATCCCCAAAAGGAAACTGGCAAAGTTGCATAACTCATCATGGACCGAACCATCTCTAAGAGAGTTCGGTTCCTTCTCTCTGACACACCATTCTGCTGGGGCGTGCCCGTCTTTGTCGCCGGGATGTAATCCCACATTCGTCAAGTAGTCCTTGAACTCATTGGATAGGTATTCCCCACCACGATCAGATCGTAGTGTTTTGATTTCTTTACCTAGCTTCTTCTCCACTTCTGCCTTGAATTCCTTAAAGGTTTCAAAGCAATCCGACTTGTGGCGAAGAAGGTAAACATATCCATACCTTGAGTAATCATCAGTAAATGTGATGAAGTACTCATACCCTCCACGAGCTTGTGTAGACATAGGCCCACACAAGTCAGAATGTATCAAACTTAATACTTTTGTGGCTCTATAACCCTTTGCCTTAAAAGGCCTAGTCACCATCTTTCCTTCTAAACAGGGTTCGCAAGTTGAAAATGGTTCTACATGGAGAGACTCCAATGATCCATATTCCACCAACCTTTGAATCCTATTTAGATTGATGTGACCTAGTCTTAAGTGCCACAGATAAGTTTGGTTTACCTTAGAAGATTCTTTCCTCTTCTTAGGATTTGATGATGAGGAAGCAACATTAACAGAATTACGCGGATTACAAGTAATAGTATATAAAGATCCGTTTAATAGCCCACCACAGATGAAATCATCGTCTTTCATGATAGAAACTTCACTATCAAAACTTGATTTATAACCATCCATTTTATAGAGTTTTCAGGCACATATAAAACATCTTTAAGTACTAAAACAGAACTATCAAAAGATAGATGTAGATCTCCAATGGCAATTGCAGGAACTCTCGATCCATTGCCCATTGAGACTACCACCTCGCCATCGCTCAATTGCCTTTTCTGCAAGAAACCTTGCAAGGTGTAACAAACATGATCAGTTGCCCCCGAATCCACTACCCATTCGTGGGTAGAAGAGGAAACCAGAACAGTTTCAGTTACAAGAGCGACTCGCGTCTCTTTCTGTTTTGCCTTGACATCTGGATTATAATTCTTCCAGTGTCCTTTCTTACCAATCTTGAAGAACCTTCCTTTCTCCTTTGACATTTGCATGTCGCCGGTAAGGACCGTCTTCTTACTCCCATTCGCTCTTCTTGAAATGTCCACCCTTTCGCTCTTTTTTCGGTTTCCGCCTTTCGGAGGATTCCTTGAACTACTAGGGATATTCAAGACTTGAGCACTCTTGCCCTTTTCTATAACCTCTTTGACCGCTACCAAAGACTTGAGTAACATACTCATAGTAAACTCGTTCTTAGACATAGCGGTCCTAAAACAGAAGTTCTTATAGAACCTTTGCAGAGCATTTATTGGGAAGGTAAGATATCTCTTCCACTTTGTAAAATTATTTAAACCCGTTAGGGCTTGGTTGGTGAGATTTGTTTAGAAACTCGAAAATTATTTGAACAAACATATCGAAAAATATAATAAAAGCATGTAAGAAAGTTATATTTGCACATAATTCGTAATTAACCATCATTGTAACCTTTTGAAAAACCAATGATGTTAAATACTCGAATAGCCCTAGAGATCACACTCGCAAGCCACTCAGGTGGACGTTTACTCGTGTACCCCTAGACCAAGCTATATACCTAGCTCTTTAATTTCAATCCACGCCTAGGTTCTTAAGACGAATGGAATTAATAATCCGATATCTCCGGACCATGTCACTATTATAACGCGGGAAGGGACTTCTCGGGAAGTTGTACTGCGGTGACATCTAAGCTTTGACCATTAATTTGACCGAATTAACATCAAATTCTCGAAATTGGCATACTTACGCGAACCATACCGCTTTCAATTTGATTTAATTAGCCATCTTATTTAATTATTATCGCTAGAGTACTAGTGTTTACTAGGCACGCAAGCCACTCAGGTGGACGTTTACGGCTTTGCTCCCACTACTCAATAATATTTAAATATTATATTAGAAAACCCATCTCACAAAACTCGTGGTTCAAAAATACAAGCAAGCCACTCAGGTGGACGTTTACTCATATAATTATTCCACTTTTGTGTAGGGTCCAATTAATGGAGGTCCGATTAAGTGTTTAATATCCAAATTAATGGAATCTAATTAAACATCTAATTTAAAATTGCTTAGTCTTTTTGTTCAAAAGGTTTGTTTTTGAATCATGCATATCCACATAATTCCTAAAGCATGCAATTTCTAAACGCACATAATAAAACGTGCTCGCGAAAATTAAAACATGCTTTTAAAAATGATATAAATCCTATTTACATGCTTTTCTAAGTGCAATTAATCACATAATCGCATGCTAAAGCATAAGTAAAAATAAATACGCAAATAGGAAAATTAAAATCGTTATCGGGCTTAAAAACACGTAATCCCTAACTATTACATTGCCCGATCATGATACAGATCTTCGAAATCTTCAAAAATCTTCAAATCTGGAAACTGCATCGAAAACTGCTTCGAAAACTGTGCTGCCACATCATCAGGGGGGTCTGCCACGTGGCAGACGCGTGTGTGCCAAATCAGCTAGGGCTGACGTGGCGAGCCACGTCAGCGTCTTCTTCACGGAACTACCGCCGCCGCCGCCACCGCTGCAGGCCGGTTCTGTGCCGGACTCCGGTACCCAGGGGTGCGCCGGACGACTGAGAACCAGGAACCGTCGTCCGTGTCCGGCGCCGCCGTTGCAGCATGGCGCAAAAATCGCTGCGTGCGCAGCAGCGACGCCGCCGCAGCGCGCGCCGCCGCGCCTTCCCCGGCAGATTCCGGGCCTCCTCCGCCCTCTACACACCTCCCCGACGTCTCCAAGACGTCGAATTCATGTATAAACGCCGCCTGGAGGCGCGACCGTGAGAATTACAGCGCGAAAAATCGCGCCTCCGTCGCCGCCGCCGCCTCGCCCGAATTCTCCCTTTCCGAGCCGCGATTCGATCAATTGAAAGAGGGGAAACGATATTGGAACACTCATGACCACCGGGTAACGGATTCCGGCCGAGATTAGTTCATCAATTTCCCGAATTTCAAACGATTCGCCGGAACGAATTCAATGTGAGCAGCGAAATTCAGACATCGATTTCGGTCGCATCCGGGATCGGATGATCCCTTACGACCTATCGACGCGAATCTCGTAAGACAAGGATTCCACAGGTTCAAGCCGATCGTCGATCCGACGTCAGACGCGCCAGGAATCTCCGTCGCAAGATGCGGCGGAACCCTAGAAAAACTAGGGTTTTCGCTGCGAAAATCTAATTTTCGTCGTCTCGTTTTTCGTGCCTCCCGGACCAATTACAGTACAACAAACAGTACAATCACATAACAAATAGGTCCTATCAACTACTCGTGGATTTTCTCACGAGAAAAACAGTACAACGGGGTCAAAACAGTGGCTCACAGGCCGCCCCAAACACGAAAATTAGCCCGATAACGACGGAAATAAAACATAATCATACATCTAACAGCAACAATCAGAGCCTAAACCAAGCTCTGATACCAATTGAAGGAATAATTATTAGAAACCGATACCTCCTCCTTCGTATGTTGTCGTAGCTCTGATTGTTGCTCCCGTGTCAGATCTTCTGATCTGTGTCCCGGCCTTTTTCTTCCTCTGGGTGGTCAGAGAACTGAAGAAAATAAAAATATCGTCTCTCTCTTACTCACGATCGGCGTGTGTAATTATGTGGAGTGCGTAATCTGTTTCTGAACAGAATACTGATATATATAGGCTTCAAAAGCCAATATAATATTAATATATTTGTAGCCCATTAATTTAATTATATTCCAATGGACCTCCACATAATTAGCCCATAATATAATTAATTAATTTACTGGGCTACTAATATTTATCAATTAATTGGCCCAGCCAATTAATTCAAGATAAATAACATTATTAAATAATGTGAAAATACATTAATCCATTAATAATGATTTCTGAGAGACAATAAATTACTAGGCAACTAATTGGGCCAGATCAGGGATCCAATACAAGAAATAAAGCAGGGCCTCCAATTAATTAATTATCCATGCTCAGCCCAGAGCAAAATTAATTAATTAACACAGATTCATTCCACTAGAGAATCCGTGCTGACTTACCCCTTTATCCCAATTTGAGCAAGGGCTTGTATTTTAGACTTAATCAATCTCCGTATTTAAGATAGAAATTTCCGTTAATTAATTAAGCTCACTGACAGCTTAAATTAATTAACATCTTATATTCCTGAGTAGTACCACTCGACCTTATTAACACACCTAAACTTAATCAACCGGCCGGGTTTAGTGTGCTAATCCTTTCGAGTTCCTCAGGGGATATTATCAACCTATTTTACTAGGATACGGATGCAAAATACTGACAACCAGCCTGAGCCACAAATAACTACTAACACCCAAGATACGTAGATCCCGCCGCTCATTTGACGTTCACCATTGTAGGTCAAAGTGATAGATAGCCAAATGCACTCAGCTGAAGTCTTACCAAGCTTAAGATCAGCTAAGTCACCGAGATCTTGGTTCTCCACTAAGGTCAGTTAGGAGAACACATCTCACTGTGATCCTTCAATACACCACCTTAAGTGTACCAGTAAAGACAAGCAGCTAAGACAAGCCACTTCTTATCTAAATTGCAGCTTAAACCGACAACTTCATCCTTAAGTTGTCTCATTGCAGTGTTAACTTGTTTATATCTTGTCAGTTCAACCAATTTGTGTTGTCTTCTGTGATACCCGACACACCACACAAATCTAACTTTTATACAAGATAAAGGATAACATGTGCAAATATACATATTTATCAGATAGGAGAATAAAACAGTGGTAAGGACAAAAACACATTGTATACAAGCATAAAAAGTGCTTCTAGTATACAAAATCCCAACAGCTCATTCTTCAGATCTTATCATTGGAGATCCATCAGCAACTATAAGGACGAGATCAAGATTAAGTCAAGGAGAAAGCTCACTTTACTCTTGTTTTCTGTCTACAGAAGAACCTCAGTTGATAGAGGACGCACTTAAAGATGCTGACTGGGTCATTGCTATGCAAGAAGAGCTGAACCAGTTCGTCAGAAATGAAGTATGGGAGCTTGTTGACAGACCTAGACATCAGCACGTGATTGGTACTAAGTGGGTCTTCAAAAACAAGCGAGATGAAAACAACGTCATTGTCAGAAATAAAACAAGACTAGTTGCAAAAGGATACAGTCAGGCAGAAGGAATTGACTTTGATGAAACATTCGCTCCAGTCGCTAGATTGGAAGCCATTCGTCTATTCCTAGCTTATGCAACACATCAAGGCTTCAAAGTCTATCAGATGGATGTAAAGTCAGCTTTTACGAACGGCGTCGAAGGAAGAAGTCTACGTGGAACAACCGCCCGGCTTTCGGCAGGGACATCAGTGTGTACGGACTTAGGAAAGCTCAGTATGGGTTAAAACAAGCACCCAGGGCTTGGTATGATACCCTATCAGACTTTCTACTTTAGAAAGGTTTTCAGAAGGGGACAGTAGATCGCACCCTATTCAACATAAAGTCAGGAGATGACATCCTATTGGTGCAAATCTACGTGGACGACATCATTTTCGGTCTGCGAAGTGAGACCATATGCCGGCCAGTTCGAGAAGATGATGAAAGAGAAATTCGAGATGTCCATGATGGGAGAGATGAATTATTTCCTTGGATTTCAAGTGAAGCAATCACCGAAGGAATCTTCATCAATCAAACCAAATACACTCGAGACCTTCTCAAAAGATTCGGCTGCGACTCCGGAAAGCCAGTCCAAAATCCCCATGAACACAAACTTTAAAATCGATCTAGACAAAGAGGGAGCTTCGTTAACTCTACCGACTATAGAGCTATTATAGGCTCTTTACTTTATTTAACGACTAGCCGCCCCGACATAACTTATCTTTGTAGGTGTATGCGCAAGATTCCAAGCAGATCCCAAGCGAAGTCATTTAGACTTAGCAAAGAAGATTCTGCGCTATTTAAGAGGAACACCCGATCTTTGGGTTATGGTATCCCGCCGATGATAACTTAATACCGACGAGTTATTTCGATGCCGATTATGCAGGATGCAGGATAGATCGAAAGTCAACTTCCGGAACTTGTCAGTTCCTAAGCAGCAAGCTGATTTCTTGGTTTTCAAAGAAGCAGCATTCAGTAGCAACGTCCACTATTGAAGCCGAGTACATGGGCTGCGGGGAAGTTGTTGTGCCCAAATCCTTTGGCTTCGACAACAACTTAGAGATTATGGTATAACTCGGGATGAAGTGCCCATCTACCGCGACTCCACAAGTGCAATTGCCATAACTCAGAACCCAGTTCTACATACCAGATGCAAGCACGTGGATATCCGAAACCACTTCATCAGAGACCATGTCGAGAAGAAGGATATCAGGATGGAGAAGATCCATACTGACAAGCAAATGGGCGATATATCGACCAAACCACTAGCCGAGAACGAGGTTCGGAGAACTATCAGGTGAGCTAGGTCTCTTGGATCCTACCGAGATGCGTCGGTAGATGCCGACTACCGAGAACATCATTGCCCAACAATTGGTAACAATTGGTATCGGCATAAGGAATCGTACGACGAAGTCGGATAACTAAGTACGGTGACTCGGTTGGGAAAGTCACACTTGTACAACGCAAGGGGGGAACATAGTCATCGGCATGACAACCATTTTCCTTATACATAACGGTAACCAGCTGATAAGTTCAGCTGAAGAGGTTTGCGTAATTTTGTGTACTTATTTTTTTGAAGCATGCTCGCATTTATTGCATCAGTCGCTCACACTCAGTAGTTAATGTGCATTCATTTCCCGCCATTAATAGTTTAAGGAAAGGTCAGTAGGAAACCTTAACCTGAGTAATTAATGCTGTCTATCGCGCATTTAATGCATGTCTTCTCACTTACCTTTATTACGTAGATCTATGTTTTACGCGGCTTTGGTAATCATTCCTTTTTTAACATTAAATCTTAGCCGTCCATAGTTATGAAAGATTAAAACTCAGCCGTTAGATTAAAACGTGCAATCAAGCCAATATATACAAAATCTTTCATCTTCTATCATTCGTTAATTTTCGCCATTTTCATACCTTACGAGCTTTTCTCGCAATCAGTTTCTACTTCTTATAACTGCCTTGCATGTGCATCTTTCAAGCTCTAATACTCGGTAATGTATTAAAATCTGCTGATAACTACTAATTTACTCTATTTTCAAGTGCTAACAAGTTGTTTTGCAGATTTCTATGGCGATCGTACAGACTCCTAAACCTATAGTGGAGATCATGACCATCCGGATTCAGTTCGAACCCACAATGGCTTTCCGCCAGGTGGATATCCCATATCTGAAACCGATGTTCGATGCTCTGGAGAGGTCTGGGTTGGAGACCCTCGTGACCAAGCATCCCCGTGCCAGTCTGCCGAGGCAAGTGACGGAGGCATATTTCAACTGGAATTCAGTGGCTGCCGAAGGAGAAGAAGCCTCGTTTTCTTACATGGAGGAGACTATTCCGAACAAGTGGAAGGCGTCTCAGAAGACCTTCAACATCCGAGAGGCTCTGGTCCTCGCGTTTCAGCTTCCTAATTCTGGAATCTCCCCTATCGGATATAAGGAGAGGGAGATCAACGCTTATGTGCAAAAGTTCTGTGGACGCAGTGATCTGACGTTCAAGAAAGCTCTCCCGAGGAATCTCTTGCTACCTCAGTACAGAGGTTTAGCGTATGTGATCTCGCACATACTGACAAGCTCAGCTGGATCGTACGATCAACTGTCCAAGCCAAGGATTCAGCTGATGATGGCTATAGATGATGGAGTAGAAGTGAACCTGGGGCCGACTATTATACAACTCGGATGAAAGCCCAAGCCCGGAAGTTCACTACGCTACCCACTGGCGAGAGGAGGTTGGCCAGTGTGGGTAAGCTTCTATTCGGGACCAAGATGTCAGTCCTAATAGAGAGTGTTGTACAGAGGAACTCAGCTTTTGAAGACTCAAAGTTGTACAACACTAAGCTGATAAAGTTTCAGACTAAAGAAGCGACGGAGAAGTCGATTGGCAAAGGGCCACCTGAGCAAAAGAGAGCTGCTCCTGTCCTGCCATCTCCCGCTGACGTGCCCAAGAGGAGGAGGCTTAATAGGCCACGACCAGCTGAGGTCACTATGGCTCAGCCGATAACCATCTTAGCACAGGCTCCTCCTCCACAACAAGATGAGCATATCTTAGACTCCGACACAGGGATTGAAGGAGCAGCCCTCAAGGAGAAAGCTCAAGTCATCAGCTCCGATGACACACAGTCGGACGTTAAGGAACTGACTGAGGAGAATACGACTGAGTGGACAGCTATTTACACCACTCGTCTCCGTGCCGCAGCTGAAGTACACGATCATATTCCTGAGATCGCTGGGCACTCAGACTTAGTCGACATAGCCATCAGGGCTAGGGTTCAAATGCTTCTAAGATTTCTGAGTTGGGATATTCTAGAAGACATTATCAAAACCCACTCAGTTCTCTACCTGCACGATGAGGAGTAGAAGCTACAAGAAGTAATAGGGTAGGGAGAACCAGCTGACTTAGCTACTCTTGAAGATCTCAGAGCCGCAATGCTTTACCTTCTAAGCTTGCGAGAGTCAGTCCCTGGTAACACTCCTCCACCCCCATCTCCTCCTGTTGATGATAAGAAAGATGATGATGATAACAATCAGAGGAAGGATCAGACACCCAAGGATACAAAGTTGGGAGGCTCTGCTGAGGGTTCAACTCCCCGTGAGAAGAGCAATTCACCACATCCTGATACATCAGGTGATGCTCAAGGTGCTCCGAAGTACAGTAGGGAGCAGCTCCTCACATTTTCTGAGCAGAGGCTCGGAACCAGCTCGTACCAGATACAACCTATCGGTTTCGTGTCCTCAAAGTCCGTAAATAAAGCCATTCGACGCCAAGGAGAGAAAAACAGACTTTTGGCTAAGGACGTCCATCTGAAGTGGACAAAGTATACCAAGGCTCAGACACAGAGCTTAGACAGAATAGCTGCTGACATCTCAAAGACTCCAGTACCTACTCCTCAACCCAACTTTCGGGGAGATTATTGAGGCGGCCTTAGCGGCTCGTAAAGTCGATCTAGAAGCTCGAGTCGGTAGTTGCTCCGGAATCGGCAGAAGATATTTTCGAAGCGGTGACTCAAGCTCTCACAACTGTTAAGCTCGAAATCGATGAACGGAATAAGATTGCCACCTCTAGCCTTCAGAAATCTATTACCCAACAGGCAGAGGCTCTGAAACTTATTCAGAAAGAAATGACAGAATCGCAGGATCAGGCTCTGCTGAAACTCCGTCTGGAGTCAGCTGCACAGCTTAAAACATCTAGAGCTGATCAAGAAAAAGACTGGGAATTATATTGCGATCTCGTCAAGGACTTCGAATGTAATAACCCGTGTTTTCGTATCTATATACCAGGATAATTCACATTATTATGGTTATTAGTATATGCTTAGTTACGGCAACACACAGAACCCTTACGGGAGTCGAGAAATTTTTTTTTTCTTTCGAGTATCCTTAAACCGAAATCTTATTATAAGAATTACCCCTTAATACTTATGATTTCTAAGGGGATAACAATTAATAATCTTACCTCTTTAGCTAGCGATCATGTCACCACCTTCCCTTGATTTTGCCTTCCCCATCACGCCTAGGAACTTGTAAATTTCCTCCCTCACGTTACCTAGCCATAGCCTTGTCACCTTGGAGATACAAGATTAAAGAGTGAAGCCATCTTACATTTGTTGAAGACTTGCCGCCACGTGAAGAGAGAAGGATGGGGTGGCCATCACCTCACTACATGTATTTAAACCCCACCTTAGGTATGATTTTCACTTCCTATAACCTCCATTTCTATCTCTTCTCAAGCTCGAAAATTCCTTTACTCACTATAGAAACACTTACCACTCTCCAACCGCGTCATTCTTGAGGAAACCTGCGGGACAAGGGGAAAGTCGAGCCTTCGTTCTTTTCTCTCTCTCGCGCACGAAGTCGGATCGGAGTGAAGACTTCATCCCCTCCTCGCGTATATCTTAAGCGATCTCGGTATGTATGCCTCGCTGTTGGAATTTCTTCGTACTGCGAACTTATGTATGTCG
Source organism: Lavandula angustifolia (assembly GCA_028984105.1). NCBI lineage: Eukaryota > Viridiplantae > Streptophyta > Magnoliopsida > Lamiales > Lamiaceae > Lavandula > Lavandula angustifolia. Next base: position 22,758,144 of record CM054818.1, read on the forward strand.
AAATGTACCACTCACCTCTCGGTTCGTTAATATGCTTGCATGCATTGGCTAATGTCTTAACTACCGCTTGTATATCGGGATAACAGCGTGTACACTTGGAGATTTGAAGCCGAATGTCATGAGTTGCGGGTTGTTGCTAATATTATACATCCCATTAGTTAAATCATTAGACTAAGTGAAGAAAATCAATTGCATGTACAGATCTCTTAGTTAAAATCGTTTATCTTTCGCACCTTTCCTTTCGTGTGACCCTACACCGATTTAGACCCTTGCATGCCACATGCAAGGAATCATACCAACATTATGCTGTTCTTAGGATAGGAATTGCTGCAATTCGTCGTCCTTAATGTCCTGGTTTAACTGCATGCTCAAATGGACGAACTTTGCTAAAAACCGCGATATCGCCCTTGCGGAGCCGTGTATACTTGGCCCTAAAACTGCATCTTTTCGACTCCTAAAAATTTCATAAAAATTGCTGGGATGAGCCTTTGGACGTTAGTAAGGTCCCTGTATAGTTTGGTGAATTTTGGATGTGGTTTTGTATTTTAAATCGAATTTACTTTCTTTCGCTACCATAGGTCAGCGCATGCAGGACCAGCTCTATTGAAACATTTTTAGATTGCAACTCGAAACATATTTTTGATCAATTCTTTTTCTAGAATAATCTAGACTCGTAGGTCTATGCGAAACTAGTTTTGTTATAATTTATTTCGACTCGTACAAAAACAGTTTATTGTATAAAAACAGCTTACCGATCGGAACTCTTTTTGCAATACTAAGAAAAATTGCGGTCAAAACCCGGTCCACCGTGGATTCATCGCTCATCGAAATCTAGCAAAATTTTGATATGTTATTATCATGCATGTCCACTGAAGTGTCGTAAAATTTCACGATTTTAGGAGTACTGTTGACCCTCAATCGTAGGATAGAACAGTGAGGGCAGATTCTGACCCAGTCCTGAACCACGAATAATGTTTAGGTTATAACTCTTTATCGATTTATTATTTTACCGTGAAACCAATTTCTAAATAAACTAGGCTCATGTAGGATCATGCATGTAAAATATGGGAATTTATAGTGTGATAACATGAGTTGTATAATTCATGAAAATAGAACCTTTTTCACCAATTTGACGGAGTAGAATCATGACCTAGTCTAACCAAATGCCGACTAAGTGTCACCTATAGATCACGAGTTGTATATTTTCTGTTAGATACGAACGTTGATACTTAGAATATGATTGTAGGAACCTTTGTGGAAGAGCTTTAACCCCGGTGTCGGGATTTTGAATAACTCAACCAGTGAATTTCGAGGTGGGTAATATTTTCGTAAAAATTATCTTTGAGCTAATGAGCTCTATGAATTATGTTTATCCATGAAAGTTTTTGTGCATTTACCTATTTAATGCTTCTACGTGATAGATCGATCGAGGCTCTCATCTGGCCTAACACGCTAGATGAGGGTTATCAAGAAAGTACGTACATGTATGATGTTAGTAGCACAATGACTGATCCCCTTGTGTACCGGATGCTAACATGTTACGGGACCCCTCGAGTTTCGAACTCGGGGGCCAAGGCCCAAGTTATGAGGGACCCCTCGGGTTTCGACTCGGGGGCCAAGGCCCAATTTATGAATGATATGGTAGAAGTAACAGGAAATGTGACACAGATGTGCGCACCCAATGATAAATGTTTTGTATGCTTGGAGCAGTTTCCTTTTTAAAACCCTCCAAGTTATACCTCATGCATGGATGAACTGCTTTATATGTTTTCCAATTGGCATTTACCCACGGAGTACACTAGTACTCAGCCCCACTTGTTTTATAAAATTTTTCAGGCTAAGTGGCAAGCGCGACGGAGACGGGTTGAGGAGGAGTTGTGGTTAAACTTGGAATTCCGTTTTTAATACTTTTGTTTATGAAGCTTTTGCTACCTTTCAAACTCATTACGCTTCCAACTTATCTAGTCGATGAATTAGTTGTTTTTCTCCATGAATATTGCATGATATTTTTCAAGACATCAAATCATTATTACGCCCATCGAGAATTAAAGAAATTGAATGGTCCTTTAATCATGTCATGAGTTGTAAGATATTTCCACCGTGGCGACTCGACCCCTGCGACCGCCACGCAGAGGTCGGGGCGTTACATCGAATCCACAGCAACTCAGATTAAGGATTCAGTCCATAATGTGGAAAGAGACATTCAAGCCATCCGCACCCAACTCTCCAAGGCAGATGATGCCAAAAAGGGGGAAGGTATTATGAAGGATGAACCTGATTCGGATATGGCTGATGTCCAAATAGTAGAGGGTGGTCAGGAGGAAGGACCCTCTAATGCTCAGACTCAGGGGGAAGGTATTCAGGCGGAACAACCCTCAACTGCTCGTGCTCAATCCTCAGCCGCTCAGGCTGAAGATACTTCAGGGGTTCTGCTGCTCGAATTTCCTCTATAACCTACACCCATCTCTCGTCTTCTGACGCTCACATAGAAGATGTTGCTTACTTCGTTGAGCAAGAGTCTGAAGGAGAACAGACTCCGCCGCAGAGGCCGGGGAAGGAGATTGCTACTGCTATTACTCCTCCTTCCTCCCCGGTCCGAAAATTCAAATCTAAAACGGAGCAAGAGGCTTATGACCTCAATATTGCCCAACAGCTGCAAGATAAGCTGGACCGAGAGCGTCAGCTTGAAGAAGCGAGCAGAAAGAAAGAAGCCCAAGGGCAAAGCTGTTAGGGGCAAAGGCAAGAAAAAGGTCGAATCAGTCGAAGAGCAGAAGAAGAAAGCCCAAGCAGATTTTGCTAAGGCTCTTCCGACTGAGATCTCAGCTACTACTCAGAGCATTCCCACTCCTACTCTAACACCTGAGCAGATAGCGGAAGATCAAGCGACCTGGGAGGCGACGCTGCAAGGCCTAAATATCAGACGAGGAGACTGTAGGGCAGCGGCTCTCCGAGAAAAGAAAAGAATGGCTGATATGGCTAAGATGATACGCCTATCCAAGAAGCCGACAGCTGATCCCAAAAGACAAATCCCAAGAGGATCAAGGAAGAGAACACCTCTCGCCAAGAAGGACTCAATTGTTCATGTCGATCGATGGGTTCCGGCTGAGGTTAATGATCAATGGGAAGAGCTTAAAGAGCAATTTATCAAAGGCTACTATGTTTGGGGATTCTATCCTCGAGAGCAACCTATCGATCAAGCCTTTGATGAGTTTATGTTTCTGTACAATCCAGAGCTGAGGGAACAGCTCAAGGAGATCTTGAAGAGACAGAATATTCCGTTTAGAGCTCCAGCTTTCAGGCGCATCCCACCTCCTAAAACTGCGCGCGGAGTTCTATGTACGAAGGACATAGAAGATGAGGTTAGTGCTGCAGCATTCCGCTTCAACCTGAGTGTCCACCTTGCTGAAGACGACGAGGATATCCAGACTCTGAGGAAGAGAATCTATTTATACTATCGTCTGGAACCTCCCATGGACAGATCTGCAGGATTCAGGGAACGCACTCAAGCCTTCAGGCGTCTGTAGTCTTTCTCTTTTCTATCTTTTGTAATAGTGATAGGAACCTGTACTTCATTGATTATATATATCAGTTCCTATTGCTTGTCAGGCAATTACTCATTGTCTTTCAGCTCTTTGCATTGTGTTTTCACGACTGATCACTAAGTGATCTAACACACACTCACAGTCAGTTTCTCTGATTTTGCCTATCTCCCACCTACTGAAGTATTGAAATTCCTTTATTTTTTTTCTTTCCCTCAGAATGTTGTAAGGGGGAAATTGTTGTCAGTGGGATGGGATCTTTTATAGACTTAAGAAGTTTAAGAGGTAGAGGTAGAGGTTTTGGCATCATCAATTAGGGGGAAATTGTTGGATATGAGTCAGTAGATGATACTCAGCTGTTGTTCGGTTAAAAGAAAATTGGGGGAAATCATAGTAGTACTATGGAATTGAAGATCCCAAAACCTAGCTGATATCAGTAGATTAGTGTGTCGTTAGGATTAGCTGATGTATAGGTTAGACTTGTTGTAATCGTTTTTATATTCTTGTCTAAGTCTTGAACGGGGTAACTGTTGAACTGATCTTCTGTCGAAGATACTTTTCAGAACCCCACGTCATCAGTGTAATCGCTTGCGTTCTTGATCATCAGTGAGTAAACCTCGGTAGAAGCCAACCCAGCAGCTGATAAGCCATCAGCAGAAGAACTCATGCAAGCCCAGTACCTTCGCAATCGCCAGCTGACCTACTCAGTAGATGCCCTGTCAGCCGACTCAGCTGAAGAAGACAGAGACTTTTCAGTCTACTGTATCCTACGGAAAGCGACCCAGCTATTCAAGTCTTTTCGAGAAGTTCGAAGAGAAGACATACGAGGTTGTTGAACGGTCAACTCGACATTCTCACCAACTACAAACCTCGACCCAATGAGAAGCCGACAACGCTTACCTACTCTACACAAGAAAGTTGCTCTCATGAACGGTGCATTAAGCGCCCGCCGCAACAAGTTCGAATTATGGCCGTTTTTCTTGAAAGCTTGTGACACGTGGCATCGTCGTCTCCAACGGACATATGCCATAACTCACAACTATAAATAGAGAAGTTTCTGAAGCTCCGAGTGATGGAATTTCGAAGGGACAAGCTCAAGTTCACAAACGCTCTAGAACACTCAAAGATCATCCAGAGGAAAACTTGCGTACTTAGAAGATTTCTCAGTTTTTCTCTCTAGAGTTCTTAGATCCCTTTCTTCTCTAGACTAAGCTCATTGTCATATTTATAGCTTAGATTCGAAGGAGTTCACATTTAGTGAATTGTTCTTATTGTAAGAACTCCTTCTCAGTTGGAGAATATTCCCTTCCCTTTCAGACTTAGGTTTGGATTGTAAAGTCGCTAAGGACTATAACTTAGAGGGAACTGTCCAGTGCACAGTATCCCTGCTGAGGCTTGCTCAGAATAATCAACAAGTTCTCCTGCTTTGTTCAAGACCGTGGACGTAGGATCTTGCGTATCCGAACCACGTTAAATCGCTTATGTTCTTTTACTGTTTTATTGCATAGCATTCAACTGACTTGAAAATCATAAGCTTGCATAAAACGTATTTTATAAAGCGCACAGCCAAAAGATCTAATTTGCTAAAACGTGTTTTCAAAAGAGACAAACTCCGGGCCCCACACTTATCCGCACACTTATAGTCTCCGACTGAGTTTCGAAGTACTGACAAAAGTTAGTAGGAGAGCTCAGTAGCTGACTCACTCTGTCCCGTGATCGAAGGTATATTTGGCACTGTTCATCAGTTGCAATCAACAGCTCAGCTGACCTTCATTGAGAAAAAGAAACGGTACTCAGGTGTATTCACCCCCCCCCCCTCTACACCTGATATTTGTCTCCGGACCAACAAGGACGGAGGGCGTCGGATTCGACCACGGTATGTCCGTGGCCTCACCGTTCTCCCAATTGCTTCGATTCTTCACCGACACCCAATTCCCGTCAGCTAGTCGGGGTTTGTGGTAGAAGTCATCGACCGTGAGACCGACCCATGGCTCCGATTTCATGGAAGCAAAGAGAGTTTTCGAAGAACAAGTTCTTCCTGAGGAAGAAAATGGTTTCAAGATTTGGTTGGGTGGCGGCGGATTTTGATTTAGAATGAAAGTAGGGTTTGTAGTGAGAGTAAAATGTGATTGAGTAATTGAGGGGTGTAATAATTTAATATGTTAATTTAATTAAGGGATAGTTATTTATTTTTAAGTATGATTAAGTTAGATTAATTGTTCCACTTTTTGCCAAATAAGGAAAGTGGACAAGAATTTTGGGACGTCCCGATTTGGTATACCGGACAAGAATTATGGGACGGAGGGAGTACTATATTTGATGTTTGGTTTGTTAATCTTTCGGAATGACATGATTAATTTTTAATTTTACCCTCAACTTTTAAAAAATTAAAAAATATATAATATTTATATATTCTACTCTACATTATTTATTTTTTTATAATTGAATAATAAATAATAAAATTATTTTATTTATTTATAATTAATGAATAATAAAATTATTTTATAAATTTGATATTCGCTTTATTGAAAGCATTGAACTTTAACAATCAAGCTTTATTATTTTTTGTCATAACCTAAACGAAAAATAAAGAAATCCTACAAAAATCCAAACATCCCAGATTTATAAATGTAATACAAAGAAAATATAGCATATACGTGTCATAATCCAAATAAAAAAAAACATAGTGCAGTGTTTCAAGATAGCTATTTAAAGAATTCAAAAGAAAATATTAAAGAATAAAAAATAACATATTACTGATAGTAGGTTTTCTAGAGTTTCAGCAGTCAAACTTTAGAAATGAGATGAAGGATGTAGGAGATTGATGACATATTACCTCCTCATGTCAACTGGAAGGTTGAAGAACATGTTGAGCTTTGCTGGTTCTGCTCCTATAATATTGCCTGCTGCATAAACATCTCCACTTGGTAGTCCAAGACTAACCAACTCATTTGCTAAGTTATTGCTTCTATCAGCAGCCACTTGCTCTCTTTTATCTTCATTGTTCATGACAGCAGCCATAGTTGAGAAGTTGGATGCAATGCCTTCCATAAAACCACCAAATTGTCTTGTAAGTTGTTGAAATTGTGCATCCATACCTGATGTTGCTACTGATTTCATCTTTTTTGATGGATTTTATGTAGTTGGTGATGCTTTCTTTTGCTTTTTTGAATTTCTTGTACTTGTTGGAGTTGATCCTGAATTGGACTCCTCACCATGTTCCTCATCATTAGTTAAGTCAACTTGACCATCAGTCCCTTCCAACTCCTTTTCTATATTCTGGAGAGCATCTACAAAACCTTCAGCAACATTGCCAGTAGCTCTATCTCTTCCATACACCACTTCAAGGTCATCCAAATATTGAAATTTGACATCCCATAGGCCTTTAGCTTCCTTATGAAGCTGAAAAGTAACAACAAAAATAAATAACTTCAAATTCATATCTTAAAACTACTAACCCTACTAATACCAAAAGATAAATGTTGCCTATTTTTACCTTGCACCAATCTTCATACCATTGCTTTTCACACTGAATCTTCTTATCGACATCATTCCACTGACAACCACTTTCCTTGCACATGTCAGTAATTGCATAATATCTTTGTTTCAACCATCTTACCTTTGATTCAAGGTGAGGAGAAATTTGTTTTTCAAAAGTAGGAAGCTTGCGGAGTATTATCTTGTGCAACTCATTCATGTAGTTGTTCTTGAATCCACCATCTGTCTTCCATAATGGATCACAAGCCAACTCCTGTAGTGCTCCAATCAGCAATTGTACTTCATTGTCATTCCAAAAGCATTTGTTTCTCCCCCTTCCACGATCAGTTTCCATCCTATAGATAAAATAATATTCTAGATAATGATAAAAATAATTCAAATTCATAACACATGAAAAGTAAAAAAGAAAAAAGAATTGCATATTATACACCATCTTCCAAATTATATAGGTTCAGCGAAATAGTTTGAAATTGTTCCTAAATTGTTCGTACATGTGATATAGCATAAACTGTTCATAAATGAGAATAATCGACTACCAAATGCAACTCTCCAAGTATTGAACATTTCTTGAGCTAAATTGTTCCTAAAGTTGGCCCATTCATCACTTGGTGTCACCGTTGTTATATACTCTATATCATCATCTTCACTTTCATCAATATCACTATCATTGTCACTGCCAAACTCTTCAAATTGCATTGCGTCTTGTGGATCAGAGGTCATGAACTTCCGGATCAGATTATGCAACAAACAACAAGCCATTATACTTGGTACTTGAGTTTCAATTGGGAAAAATGATGGAGAAGCTAAAATTTTCCACCTTCCTTTTAATAACCCAAAACATCTCTCTATCACATTTCTAACTTTAGAATGCTTCATATTAAAAAATTCTTCAGGTGTGTCTGGTCGACGACCATGGAATTCATTAAGGTGATATCTTTGCCCTCGAAATGGAGCAAGAAATCCCTTTGCATTGCAATATCCAGCATCGACCAAGTAATAACAACCTTCAAGATCGAATGACATGAAAACTGAGATATTTGTTTGAATATAATTATAACAGATAGCGGATTTGCAATGATATACTTACCTTGTGGTATTCTAAATCCGTAATTCCTAGAGAGAGCATTTCGAAGCACACGACCATCATGTGCAGAACCTTCCCAACCAGGCAATACATATATAAAGCGCATATTTGGAGAACAAACTCCTAATACATTTGTTGCCAAACTTGCTTTTCTTGTTCGATATCTTGGTTGCTGATCTCTAGGTGGTGTCACTTTAACTAAAGTCCCGTCTAAAGCCCCAAGACAGTTCTAATGTGTAAAAAATATAAAAGAATGACATTAAAAAAGTTTCATCAATTAAAGAAATTCAATTAGGTTATTTAAAATTATATGGTTCAGTACCTTAAAATATTTCCATCTATCATCTGTGCACTCATCCGTAATAGGCTCAGGCTTCTCAAGCAGCAAATCATGTAATCTTAATATTGCTAGAAGACAAAGATTGAACTGACGACTCACAGTTTCTCCACTTCGCAAAAATGTAAGGCCAATCGTTTTATTTTTTGTGTGATGAGCCAATGTATACACAAACATGGCAACAATTTCTTCTAAACTCATATTTCTTGTGGATCTCAAACCCCCAAAGTCTCTTACCATGTCACACAGTATACAAAACGTACGCCTATCCATGCGAAGTATGCTTATACAATTAATATCACTTTCTCTTGTGATTCTAAATATCCATTGCATTCTTTCATTATTTTTTTCCTCTTTAGATTTTAATGAGCGCTTCATACTGGACAAATAGGCTAAAGTGGCATGATACCACATCATAAAATCCACAATGAAAGTCATTAGCATAGAAGACAAAATTCGAATATTGCGCATTCGTTTTTGTCTTCTATTCTTAATAGGAAGACGTGTCATTTCTCTACAAGAACATATTGCAAACATAAGCATAAATATCAACCAAAATAATAAAAAATAATGTATCAAAGCATAAGGTAAAAACAAAGTTTTAAAAGTCTAGTTCGAGAATCAATTTGTTTTTCTATAGTACATCAAACTGAAAAATACAACTAAATTCAACAAACTCTTCAAGAAGATGAAGAGACGACGGGCTCTGGCATTAGGAGGCAGCGGTGGTCGCAGAAGCATAGAGAAATGGATGGGAGACAATTGTAGGTAAATATTGATAAAAATTAAGAGATAAATAAGCCATTTACTAATGTATCAAAAAAATCTAGTCTAAATTTATAAGGTTTGGGACGTTTGCTTTCAGTTTTTTTTAAGAGGAACTCGTCTCCATAAGAAATACGACTCAGAATCATATGATTTGGATATCAGAAGAGTGATTCATGCGAACCACTGGGCAAGGGTGATTCGTCGAATCTTGTGTCCTTGATGTATTTATATACTACAGTTTTATTTACGGAAGAATGCAAATTACGCAGTTAAGGAAACATAAATCAATGGAAACATACACCAGTTTTTTAGGAATTAAAATCTGAAATTATTTGAGGAAGATAAGTACCTTCTAAAATTGAAGAGCAAATTCCCTTTTCTTCTTCCAGCAACTAGCGGCCGTGAGTATACAGAAGGGAGACAGAAGGGTAACAATTTCCACTTTATTATTTTGGTGAGGGGGAGACGGAAGATTTTTTTTTTTAAAGATTGGATTAGATTTGGTTTGGTCTTGGATTAAAACCGAGCGGATAGTAGGGGATTCATAATCTCCAGATTTTTTGAAATCATTCCAAAATTTTAATTCCGATATCCCTACACCAAACGCCTAATATCGGATTCATATCAATACCTAAATCCGAACCCCTTGTACCAAATGCCTTCTAAATACTTTCCCCAATAATTTCACTAGCGCTTGTCTGAATGCAGTAGCAAGCCATTATCAAAATTTAATTATTGATAATTTCTAGATTAAACGACTATTAATTATTAGTTAATCTTAATTCTCAAGGACCACAGAGAGGGCTTAATTATTAGAGATGGATTACGATGCATCATATTTCACATGCAATATGATTCAATTATCTAATTTTGATCCGAGTTTGATCTCAATATTAAAAAAATATATATATTAAATTACACTCCCTCTCTCTCTCCCGTCTCCTCCCCTCCCCACTACCCCTTTTCTCTCTCTCCCCTCTTTCTCTATGCATCTCTCTCTCTCTCCACTCCCCCTCTCTACACCGTCCTCCCTGTCTCCGCCGTCGTCACTCCTCTCCATCTCCGCCTTCGTCGTCGTCGCTCCTAGCGCCTCTGTCGCTATCGCTCCTCGCGCTTCTGCCTCCGTCTTTCCGGTGGCCGGATCCACCACCTCCGTGCGATTCTCCAAATCTGCCTCCGCTCTCTTTGCCTCGCTCTCTCCGCCTCCGTTCTCTCCGCCTTTGCTCTCTGTCGTCTCTCTCTCTTCTCTCCGCCTCCGCTTCCGTCGCCATCGCTCCTCGCACTCTCCGCGCGAGGAGATTAGAGATCATCGACCATCATCAAATGAACTCTGCTCTAGCTAGATCTTCTGTGTCCTTCTCATTTAAGCATTTGGCTCTCAAACCATGCCTAAAACCCGCCTCACCCGAACGATATCATTCAGATCAGTCCGCTGCTATTTTTGTTTTGCATTTAGTGGGTGTTTGGAGTAGCTAAAGTTTATTGATAAGTCCTGAAAGCTGCTGATTTGAGAATTTATAGGTGTTTGGAAATAAGTGCTGAAAGCTGCTGAAAGTGGGGAAAATATTTTTTAGAAAACCGCTGATATTAGTAGCTTATTTTAAGTTTCAAAATAAAATATCCGTTTTAACCTCAATGTTATTAAATAATTATAATTTATAATAAATATATAAATATTAAATTAAATTAATGTTTATATTATATAAATTTATAATATATCATATTAGCATAAACATATCATACTATTATATTTTAAAAATTATTTATTAGCTTAAATTCATTATAATAATATATGTATATAATTTTAATAATTACGTAGCTAAGAAATAATTATCATTATATGAAAATAGCAAAAAATATTAATTTAGAATTCAAAATTTTCAGAAACCCACTATTTTAATTAATCTATATTTAATCATTTTTAATTTTAATAATTATTATTTCATTAAATTTGAAGAATTTATAAATAATAAATATAAATATTTTTTTATCAAATTACTAACTAATATATTAAAATATAATTACAATTAAACTTGTAACTAAGAAAAATATTAATTTTAGAATTAATGATTTTTTTGATAATTATAGATATATTTAAAGAATAAAATAGTCTAATAAATTAGATAAGCTGAAAGTTGCAGCTGAAAGTTGGGTCATAGCAACCTAAACATCTTCTCTATCTTGGCAATATTTGGTAGGAAATTTCTGCTGAAAGCTGAGTATTCCAAACACTCCAGCTGCAGCTGAAAGCTGTTTCAAACACCAAATGTCAAGGAAAAAGCTTGAGCAATGAGACTAGAGATAGCTTGAAAAGTCTAGCCAGAGTGGATGAATCAAATTCAAATGAATTGGCAGCCAATGTTTGTTTGAATCTGAACTTTGTGTTGGTCTCTACATCTAAATAGTGGTCTTAAACATTGTTTGTTGCTTTCTTGATGTAGGAAATGGAGTACAAAGAGCTCAGTACTATCTGCAAGCACCAAGCAGCTCAAATTGAGATTCTAAACAAGAAGGTATGTATTTCTACTGATGCAAAATTTTAGGACATATTTAAGCTAAGAGTATTGTTGTTGTAAATCGAGTTTCACAATCGTTTTGGTTTCCATAGAAGTTTAATTTGATTTTGTTTGGAGTATTGAGATTCTTGCGTTTGCTATGAGCTTACTGGTTAATTAATTTATTGAAGTGTCATTTCTTGTAACAAAAAGTGTCATTTGTTGTGAACAATTTTGTTATTTGTTAGACACTTTGAGTAACATTTTTGACAATCTACTCTCTACTGTGAATTATTGTTTAAACAGACACTCTGCTCATCATTGACATACTCTTTCGTCATGATTGACACGCACAACAGACAGAATTGACACTCTGTTCTCTTACTGTGAATTATGGCTTAACCAGACACTCTGCTCACGTTCTTTTGTCATGAGTGACACACACAACAATACAATTGAGACTTTGCTCTCTATAATGAATTATGGCTTAAACAAACACTCTGCTCATCATTAACACGATCTTTTGTCATGATTGACACATACATAATAGACAATTGACACTTTTTTTCGAAACAAATCGCATTTTTTCCAAAAATAATTAATAGTTAATAAATAATATAAATGACACTTTATTCAAATATAAATGACACTTTTATTTGTTACGATTGAGACTTTGAGATAAATAACAAATGACACATTTATTCATTAGAAATGACACGCCTTATCAAAAAAATTGGAAAAAAATAAAAAAATTTGTTTAGAAAAAATGACATTTTTATTCACAAAGAGTGACGCGTCCTTCTTTACAAATAAGGGGAAAAACAGTAATTTTTTTTTAAAAAGGATAAAAAATGGAAAAAAATGCGTCTTGTTGACGTCAACGGGTCAAATGCGGGTCAAAGCGGGTCAAAATTAGGTAATTGGATAATGTTGAATGTGCAATAATATACACACAAGTTTTTGCCTAATTATTATTGATCATAATTGAATTCAATTATGTTTCAATTATGTCTTTTAAGTGGCCACGACTACTGTAGAAAGAAAAACTCAAAAAGTAAGTAAATTTGCGTAAAGTAATGATTTTTCCTTCTTAACAAACCTAGTGTCTTTTCTCTTCTCTTAAATCTACAAATTTTAGATAATTGAATGAAATAATTCCTCAATTAGTTCACAATAAAGTCTTAGATCTCGTTCTTATTTGAGGTGCACGGGTTATGATTTAGAATAAGGGTTGAAATCTGCAATTTTAAGAGCGTAAATTTAAAATTTTAAATGGAAAACGAAATTTACAATTTTAGAGGATAAATAAGCAATTTGTGAGAAATAGCAAGTTTTTTTTTAAAAAAAAAAACATGAAATAAGTAGGTAATTTGCGGGAAAGTGGACCCCACAGGCCCGTAGATCAATTTATGCGTGCTACAGTGTAATAATACCTTACATTAGACCCCATATGCAATATGCCCTTAAAATCCGTCTACGTCTGCAACATTGTAATAAATTATAAAATTAGGTAAACAATCGGACTCATTCTAGATCGACATCCACAGCAAGATTTGGTATAGTATATATGTACCAACCATGAGAGTCACAATTGTGCATACCAACAAGTTTCAGCTTATGATATGGTCAACTACAATGCTTACTAAGTTACTACTCCTTGTTAGAGATGGCTTCTGGTAGTTTGAAGGTGGGACGTTTATCCGCGCCTTTCCTTGAATACTCTCTCCATCTACGCGCAGCTGCAGCTGCTCGCGCTGTCCTCTCCTTCACTTCTTCCTCTGCAACCAAAGAAGAAACTCAATAACACATATGAGACTTCTATAAGAAGCAAATAGGCCTATCATGAAATGTCCTTTCTTACCTTTACTTTGGTACTCTTTCGGATTGCCCCAAAGGTTGCTCCAGTTGGTAGGAGTTTTGTTTGAATCTTTCTGCTTCATCATCCTCACTTTAGCTTGCTCCTGCAAAAATTGAGGCGTTAAACATACAAGTAGAAATCTCCCCTACTTGAGATATTGAGTAAGATTCTCACCAATACTTTAGACTGAGTCTTTTCCCATCTGTTACTTGCCTACACAAGCAACATGAAATTATTACCGTAAAACAATTAAACACATAGGATGAAAGAAGTTGCCATGGAAAGCTATTACGGAAAGGATATAGATATATAGTATTATACCATCCGAAAGACATCTACGGATGATGAGCCCATTCCTGAAAGCATAAACGCGACCTGGTAAGGAACATAAATTAGATAGTCTGAAACACTTTCTACCATTCAAGTCAAGGACAGATGGTTATGTTCATTCTTACATTTACTCTTTCTACTCTCCGCATTTCGTTTTCTAGCAGCGATAACTGAGCAGCAGAAGTCCAATAAATACAATCAACTGGGCTGAAATGAAATGAAAAAAAATCTTGAATAAGTAGAGTAGTTTCATGTCCAAATTGTGGATATTCATGGAAACTTACCAACTATCGACTGCTTGTTGAACAGAGTCACGTATCCCGGATTGGCAATAAGCTCTGGCTCTTCCAAAGTCTTCCTCAATGGCAAATACATCCGAGCAAACATTGGCACAATTCTTACAACCTAAGCAAACAAAGTAGAGTTTGCTCAATCCATGTAAGGTTATATAGTATATTCAAACTTTAGCACACACAAAAAAGCCCTACCATTTTGGTTCTCTTACTTGACTTTTCATGCAAACAAATGATACCATTATTCATACCAACAACATAGTACTATTAATTCTATCATTAGTAGTTTAAGGTAGTCATGTAAACATACATTCCAATTGTCTTTCAATTGTTGAAGAGTTTATGTTTATCCAAATAATTTAACAAAAATTGACTTGAAACCAGATGTAAGATGAAATTCCAATTTCCGGAGAGAAAGAGATGACATGAAAAACTTACCTATGCAGCTAAACTCATCGACGAAGACATGATCCTTCGGGCTGGAATCATCGAAAAAGGGATTGGTTGCAGTGAGAGCGTATCCATGGATTTCATCATAAACCATTCTTTGCACGGGATCACTGAGAATCTAAACATAAAAAGTCAATTTCCAGCAGGAAAAAAATTGAAAGACGAGCAATAAACTCAGCAAGGAATCCATAAAAGCAAACTTACTTCATAAACCTCATTGATGAACATGCAGAAGTTTGTAGTCTCCGGATCATCACCACTCAAATCTGGATGGCAAGCTTTCATGCAATTATAATAGGCTTTCTTTATCTGTTCTGATGTGGCATCCGGAAGCTACAACAAATTCAGAATCTAAATTAAATAGTAATCATCATTTAACTAGTAATTTTCCAATTCTGGTAGGATGCTCAAATAAGGCTAAACAAGCTAAACTTATGAGACCAAAGGCTCAATAAACATAGCCCACTTCAACCATTGCTATCATTATCATCACCAACAAATATAATTCGTTCTTAATAAAACATTATCAAGAGATGAAAAAAAAAAGCATTCTTGATCTACACAAGAAAAAAATGAATACTCAATTTTGTAATAATTGCAGTGCAATAGAAGACATGAACAACATAAATATTGGGAAACAAGGGAATTTAATCATGATTAATAAAAGGATTAACATTTAGCCCACAAGATTTATGTTATTACCAGACCCAAAACAGAGTAATAATCATCGGCAACATCCTCGTACGATGCAGATTCTTGAAAGGAAGCCCTAATTCTCCCAACTCCTTCCCTTCTTCCTCCATAACTACTCAATCTCACACTACTCTTACCTCGTGTGGGAGATCTGTTTCTTGGACAAGAACTGTTTAGCGGGTTCTGAAATTTGGGTGCATCTGTGCAAACTGGAGATAATAACTGAGCCATTAGCAAGAACGAAAAACATAAAATTGTTGAAGGTAAGAATGTACGTCGAAGACCAGAAAGAAGAGGGTAAATGGATCAAAAATCTGATATATTCGGCGGTAATGTTAATTCGAAATTTATGCGGTAGGGAATTTAAACGAGTGGGAAATGCTGAGATGGCAATTCGGAGTCCATATGTTTGGTTTGGTTTCGACAAGAATCATGGGACCGACTACTGACCATGAATCTTGACAAGAAAGCACGTGTCTTGGGCTGGATCGGCCCAACAAATTAACAGAGGAATATTGGCGGCCCACAGTATAAAATATTTATGGATTATATGATACAATTTAAATATAAATATAAATATTCAATGTATATAATAGTACAACATAATATTATGGAGACTAAAATGTTGATACAATTATACAAATAAGTACGATAAAAAGTCAACTTAATTACTATTCCAAATTACTATCTCTTGGTTGCTATAGAGTTAATTAAATCACTCTAATCTATTCGATCAATCCATAATCTTTTACTTAATGCGTATTTTTAATTAATTAACCTTAATGAATTCATAGTGAACGTCAATCTTCTGCATAAAATACTTAATTCAAAGTCTCAAAGTCTAGTTAAATAATGTAAATACAATTCGAATAATTAAAAAAAGGTTAGAAATATAATAGATTAAGAAAAATCATACTCCATCCATCACATTCAATTGTCCACTTTTTTTTCAACGCGATTACTTAAACAAGTTGGTTTTATATAATAAATGTGTGGAACTCATATATTAATTAATTATTTAGAATTAATTTGTGTGGAAATATGTAAGACTCATATATTTATTTGATTGTTTATAGTTGATTTAATCAATAGAGTTGTGAGATGGAGTATTATAAATTAACCCAAAAGTATGAAATATTATAGTCACATTGTGTGTGTTTTTGTGTAATTATGTGTGTAGGTGAGAAAATCATCTGCATTTATGAGAAAGTTGCATGAGAGAGAGAGGGGGAGAGAGAGAGAAACGATTCTTGCAAATTAATGCGGGATGGGATATCAGTAAAAACTTGTCATCATAGACGTAGGAACGCACTAGGATCACTTACAAATTTATTATTCATTCAAACTATTTTGGTCACGGAGAGCGAGACGAAAAACATGAATTAACCGAGTTAATCTAATTAATTTTTATTAATAATTAGTTAATGTTATCAAACATATCTAATTAATCAAATCTTTCGTTTTTAAATAATTAATTATTATAATAACTATGATTAATTAATCTATTTTGTAGGGGAGGAATCCAGTCTCCAGACCTGTCCCACTTTTTTTTTACTTTTATGGCGGGAAAGAAGATTCAGTTACAACTCCCACCGTCTATATATATGAGCACACACCACCCACGCCTCTGCTCTTTCACTGCAAATTGAGACCAACAATGGAGTTCTTCAGCAGCTCGATTTCAATTTCTCTTGCTCTTGCGGTGCTGGTGTGCATCTGGAGAATCGCGAATCGGTTATGGTTTAGGCCGAGGAACATCGAGAAACGCCTCCGGCGGCAGGGCTTCGAAGGGAATCCCTATAGATTCATCAGTGGAGATCTGAAAGAGATTAGCGTCGCGATCAGAGACGCCGAGTCCAAACCGATCAACCTCAACAACGACATTGTGCCTAGGGTTTATCCCGTCTTCTACAGAGCATTCCAAAAATTTGGTACTCCGCTTCAATTTCTTACAATTGAATTAATCACCAACTTAATTACAAATGCAATTAGGTTTGATATGGGAAATTGGGCATTGTTTTACAAAATTGAGCCGCATATCGACAGATCACCTTGTGCTCATGATAATTTGGCGAAATAATCGCAGGTGAAAAATGCTTCGTGTGGTTTGGACCGAAGCCTGCGCTAATCGTCTTGGATCCGGAAATAATTCGAGAAGTTTTGTCGAAGAATTTCGTTTTTCAGAAGCCTCCTGGTAGTCCATTGACTAGGCTGCTGGGGAGAGGGCTAGTGATGCTCGAGACGGATGAATGGGCGAGGCACAGAAAGTTGATCAATCCAGCCTTCCATATCCAGAAATTAAAGGTAATAATTAATCTTAAGAAATCTGATGAAAAAAGGTGTAATAGATCTTAAATTTGATGTACAGAATATGGTCGCATCGTTTTATGTGAGCTGCAGTAGTATGTTGAGAAAATGGGATGAGATTGTGGGGAGCGACGGAACAACCGAGGTGGATGTGTGGCCTTATCTGCAGGAGATGACGAGCGACGTGATAGCACGCGCCGCCTTCGGCAGCGGCTACGATGAAGGTGGAAAGATATTCAAGCTGCAGATGGAGCAAGCCGACCGCATCTTAGAAGCAAACCGATCTCTTAACATCCCGGGATGGAGGTGAAAATTGCAATCATCACTCTTATTCTTTAGTTATGCAAATAAAGGGTAAAAGAGTAATTTTATTAAAAATTAACGGAGTGAAAGATTGAGCATTTGTGAAAGTTAGGTGTTTTCATGTAATTTGCAAAAATTAAAAAAAAAATTAAAAAATAATTTTATACATTTTCACGTGAAGACGACAATGTTTGTGTTTTTTGACCGAATTTATACGGCTTTGCCTGTAGGTTCTTGCCGACTAGGGCTAATCGGAGGGTGAACGCAACCACCAACGCGATCGAGGCAATGTTCCTCGGCATCATCAATAAGAGACTAAAAGCAATGGAAGCAGGGGAACCAAGCAAGGAAGACTTGCTAGGATTGCTGTTGGAAACCAACCAGAAAGAAATTGAACAACATGGAACGAAGTTCGGGATGAGCATGAAGGAGGTCATCGAAGAATGCAAGATCTTCTTCTTTGCTGGTCAGGACACATCAGCCTCCCTCCTCAATTGGACATTGATCCTCTTGAGCAAGCACAAGGATTGGCAGTCTCGTGCTAGAGACGAGGTTTTGCAAGTCTTCGGAACGAAGAAACCGGACTATCAAGAACTAACCCACCTCAAAACTGTAAGTATAAATTCTCATTTGATATGGTTGAAGTCTTTATTGCTGATTGACTTGACAATGATATTGTTGTTGTCCCGCATTGACTTAAGGAGATTAGCGGCTCAACTCTAATATGAGATTAGTAGGCAAAGTCGATTATGGTTTGTCTGATCCATGTGCATGGATTGTCTGGGTCACTTGATGATCATACTAACCTACATGTGAAGGCAGAGGCAGAGACACTGGTGGCACTGGCGGGCTGCTGCCAGCCCGAATTCTTTTTAATTCTAGTATTACTATGTCGATCATAATTGACCCATCATTGTGCCACCACCAATTTCGAGGTATTTCAAATCCGGGCTCCGTCACATGAGACGTGTTGAAGTCCCTATTTCTGTCCTCTTTTATGTGGGATGAGTGGCCCAATACTAATATTGATCGATTTGTAAGGATTTATTAGCTTCACATGTAGAAGTATGATGGTGATAACATAAGTGAGCATGTCTAATACGACAATATTTCCTGTTTGAAGGACTGAAACATTTTCGATGTGTGCAGGTGAGCATGATCCTATATGAGGTTCTGAGACTATACCCGCCGGTCGTAATGCTGGCACGC
The DNA here is from genome assembly GCA_028984105.1 of Lavandula angustifolia. NCBI lineage: Eukaryota > Viridiplantae > Streptophyta > Magnoliopsida > Lamiales > Lamiaceae > Lavandula > Lavandula angustifolia. The sequence goes on from CM054818.1 coordinate 22,777,308, forward strand.
CTCACTCAAAAGGAATCCGCCTCGGAGAAGGTAACAATACCTGCCGGAGTGCAGCTCATGCTGCCGGTGCTTCTACTCCACCACGACCGGAAGATATGGGGTGATGACGTGAAGGAGTTCAATCCGGAGAGGTTTGGTGAAGGCGTGTCGAGGGCTACGCAAGGCAAGCTGAGCTACTTCCCCTTCGGGGCGGGGCCTCGGGTATGCATCGCACAGAACTTCGCCCTGCTGCAGTCCAAGATGGCGTTGGCTACGATTCTGCAGCATTACTCCTTCGACCTCTCGCCTTCCTACTGTCATGCTCCTCGAACAGTGATCTCACTACAACCTCAACATGGCGCGCATTTGATAATTACGAAGCTACGAGGTTGAGGGAGTTTGGTGCAGAGTTGTGAATTGCAAGCATGTTAATTTATGTTGTATGTCTAGGCTGAGTACTAGAAGACTACAGTTAATATAATCAATCAAATTCAGGATAATCTTTTTAAAGAATTCGAGTTCCAAATTTACAAATAATTTTTTATTATTCATAGCCTAGACTAGACTATTAACTTACAAATCTCGTACGACATGTTACGATCAATTATCCCACCAACTAATAGCAACCCACGATTGAACATTCCATGCATAAACAGATTAATAATAATGATATATTATTATATAATTGTGGTGGGTAGCATACAAATCCGACTAGCTTTTCCCATGGATTTATATAGCACGAGATGTACCGATTAGATTCGTTATTTGTATTTTTTTTAGAACTAGATATAAAAATATAATATCGACATAATCTTTTTTTTTTTTTTTTAAAGTTTTGCTTCCACAGTTCATACCCTTCTGTTACATATATCCTCATCTATCAGCTCATGCATATGCTTTTTCAGTGCAGAAAACCAACAATGAATATCTTGCTCTGCTTATTACCAATTTCTTGCTGTATTGTAGCATTAATATGGCAAATTGGCAAAAATAGTCCTCGAATTTTGTCCTCAAACATTTTTTTTTATTTTTTTTACCCTCAACTCATTGTTTTTGCGATTTTAGTCCTACCGTTAGATTTTCCGTCAATTTAACTTTTAATTCAATTTTTTTTTTAAAAAATGAAAAATTGAAAGGGCAAAATCGGAATTTTTATTTACATGGACCAAAATTGCAAATAAAGAATGATTTAGGACCTATTTAGCAAAATAAAATAATTTAATGACTGATTTCACAAATTTTAGACAAATAATACTAGTATAACTTTATTGCTTCGTATCAAATATAAGCTAACGAAGATTTCGTACCAATAGAAACAACATTTAAATCAAAATGCAAAATATATACTGTGAATTAATCATTAAAAAACAAAATTATTATCACCCACAATTTTTACTTCAAAATAACCATTTAGCGCATAATATTTACTTCAAAATAACTAGAATACGAGGAGAATTGCGAATTCACAATTGATAAGCTCGCTGACGAATTGCGGAGGAGGCCGACGACGAAGAACATTCCTTGGAGCTCGCGGTGGAAGAGAAAGTGGGAGACGAATCTGTCGAAGCTGGGGGACGAGGTAGATCCAGGCGAGGAAATGGTCGAGCTGATCGTCGCGCTGGTAGCGGACGTGAGTTATGGTTACGACCTTCAATGGCGGGTGGTGGTGTTGGGGATTCGTCATGGCAGTTCTATGCAGAGAATGTGAATGCGAGACTAACCTAGTTTGCAGTAGTTTTTTTGGCTTATTATAGTATTTGTAAATAAAACTAATATTTTCTGTAATTTACGAACTGATACATATTTTCCTCATATTCTATTATTCATGACAAATTACGAATTAAATGTTTTTTTATAACATATTATTCATCGTAAATTACGAACTGATACATATTTTTCTCGTATTCATGTTATTTTAAAGTAAATATTATGCTCTAAATTGTTATTTTGAAGTAAAAAAAATTAGGTGATAATAGCTTTATTTTTTAATGGTTAATTCACAGTATATATTTTGCATTTCGAATTAAATGTTGTTTATATTGGTACGAAGTCTTCGTTAGCTTATATTTAATACGAAGCATATGAAAAATCAAAAATTTAATGCAAAATCTAGTCGATACGAAGCATTTAGCTTATTTGTCTAAAATTTGTGAAATCAGTCCTTAAACTATTTAATTTTCCTAAATAGGTCCCAAACAATTCTTCATTTGCAATTTTGGTCCATATAAATAAATTTTTCGATTTTGCCCTTTTAATTTTTTATTTTTTAAAATTAAAATTGAATTACCGTTAAAATGGACAGAAAATCTAACGGTATGACTAAAATTACAAAAACAAAGAGTTGAGGGTCAAAAAAAAAAAAAAATGTTTGAGGACAAAATTCGCAAAAACGCGAAATTTAAGGATTATTTTTGCCAATTTGCCCATTAATATATACCTCAAAATTCTTGAATTGGATATGGATTAGGCCGAAGAAGCTTGAGAAACTTCTTAGGCAGCAGGGCATCAATGGAGATTCTTACACAATCTTCTACGGAGGCTCCAAAGAAAAGACAAAAGAAGGCAACTCCAAAGCCATGAATTTCGACAACGACATTTCGCCTAGACTTACTCCTTCCTATTTACCACAAAGCTATCCAAAAATATGGTATGCAATCTAAATTCTTATTGTTTAAAGTTTTGTAGTGGTAAAATATTGGAAGTGCAGGTGAGAAGTGCTTCGTATGGCTTGGTCCGAGGCCGGCAGTAGTCGTCTTAGACCCGAAATCGTACAAGAAATCATGTCGAAGAACGACGTGTTTCAGAAGCCTCCCGGTAGGCCATTCGCTAGACTGCTGTCGAGAGGGCTGGCATCGCTCGAGACGGAGAAATGGGCCAAGCATAGAAAAATCATCAATCCGGCCTTCCGTCTCCACAAATTGAAGGTACACTACAAAACTCTCGCTGTTTACTTGCTTGGAAATTTGATATATAAATATAGATGGAAATTAAATTACATTCCTAAATCCATCCATAATTCTGATAATATGAATGCCGCCAACATTAGTTGCTAATTAACGTACACATATTTCATGGTAAATAGCGAGATTTTTGCAGTGTCGTAAGAAGTTTTTTTGGATGTAAGAAATCAAGAAGACTTACGTAAATTCATTACCAGCAGCATATGGTTCCATCCATCTTTCTACTTGAGCTGTGGTGATATGCTTAGCAAGTGGGAAGAAATTATGCCAAAGGAAGGATCATGCGAGTTGGACGATTTGGCCTTATCTTCAGACAATGACAAGCGATGTGATTTCTCGTACTGCTTTTGGGAGCAGCTACGACTTACGAGGAAGGAAGAAAGATTTTTGAACTGCAAACTGAACAAGCTCAATCATAGAAGCAGATCTCTCTCTTAACATCCCAGGATATAGGTACAAATCTATCTCGCCTTCTTCGATGGCTAAGCTTTCCTTCTTTTGCAGGTTTTTGCCTACGAAGGTGAATAGGAGGATGAGAGAGTGTGCAAAGGGAATAGAATCAACATTGCTAGGTATTATTAACAAAAGATTGGGAGCAATTGAAGAAGGGGAAGGCAGCAGCAAAGATTTATTAGGACAACTATTGGAATCAAATATGAGAGAAATCAAGCAACAGGGAAACAAGGAGTCCGGGGCGTCAATGAAGGAAGTGATCGAAGAGTGCAAACTCTTCTACTTCGCGGGTCAAGAGACATCCGCATCTATGCTCGTTTGGACAATGATCCTTTAAATCAACATTGGCAAGCTCGAGCTCGAGACTAGGTTATGCAAGTCTTCGGGACAGAGCAACCAGATTACCAAGGACTAAGCCACCTCAAAATGTACCTTTTTTTTGCCCTAATCACTACAATATCTCTCGACTTACCGACCAAAAATTCTATCGGCAATACTAAGTTTTTTGTCAATAAAGTCGGCTAGCCGATATTTTTCGTTGATAAAGTCGGTTAGCCGATGGATCCGTATTGGCACATTAATAGTCGATGATGTGTTACCGATGTATTTAAGTTCTATCACCCCTTTACCGATCGAGTTAGCCATGGGAATTCCGTCGATAGATATGCAATAAGTGAAATATCAATAATTCGTCGGTAATTAATACTCCCTCCGTCCCGCTAAGTGGCTACATTCTTTTCGCCACATAAATTAAAAGAATAGATGATAAAGTATTAGAGATAGAGGTAGATGATAAAGTATGAGAGATAGATGAGTGAGATAATAAGAGAATAGGAGAGAGAAGATATAAAGCATGAAATAATAAAATAAGAGAGAGAAGATGATAAAATAAGAGTGATGATGATAATCATTTGCCAAATTTAAAAAGTGATCATTTTTAGTCGCATATCCCAATCGGAAAATGTGGCCACTTATAGCGGGATGGATGGAATAATTATATTTACATCTATCGGTAATTCACAAATCACATCAAACATTTGCAGGTAAGCATGATTTTCCACGAGGTTTTAAGATTACACCCAGCGGCCGTGGTACTTCCTCCTACTCCCATGCTCCTCACAAAGTCATCACTCTCCAGCCTAAGCATGGAGCCCACTTAATTCTTACTAAAATACAACGTTAATACACTCAGTGGCTGCTTCAAATTCATTTGCAATGTGAAAATTACTATCTCTATCCTATTATTTGACTTTTGGTTAGTTAATTTTTGTCCATTTGTATTTTACAATTTCTTAGAAACACATTTAGGGGACGGCCCAAAGGAAAAAAAACAAGACGTTAATAGGGGCAAAGGGAGTAATATGCCTGAAGAATGCACAACGCAGTTATGAAAATCTAAGTATCATTTAAATTTATGAGCAGTTACGTACCAATAATTAATTATAAAAATACCATTACGTTTCCAAGGAAACTTCAAACCGCTCAAAAAACCTCCATGTTCCTTTCTATGATCCATTTCCAGAGAGTAAAAGCCAAGATGTCGAATCCCCCAGTCGCCGCCCGGAACCACGGCGTACATGGAAGCAACACTGAAGTCGAGAAGACGATGGCGAAAACTGCCGGGTTCGTCGTCTTCTTCTCGGAAATCGTAATTAGCATTCTTAAAAGCCTCAACCCTTTCAACAGCAGTTATCAGAGTAGAAGTAAGCACAAAACAGAGTCCATTCGGGTCGAGAAGACTCTTGCCGAGCCTCCAACCCTCCAAGAGCAACATGTTCAGGTAATAAAGTTTAATCTCTTGTTCTCATTATTTAGTAGGATTCATATGCAATGCAGATTTGCAGTGTGAATCTTGTTGGTGTGTATTTTTCTTGAAATGCATGTAGATTCCTGTAACTACATCAGTGGAACAAAATGTGGTGGAAACTACAAGGGCTGTAGAGATTGTGAAGGGAGATACACTATGGGGCTTGTCTAGGAAATATGGTGTATCAATTAAGGCAATTAAGGAGGCTAATGGACTTACAAGTGACATCATCTATGCTGTAAAGAAGCTTAACATACCTTAAGCGACTTAGTAGAACTAGAAAAAAGGATAGTGCTTATGCTTAAGACTGTTTCAACTGTGTATTAGTCATGTTATATTGCATAAAAGTAACATAAATGAGAAGGACAGCGGGGCAAGAACGTAAATTTAAGACAAGTTTCTTCAGGAAATAGATCTTTAAGGTCAAAAGGTAATGATATGTCAGCATGACTGATAAGCTGATCCAACAATGAGATGAAATCTTACTCTAAGCACCAATGTTGAAGGCCTTGTTGAGGATGACACCCTCATATTTTACTTGGAACCACTTATTGAGTCCTCCTTTGTGACCCTGTGTTGGATACCCACGTGAGATTTGCACCTACGGCGGCGGCCGACCCGGTAACCAGGGCACTCCAAGACAACATAGAAGTCCATACCATAGATACCAGTTGAAGGGTCATACCTGTGGAAATTGAATTATAAGACAACATGGTGCTCGAGAGTGATTCATGATTCTAGCAATAGTAATCGCACAATCAACATAGCATAAGTAATGGAGTTCATTAAACCTTGGTTGCATTACAACTATGGAGCTTCAAAGACCTAAGATAAAGTTTGGGAAGCCATAAACTCAGATGTGGGCTTTTCAACTCTTTTCCCAACCAAGCAAAGCTCACAGCTAATTAACCTAATTTAACTATAGCAATGAGCAACAGTCTCATCACTTAGTATTGCACTTTTACATAGGCCCCCCAAGTGATTGAACCCAATTTGAGTGCTTTTCAAATCCAATTCCGAACTAGCTAAAATGGAGCACAGACATGGGTTACTCAACCAAGATTTAAGCATATTTATGATAAAAACAGAATGTCGGCATTATAAAGACAGCGATATAACTTGATTTGTATTTAAACAGCACCTAACAATATGAGAGCAAGAAAGGTTCACTTACTTTATCCCAAGATCAATATGCTCCTGAATACCAAAGCCAAAACAACCAGTTTCGCTGAAGTTTCTTCTCAACAATTCGTACTCCTTGACCTTTAGGCCACTCTCAAGGAGCTGGCTGCATTGCTTTTATCACCCCTTACAGTTACATAGCATGCAATTTTTTCATTACGCCTGATCCCAAAAGAATGTACCGTGTACCTTGCTGAAAACAAAGGTCAGCCCATCATGAGCAATCTGTTTCTTGATATACCATATCTTGCAACCACTTCTTTTTTGTTCACTTCTAGCAAGTGAAAACCAAAAATAACAGAAGAGCAATAAGCAATAATACTGAGATACATTCCTCCACTTAATCTAGGCAGAGTTGACAAAATACATCACAATTGTTGATCACCTTTCTGGTAGCATTTCAAGACTTAATTAAATACAAACTCATGAGGGAAACTTAATAATTATTTCACACCCCGAAGAAATTTACGAAATTACATAAAACTAGCCTTAGTATGAGAATGTTACCCTTGGAGAGAAAACAGGGGTTTGGCCACTAAGCTGTTCCAAAACCTACAGAAGTTAACACAAAATAGACGAAAATAATTATGGTTAAATTAATTGCTAGAATAAACGGACGCAATCATACAGGCGGAAAAAGTTGGTATATCGCCGTACCTTGGCGGCTCTTGTAAGACGATCTCCGCTATCACCGACGGAGATGTTGAGGACGAGCTTCTGAACTTTGATTTCCCTCATTGGGTTCGAGAGCTTCTTCTCCGACGCCTGCTTCCACGTATTTCACAAATAGAGACCAATTAGACTACCATAAATACATACACATCTGGATACAAATATGCACCACCGGCGGCGCAGCGCTTACCATGGCGGTGGTCGGATGCGGGGCCGCTGCAGCTGCTGAGATTTTGGGGAAAATTAAACGGTGATGTAAAACCCTACATAAATACTGATGTAGAGCTTGGGGTTGTATTATAAATTAACTGATGTATAGGATCTCTATACAAATTATGAAACTAATCATGTCCAGAGAACCCATATTGAAAATATTACTTGTAATAATAAATAAATAAATAGGTTGTTTTTTAAAAAACAGAAATCGTTGCACGTTGCTTTTGACAAATTTATTTGCTTCCAACTTCAAATATCTGTCTTGTTCCTATATAAGGAAGTAAATCTCACACAGAAACTCAAAAACATTAATTGTATTGGTCTCACATCTTTACCAACCTACACGATACCGAAAAAATAGGATAAATTCGGTGGGACGGATGAAATAATTTATAGATAGATAGATCGATCATAAAAATGTACCACAAATTGAATCCTACACCAATCTTCTCGATTTATGTTTTTTTTCAATTTTTCTTATTTAAAAATGAATATTCTTTTCGTAAAAAAATTCGAATATTCTTATTACATTAGTCATTTCCTAATCCACCAATTTTCACAATTTTGTCTAAATCCTAATACATCATGTTAAAATTACATACTTGGAGTAGGCATAAACAGCGATTGCAAATTTCATGCGTCATTGGGAAGGAAACCCTTTTGACACGTAACAAAGTTCATAAGATCAGAAGTTGATGCATTTTTGCAGGGATACAACATAAAAACTACTACTCCAATATACACACAAAAGCCAACTACCAAACTTAGATTTCGAACAAAATCTTCCACCAAAAATTTTGATCCTCAACTTACTCTTAAGCCTTAGGAGATTGCACAGCAAGAGAATTACCAGAGTTACCTCCTCTCGAACCTCTATGCTGCTTCACTAAAGGGACTAAAGACTGCACCACGTCCGCCATCAACGGCCTATAATCCGCCTCAGCCTGCACGCACATTGCAGCAATCGCGGCCACTTGAACCACCTCCTTCATCGAATACTGACCCTCCAACACCGGATCCATAATCTGCCCGACTTTATCTCTATCCGTAAGCTGGGGCAATGCCTATGAGTTTCAGAGAGTTAAGACCAATGGCCATCTCACTTCTAAGGCTAAGAAAATGAATAAGGAATAAATAAACTGACCCAAGATACTAGCACGCCTTCACCCGGAGGCCTCTTCATGTCAACCGGGACTCTACCGGTCAGCAGCTCTAGTAAGACAACTCCGTAGCTGTAGACATCTGATTTTGTGGTCAGATGTCCGGTTAAAGCATATCTAGATGGAAAAAAAAGTAAGGAATTAAAGATGTTAGTATGATAAGAGAAAGTAGTGATTTCTATGCTATATAAAGGAATTCAGGGAAGTGGTGGTGATTTGTACTCGGGTGCAACGTATCCTTGTGTGCCCAAGACTCGGGTTGAGACATGCCCGCCAGCATTCTCTGGCCCGAGCTTTGCAAGGCCGAAATCTGAGACTTTGGCGTGGAAATTTTTGTCGAGAAGGATGTTGCTGCTTTTGAAGTCTCTATGGATGACGGGGGGGCTAACGTGCTCGTGGAGGTACTCCAAACCTTTTGCAGCTTCTAAAGCTATTCGCAATCGAGTTTCCCAGCTTAGATTTGAAGAGAGGGTTCGATTACCTGACCATTCAAAGCAGAAAGCCAAACAAATTACGCAGTTGACATAAGAAAAATGGACATAAAGTTCAGTCTTTTGCCATTGGAAAGGAACATAAAAGAAGATGCTTAATGAAGATGACAAGCAAATATATTATAGTGGATCATGGATGGAAAGAAAGAATTCTAAAAACTTTTAACAATTGGCATGAACAAATTAAGGATAAAGAAGCCCATTAAAGTACTTTCAAATACAATTGGTTATTCTGAGATGAATCTGTCAATCAAAGGCCTACTTTTAACAACTATTAAAAAAAAAAAAATTAATTCCAACATGTACTTGCATGCATTCCTATATGCAAGTGAGTATTCTTTTAAATAAACTTGTGATTACTATGGCATAGCTGAATCTTCATTCTACATAAATATTTAAAAAGATGATAGGAATTCAAAACTCAAAGCATGGAGTAATAGTTCCCCTAAAGTTATGCTAAAAGAGAGTACGGTTCCAACGAGGCCACATCTTTTGCTTTAAGGTAAACATTTACGCGAAAGTTTATGATCAACTTCTTCATGCAAGAACACTATAAAAAGCCTCATATAAAAGGAAAACGAACAACTTCCTACGAGAAGTGAAAGAAATAATTTACCACTTATGGGATACAAATGCTCCTGCAGTCCTCCATTAGCCATGAACTCATAAACCAGCATTTTATGGTTGCTATCCGAACTATAGCCAATCAACAAAAGCAAATACGGAGAAGATAGCCGGCCCAACAATTCCACCTATGATTTCATCTAATTAGAAGCCACCCACAAAAGAACAACGACACACACAAAAGAAATCATACAAGCGTCATGCCATGATTCTACTACTAAACGTCGTAAAAAAGAGATCCAACCTCTGCAGTAAATTCGTCTTCTCCCTGTTTACCAGCTTGATCCATCAACTTAATTGCAACTTTCCTTCCATTCTGAAGAACTCCTCGATACACCAGCCCGAACGCACCTCGGCCTATCACATTAGACTTACCAAGTCCGCCGGTGGCTGATTGCAGCTGCTTGACAGTAAATACCTGAAGTCCTCTCACAGTAGCAACTTGGATGTTGGCAAAATTGCCATCTTTCTCCTCATGGTATGTCTCTTCCAATTTCAGTGCCACACACAATAAAACAACATATAATCAGCAAAGAAACAAAAAATCTATCTACAACCTCTCATCAACACACCTCAATTTACACCTTACCCCACATTACCAAATGCTAAATTTGGGATGGTTCAATATTGGGACACGGCTGTTTCTTTCTACTTCGGACTAATTGCAGTAATATTTCCACCTACCTAACCTAATCCCTGCCCACTGATAGTAATTACTTTAGTACTGACAGAACAAGGACCACATTGACTAATTGCTCTTGTTTCTCACCAGGGTTTTCAAGAAAATTGTACAAAATTAAAAAATATATACAAGATTTTCATCTCGTCAAGATTCCCACATGGTAAAAACAGTCAAGATTACATTTTTACTCAAGAAAAAGAACTCATCAACCACATTGACAAATTTCAGCTCTTGTTTTTCACAAGGGTTTTCAAGAAAATTGTATAAAATTAAAAGATTTTCATCTCATCAAGATTCCCACATGGTAAAAACAGCCAAGATTAAATATTTATTCAAGAAAAGTAGTCATCGAGAAAGAAATTTAGAATATATGATTGCTACAGTATTAATACATATGCTCAGAAAGATTCAAAAAGGCACTAACTTTGTTGGGTTTTCACACGGTTGGAGAGCTTGTGCCTCAAGTAGCAGTAGTAAGTTAGCGTTGCGAGAACTGAGGCAACGGAGAGAGAGGCAAAGACTAAGATTGCGGACAACACAATGCGCTCCTTCTTGTACTCTTCGTTCTCAGCTCCCATTGCTGAAAGCCTGCAAGCGGCAATGAATTTGTACGAGTATCTATGGGGAAAGTGCGGAAGGAGAAGGTGAGAGAGAAAGAGGAAAATGTGGAGTGTGAAGTCACAAATGGGGCGACAGTGTCTCAATGGGAGGGAGACTGTTTCTCTCACAGTCTCTCTCACTCTCTCTCTCCTCTTTCATTGCTTTCCATTTCTCAGGTTTGTATTTGTCTTGTTGCGTGGCGCGGAGACCGGTGCTTGGCAGTTTTCGTGTTATTCGCACCGACGCCCCATACTTTTGTGTATTTTCAACGGCGTCCCTATGCGCCAGACCAAGTTGGTCCACCTCAATAGACCGTCTCATACATTCGGTTGGAAATGCAGCTCAGCCCAACTATTCGCGGGGTATGAGATCAAATTAGCTTCAAAATTAAATTACTCCCTCAGTCCAACATTTGTTATCTCCAAATTTTCCGATATGGAATTTATAAGAACTAGAACAACACATGTGCTACGTACGAAAAAATAATATCATAAATTCGTTATAAAGTAAAATTTCTTGAATAATATGTATATATATATATATCATGTATATTATAGTTCAAAATACTAAATTAATATGTAAAGACAATTTAATTTGATGATTTATATTAACTTAGAGAATTATGCTAATATGATTATTCAAAAATTAAGTAGAATATATACACATGATTAGATATTACAATATATTTTTAAAATATCTTATTGTTCTGAGAAAAAGAATGTCACTCATATTAGCTTATAGACCGTTTGAAAAATCGCCTAACAAAATCCTTGACAGTTTTTTTAAATTATTTCAAAGAACTATTTAAGAACAATTTATATCATGATGTACAAAGAAATACAATATCTTAGCCAAGAGGTTCAACACATGTTTTAGATATAAAAATACACAAATTTTGCAAATATCTTTAAAAAAAATATATGCAAAGATATAAAAATATTACTTAATAACGAAGTTATAATATTTTCTCAGTTATATATATAGCTATGGACAGTTCAAACATAAATCTACCTTATACAATAGAATTGGAAAACTGATTGCACCAAAAAAGATAAGAATCCATAAACTCTTTATGACAAACATATAAATTGAAAACTTAGTCTAAATTTTTCAAAAAGACAAAAATCCATTTTGAATCATTTTCTATAGAAATCAATTTAGTATATATTCTTTTTTATGGCAATTTACCTATTTCTGAAATGAACAACTTAATCTAACTCAGCATTCAGGGGGTGTTTGGAGTAGCTGAAGCTTATTGATAAGTGCTGAAATCTGCTTAAAGCAGCTTATTTGAAAATCAGTTAGTATTTGGAAATAAGTGCTAAAAGTGGGGAAAATAGTGTTTGGGAATATTGTTGATAGAAGTATCTTATTGTTACTTTTTAAAAGAAATGTCTGTTTTGCCCTTAGTATTACTAATTATTATTTATAATAAATAATAAAATTCAGAAATAATTGTTATTTAATATTTATTTTTTACTTACAATTTCAATATAATACTATAAAATACTAAATTAATCTAAATATTATATATATTATAAAATTGCATCATAATAAATATAGTATACAATTATATGTTAAATACTATTTATTTGTATAAATTCATCATACAAACAAAATACATAAAAATTCCTCCATAAATTTTATGAAGAATTGAGAGAGAGAGGAGAAGAGATGGAGCGGATGTGATAAAAATGTATTCTCACAAAGTATTAGGATTAGAGATAGTTATGGAATTAGATAAAATTATCAGGGGTAGTTTGGTCCGAAAAAAGCATAAGCTATAAGCTGAAGAAGCTGGGGTGAAGCAGCTTCAGCTGATTCTCTATTTTCGACCCAATTTTAGAGAATCTGAGCTTTAAGCTGAGAGTTCCAAACACCCCCACACCAGCTTAAAGCTGAAGCAGCTTACAAAAAGTTGTTCCAAACACCCACTCAATAGCAATTTCATAGCATAGAAGACATTGATAACTTTTCTGTCACCTAGATATAAAAAAATAAATAGCAATAAGCAATTAAATAAATCATTGTATAGTATGTGTAAATTCCTAAATATTTTTGTTGAGCAAACCTTTGAAAATGGTTGGTTTACAAAATTGGACAATCAAAATGTTGTGATTCAAAGTTTGATTTTTCATTAAGCTTAAAAACTTATCAACATAATCTTCTCAGAGAGTGCAAGTTAAAGATGTCCCCCTACATATAAATTACAACATTATTAATTAGAAATATATTGATAGATTTTTTTAAACAAAATCTAAAATTAATAATATTAAAATTAAAATTGATACTTTTTATCTTCAAGTTTGATATTGATTAGCCTCTTCTCTTGTCCATTAGGTGTAGGACAGATCTCCACATTGTCAACCTGTGCAACCGCTCCTATGATATCTGCAAGCGTATGGTAGTTGATGATATATATATTCACTCATGAACATTTTAAAACTATAAGTACAATCTTATATTTGCAACCTACCAAACGGTGTGACTTTGTTAATATTTTCTATTTTGTGAACTTCATCAAAGTTCTTGAAGCAATATTGTGTATCAGGAAAATCTTTTTGCAAGAGTTTAACACTCGGGTTTTTTCATTGATCAATATTCTTATGTACTTGTTGTAACCTTGTGCGTCCTACTATCATGCAGATGTTTTTCACACAATATATCTAACTCTCCTCAAGTTGTGGTTTGAATATGCGAACCAGATTTTTTGGTATTGTTGCTTCAATTCTCTCTTCCTGAAACATTTAATTGAGCCAATTTAAAATATGAATTCTTGGAATATTAAAATATAAAATTGCTCAATTAACTGTACCTTGGAATCATGAAAAACACACTCCATACTTGATATATCTTTTTTCTTGAAAGAAGGTATCTCGCATGCTCGTACCATACGCAGTTTCATTGCAAATGATTCTTTGAATTCATCCAACTCTTCGATGAGAGACCAAATATTAGGCATTTGTGTTGCACTTTTTTTCCGTTCAAATTATTATAAGAGCTGTCAAAATTTTAGTAGAGTTTTTAGTAAATGTTTAATTTAGATTTTCAGCTTGTGCTTCAAAGAGTAATTAAATAAATTATGATAATCAATTAAATTGATTTCAGTAGCAAATCAATCGAAACTCAATGATATTCTTGTTGGTCCCGAGTGTATGGTCAGGTGTAGAGGGGGGGGGTGAATACACCTGAATCCGATTTTATCAACTTCGAACACGAACAGTCCTGTTCAGGAAAGTGCCGTACTGAAATAATTCAGCAGACCAAATAGCTGTTCTGAATCGTGTGTGGCAAAGAGTCTGACTCTACTGAGATCTGCTAACTGACTGAGTCAGAATTCAGTGTCAACAGTAGAAATTCAGTGTGCGGAAATGTGTATGCCCTAATCAGTTGAGTGGAAAACTGTTTTATGCAAGTCTCAGTTCAGCAAGTAGACAGTTCAGTATGTTGAGACAGTTGTATGATTTTAAAGAGGATTTTCAGTAGGAACAGTAAAATCAATGCAACAGTAATCAGAAAGCAATAACGAGACACAAATTTTTAAAGTGGTTCGGATATCAATCGATCCTACGTCCACTGTCCCGAAAGTTCAGGAGGCTATTTATTATACTGAGTTAGTCTCAGTCAGCTTGTGCATCGGACAAAGCTGTGGCTTGGGGATTATACTGAGCAAGTCCCAGTTTACAAAGGCATCAAACTAAAGTGTTTGACAAACTTCTCCAACTATGAAGGAGTCCTTTTACAATAAGGATTGGGTTCAAATATGAACTCCTTCGTCTAAGCTATAAGTATATTCGGTTGAGCTTAGGGTTAGAGGGATAGGGAATGAGAATGTAGCTTCTAGATCGACGAACAGCTGAAATAAGCTTTAGGTTCGTGTATCGTCGATTTGGATACTAGAGGCTCTTCTAACAGTTTAGCTTGGTTCCCTATGAGCTGAGAAGGTAGTCTTTCGCCGGAGATAGATCGTCAAGTTCTTGCGGAAGACTTAGGGTTTTCTGGTTCTAGCTCGTTTGAATGCTTGTGTATGTTTTCGTCGTTTTAGCTTATGTGCATTCTCTCTCTCTCCTTGAAATGTCCCTCTATTTATAGAGCAGAGATTGGAAAAGATCCGTTGGAGACGATCTTCCTTTCTCTCTCTCTTTTGGTAGCAAACGGCTCTTTTGAAGTAGGTAACAATGTATTTTCCCACCTTTTTAGGTAAAGGGTTGACTGCAGCTTTAGCAGGTGAGAAGACACATGTGTTCTTGTCATTCGTCGAGGCGGATAGAGTGGTTGAGACAAAGAGTACTTCAAGGCAAACCGAAGCCGACTTCTCTCTTCCTCGTGTATGACAATGCCGATTGTTTTTCAAAAGTATCGACGGTTCGAAGACCGTCTACCGATCTCGAGTCCGATCCCGTATTCGGTAGGTAGATAGCTGAGTAAAGTCTACTGAAGATCAGCTCTGAGTTCAGTGAACTGCTCCTGCTGAGTCCAGTTCTACTGACTCTTTCAGTATACTGCTCCAGCTGAGTCCAGTTCTACTGATTCTTTCGATATCTTGCTCCTGCTGAGTCCAGTTATCACGGAGTCTTCTACTTCGGTGTTAAGGCAAGATAATCTACGAGCGCCTTGATCAGAGCAGAGTGTCTACTGAGTCTGAAACCTCAGAGACAAAAAAAATAACGATTACAATGGAATGGTTCACCAATCAGATAGGGTTTTGGGATCTTCAAATCTTCTCAATATTCAGAGCACTAGGCTGCTGAGCATGGTTCAGCATAGAAGATAGAATCATTTCCCACCTAGTAAGACTATGCTGAGGATAGAATCATCACCCAACAATTCTCTTATCACAATCAATTAACATTATTGGTGGAAAAGAGAAAAACTTGGAATGATTTATGAGAAATCCAATTTTATATATGATGATGTTTTTCTCACAGCGTAATAATTACAATTAATTTATATTGATTCGGTTGATTTCATATCCATATAAGTTTAAATATGAATATAACATAAAAGTTGTTAAAAAATATCTATTTCAATTATAAGAGATATTGGTATTTTATGGAAGGCGAAAAATTGGAGGAAAACAAATTAATTGACTTGATCTTCATTATATATATATATATATATATATATATATATATGTTTGGAAAGCATCCTAATTGAAATTCATTGGCATTAAAATCACACTATATTAACGTGATTTATGAGAGACAAATTTAGAAGAAATTACGAGAAATTTAAGTTTTTTTTATTGTTTTAAATTTATTTAATTGGTTATTTCAAATCTATTGAGGTATTTTGAGGTTAGTATTTATGAGATTTTCTTTTGAAGTAATTTAATCCAATGTTTTTAATCTAATTATATATATATATATATATATGCCTAATTAACTATCAATTGTAATATGCCCTATATATAATAATATATAATATTATATAACATATATACAATTAACGTAAAAATCAATTAATATAGAATTATCTATTGAATTGCATCGAAATGACATGAATTGAGATTTTTCTTTAATGTATAGCTAAATGAAAAATTGATAAGAAATTCTCGGATCACATATATAATATTATATAATATAGAATGTATATAGAATTAACGTAAAAATCAATTAATATAGAATTAACGTAAAAGTCAATTGAAACTCAATGTATTCTCTTATCACAATCAATTAACGTGATTGATGGGAAAGAGAAAAAATTGAAATAATTTATGAGAAACCTCATTTTATATATGGAGATATTTTTCTCATAGCGTAATAATTATAATTAATTTATATTGATTTGATTGATTCCATATCCACGTAAGTTTAAATATGAATATAACATAAAAGTTGTTAAAAAAATATCTATTTCAATGATAAGAGATATTGGTATTTTGTGGAAGGCGAGAAATCTATTGTTCCTTAAAATTATTAACATATAATTTTAATATATAATTAACCTTTTTTAACATCATTATGCGTAAATTGAGGAGCAATTATTTAACATAAAACTTTTAAAAAATCATTGTAAACAAATTATAGATTCGAAATTGATTAATCTTATAAAATTGTGATTTGAATTTCTTTAATTATATTTTATAAAATGTTATATTAGCATGATTGGGCGATATAATCTAGTCTAATTTGTTCCTTAAAATTATTAACATATAATTTTAATATATAATTAACCTTTTTTAACATCATTATGCTTAAATTGAGGAGCAATTATTCAACATAAAACTTTTAAAAATTAATAGATTTGAAATTGATTTATCTTATAAAGTTGTGCTTTGAATTTCTTTAATTATATTTTATAAAATATTAGATTTAGCATGATTGAGCGTAAATTGAGGGATATTTTCAAAATATTAATATTAAAAATTAATGGGCGTAATATGAGAAACATTCTAAAATTGTTTCATGATTGAGCATAAATTGAGGGACTTAATCTTATATATCTTATATATTTACCCCTCAATTTAATGAAATTTCATTTGAGTTCAATTGAATTAAATTGAAATTGAAATTGATTTGGAATTGAAATCATTTGGTTTTTATATATATATAAGATTGTTGGTTGTGAATAAAGATGTTAGGGTCCTTAAAAAATGTATAATAATTTGCTATTTTAAGAAAAAGATACAATCGTGAAACATCCCGAAAAAATAGGGACAACAATTATAGAACGGAGGGCGTATATTTTTAGTTTTTAATTAAATAAATAAGAGTAAATTGAACAAGAGAGTCACCAATTATGAACTTTTTTTTTGAATTTTTTTAGTTAATAGATGTATAATCTATTTTTGATATCATGAGCTTTCATTCTATTGTTTTTTCTCTTAGTCAACGATATTTTGAAGAAATAAAAAAGTAATGAGTAGACATGTTTGGAATTCATTACATTTAGAACTAATTCGATAAATTGTGAAATTTTAAGGACTAATTAGTTAATTGTATTTTTTGAAAAAAATAATTTAAAAACGAAATGATATTTTTGAAATCACATTATAGATGTACATGTTTTTTTTTTTGGTATTTCTTATTTTTATTAATATGAAACTATAAAGGAAAAAAATAAAAATAGGCAAACTTTGCACCTTAAATGTAAAAATAGACAAACTATGCCAAATATGTCTAAAATAGACATTTCTCCTTTTTTTTCCTTGTTTTCATGTTTTTTTTCTCACATCAAGACCCACGTGACTATTATTCTTTACTTTTTGTTATTTGCTGTTGATTGATGTGAATAAATTTATTTATTATAATGTAAACTATTATAATTTTTTACTAATTTGACAATATTTATAATAATGGAGAGAGCATTTCCCAAAATCATAATATTAATGCACATAATGGATCTTCAATTACTTTTTTAATGCTTACTAAATTAGTTCAGTACAATACAAATATTACATTACACTCACGTTGGACATTTCTTCCTTGAATGGCCCGGCTGGTGACATTTGCTACACTTCTTCAATGTGTGGGTCTTCTGTTGCTAGATGATTCCCCGCCAAATCGAAAACACCTCATCTTCAGACGACCAGCTAGACGTCTCGTCAATGGGGGCCAAACTATTTGAAAATCATTTCGTATGTTCCAACTATTCAAATGAGGAAGAGGATTAATTACCCGTGAGTATAAATCTTTAAGAGTTGTTGTTGTGTAGTATATGGCCACAAATTTGTAGATGTTCTCACCACTATGCATGTGGAGGAATTTGTGTTAGTACATTATAATTCAAACAACAAATAAAATCAAATACAGATTTCCTTCTAGACTTTGTAATTGGATTGATGTCATCGCCTTCTCATAAGCAGCTTCACGGTATGTATACACTGCTCTATGAAACATTCTAGTTACAATACTATCCCACAATTTGAGGTAGTTAATTAGATGGTGCAAAGTCCGTGAGCACTACTCGGAGAAACCTCTTCAACGGCATTCTTGATACTAACGTGTTGATCTGACACTATTTAGTAGTTCGGGATAAGTTCCGAATGCCTCCCTCATATGATTCAGAAACCAAGTCTAGAATTCATTGTTCTCAATCGGTCCAATGTCGATCGGTAGCGGGAGACATTGTTTGCCATGCCTTTATTGATTTCCTTGAGATGAATATCATCAACTGTAATGATGGTCTTACATTAAACCCAAATGCATTGATTCACGGTCCAAATGCAACAAATACATACTGGAACCAACCGTCGGGGTCGGTTGCCAAGTGAGTTATTATGCCCGAGTTACACTGCTTCAACATGTGAAGATATCGAGGAAGCATATTAAAAGAAGTTGTGTGGCTACCATAAATCATCTCGATTGCCTTCTTTCTAGCTCGCAACGCCTTGTCATAAATGGACCGAATACCAAAATCTCGGAGCAGCTTGTCAACCATTACACGAGGTTTTGCCATTGTACCTTCTCTACGCATTTTTTTAGCAAAATGAGTTGTAATCGTCTTATAATTTATTTTCCTTGGCGCCAACTGACCAAAGTCGAGCTCACACGTGTGTTTCGGCTCGAATTGGTACATGTCCCAAAATGATTCTCTCCAAGCAGCACGCAGCTCGAAATGACACCTTCCAGTATGTAGACAATTGTACCACTGATAACATTTAATGGCTTTTAAAACTTTAAAGGATCGACGATTCTCTAAATGCGACAATTCGATAACAACTATCATTTCTTCCTTGGTCTTGAATATCGAACCAACGATTACAATACCATATGGTATCCTCTCCAAATCACTTACAACCAAGACTCTAGAGGCACTAACCGGAATAATCGGAACTAACCAATTTACTAATTCTTCTTCATCTTCTCTATCTCCTTCATCTCTATTGAGAACTCTATTATTAGGTCGTTTTAGCATTGACATGAGCTTTTTGAACCCACCCTCTTTCCGAATCCATGCAGAGAACTCAACAAAAGTACCATAGTTAAACTAATTTTGTTCATCACCATCATCATCATCGTCGCCGTTGTCGTAGTCGTCGTCGCCCTCATCATAATCGTCGTCGTCGTCGTCATCATCATCATTTTCTTCTTCCTCTACTTGTTCTTCCGCTTGATAAGCATCATCATTTCTAGCTCCAGTCCCAACATATGTATCACCAAACCAATTAGGATGAGCAAAACCATCGACATTGAATAGGTCATGCTCGTGCCCAAATGCTAACGGAGCTGCTAAATAATTTAAAGAAGGAACATACGGTATGTACGGTTCTTGATG
The DNA here is from genome assembly GCA_028984105.1 of Lavandula angustifolia. Lineage (NCBI taxonomy): Eukaryota > Viridiplantae > Streptophyta > Magnoliopsida > Lamiales > Lamiaceae > Lavandula > Lavandula angustifolia. Next base: position 22,797,353 of record CM054818.1, read on the forward strand.
AGAGCTTCCAACATCATCATTAGGCATCGTCTGTACAACACATACAGTTGACTCTTCTTCTTGGTTGATGAGTCGATTTAGATCTACATCGATATTCAAGAGGGACTTGAAAATTCTACCGGATCGAGTGTGCGATAAAGAATATATCAAGTAATGAGTATGTAGTGAATTTCCTCTCATAATAAAGTCATTTTTCCTTGTAAATGTCGAGAGAGATAATTGCTCTAGCCTAATGTATGTTACAAGCTGGTCACCGCCTATGTATTGTGCACCGGTGAAATCATCGCCAAATTTTATAATTACGCTTCAATCTATCATCTAAAACATAAAAACCAATTTATTATACATATAATCGAACAACTCATATTTATAGTATAGTTCGAATAACTAAGGGGTGTTTGGAGTAGCTGAAACTTATTGATAAGTGTTGAAAGCTGCTTAAAACAACTTATTTGAAAATCAGTTAGTGTTTGGAAATAAGTGTTGAAAGCAGCTGAAAGTGGAAAAAATAGTGTTTGGGATATTGATGATAAAAGTAGCTTATTGTTACTTTTTAGAAGAAAAATCTATTTTGCCCTTAGTGTTATTAAATAATTATAATTTATAAAATAAATAAATTTCAGAAATTATTCTTATTCTATATTTATTTTTGCTTTATAATTTTACTCTAATATTATAAAATATTAAATTAATAAATATTCAATAATACTATAATTGATAGAGAGAGTAAGAGACACCGCTAGTATGTTAAAGAAAAATAATTCTAATAAATACTCCCTCCATCCCGAATATATATGCCTATTTGTTTTTCCACATATATTAAGAAAATATTTAATGATATGAAAGTTATACAAATGTTGGTATTGGAATATGAGTAAATTTTGTATTTGTTATTAGAAAAGTTGGATAAATTAGTCTTTTTCTATATTATCGCATTAATTAGACGTATTAAAGTTAGTGAAAGATTTAGTTAGACATAAAAAAGTGTTAATAGGCATATGAATTTGGGATAGACGAAAAAGGAAAGTAGGCATATATATTTGGGACGAATGGAGTACTAGGGTTAGAGATATTTTTGGAATAAAATAAAGTTTTTATGGTAATGTGGTTCGAAAAAATCATAAGCAATAAGTTGAAGCTGAAAGCTGGGGTGAAGCAGCTTCAACTGCTTCTCTATTTTTGACACAATTGTAGAGAATCTCAGCTTTAAGTTTGGTGTCTCAAACACCTCCGCACCAGCTTAAAGCTGAAAGCAACTTTCAATAAATTGTCCCAAACACCCATTAAGTGTGCTGCTCTTAGAATACTAATCTAATATTCAAATTCTATCTAAGTGTCTATTGAAATGATTTTTGACATTCAATTAATTTATGTTATTAACATTATTAATTTATTATTAGAAAATGATTAGAGTGACTTTGACTAAATAATTGGGCTAATAAGATTAATAATTAGAATAATAATGTAATTTCATATATAACACGAAGGGGCACTAAAATAATTAGGGGAGTAATTAAGTTTAATTATGCATTTACTTTCAATAACCAAATAATATAAAAAATCATATGTTTACAAAGAAAATAAAATACTTCTATATCATGTATATATTTCTGAAAAATCTAATAACGCACCTTTTAATTGTTGTCCGGATATGAATTTGCAAGAATTCCTCAAAGAATTCACTCACAAAGTAAATTTCTCTCGATTTTTAGTTCTTCACTACTTACTTTCTAGTTGCACAATCAATAAAATTAACCCATCAAGTACACAATCACGTGTGGAAAAAAAAAATTAATAACACTCACTAAAGCTGCTAGTTAGACATTTGAAGGGAACGTATTCGTCAGCTATAGACGGGCTACAAGTTTTCAATTATTGAAATGGGTGCAAAAAAGATACATTGCCATATGATGCATATTAGGCATAGAATGCTTATTTTTGCATTTAAGGGGCAAAGTTTGTCTATTTTCACTCATTTCACCAAGTATAAATGTATGAAGACTTTGTGGTTTCAAACAAGTGCAAATCTTCCTCTATGGTTTCAAAAGGTACATCGAGTCCTTATGGTTTATAATGAAATGCGGTTTACCTCCCTGTGGTTTCACGAAGGTGCAAATCTTCCCTTGTGATTTCACGCATGTACCCAGAGCCCCCTTGTAGTTTGCAAAGAGGTGCTATCCACCCCCTCCACTCAAACATGATAAAATACATAGATTGACTTCACTTGCCGTTTAATATGTTATATCTTAATATTTTATGCTATTATTTAAATATATGTATTACATATTTAAGGGGTTTCAGTATTTAGAAGTTGAGAATTAAATAAAATATACATGGTGTTAATGTGCAAGAAAATAAAAACCACTATGAGGCCTATTGCATATTTTTAAACCACCGGGAAGTTAATTGCACATAATTGAAACTATATGGGGTAAAATTTACCTAGTTCACTTTTGGGAACAAATCATTTCTCATACTCCTTCCGTATAATTCATCTTGTCTTACTTTTATTTTAGTTGTCTTATTTATCTTGTTTCATTTCAAAAATAATTATTTTTTCACTCACAATTAATAATTCTATTTTTGTGGTATCTACCAACTTATTAGGTCGAAAAAAATCGACTCAAACTCAATGGAACGGAATGGGGTACCTTTGTATTGAATTTTCCAACATGAACGTTGCACTTGAAACACGTTTGAAATTGGATAGTACGCAGAATCTAATAATTTTTCCAAAATTATACTACTATGTCGATACAAATGTCTGTTTGATGGCATTATTACACGTCATGTCATCCTCCCAGTTCATCATTACTGGCTCGATAATATCCAGTAGTGGAATGAATGGTCATCGTTTTTCTTCTTATCCTTCTCAACAACTTCGTAATTCTATCAATAAACCATAATAACAATTCAGAAAATCAAAACCATCTCCACATTCTTAATCATGGGTGGTAAATCCTCATCTCAGCAATCCGCCATGGAAACTCAACCAACAATCCAGAAACCGAACGAAGAAGAGCCATGGCCGGAGCTGCTGGGCAGCAACGACTGGAAAGGCCTCCTGGACCCCCTAGACCTCGACCTCCGCCGCCTCATCATCCGCTGCGGCGACTTCTGCCAGGCCACCTACGACGCCTTCAACAACGACGCGAACTCCAAGTACGCCGGCAGCAGCCGCTACGGCAAGAAATCCTTCTTCCAGAAAGTCATGCTCGACTCCGCAGCCGACTACCAAGTCGAATGCTTCCTCTACGCCACCGCCAAGATCGGCGCCGTGGAGTCGCTCTTCCTTCACTCCCTCTCCCGCGAGTCGTGGGATAGAGAATCCAACTGGATAGGCTACATCGCCACCACCTCCGACGAAGCCAGCCGCCGGTTAGGCCGCCGCGAGATCTACGTCGTGTGGCGCGGCACCTCCAGAAATTACGAGTGGCTCAACGTATTAGGCGCGCGTCCTGAATCAGCAGAGGAGCTGCTCCGCCCTAAAAATTGGGATAAAACCGCCGCCGCCGCCGGCGAAGACGACAGCGATGGAGATGATGAAAGTGTTCCTAGAGTGATGAATGGTTGGCTCACGATCTACGTCTCCACAGATCCGAACTCTTCCTTCACCAAATTAAGCGCGAGATCTCAGCTGCAGAAGAAGATCAACCAATTGAGGGAAAAGTACCAAAACGAAACCCTAAGTATTACCCTAACCGGCCACAGCCTCGGCGCGTGCCTAGCGATTCTATCGGCGTTCGATCTAGTCGAGAACGGAATCACTGACATTCCGGTGGCGGCGGTGGTGTTCGGCAGCCCTCAGGTGGGAAACGCAGCGTTTAGAGAGAGAATCGAACAGTATTCAAACTTGAAGATCCTCCACGTGAAGAACAAAATCGATCTGATTCCGCTCTACCCGAGCGCGATTCTAGGGTACAGAGACGTCGGAGTGGAGCTGGAGATCGACAATCGGAAGTCGCCGAGCTTGAAGGAGTCGAATAATCCGTCGGACTGGCATAATCTGCAGGGGATGCTGCACGTGGTGGCGGGGTGGAATGGGGAGGAGGGGGAGTTTGAATTGAAGGTGAAAAGGAGTTTGGCTGTGGTGAATAAGTCGAGTGAGTATTTGAAGGAGGAGTATTTGGTGCCGGGGTCGTGGTGGGTGGAGAAGAATAGAGGGATGGTTCGCGGTGACGACGGCGAGTGGGTTCTGGCGCCGCCGTCTGATGAGGATCAGCCGGTGCCGGAGTTCCCATGAAGTCTATTTACGTGTTTATATTAATTATATATATTCGAAGTTAATTATGTGCAACAAATTTGATTTAAAGATTGGAGTTTTGTGTGATGCATGTTAACATTGAGTTTAATTAATTTTCGTTTTCATGCAAACAACCACCTAACTTCAACGAATTAATTGAGGGATTTGTAATTCAAAATGATATAATATGAGAGTTGTTTTAGGTGTTTTTTTGTTTTTTACAAAAAAAATTCGGTTACTACTTTTTCTGCTGTAATGCACGTGGAAACCAAACACGAGAGATACACTATTCTAAATATTAAAAGTAATGGATGTTACGATTTTACTAATTGATTTGGATCTAGAAATTACATGATCTCACATATATTTCAGTATCCATATAAACTTCACATAAAGAATTAAGTCAGTAATCCAACCTTGAAACGTCATGTCGAATGATGAAGAAAACGGCTTCTATCTTCTGACCCCTTCCTTCTAACTCACAATATACGTAAATGATAGAGAATTTGTGATATTCTTTTTTTTTGGGTGGAGAGAGGACCGATATTCAATTTAAAGAGAAAACTTAACGGCACGATTTATCAACATGCCCACTAATTTGAAACTTCCTATAGATAAGATAAAATAATCTTATCTAAATAATTCAAATAATTATTTAAACTTTAAGTAAGATATTAATAAATATATCTTAACTTATTAATTAATGTAGAACGTGGCCATAAAATCCTACATTCTCCCACTTGGCCATGTGGTAAAATTAATCATAATTGGTTTAAATAAAATCATAAGTGCACATCAAATTATTCATCAATCATAATATTAATGTTAAACATACGTACTAATATGGAGTCATAGCGGTTCTAAATCATTTAATCGACATAGTCTCTTCTATGTACTACAATATTAGATTTCTGTTCAACACAATTCATAATTAATCAATAATGGTCCACATAAGTATCTCATTCTTGAGATTATATCTTGTAGCAGTGTCAAGCATAATGTATACGTTAGTGACAAACAAGATATAAAAATTGTTAGAAACAAATACAAAATGAGCTCAGAATGTCAAATACATGTCATAAGAATATTAAATATGAGTAAGACCCATTCTCTCAACATGTTCAACAAAAACCTTTGGTGATAATCCTTTGGTTAAAGGGTCTGCAATCATGAGATTGGTGTTGATATGTTCAATTGACACCTTTTGTTTCTGAACTTCTTCTTTAACGGCAAGATACTTCAATTCCATATGTTTAGCACCTTTGGAATACTTGTCATTCTTAGAGAAGAATACGGCAACGGAATTGTCACAGTAAATTTTCAGCGGCTTGGCAATACTGTCGACTATTCCAAGTCCTGAAATAAAGTTACGTAACCAATTTCCTTGAACTGTGGCCTCAAAACATCCCACAAATTCGGCTTCCATAGTGGATGCAGCAATTATAGATTGTTTCGCACTCTTCCACGAAATTGCCCCTCCAGCTAAAATAAACAAATAACCAAATGTTGATTTTCTAGTATCAACACATCCAGCAAAATCTGAATCCGAGTATCCAACCACATTGAGTTGATCTGATTTTCGGTAAGTCAGCATATACTCCTTTGTCCCTTGCAGGTATCTAAGTACCTTCTTTGCAGCCTTCCAATGATCTATTCCTGGATTGCTTTGGTAGCGGCCAAGCATTCCAACAGCAAAGCTGATATCGGGCCTCGTACAAGTCTGTGCATACATCAAGCTACCAACAATAGACGCATAAGGAATATCTTTCATTTGAGCACGTTCCTATTCATTCTTGGGACATTGCTTAAGGCTAAACTTATCTCCCTTCTGGATTGGAACGATGTTTGGAGAACACCTTTCCATCCTAAATCTCTCGAGAATTTTATTGATATATGCTTTCTAGGACAACCCTAACATTCCTTGTGACCTATCTCGAAATATTTCAATTCCTATCACATAAGTTGCCTCAACCATATCTTTCATTTCGAAGTTATCGGAGAGAAAATTCTTGGTTTGACGTAATATACCAAGATCATTAGTCGCAAGCAAGATGTCATCTACATACAGGACTAAGAAAATAAACTTACTCCCACTGACCTTTAGATATATACACCGATCCACGATATTTTCCTTAAAACCAAAAGATGTGATGGTATCATGAAACTTAAGATACCATTGGCGGGAAGCTTGTTTCAGCCCATATAAAGACTTCTTTAGTTTACACACCATATGTTCTTTTCCTTCAATGGAAAAACCCTCAGGTTGATCCATATAAACATCTTCCACTAAATCTCCATTAAGAAAAGCTGTTTTAACGTCCATTTGGTGCAACTCCAAATCATAATGAGCCACCAAAGCCATAATAATCCTAAAAGAGTCTTTCTTGGATACAGGCGAAAATGTCTCTTTATAATCAATGTCATTTCGTTGAGTAAAACCTTTTGCAACAAGTCTAGCCTTGTATCTTTCGATATTTCCCTTAGAGTCGCGTTTGGTTTTGAAAACTCACTTACAACCAACTTGTTTGCAACTTTCTGGTAAATCAACAAGGTCCCAGACCTCATTATGAGTCATTGATTTCATCTCATCATTCATCGCCTCTAACCACTTATTATAATTAATACTTTCTATGGATTGTGTGAAGGAAACGGGATCATCATCATTAATTCCAATGTCAAATTCTGACTCATTTAGATAAACAACATAGTCATCATGGATAGCAGATCTTCTTTCTCTTGCAGATCGTCTTAATGCTATAGGATGTTGTGTATCTACAGTATTTTCATTGGTAGCATGTTCATTATCAAGAGTGTGATCATCTACATGTTCATTTGAGTTGTCTTGCATTTCGACATCCAAAGGAACAACCACTTCAGGAAAGGTTTTAGGTAAAGGAATTTCCACCCTAACTTCTTCAATTTCCACCTTCCGTGGTTCAACACTCCCACTAGTTTCATCATTTTCAATGAATCTAGCATTTCCAGTTTCAACAATTCTCGTACTATGATTAGGACAATAAAATCTATACCCTTTTGATTTTTCTGGATAACCAATGAAAAAACCACTGATGGTCCTTGAGTCCAATTTCTTTTCATGTGGATTGTATATCCTTATTTCTGACGGGCAACCCCACACATGCAAGTGCCTTAAACTAGGTTTCCTACCCGTCCATAGTTCGAAAGGAGTCTTAGGAACTGCTTTCGTAGGAACTCTATTCAATAAGTACACGGCAGTTCTTAATGCATACATCCACAATGATATGGGTAAAGATGAATTGCTTAACATACTCCTAACCATGTCCATAAGAGTACGATTACGTCTTTCAGCTACACCATTTTGTTGAGGTGTACCAGGCATAGTGTATTGAGCACATATGTCGTGCTTTTCTAGAAATTTAGCAAATGGTCCCGGGCATTGGCCCGATTCATCATATTTTCCATAATATTCACCGCCTCTATCGGACCTTACAATTTTCACTTTTCTATCTAATTGTCTTTCAACCTCATTTACGAATACTTCTAATACATTCACAGATTGAGATTTTTCTTGCAATAGATAGATATAGCCATAACGTGAAAAATCATCAATAAAGGTGATGAAATATTTATCCTTTCCAAAAGAAGGAACATCAAAAGGCCCACATATATCGGTATGTATTATTTCAAGAAGCTGTGTGCTCCTCGTGGCTCCCTTCTTTGTGTGTTTTGTTAGCTTTCCTTTGATGCAGTCCACACAAATGTTAAGATCGGTAAAATCCAAATTAGGAAGAATTTCATTCCTTACCAATCTATGCAACCTTTCTTTGGAGATGTGCCCCAAACGTTTATGCCACAAGTAGGCAGATTTTTCATTAGTTAAACCACTTTTGTTTCCAATATTATGATGCAGGGTTAAAAGGGATTCAACAAAAACATGATCAAGATTTAGTCTATATAATCCTTCACTTATAAAACCAGATCCAATAAGAAGATTTTGTTTGAACAAACTAAAACGTCCATTTCCAGATTGAAAAGAAATACCAACATAATCAAGTTTTGACAAAGAAATTAAATTGCGGGAAACAGAAGGTACGTAAAGAGTTTCAAACAAATCTAGGTAATATCCAGTATCTAACTTCAAACGATAAGTTCCAATAGCTTCAATGGACGATTTATCTCGATTCCTCATAATGACAAGGTTTTCATTTGGATTTGTGATTCGGGTCGTAATGAATCCCTGCATCGTATTAGAAACATGAGCAATAGAGCCATTGTCAATCCACCAAGTATTATAAGGAACTTCAATTAAATTAGATTCGAAACATACTGAAACATAATGTATTCTACCTTTCTTTTCGAACCATGCCTTACGTTTCAGACAATCCCTTTGAAAGTGTCCAGTCTTCTTACAAAAACGACACGTAATGTTGTCGTGTTCCTTTTTCTGGATTTGAGTAGATGACTCATTCACTTTATGTAGTCCTTTCTTGCCATTTCCTTTCCTTTTGAAAGCTTTCTTACCAGCTCCTTGATTCATCGTAAGATGAACATAATGGCTTCCTTGATTCTTGAGTCTAGTTTCCTCTTGAACTAACATTCCATGAAGCTCATTCACACTCCACTTGTCTTTCAGAGTGTTGTAGTTCATTTGGAATGGACCATATTCAGAAGGGAGTGAGTTTATAATGAACTGCACAAGAAAGTTCTCATCCACACTCATTCTCAATGACTTCAGTCTTGCTGCAATATTTGTCATATCAATGACATGTTCATGCATGTTACGAGTACCATCAAATTTCATGGTGGTTAGCGTAGCCATTAAAGTCCCAGCAACAGATTTATCAGCTGTTTGAGAACGCTCTTTCACTAACTCCATAAATTCCTTAGCACTTTCGGTGTTAGGAATGGTAGACTTGATGTTATCTGCCACACTCATTCGCATGAACATAAGGCTTAGTTTGTTCGATTTCATCCAAGCATCATAAGTGGACTTATCAGTAAGCATCGCTATCATCGGAAGATCGGCTTTTTTCAACTTCAAATGTTGAATCAAGATCCAACACACCAAGGTGAAATCGAATTTGTTCAGACCAATTAGAGAAGTTGAGTCCATTAAACATTGGAACAGACGAAGCATGCGAATGAAGAGCAACGAGAGTGGGTACTTGAAGGACAATTAAAGATTCAGAATGATAAATTATAAATGCATATTGATGTTCTCCTTTGGGTGATACAACAACATACAATAAGAGGTGAGTGAATGATGACTAATCAATTAGAATTAAATAAGCATACAAGTTCGTCCACTTTGGTGCTGACAAACTTTCATAAGAAATCTAATTCGAAAACTTAAAGATTAGATGATTCAAAACATTATTAAATTGAAGTTAAATATAATAAAGTTTGACCACTTTGGTGACTACAAACGTTCATAGAATTTAACTTCCTAGATAAAAATATTAATTTTTGGAATCAAGTAATCAATTATTTGAACACTTTGGTGATTACAAACCTTTATGACATTGATTCCTTACACGTAATTAGTGACGTAATCAAGTAATCAAGTAATTTTGGAATCAAGTAATGCATCTTGGTCCTAATAATTAGTAACGTAGAATTCTCAAACATATTACTAACCTTTATAACATTATTAATATAAACAGAATCTTCAAACATGGGAAAAATTGATACGCACATAACCATATACTTGAAAGTTCGAAAGCCAATTAAATTGAACATAGAAAATGTGATTCAGTAACGCAATTAAGATCAATTAATATCATGAACATATATGGGAACAACACGAACCACGAAGAGCCATATAACATTATTAATATAAACAGAATCTTCAAACATGGGAAAAATTGATACGCACATAACCCATATACTTTAAAGTTCGAAAGCCAATTAAACAGAACCTTTATAACATTATTAATATAAACAGAATCTTCAAACATGGGAAAAATTGATACGCACATAACCATATACTTGAAAGTTCGAAAGCCAATTAAATTGAACATAGAAAAGGTGATTCAGTAACGCAATTAAGATCAATTAATATCATGAACATATATGGGAACAGCACGAACCACGAAGAGATTAACCCCCAATTAAGATCATCACGGAACAGTAACGTAAGCAACAATGAATAACATCAATATTAAAATAAATAAATTAAAAACATTCCTTCATTCGTATGGTAAAAGTCAAACCTTGCAAATGCAATTCCCAATTCGAGTCTTCAACCTTAATTTCTTAGGAGTACGTGGAAAATATAATTAATGGAGAAACATGAAATTTCACAACCTTGCTCTGATACCACATGTTACGATTTCACTAATTGATTTGGATCTAGAAATTACATGATCTCGCATATATTTCAGTATCCATATAAACTTCACATAAAGAATTAAGTCAGTAATCCAACCTTGAAACGCCATGTCGAATGATGAAGAAAACGGCTTCTATCTTCTGACCCCTTCCTTCTAACTCACAATATATGTAAATGATAGAGAACTTGCGATATTTCTTTTTTTTTTTGGGTGAAGAGATGACCGATATTCAATTTAAAAAGAAAACTTAACGGCACGATCTATCAACGTGCCCACTAATTTGAAACTTCCTATAGATAAGATAAAATAATCTTATCTAAATAATTCAAATAATTATTTAAACTTTAAGTAAGATATTAATAAATATATCTTAACTTATTAATTAATGTAGAACGTGGCCATAAAATCCTACAACGGACCCACGGAATACTTCAATTGCTATGTCATTCCAATAAAAATAATTTTAGGTGTTATTCATATGTGAATTAGTAATATAGTTATATGGATTTTCCAAAAACTGTCGATATGGTTAATCTGATTAAATTATTCATTAGGTTCAATATTGTTTTATTTATTTGTTTTTTGAGTTAAGTGAATTGAATATTTGAACTCTTATCCCTAACCTTTCAAGTATTAGATGTGCTAAAATTGGCTTCATCGGATTGGCGGACACAGATTACCCGTATTTTGAGTTGGATTGGATCTAAAATCTTGAGCCCAAAAAATTCAAACTTAAATAACCCATGCGATGGGTTTTTTGAGCTTTGACTAATTCACTAACTTATTTTTATAAATTATAATTTTATAAATATTAAAATAGTTATGTGATATATTGGTCTGTTGGCCCGTGATGCAACCTAATTAACTCGACCCAAATTCATAAGACCGTTCATTATGCTGGAGCGGGTTGGCCCAATTTGAAGACATTAACAATTTCATGGTATCTTGGTCTGCTGGCTGGTGATGCAGCCCGATTAACTTATGTGACGGCCCACTAGACTCGAGCGGTGGCCCGATCCAATGACCTTAACCAAAATCGAAGATCCAATATGATAAAGGACTTGAGCGAGCTAATTTAGAAAATAAAGGGCGGTAGTAAAATTAGAAGGACCACTAGAGTTAGACTGATGTGTATATAGGGGTGTAAGTGGTTTAGCTCCGAACCGCGAAATCGATCGGATCGAACCGAATTAAATCAAAAAATGCGGTTCAGTTTGGTTTTGCGGTTTGATTCGGTTTATTTTTTAGAAACCGTTTACATTCGCTTCAGTTCGCGGTTTCAAGAATTTTTGAACAGTTTGAACCGAACCGAACCAATATCCTATTTTTTAATTTTTTAATTTAATATATTTTTTTCTTATATGAGAATATTATTGGATTTAGATATTAGATTTAAGTTAAGATCAATTATAATCTATACAAATGAAAAGAAAGGAGTAACAACTTTATACTTATGAGATCGGAATGAGTGACATTCTACAAACTATCATTCTTGTATTATTTAGGATTTAAAAAATAAAAAAATAAATAAAAAGGTGAACCGAGGAACCGAACCAAACCATTTATAAGCGGTTCGGTTCGGTTTCGATATTGAAAAACTCATCGAACCGAACCGAATCAATTCTATGTGTTTGGTTCGGTTCTTAAAATACATAAAAACCGAACCGAACTGAACCGTTACACCCCTATGTATAAATATGAGAATATATTTTTTTTGTAGTTAAGCATTAATAAGCAAACACAAATTCAATAACGTCGTTATGTGTGAGTCTGTCACCCTGTAACAATAAGGGTGGTTTAACTCTCTTGTGTGGTTTGCTGACTATTGCACAGGAACGAGGTTTACCCTGTGCGTGCCAAATATAGCGGCTGCGGGTTCCTCGTCATAAAAAAAAATCAATAAGACCGTTGCCACAAAGATGTTGTTCTCTCTCCTCTCTCTCTATCATTCTCTCTATACACACCATGTTAGTAGCAAATCAAAACTACAGAAATTCATCCCCTGGTCGTATAATTTAACAAATCTTGGATTCGATTCCTAAGAAAAATTAGTACTCCTTACTTCCCGCTAGAAATGATCATCTTTCCTAATTAGAATATCCCATTAAAAGCGTTCACTTTCCAAATTGACAAAAATTATCATCATCTCTCCTTCTTTATTATTTTATATCTCCTACTTTATCATTATCTTATTCATCATCTCTCTCATATTTATCATCTACCACTCTCTCATATTTTATCATCTATTATCTTAATTCTCGTGTTGAAAATAATGTGGCCACAAATAGTGGGACGGACGGAGCGTTATTTTAGATAAGGCAGATACGTATATTTAGTTTATCATTATTTAGCTTTTTAATTAATTGTCGAACGTACTGGATTATCATGGTTCACTCAAAAAGAAAAAAGCAAAAGAATTATTATTTCTTAATCTTGATTATTATATATGGTGACAAAAATATGTAAAAGACTATTGCATCTTCTCTCTAAAAACTTTTCAAATCAACGCAACCTGTGAATAAGATGCTCATACTGGTGGTCAACTCAACATTAATAACTTCAGAAAGTCAATTTAAGCCCTCAATTATAATTATTATGTCATGAATCATGATATAAAGGTTAGTGGCATCTCATTTTTCCAAATGATGAAAGCCGTATTTAATTACTCGTTCCTATCAAATTAAAATTATTGTTGTTGTAAATATTACATCCCTAAAGTTGAGAAATGGAATATCGCAGTGACACCAAGCGACTACAATATTCATTCAATAGACAATCGTATTAATTAAAAATGTTCATACATAATATTATAAATCTCAATCACTATATAATAACTAAATAATACCAACATATACCATATTCTTTGTTATCGTCCATTCATATTGCAATTGACGCTAATAAAAGTGCCCGAATCTTTGTTGTTGAATTTGAGAATTCTATTCGATGTAGTGTCATTAGCAAATCTGAACCAACGAAAAAATTCCTCACCGCTATTCGAGATGCAGATTACGCAAAATTATATTATATACATAATAAAAGCAAATTAAATTTAAAAATATTCTAAGATTCGAAACCGAAATCATAATTACAAGATAACCATCTCAACGATCAGATCAGGACGAGTATTTCTTAATACTCCCTCCGTCTCACTCATCTTGCAACATTTGGGATTGAGTATGAAGTTTAAGATAATAATATAAAGGTATAAAGTAGTGGTGTAAATATATAAAGTAGTGGTGTAAAATAAAAGATAATCGAATCCATCTCTTTAAGATGATAGTGATTCATTCATTTTTTTTTATAAAGCATTGCAAGATGAGTGAGACGATCCGAAAAGGAAAATGTTGGGGGACGGAAGGAGTATATAAATAGTTGGATCATATGTAAGCGGACTACTTGGGAGCTATGTTGCACAGACACTCCGAAAAAACCCGTCGTACTGTGTCGGACACGTGTCGGACACGGACACGCGCCCGACACGTGTCCGACACGACAAAAATGTGTCCATAAAAAAAACGGACACGTTTCCGGACACGGCGATTTGTGTTTCCGACACGGAAGGGACACGGCGATTTGTGTGTCCGACACGGCACGGACACATTTTTTTTTTTTTTTTTTTTTTTTTTTTGATACGTGGAACCCGCAGCCGCTACCTTCGGTGCGCACTGGGTAAACCCCGCTCCTTGTGCAAGGAGTCCGCAAACCACACATGAGAGTTCAATTATCCTAAGGCTAACCATAGGTGACAGGCTCCACAAAGTTGCTTCCAGTAGAATTTGAACTCAGGACCTATCGGTCCCGGGCTTACCCACCTTCACCAACTTTGTCATCCCAAGGGGACAACGAACACGTTTTTTGATTTAGTCTTGTAGTGGACACAGTTGAATGAGTCATGTAGTTAGAAATTAGTAAAAAGTAAATAAATATAAAATTAAATAAGTAAATGGACTGTGGGACACGTATATTTAATTAGTAATAAGTAAATAAATATATAATTAAATAATTAAATATTACTTACCTTACTAATGTATTTAGATTATCTACTTATTTTAGTATTTTACATTTTAATATGATGGTTATCTACTTATGAATTATGACTATGTCGTTTGAGTTGATCATTTGAATTATGAGTTTGATATTGAAAAACTTGACTTGATCATTTTTAAATTTATATATATATATATTAATAATTTAATATTTTTTTATATCGCCTACGCCGTGTTCTAAATTTTTTGAAAAAAAATACCGCGTAAAGGTGTCCCGTCGTACCGTGTCCCGTGTCCGTGCAACCTAGCTTGGGAGTCTTGGAAGAAGTCCAAATACAATGAAGCCAATATTGGGGAAAGGGCAAATACGTCAAATGGAGAGTTTCAAGTTGTGAAGGCAAAAATCAAGTTCCCAGGTTTCGCCGGAACCCCAAACTCTCCAAAAATTACCCCATCAATCCAAAATCGAGAATATTTCTCTCTCTCGAGAATACGATCGATCTCCATTTCTACAAGAATCTCCGGGACTTCGTTTAAGCCGTAAGACCCTACGATATCCTATCAATACTCCGTTTTTTTAAGCGCTGTGTGTTGTTGATTGTATTATTTTTCAGAATTTGTTTGATTCGTTTCTATTTGCTTATTTTGTCTGTTTCTTCTGTGAGTTTTGCGTCATGGTTTTGATTTTACTTGAATTCACCTCGTATTTGTTATGTTAAGCTGTGATTTTGGATCAATTTGAGTTCTTTAGGCGCGCCCTCATTTTTTTGGTGCAATCTCTTAATAGAAGTTGCACTTAAATGAGTGTCAGTGTATTTGTTTAGTTTCTTCTAATTGGTGGTTCTGAGTGGGCTTGCATGATTCTGTTATTGGTTTGATTGGGAATTGTTTCAGCTATCATATGTACATTTATCAGTTCTGTCTGGAAATCAAGTTAAACTGTTGTAATCTTAACTGTTTAATAGGTATTGACGGCGAAAAGGAATAATTAAGTGAGGTGGCCCTTGTGGATACATGGATTTGATGATCAGCTGTGTTCCCCCCTAAAATTGGATGCAATTAAGTGAAAGGGTCTTCGACAAAGAGAGGACCCTTCATTCAGTTTGGAACAAAGCGGTTGTTTTGGACTTTTTCCCAGAGTTTAGTTGGTTCTTTATCCATACAAATGCCAGCTGTTCAGAAGCTTTATAACGCGTGTAAAGCATCGCTTACGCCTAATGGACCCATTTCAGAGGAGGGTTTAGAAAAAGTTCGCAACCTATT
This sequence comes from Lavandula angustifolia, assembly GCA_028984105.1. NCBI lineage: Eukaryota > Viridiplantae > Streptophyta > Magnoliopsida > Lamiales > Lamiaceae > Lavandula > Lavandula angustifolia. The sequence continues at coordinate 22,813,156 of CM054818.1, forward strand.
AGGTAAGAAGAGTAAAAAATCATTCTTGACCTTTGCCTTTTTGTATTCCACATGTTTTAATCATGTGTAGTGAGAATCATATATGCATTTATCTCGCATTCTGGATGGTGACACTTTGGTTCTCTTTGTGAAATTTGATGAAGTTCCTTCCTAGTTAATAATCTTGATAGAAAATACTTTCTTTTTAGAGGAAAATCGAAACATACTTCTTTATTCTCATATTACTTAATATTGTTTTGGATTTACTTTTGGACAAAAAGGGAAATAAATATATGAGCTTTGAAACTGACTTTTGTGCCATCCTCCCATGTATCTAAATTTCAGCAGTTTTGTGATGGTTTTTAATTCCTTGGAAACTCATAATGAACCTCATTGTGGTTAGGTTTTTCTTCTTGATTTCTTTTGGTGATCTTCGTTTAACCTTGGTGAAATAGAACCCATCACTTTATGCATTGCTATAGATAATCACATCTAGTAGTTCTCTTGGAGAACTATATTATTTTATGACAATAATCCTTTATTTTATTCCTCTATTCACATGCATTTTTCCAAGATACCTCATATATCACAATTGTGTAACTCAGAATGGCTTTTCCCCTAAGTGTTTTCGCATAATGCGTGGTGTTATATTGTTAATTAATCTTATAATATATGTGGTTTCTGTAATCTTTGTTTGCAATAAATTGTCTGATATTGCCGAGGTAGAATCTAATGGTTGAAGCCATTATATTGCATGTATCATTAGATTGGACCTGTGCTCCTCATGCTGGCTTTTCCAGTGGATGGAAAACATGGTATATTAAGAATAAATCAATTCCCAAGGACATCTGAAAGAATAAAATGTACTAGGACGTGGTGCAAAGTCTTCAATCTTATTTGATGGATAAGGGTTAACCTATTAGGAGAAAAAGTTAATGTTTAACAGATGAACACAACCAATTACTTGCTGGCAAATTATATTTGATTGCATCCTTGCGTGTAGGATATTTTTATGATGAATATGTGGTTGTGATATTCGCTGGTATGGCTCTCATATATTTGAATGACTACCTCATACCTTGCCAAGGTCGAAACTATTAGCAATGAGTATCTTTTCTAAGTTCAGTAACTTTTACACTGAATTAATATTTTGTTGAATGATGGGTTGGATAAAGTTATCGTAAATCTCGAGACTGTATTTAAGCTTTCTATCCATCTTTAGTACCATTACTCTTTTATTATAATCATATTTGGTCATCAGTAGTACCCTATGTTCCACTTATGGTTTCCTGCCTTACACAATTTATTGCTGGTTTTGTGGATTGGTTTTGACTGGTGGAAGGACATTAGCTTCTGAAGTTGCTTTATAGGTCAACATTCCTGCTTTATTGGTTAGTAACAACCTACATCCTTCATTGCAGAAAAAATCAAGCCTTCTGATGTTGGTCTTGAGCAAGAAGCCCAACTAGTAAGAAATTGGCAGGGTTCCCTCACAGAGCGCAATGGAGGCAAACGATCAGTCCCCACAATAAAATACCTGCATGTTCACGAGTGTGATGGCTTCTCTGTAAGTGTCTTCCTATAAAAGCTCTTTTTCCTTTCTCTTCTGGGTTCCTGTTTCCTACCTCCTTTGATTAGTTTTGGCTTCACATGAACCACAGCCTGTATGATAAGATTGTATACATCTTAAGAATTCTGAATCCTTAATCATCGAAGTATTAAATTTCTCTTTTTGGCAGATGGGTATATTTGTTATGCCACCTTCCTCAGTCATCCCTCTTCATAATCATCCTGGGATGACAGTGCTGAGTAAGCTTCTGTACGGTTCGTATCATGTAAAATCGTACGATTGGATCAACATTCCCGGGCCTTCTGATCCATCTCAAGGTTGAGTAATTGTATTCATACATCTTACTGTTGGGTTCTGCTTTCTTATTGGTCGTCTATGTTTTTATTGAAACCTCAATCATGTATGTATTTTACAATTTTAGTGGACTAGGAATGTTCTTAAAGATGATTTGTTTACTCTCAGGTGCAAGGCCTGCAAAGATTGTGAGAGATTGTGACATGACAGCTCCATGTGAAACAACAATTCTTTATCCAACTAGTGGTGGTAACATCCATTGCTTCAAAGCTATCACTCCTTGCGCTATCTTAGACATCCTTTCTCCACCCTACTCCTCTGAAGACGGACGCCATTGCGATTATTACCGAAGGTCCCTTGCCCCAGATCTACCTGGTAAAAAAAAACTCACCTTAATAGAAAACATCTACATTTGTATATGCTAGAATAAAACATTGTCAAGTCCTAGAATTTCTTCATTTGGTTATCTTAAAGTCTTAGTTTTTAATGAAGGTACGATTGAGGTGGACGGAGAAACTATATCCAAAATTACTTGGTTAGAAGAGTCTCAGCCTTCAGATGACTTTGTGATAAGGAGAGGGAAGTACAAAGGCCGGGTGCTTAAAACTTGAAGAGGAATTTTTTGATGTCATACATTCAATTTCTATAAGATCTCAAGAGTCAATATTGTCTCTTAATTTACCTCAATATTAGTATCTTTTTAACTGTTTATGACAATAATTTTCCTTTAGCAGAAATTAGACTAAGAAGGTGTACATAATTGGGCTATTATATATTATTTCTTTGAGACATGGCTGTCAATTGTGGTGATTGGAATACAGGTAGACAATACAAACAATCCTCAAAGGAAAATGATTTCTCCTTGCTACAAAAAGTGTGAAATGAAATCCTAGAGAGTTAGTTACCTTAGAGATGTGCAAGTTATTACACGTGCACCTTTGACACTTTATCATTAGCTTCCCATATCAGTTCTCCATCAGTACTTGTTGCTGAACCGAGACATGGATACCGATCTCAACGCCTTCTTTGATGAGACGGTACGAGAAAGCCAAGAATCTGATGGAGATTCAGGTAATGGTGGAGGAACAACACTAGCATTTCCAAGAGTTGCTGCTCTTAGTAACTGCTGTTTTGCATTCTTAGCTGCTTCCTTTACTCTTACTATATCTTCTTCACTGCTGGAATCTTGGTCTGAATCTTCTCTCATGCTCATCTCATCACATGTCTTGATATTGTCCCTCTCACTATCATGTTCCACCTTTTTTACAGCATCAGCAGAGATTGTTTTCTCAGCACAGTCCAACCACTTTAGCACACCTTCATCAGCCAACAGTTCTTGCAGTGTTTTGAAGCTCTTTCTGCATGAAGGGTGTTTCTTAACCACTTCAAGAAATAATGGCTTGTTCAAACTGTTATTCTCCTCTTTGCTTGTACAGTTTTTGTCAAGATTCTCTCTATCAGGACTAGATAGTGAAGAAGTCCCAGAGAACATTCTGCTAGCAGGAAATGTCATCACCCGGTTCATCACGCTCGTTGCAGGATTCACATTGCAGACCGAGGTTTTCATGAAGGACCGGGGAAGTGAGCAGCAAATATTGATCACATTCTCGTGGTGATGATCACTCCCTTCTTTCTCTTCCTTGTGCTGAAAAAGACATGACTTGTCAAAATTAGGCTTGCAGTGGAGCAGGACAGGCTTGTCTTGATTCACTACTTTCCTCCTCTGTTCTCCCTTTCTTTCTTCCCTTTTAGCAGCAAAGTATTCAGAAAAAACTGGTAGATCGATAGGCTTAGAAGCATTGGCTGCTTCGTTAGAATCCTCAGAATCAGAACTCATACTCTGTTCTGACGTCTTTTTACTACTTACTGGATGAGAGTGTGGCTGATCAGCCTTGGAATCTCTACACTGAGCTAGTATCTCTTCCTTAGGGGTACCCGGGCTCCGTTCCCATATGAAAGGTACAGAGCCCGGGTTCCTAACAGGCCAGAATTTGGTCCTGATCTCTGAAAAGGAGCATCATTTCCAGTTTTCCTTTGATCAACCATCTTTGAGGGGAAGTTTCTTCTCACTGATAGAATTGGTTGATTGAAATTGAGCTTCTTCTCCACCATATTTACCAAAACCCTAAAAATAAAAATAAAAAATATTTTTTTTCATAGTATTCGAAATAAAATAAATGATAGCGAATGCTATGCGATATGAGAATAATACCTAAGAGAACTAAGTATGAATAATTGAATAGGAAGTATAAAGTCTAAACAACTATAGTCTACATTTCTAGACTACCAAAGTCTAAACAAATAAGGGCTCATAATAGTACTATTGAACTAAGAATAAATACTTCTAGTAGGATAAGTAGACTTCTACTTTCTTCTAGAATAAACTTTTGACTTTTCATTTATGATACTTTACATAAAACTAATAACTTTTTTAATCTCCGTATCGAAAATAAACAGAGAGAGTACCAATAATCCCACAAAATTCCTCATTCATCAGGTCATGTATACATATCTAATGAGAACAATCTGTGTATATTTGAAACTAAAGAAGTAATATCTGCATTCTTCAAAAGAGAAAACTCATAAAACAAAAACCATGTTATGTTTCATTTACATTTTCAGATCAGCATGCAACATTGGAGAGAGAGAGAGAGAGAGAGAGAGAGAGAGAAGCAACCAAAATCTTGAAAAGAAAAGGCTGTACCTTTTTCTCTGAGATGTTGAAACTTGGTTGAATTCTTCGATAACAAATATGTCACACTCACAGTCATCCCAAATGTATTTATAGAGAGGGAAGAAAGGAGAGAGAGTAGACGAGTTTGCACGTTTCTGCAAAGATTTCAATTTTCAATTGGTTTACATCATTTATCAACGTGGAGACAAAGAGAAGAAGCTTATACCTTGTGTAAAATGGAGAGAAAAATTACTATTATGGATGCATATCTTCATTTAATTATCAGAATCTATACTTTCCTTTACTAACCTCGTGTGTGCGTTGCACCTGAGGATCATTTATTCGTACTATTATTTTCTTGTAGATCGTATATACTATGTATATATTCTATTATCTAATGAGTACTAAAATAGGTATATAGCATGAGTAAGATTTAAGGCATCGCATGGACTATAAATCTTGGAGTTTGGAGAAAGGAATTAAGACCATTGAATTAAATTGTTATATAACTCTTGCTAATTTCTATTTGTTATTTTGTTTATATCGAAATGATTAGTAATTCAATATCCAATCAAAGTGTTGCTCAACCCAACAAGGAGGTACAAATTATTGATCGTACCGAAAAAATTATATAGGATAAATTCGACTTCTTTAAAATAAAGTTGCAAAACTCCATCAAGTTCTTGGATAACAAGCCTAAAGGTTTTTTTATTGATGATAGTGACAATATTGGGTTAGGGGTGAAATGCCACTCGAACCCAGAGCTAGCTGGTTCTCCCCGAAATTTAGTCAAGTAGAGCGCACTAAGTTCAATTATTTTATTTCTAGCAAACAACAAAACTAGTTAGCTTATCCAAATCTTCATATTCATCTAAAGATATATCTTTCACTAAAATAGTTATATGACTTCGCCAAATACGAATACGCCCCCATGGGCTTTGGCAATATTGTTAATCAATTCCATAATGATCACACCTAATAAGAAAAAGTATTTTGTTTTGGTTCGTCCTATCGTCATATATGAAATAACAATCTTTACATGGAAATGAAAGAATCTAAAGTGATTAATGAAGAAAATATTGCAGAATCAAAAGTGGCATTAGATAATCCATTTTTGTTAATGCGAATCTATCTTGTTACACAATTTAGTCTTATTTATACATGAAATATAATATGATATGAACTGACAAAATTAATAAACTATATATATGTTTATTTCCCTTTAAAACTAGACAAGAGACTAATTAGACTAGACTTTTTATTTTTATTTTTTAGGGTAAAGGAGATTGCTTCGAAGTTAATTTTGTTATCCCTTATTTGACTAAACCTAGTTTAGTTTATAATAATATTATATTATACTCCCTTCGTCCCACTATTTATGTCTGAGCACGGTAATTAAGATAGTGAAAGTAAAGGTGTAAAGTTGTGGTGTAAAAATATAAAGGGGTGGAGTCCACTTGCTTAGATTGATTGTGGTCCACTCGTTTATTTCCTTATTTGGTATGAGACATAAATAAAGGGACAACCAAAAAAGGCAAGTGGAACATTAATAATGGGACGGAGGGAGTATTTTTTAGTCTATAAATAATTTTTTTATTATATGAAATCCCTATAAATTAGTGAATTAGTGTAAATAAAACAATTAATTTATTTATAAAAATTGTGAAAATATATTCAATTTTCCGTACTCTAGTAACCCGAAAGCTGCTTCTCAAAAAAGAAGAACCCGAAAACGATTCTGACCCGGAAAAACAATTATCGTTGAACAGAACAAAACCCCGCCCCTCTCAGTATATAAATTTGAGCATTTCACTCTTACCTCGTTTACATCCTTTTCCTCTCTAGTTTTCTCGCAGTACTTCACACAGATTGCACTGAGAAATTTTCCTTTTTCGTTTGGACTGGAGGAGATGGAATAAGTTGTTTGATCAGTTGATGGATTCCAATGTGAGTTGAATTTTGTGCGAAGATCTGCTGGCGGTTAGTTATTCAATCACACCATTGTTTCTTTGGTTTTTATTTGAGTTATGATTGTTTCTTTTGTGTTGTTCGAACTCCGAGTACGGAACTGTATGTGTTAATTCTCACACTGAAGTGATCGAAGGACTCGTGTATGCGGAAAGAGGAGGACATGTGATTTTTCAAGTGCTTAAGAATTTGTTGTAGGTTTAGATCTAGGAAATAGATTTTAGTAGCTGTATCATTGTGATTTTGAGTATGTGTGGTGTCAGAGGTGTGCGGTTGGAAATTTTGATGGTTATTATATGTTGAATGCTGCTGCTGCGACCTGTGTATACTGTTTATTATAGGCTGTGCATGAAATCAAGTTGCTAGGAGAGGAACCGGATGCCTAATAATAATGTACTTTTGCTTGCTTCATGAGCTCTTACAGGTCCTGAATGTAATAGACAAGACATACACTTCTGTTCTTCTTGAGGATTGCACTATGAAATTCACAAAGAGTTAAATACTAGTTTTTCATCTAGAAGTTGAGTTTCATCATGTTGAGATCTGATTTTGTTTGGATGTGAGAGGGGATATAACCATAAGTGTTAAATATCAACCACTGTTTCCGAAGTCCTGATGTTGAAAATGTGGATGCAATAAGATAAAAAAATGAGTCAGATCTAAGATGTGGATTGTATGGAGATAAGGCAGATGTGAATGATAGACTTAGTATTTATGGTGAACATATAAGAAAATAATGTTTGAGAAGTCCGATACTTTTGGAATCTTATTTTTTCGTTTGATGGAGTTCTGTTGCTTACAGAATTCTTAAAGTCCTCTTGGCTGCAATAAGTTGGTTTTCAGTACATTAATGGTATCTGCTAGTTAGGATTATTTTAAGATAGTACTATGCACCTCTTCTCCTTCGGACCTTGTCTTCTTTAGGGCATCTAATTTGGTAGCAGCATGAAGGTACACATTATAAAGCATAATGAGGTTCTACATGTTGCTATAATAATTTTGAATGTCGCTATAATACACATCCTGTTCTGATTGTATTGTTCCTTTACATTTTCTTATATTTAATTTATTTAGGTTATTCTAAAGGAGGATAAGGTCTTTGAACATTTATTTGTGGCTTCTGTTTCAGCTATCTGCTATCCTCTTCTGTGTGTTCGCTGATGTTTGACTAGTAAATGTAGTCGGTGGACTTTAGTAGTTACTCCACTATTTGTCACTTTGTATCAATAGTTGATCGATTTTGGATTTAGATTAGATAATATTTGCATGTATGATTTATGTTCTCTTTGTTCAATTTTCTCCAATTTTCAGGCCATATGGCCGTTGGGAGCTGAGAGAGTTGATGCAGCAAATTCTGTTTCTTTGTGGAGCTATACAACCAAGAATATTTTTAAAGAGTAAAAAGGAGTACTTTGATGATATTGCATTTCATGATATTTCGACATGGAAAATACACAAGATGATACTGAGTCTTCACAGCATATGTCCCCTGGTTCTATCAGAAAGTCTGAATCTGTCTCCTTGGATTCTAAGGCCAGCAATATGAGAAACAAAGAACATATTGATGAGGACAAGTATGATACTCCCTCATGCATTTCAGCATCGCAGATTCTTTGGAGCACGGGGATCCTTTCTGAACCAATCCAAAACAGTTTCTACTATGTTGTTCCTGTAAGGACTCTGACTAATCTCATGTTTTGAATTATATATTTCTAATTTATTTCCTTATTTCATGTCTTTTGGCCTCAATTTAATATGCTCCATAATTGGCGGGAAGTAATATTTACTTGCCTTGTGGAGAGATAAGTTATCCTACTCAATCTTGATGCTCTTTTAAAAACCTGGATCCGTATTCTGCATGCATTAAACATTGCAGACATTCCGTAGGCGTTTTTTCTTTTTGCAATCCATGGTGGTTTCAGTTTCTCCTTAGATAAACAAATGGATATTCTTCATTACATCCTTGTTGCTAGAATGCAATGCATTTACATATTTGAACTGTTGGCCGTTCACTTCTCTTAGTTGTTGTCCTCATAGCTACCGTGCTTATGGCTTTTTTTTAAGAAAAAAATCTTATTATGCTATTTTTGGCAGGATAAAAAGCTCAAAGAGCTATACAAAGATTTACCTACTATAGAGGATCTTCGTGCATTGGAGACTAGTGGTGTGAAAGTTGAAGTGATTTCTGTTGATGCTGAGAAAGATAAGAAGCTTTCTGCGCTAAAGCAATATGTTGTAACACTCGTCAAGGGTTTAAACACAAATACTGCAGCTACGATAAAAAAGATTGCTAGACTTGTGAGGGTTTTCCTCTTAAATTTGAATATAATTTGAATTTAAGTGATAGTATGCTACTCTTTGGGGCTTTAGATTCTTGTTGTTTTGTAGTCAACTTATTACTACTCTGATACTGCCCTGGTTCTCTCTGCACCAGAGTTTAATTCAATCGAATTGCTTCTGAAATTCATGGAAAGCAGACTATTGCGCCTGTCCTTTTTGTTGCCATTCAGGAATGATTTTGTCTTATTATGGAGCTTTACATGTCCTATGACTTGCCATGAGACGCGTAATGCATACTGTTGTATGGCATAGAAATGATTGATGACTGATCTTCTCATTCTTCTTTCTCTTATTTGATGTCTGAAATTTTCGCTGGCTTATTTCTACCTTAATCCATATCCAGTCGATTCTTCATGTCTCAACATCATATTAATGTTCATTTGTCCCTCAACATTCTCATTCGAAACTGTGATTAGAGATTATTGACCGGACCCAACATCATTTGTAGGTTTCCGACGTCCACAAACGACCAAACGTGGAGCTAAGCCCCAAGAAAGCTGCTCAGAATGCAGCCTTGCATTTATCTGAAAGTGGAGGTATTCGGTTGCTGGGGCGAATAAAACATGGTTCTTGCAGACCTCGAGCAATATTGTTTAAGGTTCTTGCAGATGCTGTAGGACTTGAATGTATGCTAGTGGCGGTAAGATTTGTCTGTTATTATTTGTGCATAGGGTTGTCTTATTGCTGTACCTTTGAGTTGGAATCATAGTTAAGAGTCAGGATCTGAAGAACTTCAAAACTTATCTACTATTTGTCTCATTCTTCCTCATGGTTTTGCCTTGTCAGGGGTTACCTATGGAAGGAAACTTGGAGTGTGTAGACTCACACAAGCACATGTCTGTCTTAGTTATACAAAACTCTATGGAGTTGCTAGTGGATCTGTTGCAGTCTCCTGGGCAACTGATTCCTCATTCTCCTAAGGCTATCTTCATGTCTCACATATCTGCTGCAGGAGAGAGTTACTGTGCAGAATATGATTCTTGTGATTCACCGATGCAACAGAACAGCCCTCTCTATGGGGTTTCCCAGAGAGTTAAAGCTGAGAGGTTAGCAAAATTGTCATTTTCACTCTTGTGCGATATATTGATCGATTCTATTAGTAATTCTAAACTCAACTGAGCATAGATAATATTGCTTTTTCACATTGGTTGGGGGTTTGCCGTCTTTGGAAAAGAGAAACTTGTTTTAATGATGTCTGCATCATACATTGCTATAGCTAATTGATTTACCCTCTGCAGTGCTGAGAAAGTAGGTGGTCTGCTACAGGGTAGACGAGAAGCATCTTCAGATGCAGGAAGCCTTACGTTAAAGGATATGGTGTGGCAATCAAATCCTGTTCATAGAAGAATTAGGTACTATAATAGTAAAGATTTCAACCTTTGCTTCATTAAGAGGTTCTAGTTTTGTTTACGAGCTTTCAAGAATGAAGGACAATATCCATAGCTTTGACATTATTGTTGTTTGCATGTTTTTTGTTCACAGCTTGATCCTTCTTTACCTGAACAGTTTGTCAAAAAAACCTAGTTAAAGAAAAGATTCTTTAGATGAATCCAAGTAATAATAAAAATTCTCAATGATTTTCTATTTTTTCTTAGCCATGTCGTCCAACATATATGAGTCTGCACTTTATCTTTATTCGTGCAGTCTCTAACGGTAAACTCTCCTTTAGCAGTTTAGGCTGCTTCATGTTGTTTGAGCTTCTTGATTTAAAACTGTTCTGCAGGTCAGAAGATACATCCATGTCTAATAAGCAAAGATTAAGAAGAAGTATGAGTATGTCTCCTAAGATTGGTGATGAGATCGTAAGGTTAATATTGACTTTTGTATGACTAGATTATATTCAACATTGTCATCACTGAATATATCTTGTAAAGTACCACCAACAGAGTTCTTGCGAGGTAACTATACATGCCAAAAAGTTTCTTAGGACTTACTTCTTTTTGTTTTGCTTTCAAATCAAATATTCTAGATTACACTAGGGATGTGCGAGCAATGAATCAATCTCTGAAGCCAGATCACATTTCACAAGAACATGGAGCGAGTGGCTTAAAGGCCAAGCATAGCATAGATCAAACAAAAGATGTATGTTTTAAGCTGTGTGCTGCTTTCTTCAACTTTCTCCGTTTGTCTCTAATATTTTATATAGTTATTTTACTTTGTTGATTTGAAGGTTTTTTTAAGGATGTTTTTCTGCTTTAGGTCCACCTGTATTGTGGTGTCCAAGTTGCATGCATTTCTCACTTTTCAAGAAGGTTGCATACATGCTTTAAGCTGTGATTACATTTGCTATCTACATCTTTGTCCTTCTGTTATTAAATTGCTATATAGTTATTCTGCTTTGTTGATTGGAAGTGTTTTTAAGGATGTTTTTCACTCCGTTACACCCACGCATTTCTAGATATTTCCAGAGAGATTGTGACCCCTCATTTTCTCTTTTCTGGGTGGATTGGCCTCTGCAATTTCTAAATCTAGTATGACCTTCATTTAGTCAGTCAATTAGGTAGCTATCAACTGCACTCGATTTTTTACTGAACATCTATCTGCGATACTACCTTTTCGAGTTACCTTGAGAATATAAACTAAAAAAGGACTTAACAGGATTTCTCTTGTCTTTAATATGTTAAGCCTCTAATTCATCTAATTTGTTGTTTGAATTGATTTTCGTAGTTGGTGGGTTCAATATGCTTTGTCACTTTGTATGTTATTATAACTCAGTTGCCATTAAGAACATACACATTCTTCAATAGAGCTCTGTCTCGATAGTTATAAAAACTAATGCTTGTTTTTCATGCTTGATTGAGGTGTCCTTACTTTCATCTCCTCAACGGGAGGTCAAGAACCGCTATCAAGATGGAACAAAGTTCTCGGGTTTCCGGTGATGAGCCTCTCGCTTCCATTTGAAGAATGGAATATTGATTTCTCAGAATTGGCTGTTGGCAATCGCGTTGGGGTAGGTAAGAACCATACTTCTACTACTACCCTAATAGAGTACCAGGTTCAATTCAACTATATGAAATTGGTTAGCCAATGATAGGTAACTGCAATTTTCTCTTATGAGTTATTGTTGGTCCGAGACGAGCGTCGAGTGTAGAGAGGAGGGGGGGGTAAATACACTCGAGCACGCTCTTTTTCTCAAACCGAAGGGCGAACTGAGCCTTTTTGGTTCGACCGATGAACAGTGCCAAGTAAGAACCTTCGATCTCGGGTCGAGTGAAGTTAACTATCGAGCTCTCCTACCGACTTTGTCGGGCCGTTGAGACTCGATCGAAAACCTTAGTGCGGAATAGTGTGGGGCCCGGAGATTCGTCTCAGTTTGAAAACGTGATTTTCACAAGTAGTTTTGGCTAGTGCGCTTTTAAAAATACGTTTTATGCAAGGATATGATTTTGTAATCAGTTTGTATGCGATGCAATAAAACAGTAAATAACACAAGCAATTTTTAACGTGGTTCGGATACGCAAGATCCTACATCCACGGTCCTGCTGAACAGGAGGTCTTGTTGATTTATCTGAGCAAGCCTCAGCAAGGAATCTGTGCACTGGACAGACCCTTCTAAGTTATAGTCCTTAGCGACTTTACAAATCAAACCGAGGTTTGAAGGGGAGGGGATAATCTCCAACTAGGAAGGAGTTCTTACAATAAGAACAATCACTAAATGTGAACTCCTTCGAATTTCTAAGCTATAGATTTGGCAATGAGCTTAGCTAGAGAAGAGAGAAGAACTAATGATATTCTATTAAGCAAGTTCTTCACTGGATTGATCTTGAATGCGCTAGAGTTGTTTGAAAGCTTGAGCGTTTTCCCTTGATATCCCATGCGTGGAGCTCGGATTTTCTTCTCTATTTATAATCGTGAAACAGGCATATGTCCGTTGGAGACGACGATGCCACGTGTCACAACCTTCCAAAGAAAACGGCCATAAATTCGAATTGTTGCAGCAAAGTTGTTGATACTGTACATGAGAACAACTTTAGTTGGTCAGAGCATATATCGCGTTGACGGCTTCTCATTGGTCGAGGTTTGTGGTAGATGAGATTGTCTCAGACATCGGAGTTGACTCTCCCTAATCCTCGTATGGTCTTCTGCTGACTTTCGAAAAGACTTTAACAGCTGGGTCGTTTCCTGTCGGATACAGTAGATTTGAAGCAGTCTCTGTGTTCTTCGTCTGAGTCGGCTGACAAGAGATATTCTCTTGAGTGTGGTCAGCTGATGACTGCGATGGTACTGAGCTTGCATAGAGTTCTTTCGCCGATGTACGTCGGCCGATGAGATGTCTTCTACTGAGGCGAAGATCAGCTGATGACTCAAGAACGCATGCTCTTACACTGATGACGTGGGGTTCTGGAAAGTAACTTCGACAGAAGATCAATCCAACATTTTACTCCGTACAAGACATAGACACAAGGATAAACAAAACAAAAACAGTCTAGCCTATACATCAGTTAATCCTATCAAGACACTACACTACTGATATCAGTTGGGTTTTGGGATCTTCAATTCCATAATACTATTACGATTTCCCCCAATATTATTTTAACCCACTAACTGCTGAGTATCATCTACTGACTCATAACCCAACAGTTATGACTGATTATTTAGCTCCCTGAATATCAAGAAAGAAGATGAGCACGGGAGATGGTTTGGCTCTGAACTTGTAATGACATCTTGATGTTTCATGTGTGATCTGCTCATAGAAATTGCTACTACTGATTGAGTTGTAGCTAATGTTTGATTTTCCTCACAGAATTCATTTAGTTCTTTGACTAACGAAGACCTCATTACCAGGGTCCTCTGGGGAAGTTTTCTCTGGCGTTTGGAACGGAACAGAGGTTGCTATCAAAGTGTTTCTGGAGCAAGATCTCACTGCTGAAGACCTGAAGGATTTTCATAATGAAATATCCATCCTCAGGTGTGAACTATGGTATTCAGTCTTTTGCTGGAATCCAGTTTTTCTGAGATATCATTCTAACTCGGAAATTTTCATCTGGTTTTTCTTGTTCCAGTCACCTCCGCCACCCAAATGGTACTTCTCTCTTAACACCCTTGAACTTGTTGAGTTGATGATTGGAACCACATTTTTAGGCAATTTTAGTTATGTCGAATTACATATTAAAATAGGTACTTTAGGATAAACCTTTCACACTAGTCCAAAGCAATAAAGATATCAGTTTACATTGAGCGTCATAGGTAAACCATAACTATCAAAACAAAGTTTGTCGTAAGTTGTCAGACAGAGCAAGTCTAGTGCTTTCAGATCTGCTGCTCAATTTTAGTGTTTCCTCTCAAATGCTCCTATACTCATCAAGTGATTATGTAATTGTTGAAGTTGATTTTCTTCATCATGCTATGTTCCAACTATGGGAAACAACAATTTGTAGTGGCATTACCATTAGTTGGTAGTTGAACTTCAGGTAGCTACTAGCTTTGGGATTCCATGGTGTTTAAGACATTTAGAAAACTTCAATTTATAGATATGGCATGGAAGTCCTCGCATTTGAAAATTGTTAAATAGCATTCCTAGATCATACAGTATATTATATCTATGCCTCCATTGTGCATCTCAACGTCAAATTCATGCAGTTTCATCTTTGTTGTTCCGCAGTCATTCTATTTCTTGGTGCTTGCTTGAAGCCTCCACAATTGTCAATGATCACAGAGTACATGGAAATGGGTTCCCTCTATTACCTGTTCCACGTAAGTGGTCAGAAACATAAATTCAGCTGGCGAAGGAGAAACAAGATGCTACGCAATATATGCCAGTAGGTTGAAAGTTGAAACTTCGTAATACATTCACTCTTACTCGTTTTTATGAGGATCTATCTGAAGTAACTCTTTGGCAACTCAGAGGGCTTATGTACATACACCGAATGAAGACAATCCACCGCGATCTCAAAAGTGCCAATTGCCTCGTGAGCAAGTATCGGACAGTGAAGATCTGCGACTTCAGCCTCTCCAAATTCATTAAGGATGGACCCGTAACTGACTCCCCATCAGCTGGCACGCCAGAATATATGGCTCCTGAGGTCATGCGCGGTGAGCCTTTCACAGAGAAATCCTACATCTTCAGCCTCGGTATTGTAATATGGGAGCTCTACACTCTCAATAAGCCATGGGATGGTACTCCACCCGAGCGGGTACATATCATATATGTCTAACTCCTTTTGCTTGACTCTGTTTTTCATTTCCATTGTTTTTATACACTTCTGTCCAATTTAGGTTGTTGATAACGCTGCAAACAAAGGTTTGCGGCTGGAGCTACCTGCAGGGCCTGTGGGCGGACTAATTGCAGGTGAGAGCTAAACTTTGTTTTTGCAATTTGCTTACGTGAAAATCTGAGTTTGTGTTTGTTTAATTTCTTGGTTGCAGATTGTTGGGCAGAACCCCAGGCTCGCCCTACTTGTGAGGAAATAATGACACGCTTGCTATTACTACGAGATCAGTAGATACTCATATTTCCTTGTATAGAAAAAATCCATTCCGGCTAGCCTGTTTTGAGCTTCCATCCGAGGTATCAGTTTCCTTTTACCAAAGACCAAACCATTTTTGTTCTATGAAACAGTAAACTCTTACATTCAAGAAGCAGATTCTGGCAAAGTATGTTATACATATTACATGCGTGACATGACGGTATTTCTCATTATTTCTCAATGAGTTTTAAATTAGAAAAACAAAATTACAAAATCAGTACAGGAAACTCAAGCATTTATCAATCAGCAATCCGGCGGCGATTAAGAGCAGCCTCGAAGCGGCTACACGAATCCGCCCTCATCTCAGTACTCATATCATTCTCCGGCGCCGGATAGTAATCCTCCCTCAGCTGAACATCTCGTAAGTCAGGTATTTTGGGTAGAAACATCATGAAATGCTCGTGCGCCGTCCCATGGATAAACAGTTTCCTCAAACCAAAACACTCCTGCAGCAATCCCGCCGCCGGAAGTGAAAGGCTCCTTTGGTTACAATCCCGGTCCTGCGGCGGCCAGTAGTCGAGCTCCGTCAGGCTCAAGTGCCCGATCCCTATTAGATAGAACCGCTCCCAGAGACTCAAATCCATCGAACCAGATGGGGCCGTGTGGGCGTACCCGATCGTGTCTCCGCAGTCCAAATGCATCTTGGTTAGCTTCACATGGTTCATAAGAATGCTTAATCCGAACTCACGCTGGGAAGGCTTTGGTAGTTCTCTACTATCTCCTTCAACCTTGATCCGAATCTCCTCCAAATTCGGACAGTAATCGAGTCCTGCTGATTTTAGAGGAGTCAGAAGTTGCCCAACCGGAATCCAGAAAGAAAGGTACTGTAATTTCTCCCATGTCCTCACGTTATACCCTTCCTCTTCCCCTTCCCCTTCCCCATTCTCATACCAATTGCTATTCAAATCAAATTCTAGGTTTAAATCATACTTGCACCTCTTGCTCGTCCTTCCCCAGCCACGATCATCCTCGTCATTATTCTGATCCGAACAATTGAGATCGAAATCATCGAGATTCTCAGCCGGATTCCATACACAATCAATGTGAAGCCTCTCTAACCGATCTTGAATCGGTTCTAACGCCTTCAAGCAATGGCGGGCGCCGAGGTTTTTGCAGCAAGAGATTCTCACATCGACTAATGTTCTCCGGAGCAACGAAGCTAAAGTCCTCATCCCTCTCACCGTTATCTCTCTACAACCATGAACTTCAAACACGGCTAATCTACAGCAGCCTCTACCTATCCCGATCAACCCCATGTCGTTGAGATCGCCGACGTTCCGAATTGAGAGCGACTTCAGCCCTTGGCACAAAGCGACGCCGTCTAGCTTCGACTCGATCGGGATCGAGATTCCGTGGAAGTTGCCGAGCTTCAGTGATTTCAGTTTAGGGCATCGAGAGCTGAGAGCCTCCAAAGCTGCGCCGCTATCTCGGACATTGTTACCGATTTCCAGAACTAATTCCTCCAGCAGCGGGAGGCTGGAGAAGAACTCGATCAGAGTGGCGACATTGATCCGAGCGTCCTCCGCCGTGAATCCGTCGTGGTCGGGGTCTCCCCGCGCGTTGATCAACGCGCACGTGTCGGCTAGATGAAGAATCCCTAATTTTGGACAGTTTAGGGAAATTGAAACCAGCGCTTCGTCTCCGACGAATCCGATGTACCGCGGGTCGAATCTGCAGGCGGCTTTGAATTCAATCAAATTAGGGCAGTATCTGGTGATGAGCGTAATCTCCTCGGATTTGAAACCCTCGGAGAAGGAGGGATTCAAAATATCCAGACGAGTGAGATTCGAAGCGACGGAAGGGTAGGATTCGAGCGCGGGAGGGATGTCTTCCGTCCAGCAGTAGAAGGACGAGAGATCGACGGATTCGAGGCGTCGGCACTCGGAGAAGAGGATCTTCAGCTCGTCGCCGGCGGCGGCGACGTGCGGACGCTGGTGCCAACGCACGAGCTTAAGGTGTTTGATGTTTTGCCACTGAGAAGCTACGAGCTGGATAGTGGGGAGATTTCTGGCGTAGAGAGTGATTGATGAGAGAGAAGGGAAGGCTTGCCGGAGAAGAAGGGCGATGAAGTCGGGGTCGGAGGCGGAGGCGGAGGCGAGGGGGTGGCCCCACGGGGAGAGGAGGGATAAGTCGAGGTCGGAGATGGCGGGGAAGCAACGGGGGACGAAATAGAGGTCGCGAAGGTTGCCGCGGAGGGTGAGGGCGGCGCGTGTGGCGCGCTCGAGTTTGTACCACTTCTGGCAGACGAGGGAGGCGCAGTTGCGGGTCCGGATGTCCGTCACGGCGGCGATTATGTTGGAGAGGATCACGTCCGGGAGGTCGCTGATGGTGGTCTCGGCGGCTGCCATGCGGAGGAGGTAATCTATTGTCTGTATTTTCGCTTGTTTTTTGTCGACGGTGAGTGTGTGTGTGATTTTTTCAACTTAACCTCTCTTTTAGTAGTACTTATCTCCTCTGCCTTTCTTTCTTTGTTTTTTCTTTTGTTTTCAAGATATTTTTAGGAAACATTTAAAAATAAACAAAAATAGTGTACCGGTTTATGTGATGTGACTAGGTTGGAGAATTAAATAAAGGGATTTATTGGCAACTAATGAAAATTTTAAATGTGGTTCTTATATGATTTTTTATTCATGATTAGTTCGTGTGATTTTATGAATAATAAATTGTGAATTTATCTTACTACATGAAAATGTTTTTAGTGTAGAATGCAAAACATATTAATCTCGTCTAAATGGTGAGTTGATGAGACTATGGGATCTACCATACTAATTACTAATCCATTCTAGGTAGCATTATTGAATTTGTGATCATTACTGATTTGGTTTTGCTACTTTGCATTCTTCTAAACATTAATTACATAGTATGTAGAAGGTTGTTAAATAGTACTCTATTTTTTTCTTTTTAATTTGCTATAATAATATTATCTTGAAATTGTAAATTTGATCTCTTTTTCTTACGAAAATAAAAGATTAAATAAATATTAAAATAAAATATGAATAACATAAATATTCAGATGTATCACATTGGGATATTTTAATATTAGTATGTGGTATATATAATCTATTTTTTAATTACAAATATTATATATTAATATTTTTATAACATGGTACACATAAATATATTCGAACATACTACGCCGAAATCGCTCCGGATAAGTAATGGTCACATCGATAAAGCATCTATTGTAAGATTACTCTCTTTGGAGTGGGGAAACGTGTATCATCTTTGATACGGTGGCGATTTACCCTCTTTATGACAGTTGTATTGTCCATTATTATAATACTAGGCATTCAATACAGTTAAACATCAATAAAATACTTCCTCCGTTCCACTTCATTACCACTTTATTTTCTAAGACGTTAGACAAGAAAGCTTATTTGTTTGTGTAAAATAGATAAGTAGTTGGATCCACTTGAATATATTAAAGTATTATTTTAAGTTAAAAAGGGAAAGTGGACTAATGGAGTGGAACGACCCAAAAAGGACAAATGGACTAATGGAGTGAAACAGAGGGAGTAATAATTTTGGGATCGAGAAAAAATATTCATTTATTATTTTATCGAATATTTTTTTAGTTCATTAATCCATATTGAAACCGGAATAAATTATTATCTTAACTAGATTATTATTTTATCAAAATTTAATTGTATTTCCTATTATGACGATATTGCCTAATATAAGTATTCTCTTCACTCAACATTTGTTCACTAATTTGTTTAGGAAAATATGCAAATATATATAAATTTAGTATCAATTTACAAACTAATTTTAGCAATTTATTTGATGCATTATTGTTCTTGACAAAAATATCCTTTATCTTAATAAACTTGCCCAAGGCATACATTCAATTTAACCTAAAAGTGAAACAATACAAAACCATAATACATATTAATTTTAGGTTAAATTATGTGCACATCAATGAAATTTATTATAATAGGGTGATCGGAATTTTATTTTCTAAACACATGAACGAGGTTTATTAGTGGGTAATCTGACTTTTATTTTAAGACTTATTTTTGTTCATTAACAAAAAAAAATTCTTAAATAATTATTTGAAAATTTAGTTGCCTTGCACATGGACATGCAATGAAAATGTACAAATGCTAATGCATCCAACAAAAAAAACAAAATAAGGAAAGTGTAATAATTAAAAAAAAGAGAGGATCGATCTCAGCTTCTGATCGATGTATCTGAATGAGACAGAAGTGAATCATCTGTGTAAGTTAAAACAACTGCAGCTGAGAATAAACTAAACACAAATATGTTGATAGAAATTGATTAATAAAACTTTTTGTTAAAGAAGAATGAAAGGATTTTTATTTTTATTTTAATAGTATTTTTTTAATGAAGTTCTGGATACATCGACTTGGCCCACGTGACATGATGCATGTGGCAGAGCTTATTGAAATCTGCAGATTGGAGTTCTTATCAAAACTTTGAAATGGTAGGAAGAGAGAGAGAGAGAGAGTTTTCTTTTCTTTGATATGTTATCATATTTTTCAAAATAAATAGTTTGAAAAATAATAAATACAGAAGAAATTGAATTAAGAAATACCAAAAATCTAAATAGTAGTAGTAAATTCCAAAGATGAATAAATGTGCATCAAAGTTAGATGAATGCATTAAATTTTATAGTTGGGATGGATGAGGGCTTCTCAGCCACATGCACCTCCCAAATAATGATGGCCTCTGCTTCCCATCGAAATAGTGTGGGGAGCGATCTACAATTTAAAATTAATAGTTCGAAGTAATTTAGGAACTAATTCTTTTCTATTTGTAATTTCAAAAATTAAAAGAAATGAAAATTATAATTTCCAGATGTAAAATTAATAAATTAAATATGATGCAATGCAAATGAATTAGTTGAAGAAATGTAGCATACAAAGAGAGAGCCCACCACGTTGTGGTGTTTGAATCCGAGGATAGTGATGAGGCCTTTGAATTGGTACACAACTTATGATTGTCCAAATATATCAATCCCACCACATTCTAGTACTATAATTTCAATATAACATTAATATATATTTCGTATCGTGTTCAAGATTTTTTAACGGATAAAAGTAGAATTTCCATAAACAAGTACGTACTTCTATGATTTTCTCAAAGTACAACATACTACATTATAAGTGATCATCACTTAACCTCAATCACCTAACTTCAATCAAATTTCAGGCCCGACTCAGTCACTTAGAACTAAAGTTGATTCACAGCATATGTGATATTCTTAATTGCATAAATCTTGTTTTAAATATTCCTTTCCGTCTTATTATATACGTATACATCTAGAGAGAGAGAGGGGGAGAGAGAAACAAGTTTTACAGTTGGAGGTATTTGTAATTGTGCAAAGTATTCTTTGCCTTATCCTAACAGCGAGGATTCTCTTCGGATTAGGTTTTGGATATGTAGGGGCCCCAAACAGATTGTAAATGTTTTGGAATGATTATTACTTCTCATCTCCTTCATCCCCACTCTCTCTCTCTAAATATCTCTCCCTCTCTTGTTTCTCTAAGCAAAATATTGTCCTACCCATATTTTTAATCATTTTCCTTTTTTTTTTTGTTGAAATTCATAGTTTTAATTTTTAATTCTTATTCTTATACTGCTTCCATTCCTAATTACTGTCCTACTCTCTTAATCGAACTGTCCGTTATTACTATTATCTTTTCGAAAATGACAAAAATTAAGTCTTAAACCTAAAATGGAGTGGACTTTCCTTACTCACTACTCACCTCCACATTCATCTACTCTTCCTTTCCAAAAATCTCTCTTTCACATGATTCTGTTCCGTTCTGTTCTAAACTCATAAATTTATTATTTTTAACTTTTTGAAAACTTTAGATTATTTATGCAATTACGACATTAAAAAAAAGGATGACTACCTCAACCCTCAACTATGACTTACAAAAATCTGAATAATCATTAATGACATAAAACACACACTTAACAAAAAAATAATTTAATATTCATATTAAAAAGAAAGAAGATAGTAATAACATGACACAGTGAATTTGTTGATATAGAATTTCCAATTGATCCACCTCATTGATCAAGTGGATTAACTTAAAAGTTAAATCCCCACATATTTAAATTTACTCGTTAAATCAAATGAATTAATTTTGAGATTAGTCGGTGTTGGGTTATGAGTCAGTGATTGATCTTAATAACCACTTAGAGGATACTTAGTATTATTTTATCAGTAGTTCTTGTAATAAGACCTATCTGTTTAACGGTAATAGGGAAAATCATAGTAATTTAATGCTATGGAATTGAAGATCCCAAAACCCGTCTTGTGTCCTTAGTGTAGTGTTGATAAGATTAGATGATGTAATAGGCCAGACTGATTGTATTTTCTACTATCGTTTTTGTCTAAGTCCTGTAAGGGGTAAGTGTTGGACTGATCTTCAGTAGGAAGTTACTTTCCAAAACCTCACGTCATCATTGTAAGAGCTTGTGTTCACAAGTCATGAGTTGATTTCACTCAGTAGAAGATTTCTCCTAAGCTGACCCACATCAGTAGAAGAACACAATATCAAAGCTCAGTACATTCAGAGTCATCAGCTGACTTCGCTCAGTAGAAGATTCGTTATCAGCAGACTCAGACGAAGAAGACAAAGATCTTATCACATTTCCACGACTGTTCTTATTGTAAGAACTCATTCATAGTTGGAGAACATCCCCTCCCCTTCAAACTTCGGTTTGATTTTTAAAGTCTCTAAGGAATATAACTTAGAAGGGTATGTCCAGTGCACATATACTTTGCTGAGGCTTGCTCAGATTAATCAACAATACCTCCTGTTCAGCAGGACCGTGGACGTAGGATCTTGTGTATCCGAACAACCTTAAAAATCGCTTATGTCATTTACTGTTTTATTTGCACTGCATTCAAATCTTCTTACAAACTAATACTTTGCATAAAAAGTATTTGAAAGTGCACTAGCCAAAATTATTTGATTTGCGAAAAACACGTTTTCAAATCGAGACGAAGTCTATAGGGCCCTACACACTTATCCGCACTAAGTCTCCGACTGAGAATCAAGTACTGACAAAAGTCAGTAGGAGAAACTCAGTAGTTGACTCACTCTGACCCGCGATCGAATGTTCTTATTCGACACTCGTTTCATCGGGCCGAATCTACAAATTCCACTGTCCTTCGCGTTTGAGAAAAAGAACTTGTACTCAGGTATATTCACCCCCCTCCCCCCTCTACACCTGACACTCGTCTCCGAACCAACAGTCGGATGCTAGCGATTGTGTAGTATGAAAAAGGTTCACCTCTACGGCTCTACTAATGGTAGGCACACCGACCATATGTAAGTTTCTTGTTAAATTTTTCTTCTACATAAGACGACTTTGTCACGTGCAAATTATTTGTATTGTATTATGGATTTGAGTATGGTTCCAATTATATTTATTACCATTGAAAATTATAGCCCCAATAATATTGAAAATCAAGTAAATTACGATTTGAACCATATGAGTTCAAAAATAATTAATAAAAAAATAGATTTTAAGACAGAGGATGTGGTGCCCACCACGACACCTACATATACACGTGTCAATTATCTAGTTACAGTAATCTTCATTCTTATTTGTAAAATTATTGATATTTCGAACTGCAACAAACATGTCACAATCATCATATTCAAACCTTATCACATCCACCTCCCTATTTCGCATTTTATATAATTCCTACATATGTCGGAAAAATAGCTGCGGCCGCAAATTTCTATAATAAATTAACAACACTCAATATAAATCCAAAAATATATTTTAATTTAGCTTTTTTTGGATTTATTGGCCTTTGAGAATTTCTTAATGGGCTTTTATATCAAAGCTCAATAGTCAATGGGCCCAATGATCTTTTGACTTAACAAGCTCGGATAATTCAATTTTGACCCATAAATCAAATAAAATTGGGCAAATTCTAAGTATAGCCCATTCTTTCTTCTCTGTCTAAACCTACATATTAAATTTTAAATTTCTACTAAACCTTTATTATTTTATTTTATTTTTCTAAATCTAATTGAACCCTAGAATTTTAAATCCATCACTTTAATCCATAGAAATAAGAACTGAGAAATACCAACTAAGAGTTGGTGGTGTTTTCTACTACTCTTATTCCAGCAAAACTATTGATATAGTAATTATATTATAAATGCGAGTAGTGTTTAGACGATGCGAAAGGGATGCATGAAGTTTTGAAGGTGCTAGAAAATTGAAAGCGAACCATTTTTTGAGCTCCAGAAAAAAATTATACAATCAAAAACGAAAAAGATCACATTACAAGAGTAGAAACGAAATTTACTCGGAAGAGGAAGAATACTAGAATTGGTATACAATGAAAATTGTAATCATATATATAAAAAATATGTCTCTCTCATACATGATAAATGGAAAAAAAAAATAAGCAAGAAAGCAACATCTTAGTGGCCCATTGCATGTCAACTCAACCCTCTCTCATTCCATCTCCTTCACTTCAACCCTATTTGCCATCAAACTACATAAAAAAAAAATTATTACAAAAACAAAAATCCCAATCATTTATTTAATCACAAACAAATCTATCACATGGAAAGAGGAAAAGATCCGGCAGAAGCGCCACCATACTCCGCCGCGGCCCCGAGCCGATACGAGTCGAAGAAGCGGCGCGACTGGAACACCTTCGGCCAGTTCCTTAACAACCACCGCCCGCCGGTGGAGATGCATCACCAACCACGTGCTCGACTTCCTCCGCTACTTAGACCAGTTCGGGAAAATTAAGGTTCACTTGCACGGCTGCGTCTTCTTCGGGCAGCCCGACCCGCCCACCCCGTGCACGTGCCCGCTAAGGCAGGCGTGGGGCAGCCTTGACGCACGCCGCCTATGAGGAGCACGGCGGATAGGCGGAGGCGAACCCTTTCGCCGCCGGTTCGATTAGGGTTTACTTGAGGGAAATGAAGGCGAAAGAAGAAGAGGAGGAAAGATGGAGGTGAGAAGAATGATGATGGATCTAACTCGTCCACGACGTCGTTTTGTTGAAGTTCTTGGTAATTTCCTGCATCATACTTTTTAGTGATTTTGCATGTGTACGATTTTTATCTATAGATGCTAAGTTTTTGTGTGTATATAGAGTTCAAATTAATCGAATCGTATTTCATCTTCTATGTCAGCACGGTCATAATTAACGTGTATACAAGTGGATTCTAACTTTACACGTAACTCTCAAAATGCTCGATAAATATACGATTTTTCAATTTCATTAGCTCTCAAATATTTCATGTCACCCTTGCATTTCTTGAGCATCTTCTGCCCCCACAAAATTATCAATTATGTTACGAATTTACATGTTTTTTAAAATCAAGAATTGGAGATATTTGCATAAACTATATTCATTTCTTCATCTACTCTTGTTATTAAATACTACTAATACAATTAATCAAATCAAGAGATATTGTATATTTCTCATCATTGGGCTATTTATTGAGTAAACGGTCACCTTAGTCCTCCACTTTTTTCATAATATTCAAATTGGTCCTCCACATTTCAGTTGAGTCATATAAACTTAGATGTCTTAATTTCATATGTCATATTCGTCCTCCCCTTCACCAAATATTCTCTTTCTGCTAGCATGACTCTCTCGTAGCATTTATTCTATAACAACATCGAAATACAGATGTTTATTTGATTATTTTTTTCCTTCAAGTGAAAATTGAGGCTGATTTATGGTTTAAAAATTGAGGGAAAGTGGCGAACAGAAGGACGAATATGCGAGACGAAATTAGGATGTTTAGACTTATATGACTCAATTGAAAGATGGAGAAACAATTTGAATATTATAGGAAAGGTGAAGGGAGGAATATGTCGACGAAATTAAGATGTTTAGCTTATATGTCTGTATTGAAAAATAAAAGACCGATTTGAATGTTATGAAAAAGGTGAATTTACTCTTATTTATTTCTTCGCTGCTGTAGGAGAAAAATAGAAATAATTATTGTTTTATTTTATAATGGCATAATAAAAAGACGTCAAAAGCATCACCAAGAATATTTAATTATATTATTTCCCCACTAATTGCATTTTTGCTTCACCAATAAATTAATATGGAGGGCATTTTAGAAATTGGGATTAGAATGCTTAATAGTCTTTACCATCTTTACCAGATTGCCTTATGTGTGTTGAGATTTTATGGGACATCACAATTATTCGAATTTTGTCCTAATCCTTCATTTTTCCTTTAATGCAAATCCTAAATCTTCCTAGGGATGATTATTCTTAGTTAAAAATTTGTTTCAATAGTGCATGGCTTAATCGTTTACTATTATGAGTAAATTGGAGAGAGAGAGAGAGAGAGAATTGTTGTATTGCAAAAACGATAAAATAATTCTTAATTAGTAATTAGTATAATATAATGATGGTAATTCTTTTCTGAGTTAATATATTTATAAGCTACAAAATACTAAGTAAAGAAAAAACGTAGACAACTAGGAAACATAATCCTACCACTAATTGAGCTCGATAAACAAACTTACCCAACAATACTTCTTCATGACTAGAAAAGGAGAGACAAATTTAATGACAACTTTGTCTAATAGCTCAATTAGCCCACCGGTTTTCTATTCTATTGTTCAGGACGAAGAAAGAGTCACACGTCATATTTATACTTCCTCCATCTCATTATTATTGGCTTGTAGGAGTATTTCTTTTCGAGTTAGTTTCATTATTATGGTTTTATTTTCAAATAATAGAAATAATTTATAGATAACAATCAGTAAATCACACCACTTTGACACACGTTCACTTACTTTCTTAAATTGCGTACCAAAAAGAAACAAAGTAACAATAATGAGATGAAGTAGAGTATTTTGAAGCGGCGAAACTGATTTTGAAACTAACTCGAAAATAATTGTATATCTCTAATATACAATTTTAGAGAACAAAACAGTAATTTTCTTTCAAAATAAATACTACTACTACATAAATTTTGAAAAAGTTTATTCATGCCAATAAATGTACTCAAATCTTCGTTCGCCCCTTTAATTTATCTATCTTCTAACCGTGCTTCAAACTTGGTAGTATGTAGTTTTAGTTTTGGGTGAGGCTAAAACACAAACATTGTTGTGTAACGACAAATAAATAAACAAACAAAATTTTCAAAAATGTTAATATAAAAAATTAAAAAACTAGCACTCGGAAAGATATATTATGCAGAAAACAGAGGATTGATAGGTTGTAGTAGCAGTTACTTGCCAATATACTAATCCAAGAACAGCATTGGAGTAAGTATAGAGCCTCTAAAAGTAAAACTAGCCAAACCTGTACGAATATGCAGAGCTAACTTAGATCGATCTACTGCTATTTTCCCGAATGCTCGCGTCCCGGGTCTTGCAGCGACCTCTACAAGTAACTGTCTGTTACACACAAAGGAAAATCATGTGAATTTTAGACTCGTATATGTGATTTGCCTCACAACAAGACAGCTAAGACATTTTGAATATGAAAACCTCCGTACGTGTTCAATAAGAGCAAACAGCAAGGTTATGTTTTCTCAATAATATCACATCCGAAAGGAAGTAGTAAGGATGCCAAAGCTTTGATCATATCTATGAAGATTGATTAACTGCATATAAGAACTTGTGGATCTGATTTAGTGTTGATCAATCTCACTGGATCAAGCAGATAATGCAAGGAATAATAGAACCAACAAAAGGTATGTGCAGCAAGAACTAAAGACGACGGATTCAAAACAGAGGAATGTCGAAAAACGAAAACTAATCTCTCCTAGCACTAAGATCAACTTGTATGGTGTTCTATTAGCAACCCCATCACAATTATACCAAAGATTAGCTGTTTATGAAGGTAGCAAAGTCTATTCTGTGACACAATTCATCCCAAACTTTCAAATAACAGTATGCAATGGCTGAAACTATGAAGATGCTGCAAACCCGAATCAAATATGTTGCCTACCATGAAAAGGGGAGATACAGTTGTACCAAATTCATGATGCATTCATCTCTTAGAAGATGCAGTGATGATGGGAAATCCATGTGTTTGATCTTCATTGTTATGGAAATGCAAACTTCAACTCAGATTAAATTAAGCAGAAAAAGGATCAAGAAATTATTCCAACAATTGCAGACACATCACATAGCAGGTCAATTAGGCAGAAACTGCAGATTTAGCCCCAGAAAGAACAAGATGATGAGATGAAGATTGAAATCAATGCTTACTTTTTTCAGAATTGTGTTTAGCGCGTTTGAGGCTATCGAGTTGGACTTGAGTTCGGAGAATCTCCAAATCCTTGGCGAATTGAAATCTCTGCTTCTCGAATTCCACCATCTGCCGCTGCTTCGCCACCTCCACCTTCTCGTAAATTTGACCTAACCTAATTATCGCTTCCGCCAACATCCGGTAGCCTTCCTGCTCCGCCGCCGGCGCCTTCCTTTTTCTACCAACCGCCGGCGCAAACCGCGCTCCACAGACCTCACCATCGCCGTCTTCGTCGTCCTGTTCAGCCTCCATTGCCGCCGCCGCTGCGGCAATCACGGAGAAATTCCTCTCCGTGACGCTGCCTGCACCGGACCGCTTCGACCTCGGCCCCACCGGCACCGACCACGAGAGCACGAGAGGATGGCTAGGGGACGGATCCTTGTTTTCCCGGCGGTGAGTCGCCGGAAAACTGTTCCGGTGACGGATCGCCGTCACCGGCGGGGGAGACGGAGACGGCGAGGGAGACGGTGGAGGGGAAATCCTCCGTCGGAGGCTTTTGTTGCTGACGGCGGTGTTGTTGTGGGTTTTCGAAAACGAATCGCCGATGAGCGCGTCGAGGCTCTCGAAGTGCGGCCACGACGAGACGTAGCGGCCGTGGGATTGGACGACTTTGGTCTTCTCCACCTTGTACTTCTTCTTCGTGGTGTCGATTCGGTTTTTGCACTGGACGTCGGTGCGGCGGAGCTTCCCTGATACGGCGTGGACGGAGTTGACGGCGTCGGCGACCTCCTGCCAGTGGTTCCTCCGGAGATTCCCGCGGTTGAGCTCGAGGTAGTGGCCTCCCCACGCGTCGATCAGCGTCCGCGTCGCCTCCTCCGACCAGCAGTCCTCGCGGCCGGGGAAAGCGGGGGTCCGCGGCGGCGGCGGCGGGTGCCGCGCTTCGGGGTGAGAGTCGGTCTTTTGCGGTGAGGGAGGGGTGAGTTTGTCGTCATCGGAGTTGAGGCGGCGCGGGGAGGGGGAGGGGGAGCGGGAGGGGGAGGAGGCGGTGGAGGGAGGGGAGGACATGTCGACGGCGTGCGGCGGACGTGGCGGTGCAGTGGAATTTAGGAGGATGCGTGTATGTAATGTGAGTCAAATCGTAGTATTTGGGCTTTTTTAAATTGGACGGCCGGATTGAGTGAGGTCTACAATGTTACCGGTAAGTCTTAACTGAACCAAAATTAATTTAAATATATTTTATTTTATTTTCCTATTTTTCCAAATACTAAATCCCTCTTGTTCCTAATTATGCATTTGAAAAAGAAAAAAAAATAAATTAATTTTGGTCTTATAAATCAAGTCGAATTTTACCGACACTTGGTATATTTATATATGGTTTAGTACGTATACCTGGAATTGTCCCACATACTTTGTCATTTTTTTCTTTTAAGAGATTACCATTGTTTCATTTCGTGGTCTAATTCACGAGGTTCTTTTAAAGTGATTTACCTCTTTTTATTTAGTTTTAACAGTGGATGTCATAAAAAAAAAGATACGTCAAAATCATACCCTAGTCTCATAGTCGGAAATTTTAATTCGAACTGTAGTAACTTTAAAAGAACGTAATAGTGAACCTTATTTTCGAAATTTTTAAGAAACACAATCTCAAATTGCAAATCAAGACTTAGAATATGTGTTGTGTCATTGAAATCCTACGTTCAATTCATCCCAAATAGAAATATGATTTATTTGCATTCATGTCACACCAAAATTCATCACATTATACGTATATTGATGTTATGTATTAATCATTGTTATATAAAATAAGTAATGATAATATATACTCTCTCCCTCCCATGAGTAGTGTCTTGTATTTTTTAAAGGGTGTCCATCAGTAGTGTCTTGTTTTTAAAAATAGCAAAAAATTTATAGCTACAAAATAAAATACTCAAAAGTCAAACAACATACACCACACAATATCATTTTCTTTATCTTCGTGCACTACTAATGAGGCAGAGGGATTATAATAGTAAATTGGTGAAGATAAATTATGTTAAAACACTTATTATCATAATATATATATATATATATATATATATATATGTTCCTTTATATGGGCCTAGATATCTTTGTTCATCATCATCCAATTATATTTGGGCACCCGGCCCAGTTTTCTCGGCCCTCCCTACAATGGGCCTAAGCTTAATGAAGCCCACCAAATCCCCTTTATAAATTCCAACTGCCAATGATTCGCTTCTGGACTTTCTGGGCCTTCTAGTGCGGTACGGGCCCATTTTCAATCGAAATTCTAGTTTGTGAAGGTATGCAAATTTATACACCCTGTCCCCGTTATTATTATCCTATATTCCTAATTGGATGGTCCTGTTACTCGAAAACTATATTTATTTTTTTACACAATTAAAACTCATAAAACAAATATCTAGATAAAATTTCTTAATTTCTTGAATGAAAAGAAACCAAACAGTAATAGCAGGACGGATGAAACATAAATCAAGGTTTTTTTATATGGCGTGCTTTCATTTGTTTACTTAGAGAATTATATACACTATATACAAATTTATAGGAATTAAGTACTATTTATTATTTGGACGAATATATGATATTTATTCATAGCATAATTAGACATTCCCTTCGAGAGAGGCAAGTTAGATTGTACTCCATGTACGTCGTTCGCACGGACAGGATTCATGGACACCAGAAATCGTGTTCTCAAACACGTGGCTTCTTCAAAACCTCTTACACTCTTTTTTCCTTAAGTTTATTTATTCATAATTCAAAATCATTTTCTATACTCGTAAAATAAATCGAAACTTTATTTCTTAGTGGTTGAGGTTCTTTTCGTCATCTAAAATTTTGATGTTTTTATTTATTTATTTTGGGAACAAAAAGATCTATTTTCTTGTAATAATTATCTTTTATTTTTTTTTCAAAGTTTGAATTTGAAAATTATGCATCATGAAGTCAAAGGTTACATACAACATGGAATAAAAATGATCTTGTTCTATTATTAAATTAAAATTTCAACCCGTTGAAAAAATTGATAAACTATTAAAAATAATGTTTACTACTGCGATCAATTATTCAGTTTGCTTATCTCTAAAATATAAAATATAAATATTATGGTTGGTTGAATTATCTTCTCTTCAATATGCTTTGACTTTCCTATTTCGAAGTTACTTAATTCTTCACACAAAAGTAGGCCTATATAATTTAATTTTAATTAGATTATATACAATATAGTTTTGTATTAAGAAGGTGTGTAATTAGAGTGAAACTGAGAAATTAAAACATAATTAATGTCGCATGGATAGACAAAGTACACATTATCATTAATTAAACCTTAATAAAGTAATATTTGATACAATAATAATCTTGTTTAGATAATAATTTCTTCTGGTCCCGACTTGAATCAATTATTAAAATAATACTCCCTAATAATCTTCATTAAACAAATATTTTTTTCCGATCCCAACATTATTATTTTAAAGAGATTTAACTGCATTTAGTTTACAAACTACAAAATATCCTAGAAACATTTACGCAATCTTTGTGTCAATCTATAACTAAGATAACCGTAGACCAATAATCACGATTCACTATATAAGATGACGAAAGTAAATTCGTCGTTGCAGCAAAACAATCTGTGGTGTCATCCTACAATACAATGAAATTTTCGGCACCACATACTTGAATGAAGTTGATTTACACATGCAAAAGTCCCATTCTTTTGTTGCATTGCCAAAAAAGAAGCTTCTCAAGAGCTAAATTGAGAAATTGACTTCTCAAGTGGTTCTAAAGACAACTTCTTCATCTCCACTTTTGTTGTCACAACTCACAATTTTGGCTTTGTTATATATGTAGCTTCTAACACCACATTATCCTCTTAGCAAATGCAAGGCCATCGATGTAGAGTGTGTGTCATGTAAAAGTGAGGAATAGATGCTCTACACTTGTCTTGACTACGTATTTTGCCTGAAAGAAGGATTCTCTATTTAATGATACTGGAAGTGAATCAATTCTGTCGAGTATAATAATAATTTTTTTTTGAGTTTGCATTTTAATATTGTGTAGAAAACATTAGTCTCCATGAACACGACACCTAAGGTTAGAAAAAAACTAACAGTACATATTTTAGGACATTATTGGTTGAAAAGTATACTTTTTATTTATTATTTTTTCATTGTCATTACATTTCTTACAACAAAACTAATCATTGTACTTAACTGAATATTTTGTCCGAACACCATCAACTCAACTAAATATTTAATTACCAACTATTTAAGAATGAAACTGCAATCATGTGTAGATTCCCTCTAATATAATGGTCTAAATCCAATGTATTTGTCTTCCGAAAAAAAATTACGAAATGAATAAAACATACTATAATTAACTCGTCCGCTTCTTCATTCTTTTTTTTTCTTCCTGTTTTTCTTGTTTTATCAATGACAAAAAACACAAATTAAAACATACAGAAAAATGCAAAAAAATAAAAAATTGAAACTGAAAAAAAACGGTACCAATCTCTTATTTATTATTCCCTCTGTCTCATTTTAATTGGCCAATATCTTTTTTAATAAAAGAATATTTTATATAATTTAACAAGTCCCGTTATTTTATTATTTATTTATATACAACTAATAATTTCTAAATTTTAATGCAAAAAAGAATTTAAATAATTAGAATGAGACGGAAGGAGTAATTCAATTTACTCAACAAACTCTATTGTGAGTTATGAGAATCAACAAACCCAGAAGAATCCAGAACCAACTTTAGTAATATGAAGAATGGAAAAAGAAACACAAGAAAAAATATTTGTGGCGTCACACATCATGTGCGGTGGTATATATTCTTTAATTTCGGCTAGTCAACTTTAATGTGATTAATATTAATCATATATCTGATGATAAAAATATCAAAAATTGTTTATACAAAAATGTATCGATTACTTAATTTTATCAGGCAAGTGGCCGGTGGAGTATTGTCAGTTATTATTATGCACATATAAACTGCAACATCTTTTATAATTAATTATGTTGATTTGCACTACATGCGTCTTATTAGAAACATATAGTAAAAAGTGGCGATGATGACTAATTAGTGTCCAATGTGGCAAATTTAGGTAATGGAACTAGTAAGATAATTAGTTCTCTAATTAGAAGCAATAGATGAAGATGTTCAAATGTGAACAACTTGTCCAATGTGTCCAATGTGTCCAATGTGACTAATTAGTGTCCAATGTGACTAATTAGTGTCCAATGCGTCTTATATATATATATATATATATATATATATATATATATGAAGATGTTCAAATGTGAACAACCTGTTATCGTGTGAACGTGTGAACACTGCACTTTAAAAAATAAATGTATTGCACTTTAAAGGCAAAGATATTGCATTTTAAAGTGCAGTACTTAAAGTGCAATACATTTGTCTTTAAGTGCAGTACGTAAAGTGCAATATATTTACCTTGAAAGTGCAGTACATTTGTCTTTAAAGTGCAGTTTTCAAACGTTCACACGATAAGAGTTATTCACATAACAGTTCAGGTGTGAACAACCTTTAAAGTGTGAATGTATGAATAGATCCTAGACATTTAATTTAATAAATGAACGATCCAAATTTTATTTGAGATTAAAATTAGCGAATTGTACTTAAGGGTATAATTGACATGTTTTAGATAAAACCTATGTAACTGTCTAATTCTACTACTTTCATCTTATCTAATTGAAAATATGAATATATCCGATAAACAATCCCAATAAACGACCAAACAAAATTCCAGTGCCACAAGATCGGTATTTTTGTTCAAAACCCAAATCTTGTCATCTTCACCCACAAAAACACACCGGCATAATTCAAAGTGCAGTTCGTTTAATTCAAAAATGCAATTCATTTTAATTCGAAGTTAATCTCATAATAATTCAAAGTGCAGTTCAAATCAATTAAAAGTGCAATTCACAATAACTCAAAGTGCATCTCCCATCTTTTCAAAGTGTAGTCCATATAAATTTTAAGTGTATTTCCTATTTTATCAAAAAATTGGGAGAAACTCATCTTATAATAATTCAAAGTGTAGCTTAAATCAATTAAAAGTGTCTCCTAATTTTTCAAAGTGTAGCTTAATAATTCAAAGTGCAATCCACAATTATTAAAAGTACAGTTCATTTTAATTCGAAGTGCATCTCATAATAATTCAAAATGGAGTCGAAATCAATTCAAAGTGTAGTCTACAATAATTCAAAGTGCAATTCTTTTTAATTTAAAGTGCATCTCCTATTTTTTCAAAGTGCAGTCCATATTTATTAAAAGTATATTATTAAAAGTGTAGTGCAAGCGGTTGTTAAATATGAGAAAGAATAATATCGAGAATTAAATATATAGATTGTGGTTATCAATATATATAATTAAATGTAATATTACTTAATTAGCCTTTAAGTGCAATAAAAAAATACAATATAAGTGTAATTCGACAGTTTTACTTAAATAAGAAAATCAAACCGTTCAATCCATTAGATCAAATGCGTAGATTTGTTCACACGTTCACGCCCTAATAGGTTGTTCACATTTGAACCTCCATATATATATATATGGGAGGGTTATATGGTGAATACCCCCTTAGTGAGAGGATTAAGAACATATATTCACCTTAGATCTTGTTATATGAATGAATGAGATAATTGGATCAAATAATTGGTAAAAAATGCTTCAAAAATAACACACTCCTTAGTAAGGGTAGTTTTGGAAGAAAATGTGCATAAATTTCATTACAAATAGATTAGTTTCCTCTCTCCTCTCCATTTTCGATATTCATGGTTCTCTTTTCTCTCCACGCTGTCCTGCTCCTCAATCGTTGCCTCTCAATCGACAACAAGGTCGGCCACCGCCTCTTCCATCTCTCATCTCTGCCCAGATCTGTAGAAAACCAAACTTCACCGTCGAAGCTCGCTGACAATAGCGCAAAGATTCTCAACTAAAGTAAAGGCGGCGCCGTGCTTGAAAAATAAGGCTCCAACTGCTGGATATTGTACTAATATTTCATGATTTTGAAGTTGTACTATGATTTTTGGTTGATTCGAGGGGAAGATTTGAAGCCCTAATCTGATTTTAGAAATTGGGGGAAATTTTTTTGTATGAGTCAATGGATGTGCATACAAATAATGGATTATGTGCATAGAACATACAAAAAACATGCACATAAAATAGAGCCTTATTCACAAATAGATATGAAAAAAATCTTATATTTCTATGATTTATGTCCACTTTCTTGGCTTTTCTCATCGTTTCTCTTGTTCTATCTTTCTTCTCTCTATTTGTCTTCTCTCTCCCTCGTTTGGTTGAACTGAATGGTACGATTCGATGAATATGCATATAACCAACACATAAAGTGCATATAATGTTGGGATTTTGTATACTAGAAACAAATTTTATGCTTGTATACAATGTGTTTTGTCCCTACCACTATTTTATTCTCCTATCTGATAAATATATATATTTGCACATGTTATCCTTTATCTTATACAAAAGTTAGATTTGTGTAGTGTGTCGGGTATCACAGAAGATAACACAAATTGGTTGAACTGACAAGATATAAACATTTATCACAGCTGAGACAACTTCAGCATAAGTTGTCGGTTTAAGCTGCAGTTTAGATAAGAAGTGACTTGTCTTAGCTGCTTGTCTTTACTGGTACACTGAAGGTGGTGTATTGATGGATCACAGTGAGATGTGTTCTCCTAACTGACCTTAGTGGAGAACCAAGATCTCGGTGACTTAGCTGGTCTTAAGCTTGGTAAGACTTCAGCTGAGTGCATTTGACTATCTATCACTTTGACCTACTATGGTGAACGTCATCGCGACCGGATCTACGTATCTTGGGTGTTAGTAGTCATTTGTGGCTCAGGTTGGTTGTCTGTATCTTGCAACCGTATCCTAGTAAAATGGGTTGATAATATCATCTGAAGAACTCGAAAGGATTAGCACACTAAACCCGACCGGTTGATTAAGTTCAGGTGTGTTAATAAGGTCGAGTGGTACTACTCAGGAACATAAGATGCTAATTAATTTAAGCTGTCTGTAAGCTTAATTAATTAACGGATATTTCTATCTTAAATACGGAGATCGGTTAAGTCTAAAATACAAGCACTTGCTCAATTTGGGATAAAGGGGTAAGTCAGCACGGATTCTCTAGTGGAATGAATATGTGTTGATTAATTAATTTTGCTCTGGGCTGAGCATGAATAATTAATTAATTTGAGGCCCAGCTTTATTTCTTGTATTGGATCCCTGAGCATAGATAATTAATTAATTAATTATATTTTGGGCTGGTTATGTGGAAACCCATTAGAAATATAATTAAATTAATGTGATACAAATATATTAATATTACATTGGCTTTTGAAGCATATATATATTAGTATTCTGTTCAGAAACAGATTACACTCATTTCATAAAATTTGAGACGCCGTGCGTGAGTGAGAGAGAGACAGTAATTTATTTTCTTCAGTTCTCTGACCACCCAGAGGAAGAAAAAGGTCGGGACACAGATCAGAAGATCTAACACAAAAGCAACAATCAAAGCCGCGACAACATACGAAGGAGGAAGGTAGCGTTCCTAACCATCAATTATCCTTCATATAAAGTATACATAAAAGTGCATATAAAATATACACAAAGAGCATATAAATTGTACATAAAGTGTATAAAACAAAGGAAGCGAGCAATGAAGGAGGGGGAAGAAATATGAAAAATGACAAATTTTCTCTTTTCAAATCTGAATCACCAATTGCTAAATTATCTTAGCTTCGGCGTGGTCACCGAAGATGCCTACAAATGATGCCCATCTCGAGTGGAAAAGTGTTGTCATAAAATAAAGAGATGAGAGAAACATTTCTTTTAATTTGGCAACATAAAAGGGATAAGGACGAAATTGCTCTTAATGAGGTTTCTTTTTAACAAACATATCACAAAAATCAACCTAAGATCTTATTTCTCAAATGAATGATTAGATGGTGTTCTTATTTCTCTCAATAAGTCTTGTTCTCAAATTATCCCTCTCATATATATATATATATATATATATATATATATGGTGTGGATCCTATAAGAAGGGGTCTTAAAATAAGAAATAGGAAGAAATCTTAGCCTTACATTTAGTGTCATCAAGGATGTAATTAATTGATAAATTTTAGTTTTTTTAATTGTTTGAATCCTAATTAACTTCCCTAATTTCCTTCTAAATCTTCTCCACTTTCCCACATATTTATTTGTGGTATTATTGCATATTACCCATTTTCGTATAACAAAAATAAAAAATACTCAATCCTTATATTTATTACACAAAATACCCAAAACACTACCTTACTTTTTGAAAAAGTTGACTGACACCAATCATTTTCAGTTGTTTTCCTGAATTCGAGACGAATTAATTGAAGAAACAAACAAAAAAACACATGAATTCGAGACGAATGAATTCGAGACTTAAATCCCGCTCAAGTCCCGCTCACTTAAATTCAAATCCCGCTCAAAAATTAGGCTGCCAACACCCGAATCCCGCTCGATCGAGATACGAATCCCGCTCGAGCACCGGCAGAATCCCGCTTGAGCACACGATTTCGGAGTTCAATTCGACACCAAAACACAAGAATGGCAAACCAAGTTAGTCCCGCTCGAATTTTATCCGTTAATTTGGCGCGAATCTTAATTATTTTATGTGAATGTTTTTTTGAGAATTATTCGAATTTGAGCATGAATATTGAATATTGTTTAATTAGTTGCATTTTTTAGAATTATTCGAATTTGGGCATGAATAATATTGTTTAATTCGTTAAATTTTCTGAGAATTATTCGAATTTGAGCATGAATTTTATTTAATTCGAGCATTATTTTATGAATTTGGAGCATGAATTTTTCTGAATTTTTGGAGCATGATTTTATGATTTTCGGAGCATAAATTTTTCCGAATTTTTGGAGTATGATTTTATGATTTTCGGAGCATGAATTTTCTGAATTTTTGGAGCATGAATGGGTGATTTCCGATAAAAAAATCATGAAATCTCGCTCGGCCGAACCAAAATCCCGCTCGCCGAGCAGGATTCCGGTTCGGCCGAGCGAGAGAACCGAGTTTTTTTTTTAATATCAGGATCCCCAACCGCGGTCGCCCATTGTGCAGATTATGCCTCGTGAGCAGCAGTTGCAACAAGCAGATGATAAAAGCTGTAGACCGATGGCCTGCATGGTAGTTGAGAGATTCTGGATAAACAGCCTCTACCACGTTAGCTATGCTCCGGTGTTGATCGAATATGATCATTAAATTGGTTGGCATCGTAAATGCTTCTCTGAGTCGGGACATGAACCACGTCCAAGAGTAATCGTTCTCAATTGGACCTACACCAAAGGCTAGTGGAAATATTTGGTCA
The DNA here is from genome assembly GCA_028984105.1 of Lavandula angustifolia. Taxonomy (NCBI): domain Eukaryota; kingdom Viridiplantae; phylum Streptophyta; class Magnoliopsida; order Lamiales; family Lamiaceae; genus Lavandula; species Lavandula angustifolia. Next base: position 22,851,052 of record CM054818.1, read on the forward strand.
TTGCCGTCTATCGTAGCAGCCACAAATAACACTCCTTTATTCCTTCCTTTCAAATGAGTCGCGTCGACCACAATCAGATATCGGAGGTTAAATACCCACGGGGCACGAGAAACATTAAAAGCAACGAATAATTATTGGAAACGACCTTCTGAATCGATTTTGAGATCAGTCATTGTACCTGGATTCGTTGTTTTCAGTACATAGAGGTAACGAGGAACCATCTTGAACGAATCTGAGTGTCCGCCAAAAATCATCGCCACAGCACAATTACAGGCTCGTAGAGCAACACTATAGCTTTCTTGAAAGCCGAATTCACCCTGGATAGCTGCCATAATTTCTTTTGATTTTAGGACAGATTTGTGACGGCGCATTCGCCTAGCAACATAAGCAGTGAGCGCATTTGCACGAATCCTTCTTAGACCAGTTTGTGAAAAATCTCGATTACATGTGTGTTCGGCATGCAAGCAGTTTACAATCCACAACACATCTCTGCGAAACGATGCCCGTAGAAAAAATGGACAGTCACGACTCCGTCTGCATTTATACTCAACCCGACCACTGTCAGAACGAGCCACCCTAAAATCGAGACCTTGTTCCATGTGCCGAAGTGCAACAACAGCAAAAAAAATCGTCTTCTCCCAAAATGTCGCACCTTCACGAAGTGGATAGTCCACAACGTGATCCAGATCTCGAACCATAGGTGAATTCGATGCATCGAGAGGAACAACTAGAAGTAAACTGTCATTTACTTCTTCGCTGCCACCATATATTATTTCATTGCTTGGAAGGGCACGGTTGTCCGAATGAGCATATATATCAGTTGATTCACACCACCTTCACGTCAGATCCATGCCGCAAAGTCGCCAAACGTACATTGATTTAATGCACCAGACACCTCATCGTATTCTTCTTCGGATGAACTATCCAAAATATTTTCTTCATCACTGTTGGATACAACATGGGTATCCTCTTCGCGAAAAAAGGTTTCTTGTTCGTGAAAATTCTCAGCCCGATTGCTACCACCCCTTTGATGTTCAAAATTGAACCTTGAACCAAATTGTTCAACAACATCGGGTGTATGATAAGATTGAGCATTGGAGTGCTCAAGAAATAAAGTCGGCTCGATTTGTGTACTACAAAGACGAAGTAGGTCCATATCGGTCGCGAGAAGGGACCTAAGCATCATACCATGACGAGAAACGTAGGTGTAATAAATTGAACCCGATTGCTACCACCCGTTTGATCTTCAAAATTGAACCTTGAACCAAATTGTTCAACAACATCGGGTGTATGATAAGATTGAGCATTGGAGTGCTCAAGAAATAAAGTCGGCTCGATTTGTGTACTTCAAAGACGAAGTAGGTCCATATCGGTCGCGAGAATGGACCTAAGCATCATACCATGACGAGAAACGTAGGTGTAATAAATTTCATAATTTGACGAAAGTGAAAAGGGATTAAGATTGTATTGAATGAACTGTCGTAAAATAGGGATACAAACATTGTTCCCAGGAATGCAGACAACTCTAACTTCACCGCCAATATACTGGGATAAATTGTTAAATTGCCCGTTAAAATGAACAATAATATTATACCAACTATCCATTTGTTTTTTATGGAACGAGGAAGCAAAATTCAACAGAAATAATGTGTAGTTGAAAATGAAATGAAAGAGGAGTGAGTGTGTTCGATTTTGGACTTCAATCACGGTTTTAATAGATAAAATCATAATTTTGGAACGAGCAGGACTAGAAATGGCCGAGCGGGATTCTGCTCGGCCTGCCAGTCAAAAAAGCCGAGTGGGATCCCGCGAGCGGGATTCTGCTCCCCCGTGAGTGGGATTGGGCAACCGGGCGGGATCCCGCGGCTGAGCGGGATCCCGCGAGCGGGACTGGCCACGCTCGAGCGGGATCCCGCGTCACTGAGCAGGATTCGGCTCGGCTTCCACGTGATTGAGCGGGATTCCACGTCACTGAGCGGGATTCGTAGGTACGTGAGCGGGATTCTACATTAATCATTTGTGCACGGAACGAAGCAAAATAACGGTTTTGCAGGCTGACAAGTTTGAAAAGTGGGGATATTTAAGTAAAGTTGGGTATTTTCTGTATCAATTATAAGATTTGGGTAAATTTGCCTTTTCGATTTCCGATCTGGGTATTTAAGAAAACGCCCCTATTTCTTTCTCTCTCTCTCTCTCTCCAACAAAGAAAAAAGGAGGATCTTTTCATATTCATCAAAATCACTTATGACATTTCCATCTTCATTAAACTTACACTCTATCTCTTTCATTAATGCATGCATACATCAGATATAATATATACATATTCTTGTTTTTTTGTTTACTTCATTTATGCATGTCAGTTTTATAATTTGATGCATATATGAAATACAATATATGCATATCATAATATTTTAGTATCCAACTTATTTATGCATATTTTTTTCATTCTTTCTTTTTGAACGCTTTATACAGGAAATCTGATATATGCATCTCACAAAATTAGTTCATGCATAGCATCTCACAATATTAGTTCATGCATAGTATCGATATAATTTATGCATATTTATAATTCCTTATGTTTTCAATATGCATAGGATTATAATACTTTATTTTATTATTATTTTTTGCATACTATCAACTAATCAATGCATATTTTTCTCATTCTTTCTTTTTGAACACTTAATACAAGAAATGTGGTATATGTATATCACAATATTAGTTCATGCATAATATCAAGCCACAATGGATGAGAGGAATAAAGTTGCCACCACCAGTCTCCAATCTGCCATTACTCAGCAGGCGGAGGCACTTAAACTCATCCAGAAGGAGATCACAGACTCCCACGATCAATCTCTGCTGAAACTCCGACAGGAGTCAGCCGCACAACTCAGATTATTCAGAGAAGATCAGGAGCACGACTGGGATAAATACTATGATCTGGTCAAGGACTTCGAAGCCACTGCCACTCAAATCAAAGACCTCGTCTACAACTTGGAGAAAGACGTTAAAGCCATCCGCACTCACCTCTCCCGGCATCGATGATGCCAAAAAGGGGGAAGGAGAAGTTAAAATAGAAGATACTGAGGCGGAACAGGCTGAGGTTCAGAGGAGCCCCGAAGTCCAAATAGTTGATAAGGGGGAAGATTTGGAGAAAGGGAAATCTACTCAGGGGGGAAGGAACCAGCTCAGTACCGCAAGGAGAAGGTTCAACTGCCCAGGCTAGACCCAGTTCAGCTGTGCTCCTCCTGGAGTATGCCCCACTCCCCCAATCGCCTGTGACTGAGCCAGCACATATCTCATCCGCTCAACACATCGAGGAAATTGCTCAATTTCTTGATGAACAAGAAGAAGAAGAAGAAGAAGAAGAGCCACAACAACTGCCATCGCAAAGGCCGGGGAAGGAGATTACTACTAAAGCCACTCCATCTTCCCCGACACCTAAGTTCAAAACCAAGGCGGAGCAGGAAGCTTACGACTTGAGAATTGCTCAACAGCTGCAAGACAAGCTGGATCATGAGCATCAGGTGGAAGAAGTAAAGAAAGGCAAGAAGCCTAAGAAACTGATTGGCAAAATTGCCAAAGGAAAGGTTAAGCAGCTGGTGGACGAACAGAAGAAGAAAGCTCAGGAGGAACTAGCCAAGGCTCTAGTGACTGAAGTCCAACCAACAGCTCAGAGTTACTACACTTCAACTCTTACACCTGAGCAGGAGGCCGAGGACAGAGCTACCTGGGAGGCAACGCTGAAGGGACTAAGTCTCCAGAGAGGAGATGCTAGATCAGCAGCCCTCAGAGAGAAGAAGAGGTTAGCTGACATGACTAAAATGATTGCTTTATCCGAGAAGCCAGCAGCTGACTTAAGAAAACGCCCCTATTTCTTTCTCTCTCTCTCTCCAGCAAAGAAAAAAGGAGGATCTTTCCATATTCATCAAAATCACTTATGACATTTCCATCTTCATTAAACTTACACTCTATCTCTTTCATTAATGCATGCATACATCAGATATAATATATGCATATTCTTGTTTTTTTGTTTACTTCATTTATGCATGTCAGTTTTATAAGTTGATGCATATATGAAATACAGTATATGCATATCATAATATTTTAGTATCCAACTTATTTATGCATATTTTTTTCATTCTTTCTTTTTGAACGCTTTATACAGGAAATCTGATATATGCATCTCACAAAATTAGTTCATGCATAGCATCTCACAATATTAGTTCATGCATAGTATCGATATAATTTATGCATATTTATAATTCCTTATGTTTTCAATATGCATAGGATTATAATACTTTATTTTATTATTATTTTTTGCATACTATCAACTAATCAATGCATATTTTTCTCATTCTTTCTTTTTGAACACTTAATACAAGAAATGTGGTATATGTATATCACAATATTAGTTCATGCATAATATCAATATAATTTATACTTATTTTATCATTATTTATGTTTTCAATATGCATAGGGTCATAATACTTTATTTTATCATTTTTTTTACATACCAACAACTAATCAATGCATATTTTACTCATTCTTTCTTTTTGAACGCTTTATACAATATATGCATATCACAATATTAGTTCATGCATAATATCGATATAATTTATGCATATTTTATCATTTTTTATATTTTCAATATGCATAAGATCAAAATACTTTATGCATAAAATTATGGATATTTGTGCATTACTCAATCTTTACAGTCTGATTTCCAATGATGTTCAAATGGTGGCTTTTGGAAAAAGGTGTTGGGTTATGAGTCAGTAGATGGTATTCAGCTGTCTAGCGGTTAAAAGAATATTGGGGGAAATCATAGTAGTACTATGGAATTGAAGATCCCAAAACCCAGCTGATATCAGTAGTGCAGTATGTCGATAGGATTAGATGATGTATAGGTTAGACTTATTTTGTTTTGATTATCTTTTTGTCTAAGTCCTGTACGGGGTAAACTGTTGGACTGATCTTCTGACGAAGTTACTCTCCAGAACCCCACGTCATCAATGTAAGAGCTTGCGTTCTTCAGCCAGCAGTTGATCTCCACCTCGGTAGGAGACGACCCATCGCTGATAGTTATCAGCAGAAGAACATAATGCAAAGCTCGGTTCCCTTCGCGATCATCGGTGACCCACCAAAGCCTTATCGGCTTGTCGGCCGACTCACCGAAGAAGATAGAGACCGTCTTGAGTCTATCGTATCCGACGTAAAAGCGACCCAATCGTAAAAGTCTTTTTGAAGTTCAGCGAGAAGATCATACGAGGATGTGGAATAGTCAACTCTATCTCGACACATTCCCACCTACCACAAACCTCGACCCAATGAGAAGCCGACAACGCTTTACCGCTCTAAACAACTAAAGCCTGCTCTCATGTACAGTATTAACTGCCCTGCTGCAACAATTCGAAATTATGGCCGTTTTCTTTGGAAGCTTGTGACACGTGGCATCGTCTTCTCCAACGGACATATGCCTGCTCACAACTATAAATAGAGAAGAAATCTGAGCTCCACGCACGGGATTCACAAGGGAAAAAGCTCAAGCATTCAAACACTCTAGCAAATTTGAAAGATCATCCAGCGAAGAACTAGCCTTCATAGAATATTCTTGGTTCTTCACTCTAGAGTTCTTTAGATCCCTACTTCTCTAGCTAAGCTCATTGCCATATTCATAGCTTAGAAATTCGAAGGAGTTCACATTCTGTGAAATTGTTCTTATTGTAAGAACTCCTTCTAGTTGGAGATTATCCCCATCCTTCAAACTTCGGTTTGATTTGTAAAGTCGCTAATGACTATAACTTAGAAGGGTCTGTCCAGTGTACAGTTTCCTTGCTGAGACTTGCTCAGAATAATCAACCAGTTATCCTGCCTTGTTCAGGACCGTGGACGTAGGATCTTGCGTATCCGAACCACGTTAAACTGCTTGTGTTATTTACTATTTTATTGCATTGCATACAAACTGATTTAAAATCATATCTTTGCATAAAACGTATTTTTAAAAGCGCACAGCCAAAAGACTCTTAACTTGCGAAAACACGTTTTCAAACTGAGACAAATTTTCGGTCCCCACACTTATCCGCACAACGTCTCCGACTGAGTTTCAACGACTGACTAAAGTCAGTAAGAGAGCTCAGTAGCTGACACACTCTGACCCGTGACCGAAGGTTACTATCTGGCACTATTCATCGGGCCGCAACCAACAAGCTTTAGCTGTCCTTCACGTTCTGAGAAAAAGAAACTGTGATCAGGTGTATTCACCCCCCCTCTACACCTGACTATCGTCTCCGGACCAACAATTGGTATCAGAGCGTACGGTGTTCTACTGATCACCGGTTCTGTACTACTGGTCTTCTCGAACAGATCCTGAAAACGTTTTCTCTGCACAAGCATCTCTTCATTCATCCTTATACTCGTTCACATAATGTCTGATATGTCAGGTATTCGGATGGTACCAATGTTCTCAGTGGAGAATTATACGGTATGGCGCGTGAGAATGGAGGCACACCTCACATCGCTGCACAACAGCATGTCGGGCGTCCTTGAGACAGGACCCATCATTCCGATGATCGACAATGTACAATATGCTGAACCGGGAGGTGGAGCACAGACTGGTGCTAAGGTTGCCAAGGATAAAACAACCTTCACGCCAGAAGAGAAAAAGCTGCACAACCTCGACCGAGTTACACAAAATGCTATACTGACTACGCTCAGTGACTCTCATCTCGGGAGGGTGCAAGATTGCAAGACGGCGAAAGAACTCTGGGATGCCCTGGCTGTACTGAGCCAAGGAACCCCGTAGATCAAAGAGAACAAGCTCGAACTAGAGCTTCAGAAGTTCGACGCCTTTACAATGGAGCCCAGTGAAACCATTGACGAGCTGAGTGTCAGATTCACAAACCAAGTCAATGTGATCAACGGGCTGGGGAGGATGTTCACCAACAAAGAGATGAACACCAAGATCTTAAGAGCTCTACCTCGACAGAAGTGGCTTCCTTTTGCTACTTATTTACGTCGCTCTGATCTTAATGCTCTAACCCCTGATGTTATCTTTTCAGAACTAAAAACAGAGGAATTTGAGCATAGTCTACCCCAAAGATGTTCCAGTGCTCTAGCTGACACACAGATCGACCACGCTTTTAAAGCAACAGTCGGCAAAACTGGAGCCAAACATATTTCCTCCAACAAGGCAGTGGCCACAACCGTAGAAAAGTCCTCTGAGACTTCAGGCCCTGACCAACTCGCACTGATGGCTCTCAAATATCGTAGAGAAAAGGAGAGAGTCGAAAGGCCGAGGAAATACAACGAGAGATTCTCCCTCAGGTAAGAAAGATTATCAGAAAAGGGAAGAATCTAAACCTTCTACTGAATGCAGGAACACAGAGCCTGCTGCGAGTCCATCCAAAGCTTCAGCTGGAAAAAGCAGCAGAATGTCTACCTGCTACAACTATAAGAAGGAGGGACACTACCAGTACGACTGTCCCGAACTCTCAGCTGCTCAACGAGCAGAACGGCAGGCTAGACGAGAAAAAATTGCCCAAAGAAGGCAGGCCTACATAGCCGGAGAGATATCCGACAACTCACTTGAGGAGGATACATTCATGCATTCCTCTGAGGACGAAGCTGCATTTGTAGCAGTTGAGGTCGGAGAAACGGTTCCTGAAGGAACAACTGAATACTGTCTGATGGCCGGAGAAGAGGCTGAGGTAAATTCCAAACTTAATACAACCTCTTCTTCACACAACACACACGACATGTGCTCGGTCATAGATGATCCTCTGGATGTGGTACAAGCATACGACGATCTGCTAGAGGAACAAATTCAGCTGAGCAGAGAATTCAGCAGAACGATTCAGGAACTGGAACAGGTAAAGGCTGAGAATCAGAGACTTTCTTCTGCTTGTTAGGTCTCTACTGAGTCAGAGACTCAAGGAAGAGATTGAATCTCTTATGACTAAGTCTCAGCTTCAAGAGACTTAGATCTCAGTTCTGACTAAGGACAATTATGAGAAAGAGACTAAAATAGCCCAACTCAGTCAGAAGCTCACAGACGTGCAAAAAGATTATGACTCACTCAGGAGGAGTGTGAGGTCTGGCGAGGACTGGTGACTGAACAATACCTAGGAGCTAAGGAGAAGCTGGAAAGTATGCTTAGAGCGCAACGGCCAACAGTCCTGAAAGAAGGTCTTGGCTATACTCACGAAGCTTCTACCTCAAAAAGCTCAGAAGCACTGGCTAATAGGTTCGTCAGAGGAAAGGTGAAAACTGCTGACACCACACCTCAGGCGAAGAATAAGCAGAAAATCGTTGCACCTCAGCCGAGCAGCAAAAAGCAACTGACCAAAGGTTCCAGCCCCAGGACACCGCGATCAAACTCAGGGGGAACCAAGAAGGTCAAGTAGGCAGAACAGTACAAGGAGCCACTGTATGAGTACCCGGCTCAGTATGGCTCGTACTACTATGAGCCCAGGGTCAGGAGGAGCGCAAAGACTCAGAAGAAGAAAGCTCCTGAGCCCAAAATCATCAGAAAGTCAGTATCTCCAGGTCCTGTGGAGAAGAAAACTGACAAGGTTCAGAAGAAGAAGTCTCAGACTTCTAAGGTTCCTAGACAGATTTGGGTTCCGAAATCACCCACTAACATGTAAGGACCCAACTGAACCAAAGGGTACCTAAAAATGTTTCTGTTTTGCAGGTGCATAAGGACCCTTGGACAGTGGACAACGGTTGCTCGAGATATATGACATACCAGAAGAGCCTGCTGACCAACTACCTACAAGAAGATGGTCCCATAATTGAGTTCGGTGACAACTCAAAAGGCTACACAAGGGGATATGGAACGCTGAACATTGGGACTGCTTCAGTTCCAAGAGTAACATATGTTGAAGGACTTCAACATAATCTCCTTTCTGTCAGTCAATTCTGTGATAATCTTAACAGAGTTATCTTTGACGCTGGTTTCTGTGATATTGTTGATAAATCTACAGGGAAAACAGTGTTATCAGGTTCGCGGAGGAAGAATATATATGTTGCAAACTGGAAAACCGAGTAACACGAGGCTTGCTTGCTCGTACGAGACGAAATCTAGTGACAAGTCGGGATGACTATGGCACAAGAGACTCGAGCCACCCGAACTTCAAGACTATGAACAAGCTCGCCAAGAACTCCAAAGTCAGAGGACTGCCCAACGAATCGTTTATCAAAGATAGAAATTGTGAAGCATGCTCGAAGGGAAAGCGAGACAAAGAAAAGCAATCCACCTATTCCTTCACCTTCCACCGATGGAATCCTTCACCGCCGCACATGGACTTATTCGGGCCGTCTCCCCGGTGACTATAAGAGGCAAGAAGTATGCCCTCGTCGTTATTGACGACTACTCGAGATATACTTGGGTCATCTTCATCGTCAACAAATCTGATGTTCAAACTGAGCTACCCAATCTACTGAAGAAACTCGGTGTGGAAAAGGACATCAAGATTCAAAGAATTTGCTCAGACAGAGGAACATAATTTCTCAACTCGGTAGTTAAGGAGTACTGCGATAAAGAGGGAATTCAGCACGAGACATCATCGCTCGCACCCCTCAGCAGAACGGACTTGCTCAACGCAAAACCGAACACTCAAAGAAGCAAAGAAGAACGCTCCTAGCGGACTACGGACTACCCTCAAAGTTCCGGGGCGATGCTACCGACACCGCCCGCTATACTCATAATCGCTCACTACTTACACAAAGAACACATGAAGACACCATACAAATTATGGAAAGGGAGAATTCCTTCTATTTCTCATTTTCATATTTTTGGGTCGTCCTTGCTTTATTCACAATAATGGGAAAAATCGGTGAAGGTCTTTGATAGCAAATCTGATCAAGGAGTATTCTTAGGATACTCTCGAGTCGATAAAGCCTTCGAGTCTTTAACTATCGAACCCTTTGCGTGGAGGAAAGCCCTCATGTTGTTTTTGATGAGTTTGTTTGCGAGAACGGGGAAAAATATAGAGACAAACACCGAAGATGTCAGCAGCAAGCTACAGGATCTCGGACTGACTGATAAAACTGAAAAGATCCAGCATTGTTGGGATGATGAGTCAGACGATGAAGAAATTCAGACTCAGCCAACAAGCGATGTAGCTGACCTAGTTGATTCTCATGAACAAAATCAACAACAAGTAACAACGGTCGATGAGGAAGCCCCAGTGGTAACTGAGACCTCTACTGAGAATATAAACTCAGGGGGAACGATTAATGTTCCTGAGCGAAATGCCCATGAACCTGGAAACTCAGTAGATCCTAACCTTCTTACTGAACTGCTATAATCACAGAACAGTACTACTGAAATGCCTAACACACCTACTGACTGTGCAGAAGTAGTATCAGAAGAAGAAGCCAGACTCAGACGTTCATGGCTTGACGCTCATTCTTCAGATCTCATCATTGGAGATCCATCAGCAACGATAAGAACAAGATCTAAATTAAGTCAAGGAGAAAGCTCACTCTATTCTTGTTTCTTGTCTACAGAAGAACCTCAGTCGATAGAGGACGCACTTAATGATGCTGACTGGATCATTGCCATGCAAGAAGAGCTGAACCAGTTCGTTAGAAATGAAGTTTGGGAGCTTGTTGACAGACCTAGACATCAGCACGTGATTGGTACTAAGTGGGTCTTCAAAAACAAGCGTGATGAAAACAACGTCATTGTCAGAAATAAAGCTCGACTAGTTGCCAAGGGATACAGTCAAGCAGAAGGAATCAACTTTGATGAAACATTCGCTCCAGCCGCTAGATTGGAAGCCATTCATCTTTTCCTAGCTTACGCAACGCATCAAGGATTCAAAGTATATCAGTGGATGTAAAGTCAGCTTTTCTGAACGGCGTACAGAAGGAAGAAGTCTACGTGGAACAACCGCCCGGCTTTCAGCAGGGACATCAGGTGTACAGACTTAGGAAAGCTCTGTATGGGTTAAAACAAGCACCCAGGGCTTGGTACGATACCCTATCAGACTTTCTACTTCAGAAAGGTTTTCAGAAGGGGACAATAGATCGCACCCTATTCAACATAAAGTCAGGAGATGACATCCTACTGGTGCAAATCTACGTGGACGACATCATTTTTGGCTGCAGAAATGTAACCATATGTCAGCAATTCGAGAAAATGATGAAAGAGAAATTCGAGATGTCCATGATGGGAGAGATGAATTATTTCCTTGGATTTCAAGTCAAGTAATCACCTGAAGGAATTTTCATTAATCAAGCCAAATACACTCAAGATCTTCTCAAAAGATTCGGCTGCAACTCGAGCAAGCCAGTCAAGATCCCCATGAATACAAATTTAAAAACCGATCTAGACAAAGAGGGAGCTTCTGTTAACTCTACTGATTATAGAGCTATTATTGGTTCTCTATTATATTTAACAGCTAGCCGACCTGATATAACTTATGCTGTAAGTGTATGTGCAAGATTTCAAGCGGATCCAAGCGAAGTCATCTAGACTCAACAAAGAAGATTCTGCGATATCTAAGAGGAACACCTGACGCAGGGTTATGGTATCTTGCTGATGATAATCTTATACTGACAGGTTATTCTGATGTTGATTATGCGAGATGCGGGGATAGATCGAAAGTCAACTTACGGAACGTGTCGGGTTCCTAGGCAAGAAGCTGATATCTTGGTTTTCAAAGAAATAACACTCAGTAGCAACGTCCACTACTGAAGCTGAGTACATGGCTGCTGGAAGTTGTTGTGCCCAGATCCTTTGGCTTCGACAACAATTGAGAGACTATGGTATAATACAGAATGAAGTGCCCATCTACTGTGACTCCACAAGTGCTATTGCAATAACTCAGAATCCAGTTCTCCATATGAGATGCAAGCACGTGGATATTCGACACCACTTCATCAGAGACCATGTCGAGAAGAAGGATATCAAAATGGAGAAAATCCATACTGACAAGCAAAGGGCAGACATACTGACCAAACCACTAGCTGAGAATAGATTCAGAGAATTATCAGTTGAGCTAGGTCTCTCTTGGATCCTACCGAGTCACATCGCAGAAGATCATCAATTGCTATCGGTAGAAGCCAACTATCGATAACATCAATTGGTATAACAATTGGTATCGTGTGATAAACCAGTATGACGGGTCAGAAGACTCAGTACAGTGATTCAGTCGGGAGAATCACACTGTACACGGTAAGGGGGAACGTGGTCATCAGCACGTCAATCATCCTCCTTAATCTTAACAGTAACCAGCTGATCGTAAAAGTTCAGCTGAAGAGGTTTGTGTATTATTTACTTAAAGTTCATCAGAAGCATGCTCGCATTTATTATATCAGTCGCTTAGCACTCAGTAGTTAATGAACATTTATTTCCCGCCATTAATCTTTAAGGATGAGTCAGTAGGAAACCGTTCTTATTTAAAGTAACTCGTCTTTAATGCTGTCTACAGCGCATTTAATGCATGTCTTCTCACTTACCTTTATTACGCATCATCCTACGTGGGTCTATGGTAGAGGCGGCTAAGTAATCATTCCTTTTATAACATCACATCTCAGCCGTCGATAAAAATGAAAGTTTAAATTTCAGCCGTTCGATCTAAACGGCTTATCACGCATATCTTACAAAATCTTTCATCTTCTACCACTCTCCTCACTTTTTGCCATTTACGAAATCTTAGAGCTTTTCCTCAGCGATTCAGTTTTCTCCCCAAATCTTAAAATTGCTTTGCATCTGCGTATTTCAAGCTCTATACCTTTCGGTAATGTATTAAATCGTGCTTAAAACTCATACTGACTAATTCTATTTTCAAGTGCTAACGAGTTTTGTTGCAGATACTCATGGCGACTATACAGACCCCCGTAAATATCGAAGAGATCATTACCTCGCGCATTCAGTTCGAACCCACCATGGCCTTCCGGCAAGTGGATATTCCTTATATGGAGGAGGTTTTTAATGCTCTGGAAGAATCGAGCCTAGACGCTCTTGTTACAAAGCAACCGAGAGCCTATCTTCCCAGGCAAGTAGCAGAGGTCTACTACAACTGGAGGACCTTAGAGACAGGAGCAGAAATCTCCAGTTTCGCTTTCATGAAGGAGGTCGATTCTCTCTCATGGGACACTAGTATTCATGAGTTCAACATTCGAGATGCTCTCGAACTGGCCTTTGATCTGACAGACGAAGGAATTTCTCCGATTGGATATAAGGAGAAGGAGATTAATTCTTATGTTCAGAAGTTCTGCGGTAGGAAGGACATAGTCTTCAAGACCGCTCTACCGAAAAATTTGTTATTGCCGAAGATAGGGCACTCGCATACATAGTTTCTCATATTCTCACGAGCTCGACGGATCGTATGATCGGCTTTCGGCCGCGAATTCAGCTGATGATGATTATTGACGATAGAGTCCGAGTCAATTGGACGGACTACTACTTAGCCGAGCCGAGGGCTCGGAGCGAGAATTTACGGCCTTACCCACTGGAGAGAGGAAGCTCGTCAGTGTGGGTAAACTGTTTTTTGGGACGAAGATGTCCGTTATGATCAAGTAGAGAGTCTCGAGGAGCTCAGCTTTCGCTGACTCCAGGTACTTCGATAGCAAGCTCACTAAGTTCAAAATTAGAGCCGTTGCTGAGAAGTCTATCGGGCGAGGGCCGCCTGAACCGAAGAGAGATGCATCAGCTTTGCCCCTCGCTCCGATCCGCCTAAGAGGAAGAAGCTAACAAAGACTGGACCCTCCGAGGTCCCGAAAAAACAAGCTAAACAAGCCTCTCCCCCGCCCACTCGGGGAAGAACAAATCCTTGATTCGGACACCGGCATTGAGGGTGCCACGTTGAAGGATAAGGTTCGAGTTATCGCTTCGAGGAAACTCGGTCGGACATTTCGGTACCGACTGAGGAGACATCCTCTGAGTGGACCACCTTACATTCCACTCGTCTCTGTGCTACAGCAGAAGTGCATGATCAGATTCCAGAAATTGCTGAGCACTCAGACCTAGTGGAGATAACCATAAGGGCTAGAGTTCAAATGCTGCTGAGGTTCCTAAGCTGGGACACTCTCAAAGACATGATAAGGACTCAGTCAGCTCTATCTCTACTCGCCGAGGAGCAAGACTTACGTCGGCCATTGGTTTTGGGGGAACCGGTGATCTTGCCTACTTCGAGGACCTGAGGGCTGCGATGTTATATCTTCTCAGTCTGCGCACCTCAGTTCCTAGCGACAACCCTTCGCCTCCATATCATCCAGATAACAATGATGGTGAAAAGGATGATGATGAGATGGAACAGGCACCACCCAAGGATGCATAATTGGGAGGTTCTGCTGAGGGTTCCACTCCCCGCGAAAAGGGCCAATCACCACCACCTGCTAAATCTGGTGAAGCCCAGGTTGCCTCGAAGCCAAGTCGAGCGCAACAACTCGCGTCATCTGAGCAGAGGCTCGGAACCAGCTCCTATCAGATACAACCTATAGGTTCCGTGTCCTCCAAGTCGGTAAACAGGGCTATCAGGCGCCAAGGTGAAAAGAATCGTCTTCTCTCGAAAGACGTTCATATTAAGTGGGCCTAGTATACGAAAGCTCAGACGGAGAGCTTCAACCGACTTGCAGCCGGGGTCGAGAAAGTCTCAAAAGCTCCTACTCCAAAAATTAATATTCAGAAGATAGTTGAGACAGCCCTCGCAGCTCAGAAGGCGGACTTAGCCGCCCAAAGTCAGCAGCTCTTGATCACTTAGCAGAAGATCTTCGCTGAGTAGCTGACTAAAGGGCTAGCGGCTGTCCAAGCCACAATGGATGAGAGGAATAAAGTTGCCACCACCAGTCTCCAATCTGCCATTACTCAGCAGGCGGAGGCACTTAAACTCATCCAGAAGGAGATCACAAACTCCCACGATCAATCTCTGCTGAAACTCCGACAGGAGTCAGCCGCACAACTCAGATTATTCAGAGAAGATCAGGAGCACGACTGGGATAAATACTATGATCTGGTCAAGGACTTCGAAGCCACTGCCACTCAAATCAAAGACCTCGTCTACAACTTGGAGAAAGACGTTAAAGCCATCCGCACTCACCTCTCCCAGACTGATGATGCCAAAAAGGGGGAAGGAGAAGTTAAAATATAAGATACTGAGGCGGAACAGGCTGAGGTTCAGAGGAGCCCCGAAGTCCAAATAGTTGATAAGGGGGAAGATTTGGAGAAAGGGAAATCTACTCAGGGGGGAAGGAACCAGCTCGCACCGCAAGGAGAAGGTTCAGTTGCCCCAGTGGACCTGGGTCATTGTGCTCCTCCTGGAGTATGCCCCACTCCCCCAATCGCCTGTGACTGAGCCAGCACCTATCTCATCCGCTCAGCACATCGAGGAAATTGCTCAATTTCTTGATGAACAAGAAGAAGAAGAAGAAGAAGAAGAAGAGCCACAACAACTGCCATCGCAAAGGCCGGGGAAGGAGATTACTACTAAAGCCACTCCATCTTCCCCGACACCTAAGTTCAAAACCAAGGCGGAGCAGGAAGCTTACGACTTGAGAATTGCTCAACAGCTGCAAGACAAGCTGGATCATGAGCATCAGGTGGAAGAAGTAAAGAAAGGCAAGAAGCCTAAGAAACTGATTGGCAAAATTGCCAAAGGAAAGGTTAAGCAGCTGGTGGACGAACAGAAGAAGAAAGCTCAGGAGGAACTAGCCAAGGCTCTAGTGATCGAAGTCCAACCAACGCCTCGTAGTTACTACACTTCAACTCTTACACCCGAGCAGGAGGCCGAGGACGAGCTACACGGGAGGCAACGCCGAAGGGACTAAGTCTCCGAGAGAGGAGATGCTAGATCGCCGACCCTCGGAGAGAAGAAGAGGTTAGCCGACATGGCTAAAATGATTGCTTTATCCGAGAAGCCGCGCTGACTTAAGAAAACGCCCCTATTTCTTTCTCTCTCTCTCTCTCCAAAGCAAAGAAAAAAGGAGGATCTTTCCATATTCATCAAAATCACTTATGACATTTCCATCTTCATTAAACTTACACTCTATCTCTTTCATTAATGCATGCATACATCAGATATAATATATGCATATTCTTGTTTTTTTGTTTACTTCATTTATGCATGTCAGTTTTATAAGTTGATGCATATATGAAATACAGTATATGCATATTGTTGGATATGAGTCGAGTAGATTGATACTCACATGTTCTAGGGTTAAAAGAAATTGGGGAAATCATAGTAGTACTATGGAATTGAAGATCCCAAAACCGAGCCGATATCGGTAGATTAGTGTGTCGATAGGATTAGCCGATGTATAGGTTAGACGTGATGTAATGCTTATTATTTTTGTCTAAGTCCCGTACGGGGTAGTTGTTGAACCGATCTTCGCTGAAGATACTTTTCGAACCCCACATCATCGGTGTAATCGCTTGCATTCTTCGTCGGCCACCGATATCAAACTCGGTTGAAGATCCCGCATCGGCCGACCGGACCTCGCGAGAAGCATTCTCTACAAGCCGATGGTCATCGGTAGAAGAACCAAAGGCAAGCAGTATACCTTCGCAGCCGACCAACCGACTATCGAAGCTCACTTTATCGCCGACGACTCGGTAGAAGAAGACAGACTTTCGAGTACCGTATCCGACGTAAAGCGACCCAAAGACTTAAAGTCCCTTCAAATGTTTAGCGGAAGACATACGAGGTAGTTTGAACGGTCAACTCGACACTCACCAACTACAAACCTCGACCAATGAGAAGCCGACAACGCTTACCTACTCTACACGGTAAAAAGCTGCTCTCATGAACGGTGCATTAACCGCCCGCTTGCGCAACAAAGTTGAATAGTGGCCGTTTTCTTTGGACGCTTGTGACACGTGGCATCGTCGTCTCCAACGGACATATGTCACAACTCACAACTATAAATAGAGAAGGATTTGAAGATTTCAAAAAGAGGAATATACGCGAAATCAAGGGAAATCATTAAAACTCACAACGCTCTAGAACCTTCAAGCTTATCCGAGAGACGAACTAGTTTTCATAGAACACTTCTTGTAGTTCATCTCTCTAGAGCACTTTGATCCCTATCTTCTCTAGACTAAGCTCATTGCTAGATTCATAGCTTAGATCCGAAGGA
This sequence comes from Lavandula angustifolia, assembly GCA_028984105.1. NCBI lineage: Eukaryota > Viridiplantae > Streptophyta > Magnoliopsida > Lamiales > Lamiaceae > Lavandula > Lavandula angustifolia. The sequence goes on from CM054818.1 coordinate 22,868,137, forward strand.
GTTCACATTTAGTGAATTGTTCTTGTTGTAAGAACTCCTTCTCGGTTGGAGAATATTCCCTCCCTTCTAAACTTAGGTTTGGATTGTAAAGTCGCTAAGGACTATAACTTAGAGGGAACCGTCCAGGTGCACGGTATCCCTGCTCGAGGCTTGCTCGGAATAATCAACAAGTTCTCCCGCCTTGTTCGGGACCGTGGACGTAGGATCTTGCGTATCCGAACCACGTTAAATCGCTTGTGTTCATTTCTTTGTTTTATTGCATTGCATTCAACTGACTTGAAAATCATAAGTTTGCATAAAACGTATTTTATAAAGTTGCGACCAAAAGATTTAACTTGCAAAAACGCGTTTTCAAAAGAGACGACTCCGGGCCTAACACTTATCCGCACTACGGTCTCCGACCGAGTTTCGTAATACCGACATCGGTCGGTAGAAGAGCTCGAAGGCGACTCACTTTGACCCCAGTGATCGAAGGCTTACTTGGCACTGTTCATCGATTGCAAACATCGGCTTCACTGACCTTCACCGAGAAAAAGAAACGAGCTCGTGTGTATTCACCCCCCCCTCTACACCGACTTTTCGTCTCCGGACCAACAATTGGTATCGAGCTTTCGGTGTTCAACCGATCGCCGGTTACGAAATCTTGGTCCTCTCGAACCGATCCCGAAAACCGTTTTCCACCGCATAAGCATCTTTTCAAAGCATCCCTATACTCTTACTCTTACAATGTTCGATATGTCGCGTATTAGGATGGTGCCGATGTTCTCAATAGAGAACTACACGGTATGGCGCGTACGTATGGAGGCACACCTAACGTCACTCCACGACAGCATGTCAGATGTCCTAGAGTCAGGACCGATCATTCCCATGATCGACAGCGTAGTATTTGCTGCTGGAGGAGGCGTGGGAGCACAAACTGGTGCTAAGGTTCCCAAAGACAAATCTGCCTTCACGCCTGAAGAAAAGAAGTTGCACAACCTTGACCGAGTTGCACGTAATACCATACTGACTACGCTCAGTGACTCACATCTCGGAAGGGTACAAGATTGCAAAACGGCGAAAGAGCTATGGGACGCCTTGGGCACACTCGAGCCATGGAACCCCTCAGATCAAAGAGAACAAGCTCGAGCTAGAGCTTCAGAAGTTCGACGCCTTTGCAATGGAGCCTAACTGAACCATTGGCGAGCTGAGTGTCAGATTCACCAATCAAGTCAATGTTATCAATGGGTTGGGGAGGTCGTTCACATACAAGGAGATGAACACCAAGATCTTGAGAGCGTTGCCCGACGAAGTGGCTTCCATTTGCTACTTATTTACGTCGCTCCGATCTAAATGCTCTAACTCCCGATGTTATATTTTCGTAATTAAAATCGGAGGAGTTCGAGCATAGCCTACCCCAAAAAGTGCTTAAGCGCTCCAGTGACACACGGTTCGACCACGCCTTCAAGGCGAACGAAGCAATACCGGAGCCAAGCCTATTTCCTCAAGCAAAGCCGTGGCCACATCAGTAGCAAAGTCTTCCGAGACTTCGAGGCCCCGATCGGCCTAGCACCGATGGCTCTCAAATATCGAGAGGGAAAAGGAGAGAGTCGAAAGCCGAGGAAATACAACCGAGATTCTTCCTCGGGTAAGAAAGACTATCATAAGAAAGAAGAATCTAATCCTTCTACCGAATGCGGGAAATCGGAGTCTGCGCCCGGTCCATCTAAAGACTCAGCTGGTAAGAGCAGCGAGAACATCTACCTCGCTACAACCGCAAGAAGGAGGGACACTATCGGCACGATTGTCCCGAACTCTCGACTGCTCAAAGAGCGAACGGCGAGCCGAGGAGAAAGAAGTTCGCCGAGAGACGGCGAGCCTATATAGCCGGAGAGATATCCGATAACTCAATTGAGGAGGATACATTCATGTATTCTTCGAAGACGAAGCCGCGTTCGTCGCAGTTGAGGTCGCAAAGACAGTTCTCGATGAGTCGGCCGAATACCGTCTCGATGGCCGGAGAAGAGGCCGAGGTAAATTCTAAACGCATTATTACCTCTTCTTCACACAAAGACACAAGACACGTGCTCGGTCACGTATGATCCTCTAGATGTGGTACAAGCCTACGACGACTGTTAGAGGAACAGATTCAACCGAGCGAGAGTTCAAGCCAGAACCATCCAGGGAACTTGAACGAGTAAAGGCCGAGAATCGGAGACTTTCTTCGATTGTCGGGTCTCTACCGAGTCGGTGGATCTAGTTGCGAGACTCAAGGAAGAGATTGAATCTCTTATGACTAAGTCTCGGCTTCAAGAGACTCGGATCTCGGTCCGACCAAGGACAATTTCCGAGAAAGAGACCGAAATAGCCAAGCTCGGCCGAAGCTCACGGACGTGCGGAATGACTATGACTCACTCGGAAGGAGTGACGAAGTCCGGAGAGTATTGATGACCGAACAATACCGGGAGCTAAGGAGAAGCTTGAAAGCATGCTTAGAGCTCAACGGTCAACTTACGTGAAAGAAGGCCTGGGCTATACACACGAAGCTTCTACCTCCAAAAGCTCAAGCAACCCCCGGCGATAGGTTCGTAAGAGGAAAGGTGCAAGCTGCCGACACCACACCTCGGGCGAAAAACAAACAAGAAAATAATTACACCTCGACCGAGTAGCAACAAGCGGTGACCAAAGGTTCCAGCCCCGGGACACCGCGATCAAATTCGGGGGGGAATCAAGAAGGTCGGATGGGCGAACAGGTACAAGGAGCCACTGTATGAGCACCCGGCTCGGTACGGCTCGTACTACTATGAGCCCGGGGGTCGGGAGAAGCGCTAAGACTCGAAGAAGAAAGCGCATGAACCCAAAATTATTAGCGTAAAGTCGGTATCTCCAAGTCCCGTGGAGAAGAAAGCCGATAAGGTTCGAAAAAGAAGTCTCGGAACTTCTAAGGTCCCGAGACAGATCCGGGTTCCGAAATCACCCACTAACCCGTAAGGACCCAATCGAACCAAAGGGTACCTAAAAATGCCTTCGTTTTGCGGAGTGCATAAGGACCCGTGGATAGTGGACGGCGGCCGCTCGAGACACATGACCTACCGGAAGAGCTCGCCGACCAACTACGTACAAGAAGATGGTCCCGAATTGAATTCGGTGACAATTCCAAAGGCTACACAAGGGGATACGGAACGCTGAACATTGGGACTCGCCACGGTTCCTAAGAGTAACATATGTTGAAGGACTTCAACATAATCTCCTTTCGATCGGTCAATTTCGTGATAATCTTAACGAGTAATCTTTGACACCGGTTTTACGTGATATTGTTGACAAATCTACAGGGAAAACAGGTGTTATCGAGGTTCGCGGAGGAAGAACATCTATGTTGCAACCGGAATACCGATGAGAACCCGAGGCTTGCTTGCTCGCACAGACTAAATCGAGTAACAAGTCGAGCGGCTATGGCACAAGAGACTCGGCCACCTCGAACTTCAAGACCATGAACAAGCTTGTCAAGAACTCTAAAGTCGGAGGACCGCCCAACGAATCGTTTATCAAAGACGAGAAATTGTGAAGCGTGCACGAAGGGAAAGCAAACAAAGAGTAGCAATCCACCTATTCCGTCACCTTCCACCGATGGAATCCTTCACCGCTTCACATGGACTTATTCGGGCCGTCTCTCCGAGTGACTATAAGAGGCAAGAAGTATGCCCTCGTCGTCATAGACGACTTCTCAAGATATACTTGGGTCATCTTCATCGCCAACAAATCGATGTTCGGACCGAGTTACCTAATCTACCGAAGAAACTTCGGTGTGGAAAAGAACATCAAGATTAAGAAGATACGCTCGAGACGGAGGAACAGAGTTTCTAAACTCGGTAGTTAAGACATACTTGCGATAAAAGAGGGAATTCAGCACGAGACATCAGCGCGCGCACCCCTCGGCCAGAACGGACTTGTCGAACGTAAGAACAGAACTCTCAAAGAAGCAGCAAGAACGCTCCTCGCAGCATTCCGGACTACCCTCAAAGTTTTGGGCCGATGCTACCGACACCGCCTGTTACACTCGGAATTGATCACTACCGACACAAAGCAACACATGAAGACGCCATACGAACCGTGGAAAGGGAGAATTCCTTCTATTTCTCATTTTCATGTTTTCGGCTGTCCTTGCTTTATCCACAACAATGGGAAAGATCAGTTGAAGGTCTTTGATAGCAAATCGATCAAGGAGTATTCTTAGGATACTCCCGAGTCGATAAAGCCTTCGAGTTTTTAACTATCGAACTCTTTGCGTGGAGGAAAGCCCTCATGTTGTTTTTGATGAATTTGTTACCGAGAACGGGGAAAGATACAAAGTCAAGTATCGAGGATGTCGAAAGCAAGCTACGGGATCTCGAACTAAATGACAAAGCTGAAAAGATCCAAGATTGTTGGGATGATGAGTCGGAAGATGAAGAAATTCGGACTCGGCCCAACAAGCAATGTAGCTAACCTAGTTGATTCTATCGAACGAGAATCAACAACGGGTAACTTCGGTCGATGAGGAAGCCCCTGTGGTAACCGAGACCTCTACCGAGAATATATACTCGGGGGAACCATTAATGTTCCCGAGCTGAATGCCCCTCGAACCCGGAAACTCGGTAGATCCTAACCTTCTTACCGAATTACTACAATCACAAAACAAGTACTTACTCGAAATGCCTAATACACACCTGCGGCGTGCGAAGTGGTATCGGAAGAAGAAGCCCGACTCGGGCGTTCGTGGCTCGATGCTCATTCTTCGAGATCTTATCATTGGAGATCCATCAAGCAACTATAAGGACGAGATCAAGATTAATTCAAGGAGAAAGCTCACTTTACTCTTGTTTTTCTGTCTACGAAGAACCTCGATCGATAGAGGACACACTTAAAGATGCCGATGGGTCATTGCTATGCAAGAAGAGTTGAACCGGTTCGTCGAAATGAAGTTTGGGAGCTTGTCGACGGACCTAGACATCGGCACGTGATTGGAACTAAGTGGGTCTTCAAGAACAAGCGAGATGAAAACAACGTCATTGTCGAAATAAAGCTCGACTAGTTGCTAAAGGATACGATCGGGCAGGGGAGGAATTGACTTTGATGAAACATTTGCTCCGGTCGCGGATTGGAAGCCATTCGTCTTTTCCTAGCTTATGCAACACATCGGAGATTTAAGGTATATCGGATGGATGTGAAGTCGGCTTTTACGAACGGCGCATCGAAGGAAGAAGTCTACGTGGAACAACCGCCCGGCTTTCGGCGAGGACATCGAGTGTACGAGACTTAGGAAAGCTCGTATGGGTTAAAACAAGCACCCGGGGCTTGGTATGATACCCTATCAGACTTTCTACTTGAGAAAGGTTTTCAAAAGGGGGACGGTAGATCGCACCCTATTCAAGCATAAAGTCGGAAGATGACATTCTATTGGTGCAAATCTATGTGGACGACATCATTTTCGGCCGCGAGAAACGGAAGTTATATGTCGCCAGTTCGAGAAGATGATGAAGGAGAAATTCGAGATGTCCATGATGGGAGAGATGAATTATTTCCTTGGATTTCAAGTAAAACAATCGATCAAGGAATCTTCATCAATCAAGCCAAATACACTCGAGATCTTCTCAAAAGATTCGGCCGTGATTCCAAACAAACCGGTCAAGATCCCCATGAACACGAACTTTAAAATCGATCTAGACAAAGAGGGAGCTTACGTTAACTCTACCGATTATAGAGCTATTATTGGTTCTTTACTTTATTTAACAGACTAGCCGACCCGACATAACTTATCTTTGTAGGTGTATGCGCAAGATTTCGGGCGAATCCCAAGCGAAGTCATCTAGACTCGGCGAAGAAGATTCTGCGATATCTAAGAGGAACACCCGAGGTGGGTTATGGTATCCTCGCGATGATAATCTAATACCGACAAGTTATTTCGATGCCGATTACGCAGATGTAGGATAGATCGAAAATCAACTTCCGGAACATGTCGGTTCCTAGGCAGCAAGCCGATATCGTGGTTTTCAAAGAAATAGCACTCGGTAGCTACGTCCACTACCGAAGCCGAGTACATGGGCTGCAGGAAGTTGCCGTGCCCGCATCCTTTGGCTTCGACAACAATTGAGAGATTATGGTATAACTCGGGATGAAGTGCCCATCTACCGTGACTCCACCGGTCAATAGCTATAACTCGGAACCCGGTTCTACATACCGGATGCAAGCACGTGGACATCCGACACCACTTCATCGGAGACCATGTCGAAAGAAGGACATCGGGATGGAGAAAATCCATACCGACAAGCAAAGGGCGATATACCGACCAAACCACTAGCCGAGAACGAAGTTCGGAGAACTATCGGTTGAGCTAGGTCCGCTCGATCCCTCCGAGACAAGTCGGTAGAAGCCGACTACCGATAATAATATACTTAGCAACAATGTGTATCGGTATGGAATCAGCACGACAAGTCGAGAAAACTTAGTACGGTGACTCATTGGGAGATGCACACTTCGTACACAACAAGGGAGAACATGGTCATCGGCACAACCATCCTCCCGATAAATGATGGTAACCACTGATAAGTTCAGCTGAAGAGGTTTGCGTAGTATCGTTACTTAATTTGTTCAGAAGCATGCCGCATTTAATGCATCAGTCGCCTGCATTCAGTTGCCTAGGAGCATTTATTCCTTACCATTTATTATGTTTAAGGTTTGAGGAAAGGTCAGCAGGACTCCTCGCCTGCGTAATTAATGCTCTCTGTTGCGCATTTAATGCATGTCTTCTCCATTAGCTTTATTACGTATATCTATATTTTTGGCGGCTATTGTAATCATTCTTTTTAAACATTTAATCTTAGCCGCCCCTTGATTTTGAAAGATTAAATTTGAACCGTGCGATTCAAACTAAAGATCAAACTCAATATACAAAATCTTTCATCTTCTATCAACTCCTCACTTTTCGCCATTCTCATATCTTAGAGCTTTTTCTTAGCGATTCAGTTTCCTTCCTTACATCCTCATTCAAACTGCATTGCTATATCTCTTTTCAAGCTCTATTTCACGGTAATGTATCAGATGTCTGCTAGCAACTACTAACTTACTCTATTTTCAAGTGCTAATATGTTGTTTTGCGAGATTTCAATGGCGAACGTTCAAACTCCGGACAACATTGAGGAGATTGTAGCCTCCGGGATTCTGTTTGAACCTACCTTGGCCTTCCGCCAAGTGGAGATCTCTTTCCTTGAACCCGTGTTTGACGCTTTGGAGCGTTCGGGGTTGGAGATCTTTGGTTTCGAAGCACCCCCGTGTTTTTCTCCCTCGACAAGTCGCCGAAGTTTATTTCAACCGGAAATCTCTAGCGTCGGGAGGAGAGGAATCGTCCTTCTCTTATCGAAGGAAGTCGATCAAGATGAGTGGGAGTCGATTGTTCTTACCTTCGATATTCAAGATGCTCTAGCTCTCTCTTTCGATCTTCCCAACTCCGGCATTTCTCCGATTGGATACAAGGAGAAGGAGATCAATGCATATGTGCGAGAAATTCCGTGGACGCAAGGATGTGGCGTTCAAAACAAACTTTACCGAGGAATATGTTGCTACCTCGATGCAGAGGTCTAGCTTACGTGGTATCGCACATTCCGACAAGTTCGACTGGATCATATGATCAACTGTCCAAACCTAGGATTCGGTGATGATGGCAATAGACGATGGGGTTGAAGTGAAGCTGGGCCGAGTATTATACTACTCGGATGAAGGCACGTGCTCGGAAGTTCACCACATTACCCACTGGCGAGAGGAGGATAGCCGGTGTGGGTAAACTTCTATTCGGAACAAAGATGTCCGTTCGATAGAATGCATAGTTCGGAGGAACTTCGCTGTTGAGAACTCGGCCTTTGAGGACTCCAAGTACTTTGACAAGAAGTCTATCAAATTTATGACAAAGGCTGGAGCGGAAAAGTCAATTGGCAAGGGGCCACCTGAACCGAAGAGAGCGGCGTCTCGCTCCGCCCCCAACTCGTCCAAGTACCAAAGAAGAGGAGGTTGGCTAAGAATCGACCTGCTGAGGTCACAGTGGCTCGGCCCACTTACCATTATTCAGCCAGCTCCTCCTTCTATTCAAGAGGAGCAACTACTCGATTCGATATCTTGGAATCGAGGGAGCGACGATCAAGGACAAAGTCCAAGTGATCAGCTACGAGGGAACAGAGTCCGACAAGAGGGAACCGTCACCCGAACCTACCGGCTGAGTGGACAACAACCGACACCACTCGGACCGGGTGCTGCAACCGAGATTCAAAGCAAGAGATACCGAAATTGCCGAGCACGCAGATCCGGTTGAAATAGCAAGTAAGGACAAGAGCTCGGATGCTCTTAAGGTTTCGCATCGGGACATTCTTATTGACTTTGCCAAATCCCAAAGCAGTCACCGGATGAGCTACGACAGAGGAGCAAGAGCTCCAAGCCAAGATTGGATTCGGAGAGCTAGGCGATGTGGCGTCTTTCGAAGATTTGAGAGCCTGCAATGCTCTATTTACCGAGCTTGAGAGCTCCGACCGAAACAGCTCCGCCCCCCATCTCCACCTTCGATAAAGGCGATAATGATGATCAAGATGAGGAGATGGATGGCAAACCCAAGGAAGCGGACCAGGGGAGAATCTGCAGAGGGACAAACTCCCCAAGAGAAGAGCCCAACACCACCCATAGTCACATCTGGTGAGGCTACAACCGCTCCGGAAGTACGTAGGGAGCAGGTTGATCTCGTTCTACGAGCAGAGGCTCGGAACCGGCTCTTATCGGATACAACCCATCGGTTCCGTGTCCTCACGTTTCGTCAATAGGGCTATCAAACGCCAAGGTGAGAAAAATCGACTCCTAGCCAAAGATGTTCATTTCAAATGGGAGAAGTACACCAAGGCTCGAACGAAGCTCTAAGTAAGTTGGCCGCCGACATCTCCACCCCCTAAAGAGGCTTCTCGCCCGGATTTCAAGGAGATAGTTGAGCAGGCCCTAAGTGCTCAAAAGGCCGATTTATCGGCACGAGTCGGCTGCTTGCCGCTCAAAGCATAAAACTTTCTCGGAGCAAATGACTCAAGCGATGAAAACAATTCAAGGCTTCATTGATGAGAGAAACAAGATAGCAACCACCTCTCTTCAAACAGCCATCAAGCAAGCGGCCGAGGCCTTAAAAGCCATTCGTAAAGAAATGACGAGAATCAAATGATCAAGCTCTGCCGAAACTCCGTCAGGAGTCGACCGCCGATTGAAGAAATCTAGAGCCGATCGGGAGAAAGACTGGGAAAACTACGCAACTTGGTCGGTGATTTTGATGACACGAGTTATCCGGATCAAAGATTACATGCACTAACGGAGCGGGACGTAAAAAGCTATCCGCACCTCCACGGCGAATATTGCCGATGCCAAAAAGGGGGAAGATATTATGAAAGATGAACCCGATACGGATACACTGACGTCCGGATCCTTGAGGGACAGAGCTCGGGAGGGGCGGACCCTCCTCCGCGCAGAGCCCTCACCGCAGAGATTCGGGGGGAACAGGCTCCGGAGGCGGGACCAACTAATCGAAAGGTACATCTACGAGGTCCTTCTCCTTGATTTCCCACTACAAGCCACCCCCATCTCCTCTTCGCCTGTGCACATAGACGAAATCGCTCAATTCCTTGAAGAGCCAGTGAAGAAGAAGAGTCTCAAAAAGCCGCCGCAGAGGTCGGGGAAGGAAATCGCTATCGAATCCACTACTCCTTCCTCCCCGATCAAGAAGTTTAAATCAAAAGCGGAGCAAGAGGCATTCGACCTCGAGAATAGCCCAAGAGCTGCAAGACAAGCCGGACCAGAGCGTCGCCTAGAGGAGGCACTGAAGCAAATGAAAAGCCTAAGGGCAAAGCTGTCGGGGGCAAAGGAAAGAGAAAGGTCATTAATACGGTCGAAGAGCAAAAGAAGAAAGCCCAAGAAGAATTTGCTAAGGCTCTTCCGACCGAAATCAAAGCTACTTGCTCGTAGTATTCCCATATCTACTCTTACACCCGAGCAGATAGCGTAAGATCAAACGACCCGGGAGGCGACGCGCAAGGACCGAGTCTCGGACGAGGAGACACTAGAGCAGCCGCTCTCCGTGAGAAGAAAAGGATGGCCGACCCGGCAAGAATGAAAAGCCTATCTCGATAAACCGGCCGGCCGATCAAGAAGGCGGATCCCGAGAGGATCTAAGTTCATCGGGGCCCCCACATCAAGCAACAACCGATTCAAGCATGTGGATAAGTGGGTGCCGGCTGATATGAATGAACATTGGGAGAGATTGAAAGAAACTTTTATCAAAGGCTACTACGTATGGCGCATTTACCCACTTGATCGCCCACCGATCAGCTCTTTGAGGAGTTGATTACGAGATTTAATGTTGAATTCGGTGAACGGTGAAGCAAGTCATGGAATCACGAGAATGTAACCTTTCGTGCCCCAGCTTTCCGACGTATTCCACCGCCGAGACTTGCTAGTGGACTCGCCGAGCACTAAGGACATAGAAAGAGAAGTGGAGGAAGCCGCCTACGTCCGAGCCTCGCTCCCGGTAAAGGCCGATGATAACTTGGAGATCCGGGAGATTCGAGCTAGAGTGTATAAATACTATTACCGGATCCCCCGAGGAAAAATCCACCGACTTCAAGAAGAAAACGCGAGGTTCAAGAAGCAAGCAGCAGTGATTTTTTTCTCCTCATCTTTTGTAATAGCATAGGAACTCGTAATTCTTGATATATATATCGGTTCCTTCCGCTTGCTAGACAATTACTCATTGTCTTTCGGCCTTTTACTTTGTGTTTACACTACCGATCACCAAGTGATCGACACACACTCACATCGGTTTCTCGATCTTGCCTTTCTCTCACCCGCCGGAGTTCATTTACTATTATCGTTTTCCTCGGATGCTTTAAGGGGGAAATTGTTGTCGTAGGGACAAGTATCTTTAATAGATATTAGAGTATAGAGGTTTTGGCATCATCAATTAGGGGGAAATTGTTGGATATGAGTCGGTAGATTGATACGCAATTGTTCTAGGGTTAAAAGAAATTGGGGGAAATCATAGTAGTACTATGGAATTGAAGATCCCAAAACCGAGCCGATATCGGTAGATTAGTGTGTCGATAGGATTAGCCGATGTATAGGTTAGACGTGATGTAATGCTTATTATTTTTGTCTAAGTCCCGTACGGGGTAGTTGTTGAACCGATCTTCACCGAAGATACTTTTCGAACCCCACGTCATCGGTTGTAATCGCTTGCATTCTTCGTCGCCACTGATATCAAACTCGGTTGAAGATCCCGCATCAGCCGCCCGGACCTCGGTAGAAGCATTCTCTACAAGCCGATGGTCATCGGTAGAAGAACCAAGGCAAGCAGTATACCTTCGCAGATCGACCAACCGACTATCGAAGCTCACTTTATCGGCCGACGACTCACCGAAGAAGACAGACTTTCGAGTATCGTATCCGACGTAAAAGCGACCCAAAGACTTAAAGTCCCTTCAAATGTTCAAGCGAGAAGACATACGAGGTAGTTTGAACGGTCAACTCGACACTCACCAACTACAAACCTCGACCAATGAGAAGCCGACAACGCTTACCTACTCTACACAAGAAAGTCTGCTCTCATGAACAAGTGCATTAACCGCCCGCCGCAACAAAGTTGAATAGTGGCCGTTTTCTTTGGACGCTTGTGACACGTGGCATCGTCGTCTCCAACGGACATATGTCACAACTCACAACTATAAATAGAGAAGGATTTGAAGATTTCAAAAAGAGGAATATACGCGAAATCAAGGGAAATCATTAAAACTCACAACGCTCAGAACCTTCAAGCTTATCCAGAGACGAACTAGTTTTCATAGAACACTTCTTGTAGTTCATCTCTCTAGAGCACTTTGATCCCTATCTTCTCTAGACTAAGCTCATTGCTAGATTCATAGCTTAGATCCGAAGGAGTTCACATTTAGTGAATTGTTCTTGTTGTAAGAACTCCTTCTCGGTTGGAGAATATTCCCTCCCTTCTAAACTTAGGTTTGGATTGTAAAGTCGCTAAGGACTATAACTTAGAGGGAACTGTCCAAAGACGGTATCCCCGCTCGAGGCTTGCTCGGAATAATCAACAAGTTCTCCCGCCTTGTTCGGGACCGTGGACGTAGGATCTTGCGTATCCGAACCACGTTAAATCGCTTGTGTTCATTTACCGTTTTATTGCATTGCATTCAACCGACTTGAAAATCATAAGTTTGCATAAAACGTATTTTATAAAGTGCACGACCAAAAGATTTAACTTGCAAAAAACGCGTTTTCAAAAGAGACGACTCGGGCCTAACACTTATCCGCACTACAGTCTCCGACCGAGTTTCGTAATACCGACATCGCCGCAGAAGAGCTCGAAGCCGACTCACTTTGACCCCAAGTGATCGAAGGCTTACTTGGCACTGTTCATCGTCTGCAAACATCGCCTTCACTGACCTTCACCGAGAAAAAGAAACGAGCTCGGGTGTATTCACCCCCCCCCTCTACACCCGACTTTTCGTCTCCGGACCAACACATATCATAATATTTTAGTATCCAACTTATTTATGCATATTTTTTTCATTCTTTCTTTTTGAACGCTTTATACAGAAATCGATATATGCATCTCACAAAATTAGTTCATGCACAAGCATCTCACAATATTAGTTCATGCATAGTATCGATATAATTTATGCATATTTATAATTCCTTATGTTTTCAATATGCATAGGATTATAATACTTTATTTTATTATTATTTTTTGCATACTATCAACTAATCAATGCATATTTTTCTCATTCTTTCTTTTTGAACACTTAATACAAGAAATGTGGTATATGTATATCACAATATTAGTTCATGCATAATATCAATATAATTTATACTTATTTTATCATTATTTATGTTTTCAATATGCATAGGGTCATAATACTTTATTTTATCATTTTTTTTACATACCAACAACTAATCAATGCATATTTTACTCATTCTTTCTTTTTGAACGCTTTATACAATATATGCATATCACAATATTAGTTCATGCATAATATCGATATAATTTATTCATATTTTATCATTTTTTTATATTTTCAATATGCATAAGATCAAAATACTTTATGCATAAAATTATGGATATTTGTGCATTACTCAATCTTTACAGTCTGATTTCCAATGATGTTCAAATGGTGGCTTTTGGAAAAAGGTGTTGGGTTATGAGTCAGTAGATGGTATTCAGCTGTCTAGCGGTTAAAAGAATATTGGGGGAAATCATAGTAGTACTATGGAATTGAAGATCCCAAAACCCAGCTGATATCAGTAGTGCAGTGTGTCGATAGGATTAGATGATGTATAGGTTAGACTTATTTTGTTTTGATTATCTTTTTGTCTAAGTCCTGTACGGGGTAAACTGTTGGACTGATCTTCTGACGAAGTTACTCTCCAGAACCCCACGTCATCAATGTAAGAGCTTGCGTTCTTCAGCCAGCAGTTGATCTCCACCTCAGTAGGAGACAGCCCATCAGCTGATAGTTATCAGCAGAAGAACATAATGCAAAGCTCAGTTCCTTCGCAGTCATCAGCTGACCCACCAAAGCCTTATCAGCTTGTCAGCCGACTCAGCCGAAGAAGATAGAGACTGTCTTGAGTCTACTGTATCCGACAGAAAGCGACCCAATCGTAAAAGTCTTTTTGAAGTTCAGCAGAAGATCATACGAGGATGTGGAATAGTCAATTCTATCTCTGACACATTCCCACCTACCACAAACCTCGACCAATGAGAAGCCGACAACGCTTTACCTGCTCTAAACAACTAAAGCCTGCTCTCATGTACAGTATTAACTGCCCTGCTGCAACAATTCGAAATTATGGCCGTTTTCTTTGGAAGCTTGTGACACGTGGCATCGTCTTCTCCAACGGACATATGCCTGCTCACAACTATAAATAGAGAAGAAATCCGAGCTCCACGCACGGGATTCACAAGGGAAAAAGCTCAAGCATTCAAACACTCTAGCAAATTTGAAAGATCATCCAGCGAAGAACTAGCCTTCATAGAATATTCTTGGTTCTTCACTCTAGAGTTCTTTAGATCCCTACTTCTCTAGCTAAGCTCATTGCCATATTCATAGCTTAGAAATTCGAAGGAGTTCACATTCTGTGAAATTGTTCTTATTGTAAGAACTCCTTCTAGTTGGAGATTATCCCCACCCTTCAAACTTCGGTTTGATTTGTAAAGTCGCTAAGGACTATAACTTAGAAGGATCTGTCCAGTGTACAGTTTCCTTGCTGAGACTTGCTCAGAATAATCAACAAGTTATCCTGCCTTGTTCAGGACCGTGGACGTTGGATCTTGCGTATCCGAACCACGTTAAACTGCTTGTGTTATTTACTATTTTATTGCATTGCATACAAACTCATCATGTTCTTTTTAAGCTTGTTTACCTCGTTTTCTATTCAGTTTTAGCTTTTGTTTTGCTTGGAATCGTATACTTTCGATGGTTTTTGGTTTTGTAGGTTTCTCACGCTTTTTGAGCATATTTGGTGGTATTTGACACCAAAATGAAAGAAACCATGACCATTGATGCATTGTTGGCAAAGATGGAGTTGTTTGGATGAAGAATGAAGAGGATTTGAAGCCGGATGTTGAAGAAATCGCGTTTCGGAGCTCATGTAACAAGGCAGTTGGGAAATCGCGTGTCAGGCGGATCTAACGATCTTACAATCCGATCTCCACCGTCCACATCGTAGTTCTATGTGTTAGGAACAATGTGGCAAAGTTTCGTGGCGATCCAACGGCTAACGAAGGAGATATCGCGTTTTTCCCAAAACGCGACAGTGCAGAAAAAAACGGTTCGGCAGAAGACGTCGGACTGCGGTCCGCCTTTGTGCGGGACCGCGGTCCGCTATGTTCTGACTCAGAAAACTGGAAAATCCGCGGGGTCGGACCGCGGTCCGCGTCGTCTGCAGCCCAAAAACCTGATTTTTTCGGTCCGAAACCTATATAAACCCTTCCGGACTTCTTTCCTTCGGGACACACACCATATTTTCGACTTCTTCCACCCTCCAAGGCAGAGAAACACCCAAGGCATCCCTCCGTTGAAGATTCAAGATGAAGATTGAAGACCACAACCCGAGAACCAAGCGCGAGGATCAATCCGCTAGATTCTAGGTTGTATTATTCCTTCTCAGTTTTGTTTACGGTTTTTGATACTTGAATTCTATGGATTATTTTTAAATCTTTTGTGATTATTTTCCTACGAATATGAGTGGCTAAATCCCCTTGTGTGGGGGTTTAGCAGGATCTATGTTTTTGATGAATTGATTCAAACCCAAGTTTTTCAATGAATGAATTGTTTTGTTTCTTAATCGTTGAGCCTTCTTTTGATTTCTCTATGATTCTTTAATGTGACTGGCCATCATCTTAGATAATTATAGAGAATATAGGTAATAGATAAAACGGCGCATTATACCCGATTATTTATTTAGACCTGCAATTAAGTGTCTAGATTGTCACCATTGGTTTGGGATAGTTTAGATGGTTCCTTAAATCCTTGAGCATGATAAGATCCTTAGGTTCATGATATGATCACTTGATTGACCCTTAGGATTATAAGTTAGAGATCTCCCGCCATCATACGGAATCCCTAGAGCCTTAGTGGATGAACCAACAAAATAAATTCATAAATGCTAGCTAGAGAATGGGAATGAATCGATCATCTTAGGCATAGTGATTGCTAAACCTCCGCACTCTTCATCAAACTTGAAACCACACCCATCAATCCACTTTGCTTCGCTTTTACTTGTTTTCTTAGTTTCTTGTTATTTTAATTCCATAGCTTTAGAATAAATCAAACCCAGTTTAGGACCAAGTAGATAGTGAAATAATTAGGATAACTAGAACCCAGCTGAGTCCTTGTGAGATCGACCTCGGGAGTTGCTAGATTAAGTACTATACCAATTCGTGCACTTGCGAGAATTATAATTTGTTCATCAAGTTTTTGGCGCCGTTGCCGGGGACTCAGTCGTTTTGATTATTCTTTTTACTAGCTGTTTATTTGTTTAGATTTTATTTTTACGTTGGTTACTATTTCTTCTTTTCTTTACTGTGTCGAGTCTTACTCTTGAGTTTTCTGTAGGTTTATGCACAGTAGAAGGTCGCAAAATCCGGAACTTGCGCCTTTTATCGATAACATACACGAGTAGGGACTCGAGTTACGAGGAAAGAACGGGAAGACAAAATTGAAATGGAGCGAATTGAGAATAATCCCGAACCGAGAGAGGTTGCGGGGAGACTACACAAGACCGATACTTGGAGCCAATACCACCTGCATCGTCCTAGAAGAGACCGCAAGGAATTATGATTTGAAGCCCATCTACTACCATATGCTACCATCTTTCTACGGGCTAGCAACTGAAGATCCTCTTGCTCATATGAGGGAATTCTATGCTACACTGGGGACTATTCCTCTCAGCGGGCTCACTACTGATCAATTGGGAAGACGATTGTTTCCCTACACTCTGAAAGATAAAGCCAAGAATTGGTTGCACACACTGCCTCCTAATTCTTTGAGGACAATGGAGGACGTGTTCAAAGCATTCACAGAGCGATACTACTCCCGAAGCAAGAGTCACGAGTTGAGGCAGCAGATTGCTACTTTCTCCCAATTTGACAATGAGACATACCATGAAGCTTGGGATAGATTCAAGGGACTCCTCATCCAATGTCCACATCATAATTACCAGATTGCGATGCTGAATGAGTTCTTCTACAATGGACTGCTCTTACCGTGTCAGATTATGGTTGACAACATGGCTCCCGGAGGCATTCTTGCACTGACCCCAAGTGCATTGCATGAGCTTTTTGAGACGTTGAAGGCTCGTTCAGTATTAAGAAGTCAGAGTGTGAGACAACGTGGAACGCAGGATGTGCGGGCTGCCTATGCGGATGATACTCTTAAGGAGCTTCAACTGCTTAGACAAGAAATCAAGGAGCTCAAGCAGAGACAAGTGCAAGCCCCAAAGATTGGCGATGTATATACCATTTGTGATGATCCTTAACACTCAACCGCCCAGTGCCAGTTTAATATCATCCACAATCAATTTCAAGAGGAAGAAGCTAACTGGGGACAAGGCCTCGGACACCGTGAATGGGAAGAGAGAAGACAATATCGGAGGCCGCAAGCAAAATTTTGTCCATAAGCGGCAAGGGTACAATCCTAACTACAAGAGTTACCAGGATTATGGAGGGAGGAATACCATTCCGCAGCAAAACTTTGGAGGCACATCATCTTCTCGCCCTCAGCCAAAGATTGAGGACACTGACAGGAATTCCATAGCCATCTTGCAAGACACCTTAAACTCCTTTATGAAGAATTCTAAGGAGTAAATGGAGACACTTACCACTACTGTCAGGAACGTGGAAGCCAATTCCAACAATTTGGGGACTCAACTTGGCCAACTAGCACGGGAAGTCGCTTTGCTTAAAATGCAACAAGGGGAACTACCTGGACAAACACATCAAGCAAAGGCTCTCCATGTGTTGAGAAACGGCAAGGAGATTGAAAAACCAGATTACATTCCTGAAGACTCCTTCCTTGAGGAAACATCCAAGCGAGATGGCGTAGTCGAAGAGGATGAGAAAGCCTTGACTGAAGAAGACAAAGGGAAAGATGAGGATCTTGTAGAGAAACCGCTTTACACAAGGCGAGTAACCCATACAAGCCTCCCCCACCATTTCCCGGGCGTCTGAAAGGAAACAAGCAAGATAAGCAATTCTCTACCCTTTTCAATATGCTTTCTAAGGTTAACATCAATCTTCCCCTTTTAGACCTTATCAGGAATGTGCCAAGTTATGCGAAGTTCTTCAAAGAACTTAGCACAAACAAGAGGAACTATGAGGAGGTGACACGTACGTTGACACCACAATCTGTAAGTGCATTGGTTGGTTTACCTCATTTACCACGCAAGATGAAGGACCCAGGTAGTTTTCTAATTTCAATCTCCATGGGGACTGATAAAGTTGTTCGAGGAATGTTGGATTTGGGGGCTAGTATCAACCTTATGCCATACTTATTGTACAAGCAGTTGGGTATTCAAGGATTAAAGCCTACATCCATGAGAGTGCAACTTGCTGATAGATCTATTAAAAGTCCTAGAGGAGTGGTTGAGGATATTTTAGATATGGAGGATGTCTCACTTAGGGATCATGAGCATTTGATACTTTTAGGCCGACCTTTTATCTCCACTACCAATTCGATCATCAATGTGCGTGATAGGAAGGTGACGATGGAGGTCCTCGGGGAGTGCTTAGAGATTGCTGTGTTGGATTGTTCTGCTATTCCTTCTGCTTACTCTATTGAGATGGTGTATTTTGTTGACCCTTGTGACTCGATAGTGTAGGACTCTTATTTACAGGAATTGACAAAGGACAAGTTGGAAGCTGCTTTAACTCTTGCCACTAACCATGAATTTCTTGCAGATGAGGATAAAGAGTGTCTTAAGCAGTTGGAAGATGGTCTTGAGGCTAGTAGTGGTATTGAATCTAGCAAAGCTTTGGAGCTTCCTACCGTCGGAAAGCAAGCTGAACAATTTCCGCCCGTTCTAGAGCTCAAGGAGCTACCGGAGAGCCTCAAGTACGTCTTTTTGGGGGAGGGTGATACGTATCCGGTTATCATCTCATCTAGTCTGTAGTGAGAGTACTTCGCGAGCATAAGGAAGCCATTGGATGGAGCATATCCGATATCAAGGGAATAAATCCGGTGAGATGCATGCACAAGATCGTTTTGGAGGATAATACCAAAGCAGTGCGGCAACCTCAACGACGACTTAATCCAGCAATGCAAGAGGTGGTGAAGAAGGAAGTGATCAAGATGATTGACCATGGGATGATCTATCCTATATCGACAAAGCAAGTGGGTGAGTCCAGTCCATGTGGTTCGTAAGAAATCCGGCATCACTGTGGTTAGGAATGACAAAGGTGAATTGGTGCCTACTAGAATGACCACCGGGTGGCGGATGTGCATAGACTACCGTAGATTGAATGATGTGACCAAGAAGGACCATTTTCCCCTCCCTTTTATTGATCAAATGTTGGAAAGACTAACCGGTCACGAGTATTATTGCTTTCTTGATGGTCTTTCAGGTTTTTATCAGATTCCGATAGTTCCCGAGGATCAAGAGAAGACAATATTCACTTGTCCATTTGGAACTTTCGCATATAGGAGGATGCCTTTTGGGCTCTGCAATGCCCCCGCTACTTTTCAGAGATGCATGCTCTCCATCTTCTCCGACATGGTTGAAGACTTTTTTGGGCATTCTTTTGATGATTGTCTGAATAAGTTGACTTTAGTTCTTAAGAGATGCATTGAGTGCAATTTGACCCTTAGTTGGGAAAAGAGTCATTTCATGGTTACACAAGGGATTGTACTTGGGCATGTGATTTCTAAGAGGGGGATAGAAGTAGATAAGGCAAAGATTGATTTGATAGTTAAGCTTCCTCCTCCTACCTCGGTGAAGGAAGTTAGGGGATTTCTTGGGCATGCAGGATTTTATAGGAGATTTATACAAGGGTTCTCTGAATTATGTCGTCCTCTAAATAAGCTTCTATGCAAAGATGTTCCATTTAAGTTTGATGATGCATGTTTATCTGCTTTTAATACTCTTAAGGAAAAGCTTACTTCTGCTCCTGTTGTTGTTGGTCCTAATTGGTCTTTACCTTTTGAGCTTATGTGTGATGCATCAGATTATGCCATAGGAGCTGTTTTAGGACAAAAAGTGGATGGTAGACTTCGTGTTATTTACTATGCTAGTCGCACGCTTGATTCTCGCACAAGTCAATTATACCACCTACCAAAAAGAGTTCCTTCTTTGTTGTGTTTGCTCTTGACAAATTTAGATCTTACTTGGTAGGAACTAAAGTTGTTGTGCACACCGATCATTACGCCTTGAAATTTCTTCTCACCAAAACTGATGCCAAACCTAGATTGCTTAGGTGGATCTTATTGTTGCAAGAGTTTGACGTTGAAATTAAGGACAAGAAGGGTAGAGATAATGTTGTTGCCTGATCACTTGTCTAGGTTGCCTGTTAGTTTTATTCCGCAGGATTCTACTGTGCCTATCAATGATTCTTTTCCCGATGAGCAGTTATTTGTTATTTCCCGCGAGCCATGGTATGCTGACATTGTCAACTACTTGGTGAGTGGGGTGTTGCGTACTGACCTTTCTTGGCAGGAAAAGAAGAGATTTGAATCTTCATGCAGGGCCTACTTTTGGGATGATCCTTACTTGTTCCGAGTGTGCAATGATCAAATAATTCGGAGATGTGTTCCCGAAGATGAGCATACGAGTATACTCTCTCATTGCCATGAGTTGAGTCTGGGGGACATTTTAGTGGAAAGAAGACTGCACTCAAGGTCCTCGAGTCCGGATTTTATTGGCCTACTTTGTTCAAGGATGTTCATTCTCACTATGTAAGTTGTGATAAGTGCCAACGGAGTGGCAACATCGGTAAGCGAAATGAGATGCCTCAAACCGGTAATTTGGTTATTGAGTTATTTGATGTCCGGGGATTGATTTCATGGGACCTTTTCCCCCTCTATGGGTTGTGAGTATATTCTTGTGGCCGTTGATTATGTTTCAAAGTGGGTGGAAGCAATTCCAACTAGAACTAACGATGCTAACGTGGTTGTCAAGTTCTTGAAGGAAAATATTTTTAATAGGTTTGGCACTCCTAGAGCAATCATTAGTGATGGTGGGAAGCATTTATGCAACAAGCTATTTGATGGGTTGTTGAAGAAGTACAATATCACGCACAAGGTGGCAACCCCTTACCATCCACAGACATCCGGGCAAGTCGAGGTGAGCAATCGGCAAATCAAAGGTATTTTGGAGAAGACGGTGAAGCCGTCAAGGAAAGATTGGGCTTTGAAGCTTGGTGATGCTTTGTGGGCGCATCGCACCGCGTACAAAACACCAATTGGAATGAGCCCCTACCGAATGATCTATGGGAAGGCTTGTCATTTACCCGTGGAGCTGGAGCATAAGGCTTATTGGGCGATTAAGCAGCTGAATATGGATCTCGAGAAGGCCGGTGAGAAGCGTTTGCTAGAGTTGGATGAGTTGGACGAGGTTCGTGATGCGGCTTATGAGAATGCCAAGATTTACAAAGAGCGTACTAAACGCTATCACGATAAGGGCATTGTTAGTAAGTCTCTTTACCCCGGAATGAAGGTTTTATTATATAACTCTCGTCTCAGATTGTTTCCAGGAAAATTGAAGTCTAGGTGGTCCGGACCATTTTCTATAGTCCAAGTGTTTCCTCATGGTGCTGTGGAGTTGTTAAACCCACGGACTAATGATACTTTCAAGGTGAATGGACAACGGGTGAAGCCATATTTTGAACGAGCATTCGACAAAGCCCACGTCGAGTGGCTCGAGATCTCAGACCCATGATTCGTTCCTGCAGTAGTCGAGCTAACGACTATAATCGAAGCGCTTCTTGGGAGGCAACCCATGTTTTGTAAGTTTTTCGTGTTTTCGTAGTTAGCCTTTCGTAAAAAAAAAAAAAAAAAAAAAAAAAGCAGACGCGGTCCCTTGTTATTCGGCAGCGAAAATTTTCCAGAACAGAAGGCTCCGGACCGCGGTCCGAGTTGTGAAGGACCACGGTCCTTTGTGTTTCGACCGAAAAAACATTTCAAACAGAAGGGGTTGGACCGCGGTCCGAGTTTATGCGGGACCGCGGTCCCGTGTAATCAGGCAAAAAAAAAAAACTTTTTGAGACAGCGAGGGTCGGACCGCGGTCCGCATTTGTGCGGGACCGCGGTCTAGTGTTATAAACAGTGAGGTAAGTTTTTTTTTCTTTTAAAAACCGTCTCCTCCCGTCTCTTTTCTCCAAACTCGATTTCTCATCTTCACCAACACTTTTTCTCCCCCAACAACATAAACACTCACAATTCTACTCTCCTCTTACCATCTACAAGTTTCTCTATCATATTTGTATCTCTTCAACATCCATCCAAGGTAAGGTTTCTTCCTAACTTTTATTTTCTTCAAGTTTTTTTTTACAAATTTCGAATTCATCTCTTGGGTTGAGTTTATTTGGGAAGATTGATATAATTTTTATGTTGATTTGTGAAGTGTTGATCCATGGGGCGGATTTGTGTTCTTACTTTGAAGTATTAAGCTTGTTTCTACATATGCCTAGTAAGTGTTCGCTTACATGCTTCAATGACCGAATTCACTTCGATTTCGCAATTTCTTGGGTTTTCTCGGTTGCCTGGTTGTTGTGAGGGCTGTTGCATGCTAGATTTAGATTAGGACTTGATTTCAGTTTTGGAAGAGATTGTTTGGATTTATACCTATCAAATGCTTGTGGAAATGCATAAGTATTGTTCATGTGCTTGATTTGGTTCTTTTATTCCATGAATGCTCTCATACTTGTTCCAAACTCTTTTTATGTTCATTCAAGCATGTGGTTACTAGAACCTTAGCTTATGGGTTATTACTTGATTTTGTTTGGTAATCTAGTCTATCATTGTGGTTTACTTGCATGCCGGATGATTTATTTCTCTACACACTTTTACGCCTAGTCGCATGATAGGTTTGGGAAATTTTTGAATCCCGTTGTCTCGTATTTGTTATGATATTTCCCTATATACTCTTTGGCATACTCACACTGTTATTGCAGTATTATCATGGGCCGAGATAAAGGAAAGAGCCAAGCTTCATCACATAAGAGGGCTCGGCAAGCTGGCGAAGGCTCCTCTAGAGGTTCGACTGGATCTCGTCCGGCCTGGACTCTATCGGCAGCTGCTCAACAGTGGGCTGCCGCAAATGACAGAAACCGCCCCCTCATTCCCGAGAGAGGCATTACTGTGAGTGGATGCGTAGTCGATGGCCATGAGATCTTGTGGTTGCGGCGCATTATTCAACGTCGTGGTTGGGGCCAGTTGGTGGCTACACCTGCGGGCTATGACGAGCAGCTCGTTCGTGATTTCTATGCATCTCTGGTTTCTTATGATAGGGGGATCGGCGTTGTTGAGCTTCGTGGGAGGAAGGTGACCATCACCGCTAGCGTGATCAATGAATTCTATGCGATACCTGTGCCGGTGGGATACCCGGCTGAGACATTCCATACCATGTTCCTGCTTGATGTGGAAGCTTGGCTTGCGCGTGTCCCAGTTATATGCAAGGATGGGTTCCCTTATGTGCCCGGGATGACTGGTTTTCCGAAGCACAGTCTGCACCCACATGTTAAGGTTTTACAGTACTTTGTTCAACATAATCTCATGCCGAGCACTAGCTTCCGTGATCTTAAGCCGGAGCGAGCTTTATTGATTTATTGCATCCTTGAGGGACTTTACATCGATGTGGGACAGCTTATTCTGGGATTGATCTTGGCCACCCATGACTATCCAGGCCGGACTGGTTTCCCTTTCCCCTGTCTGATTACTGCTATATGCCAGTCCTCTGGGGTCCCCATGATTTCGGTTGACAGACTACGTCGTGGTAAAGGGGACATTACCTCTACTATCTATGAGGAGTTGATGCAAGATAGAGCTCCGGGGCCTCATGCTGATGCTGATGACCGAGCTGGCGAGGAGGTTCCTGATGAGGGGGGGCCTGCTGCTAACCCACCTGTTTTTGACATATCTGCTTTGCAAGAAATGTTGTAGAGTAACCAGACGGCTATTATGGGCGGGTTCACTGCTCTCCATGCCCGCTTTGATGCACTTGATCGTCGGCAGGACACTCTGGAAGCACATCACCGCGATTTGTTAGCGCGTCAGGATGGGACCGAGAGGTGGCAGAATACTATGGACGAGCGCTACGACCGGTGGCTGCGGCAGATGGGATACCCGCCTTATGGGCCTGGACCCGGTTCGTTCTGAGAGGGGTAGCTACACAGACCAAACAATTTTGTTCTCAGGGAAGATTCGTTTACCCAATTTTCTTTGTTTCACTCTATTTTCGTGCTAGAGACTAGCTCGTAGATAGGTTTTGGGGGGGGGGGGTATGTCGAATCTTGAACCCTACTGATTTGGTCTGTATAATTATGATTCTGATGATTCTCATGTACTTGATATTTGAACTAGTATGACTTATGCTATTTGATGTTTATGCATTTCTTGCCTTAAATTTTTTCTTTACTGAAGCATTGTTGAATTGAATTTGAGCATGATAAAATTTTCGGACATGTAGGATGTAAAAGTATAGTAGTCCAAAAGCCTTTGGTGAGAATTTGAGCCTATTGTGAACTGACGAAATTTTATGTTGGTCTCAATTTCTTTCATGTGTGATACTCACTTTAGGGAGAACATTTAGAACTTGCTTTGAGTCTGTTTGAAGTTTATTGAACACTTTTCGTATATGACATTGATATGATCTTAGGCACTATCTCGTTCTTTAGCCAGAGCCAAATATGATTCCTACCTTGAACATCAACCTAGTAAGCCCCTTTGAGCTTAAGGTATCCTTTTTATTCATGTACCTCCACTTAAATTGCCTAGCCTAACTAGCCTTAACCGAGGATATAGTAGAGTCATTAGTGCTGTGGGGAGGAAAGGGAGGTTTGATAAGGGTTTAGTGATCAAGGGATAAATATTTGCTAAAAAGTGAGATTGGTGTGAATTGATTTTGATTATATCCAGTCTGGTACCGAACTTGATGACACCGTGTTATACTGAAATCTTTATCTAATTAATGGTAGAGAGTTGGCAGGTAAACAATTGGATAGAATATGGGAGACTTGTGCATGTACTCCTAACTTCGATTGAAAGGGGTTTATTGATGACATATGTTAGAGTTGGGAGGTGTTGAAAAAAAAAAGAGAAAAAAAAAGAGAAGAAAAAAAAAAGAAGAGGTGAAAAGAAAAAGGGAGGAAATTGAAAATGGGAGTATATTTTGGAAAAATAAAAAGGTGAGAACTCGGGGTGACTTGATTTGTTTGATTATGAGTGGTTCAAATGTGATTGGTTTTAGAGGTTTATTTTGATATATCATAATTTGGTTGCTCTACTAGATCCCTTGATTGTTCGTACATTATGAGTCACTTTTCTTATATCTTCCCTACCTTTTTATTACATGCCTTAGCCCCATTACAACCAAAGTAAGACCTTCGAGATCTTTGCCATGAATTGTGTTCATTATGAGTAGAATTAGACAATCTGCAAGCTTATGAAGACGCTCTCCTAGGGTTGAGTTTGAGTGATGATTTTACCCTTATACACTTGAGTGTTTGAGTGATACAGATTTCTGGAGAGGGACTACTCTACTTCTATGTTCTATTTTGTTTTGAATGTGGCATCAAACTTGAATGATTTTCACATGCTAACGATGTGTTCTTCAAAAAACTGAATAAGGCTTGAATTGTTATTCTCATCTTTTTAATATTTAGTCATAGTCTTTCTTTTATCTAGTTTCTTTGCTTGAGGACAAGCAAAAGCTTAGGTTTGGGGGGATTTGATGAGTGGTTTTTATACCATCTCATCATGTTCTTTTTAAGCTTGTTTACATCGTTTTCTATTCATTTTTAGCTTTTGTTTTGCTTGGAATCGTATACTTTCGATGGTTTTTGGTTTTGTAGGTTTCTCACGCGTTTTGAGCATATTTGGTGGTATTTGACACCAAAATGAAAGAAACCATGACCATTGATGCATTGTTGGCAAAGATGGAGTTGTTTGGATGAAGAATGAAGAGGATTTGAAGCCGGATGTTGAAGAAATCGCGTTTCGGAGCTCATGTAACAAGGCAGTTGGAAAATCGCGTGTCATCCGGATCTAACGATCTTAGAATCCGATCTCCACCGTCCACATCGTAGTTCTATGTGTTAGGAACAATGTGGCAAAGTTTCGTGGCGATCCAAAGGCTAACGAAGGAGATATCGCGTTTTTCCCAAAATGCGACAGTGCAGAAAAAAACTGTTCGGCAGAAGACGTCGGACCGCGGTCCGCCTTTGTGCGGGACCGCGGTCCGCTCTGTTCTGACTCAGAAAACTGGAAAATCCGCGGGGTCGGACCGCGGTCCGCCTTTGTACTGGACCACGGTCCGCGTCGTCTGCAGCCCAAAAACCTGATTTTTTCGGCCCGAAACCTATATAAACCCTTCCGGACTTCTTTCCTTCGGGACACACACCATATTTTCGACTTCTTCCACCCTCCAAGGCAGAGAAACACCCAAGGCATCCCTCCGTTGAAGATTCAAGATGAAGATTGAAGACCACAACCCGAGAACCAAGCGTGAGGATCAATCCGCTAGATTCTAGGTTGTATTATTCCTTCTCAGTTTTGTTTAGGGTTTCTGATACTTGAATTCTATGGATTATTTTTGCATCTTTTGTGATTATTTTCCTACGAATATGAGTGGCTAAATCCCCTTGTGTGGGGGTTTAGCAGGATCTATGTTTTTGATGAATTGATTCAAACCCAAGTTTTTCAATGAATGAATTGTTTTGTTTCTTAATTGTTGAGCCTTCTTTTGATTTCTCTATGATTCTTTAATGTGACTGGCCATCATCTTAGATAATTATAGAGAATATAGGTAATAGATAATACGGCGCATCATACCCGGTTATTTATTTAGACCGCAATTAAGTGTCTAGATTGTCACCATTGGTTTGGGATAGTTTAGATGGTTCCTTAAATCCTTGAGCATGATACGATCCTTAGGTTCATGATATGATCACTTGATTGACCCTTAGGATTATAAGTTAGAGATCTCCCGCCATCATACGGAATCCCTAGAGCCTTAGTGGATGAACCAACAAAATAAATTCATAAATGCTAGCTAGAGAATGGGAATGAATCGATCATCTTAGGCATAGTGATTGCTAAACCTCTGCACTCTTCATCAAACTTGAAACCACACCCATCAATCCACTTTGCTTCGCTTTTACTTGTTTTCTTAGTTTCTTGTTATTTTAATTCCATAGCTTTAGAATAAATCAAACCCAGTTTAGGACCAAGTAGATAGTGAAATAATTAGGATAACTAGAACCCAGCTGAGTCCTTGTGAGATCGACCTCGGGAGTTGCTAGATTAAGTACTATACCGATTCGTGCACTTGCGAGAATTATAATTTGTTCATCAACTATAACTTAGAAGGATCTGTCCAGTGTACAGTTTCTTTGCTGAGACTTGCTCAGAGTAATCAACAAGTTATCCTGCCTTGTTCAGGACCGTGGACGTAGGATCTTGCGTATCCGAACCACGTTAAACTGCTTGTGTTATTTACTGTTTTATTGCATTGCATACAAACTGATTTAAAATCATATCTTTGCATAAAACGTATTTTTAAAAGCGCACAGCCAAAAGACTCTTAACTTGCGAAAACACGTTTTCAAACTGAGATGAATTTTCGGGCCCCACACTTATCCGCACAACGTCTCCGACTGAGTTTCAACGACTGACTAAAGTCAGTAGGAGAGCTCAGTAGCTGACACACTCTGACCCGTGATCGAAGGTTACTATCTGGCACTATTCATCAGTCGCAACCAACAGCTTAGCTGTCCTTCACGTTCTGAGAAAAAGAAACTGTGATCAGGTGTATTCACCCCCCCCCCTCCTACACCTGACTATCGTCTCCGGACCAATAAAAGGGGATAATATGGTTACTCAAAAAACGAGAAATCGTACATAATGTCCAGATACAAAATATGAAATTCAAACTTAGAAACCTAAATTTGATTTTAAAATAGAAATTAATGTATGTGAATTTATGTGACGAGAATGAAAGAAAAAAGAAGATGAAGATTATGAATTAACGTAGATTGCGATTACAAATATAAAGGAAGTAGATTGCGGTTAATAAAGGAAGTAGATTGCAGTTACAAAAATAAAGGAAACAAATTTACATAAATAACCTTAATGATATCTTAATCAATAATAAAGTATTAAGGAAATACATAAATTTAAAATAATAATAACCATAGATTAAACAAAATGGAGGGTGAATATTCCTTCTTATTTCTTATTTTAAGCCTCCTTCTCATGTGATCCATTTTCTATATATATATATAGTGGAAATATATCTTTATAACCATTCTCACTAAAAAAATACAAATCTACCCACCTACTATAATAATAGTTACAGAATACCCGATTTTACGTATTTACCCTTACTTTTTGCAAATGAGAAATGAGTGCCGATGAGACCCTACGGGTGCCGATTGTTCGTCATCGACACTAGAATTATCTAATTTCAAATGATTTTTTTAATCAAAGAATTGTTAAACAATTTAAAATACGAGTGTCGATAGACAAAAGCAGTGAATAGGCACTACCAAAGGTACTGTCATCGGCACTCCTAATTTTTTTTTTTTTATAAAGAAAACAATTGATAACCAATTATAAAAACAAGTGCCGATTGGCTAAGGCAACCTATCGGCACTACCAAAGGTACTGCCATCGACACTCATTTAATTTTTTATTTTAATTACATAAAATTTAGTCAAAAGCTACAAGTAAAGGCACTGCGATTCTGCGATAGGCACTGCGATAGATACCGAATATAATTGCCAGTGCCGATAGAGCATATAATCTCATCGGCACCTCCATCGGCACTGGGTGAATTTGATGTTTCTTGGTAAGAAATGGCACCAGCTCTCAAAGAAACAGCAAAACCGTTCGAAAACTTCTCTCGGCACCGAACATTGCCGACGTTGAATCGAGGCGTCGCCTACGCTCAACCGACGTCCCGCCGCCGCTGAACCCGTCGTCCCACTGCCGTGTGAACGCCGATCCACGCCGCCGCTGCAATGGCTTCTTCGGCACAGATATGTTTTCTTTCGGCTCCGTAGTCTTTGAACAATTTCTTTAAATTAATTGCGCAATCGATTGAGAATATATGATTAGGTTCTGATTTAGTCATATAATTTGATTGGAATTGTTGTTGAATAGATGAGAATGTAATGGAATTGATGTAATTTTAGATTTTCCTGGAAACCGCATTTTCTTTGCGGTTTCGTGCGTGCCGAGATGATTGGTGCCGATGAGTGCCGATGGTGAATTCTCCATCGGCACTGGTTGATTTTATGAAGAAGAATCCTCTCGGCCGACGACCACTACAATTGATTTTTTTAATTTAATAATAAAAGATTATTTATTTTCAGCCTGATTATATCCGACTACCCGTTCGGGAAAAATCCCCCAAAATTACAACTTATTGGAGAGATCAATTGCCCGAATGGATTAAGCGGTGTCTTTCACGTAGGGGGGGGGTAATGAGTTAGTTCTCCGATTTATGAGTGGTCAGTTTGGGCACCTTCTACAGTGGAGGAAAGGGAAGAGTGCCTCACAGGCTCTGCATCAATTGATGTGCTACGAGGTGCAGTGCGAACCTTGGGAGGTTCGTTTTAATATAAATGGGATAGCGTTGAGATTCTCAAAATTCGAGTATACATTAGTTACTGGATTGATATTTGGGGAAAGTACTTTTAATCCGGATGCGCCTCAGCAGCCACAAGAGTCGGGAGTCTTCATGAGACTTACAGAGGGTAAAGCCATATCATGAGGGGATTTGTTGGCACTGTTAAGAGATAACAAACTCGGTGAGCTTTCAGCTGATGATTATTTGAAGGTGGCAAATCTTGTGGCTTTGATGTCCTTCTTCTTTGCACCTGTTGATACGAAGAAGATTGAAACGTGGATGTGGGTTTTGGCCGACGATTTGGACGCATGGAATACTTTTCCATGGGGTTCGTACACCTACAATGCCCTACTGCACTACTTGACCTTCGTCCCTAAACGAGTGGATCTTGTCAAGTCGAAATATAATTTGTACGGGCCAGTTTGGGCACTTCAGGTACCATTGTAGCTTGATTATTTATTTTGAATTTGTTGGTTAAAAATCTTTTTTTTTAATTAATATGATTTATGATACAGATTTGGGCTTATGAGGCGATTCCAGATCTGGCACGGTTGTGTGTCCGCCTCATCAATACGGGAAGTATGCCCCGCTGTACAAAGTGGGCATATATTACGCCACCAGATACAGAGTGGATTAACTTATTTGGATCTCCGGTAAAATAATTTAGTTTATTTTAATTTTTCATTAGTTCAACATAATTGCTTAAATCCATTTAAATTTTCTTACTTTTGATTTTAACATCTTGAACAGATGGAGGGACCCCTCTCGTCCACGCTGACCCCGACTGATGAGGAGCAGTTGAAAGAGTACTGGATAAGTGTGAATGGACAAAACCCGATTGGTGTATCTTTCCCGACACCGGTCCCTGTTCAGCCGCGGCAGGTGAACACAGATAGTGTGCCAAGGCTACGGGCCCCTGCAGAAAAGAGAAGAGGGAAGAAGAAAAGCACTGCCCACGCAACAGAAGATTCATCTGCTCATAGGCAGGAAGATATGCCTCGGGTCCAGTATGATAGCATGATGAGAGATTTTGATGAGAGGTGGGACAGGCGCGAGCAGGCCTTGTTGAAGAAGGTGGACGAGCATTGGGACAATCGGGAGGATAAATTTTTCAAAAGAGTGAAAGAACCCTTGAAAAAGGTATTTCACGTTGGCAAGCGCGCGGGAACCACCTTTGGGTCTAATTTTTCGATAGAGACTGAGACCTCCCACGAGAGAGAAGAGGATACAACGGCTTTCCCTAGACGCATACCGACTGGTGAGTGGTCCCCTTGGAACAGAGAGGAGTCAGTAGAAGCTTCCCTAGAGGACGATACGGATCCAAATGCAGACCCTTGGGAGACTACTGCTCAGAGGGTTTCTAAGTTGAATCCTTTTTATTATGGCGCTGAGCAGTTTGACTTTGGGCGACATAGTATGTATGAGCCGAGGGATGTGTGGATACCCCGTCGTTGGTCGCCAACACGTGCATCCGGAGTGGGTTCGAGTGAGTATGTGGCCATAGAAGGAGGACTGAGTCAGTATGTGGCCATAGAAGGAGGACCGAGTCAGTATGTGGCCACAGATAGAGGTCAGCAGCCACTAATACTTTCATCTCATGTACAGGTAAACTCTCTTATTGAATTAGCCTAATTCCATGATATTCATAATTTCTTATTATCATTAATATGTTTTTCTCTTTTCGCAGTCTACACTCGTTAGTCCCCGATACAATCCTACTGGGATGCCTTTGATGGTTGATCGTGATGGTGTGCTGAGGCGAAATTTCGAGGAGTTCATGCAAAGTAGAAAGCATGCAACACTGACGGTTTCACATGGGGAGTTGCCTCACCGCTTTTTCCAAAACATACTCGACATAAAATACGACATGGGGCAAGCCATGGTGGATTTGTACATGAGGTATCTTCGTTATAGACTTGTAGATAAGGATCGTGATGTGTTGGCCACTCCTGATTCCCGCTACACTGTTATTGCAGACTTTACAGTTTTTGTAAGTATCATTTATTCAAATTAAATATCAATTATTCAAATTGCAAGCTTATGAAAAATTTAAATCCTTTTCAGACTGGTTTAGAGCATGCTTGGAAATCGAAGATTCATGAGCCGGATAACGACGTACATGAGCGGACCATAGTTAGCTACTCTGACTGGGTTCCTAATGATGGTTTGCTCGAGTGTGTGTTTGGAACAGAAAGGGACGTGACCAGACCCGCATGGACTAATGCTAAATTTGTAAGTTTTTATCATATACATGTATCAATTTAGGCGTTTTGAAATCCATATTTGCGTTATTTGCAGATCATCTTTCCGGTGTTGGCTGCGAGTCACTGGGTCCTAGTAAGGTTGTGCATCGAGAGCTGGACCCTTGAGTTATATGATTCACTAAACCAGAACCAAGATCCAGACATATTTGAATATAGAAAAGCAAATTTGAGACCGATCCGGAAGCTGATAGGGCGTTTGCTTGATGTGAGTCTTATTAAAATTTTAGTGTCATTTGATTATTTTCGATAGTGCTAATGAGACATTTGTTTCACAGCCGGCGCATTCTTGGATGGTTAACAAGTTCAAGTTGTCGTACCCGGGACTGCAGTCTCCACAACTGCAATTGATGCCCCCGGATGTCCAGTTCGAACAGACTGACTCTCACAGTTGCGGCCCATATGTATGCATGACACGGAGCGCCCGATCACCGGATTTCCTACACCGAGGTGGGGGAATCGAAGCATAACATTCGCACATATCGAGAGTGGATGGCATGGAAGTGTTTCGAGCAAGTGTTATATATGACAGTTTTTGTAATGTGAATATTGAATGTTGATTATCTTCGGGAATATGTTGTCATTTGAATATGTTGGATTTAAAAAAAAAAAAAGATAGTGCCTATGGGTGCCGATCTAGTTATCGGCACCCATAGGCACTAAAAGAATTATTCGAAAAACAACTCCCTCTATCAGCCGATCAACTTGTAGGCCGATAGAGGGAATATGTTGGATTTTTAAAAAAAATAAAAATAAATAGATAGTGCCTATGGGTGCCGATCTAGTTATCGGCACCCATAGACACTAAAAGAATTATTCGAAAAACAACTCCCTTTATCGGCCGATCAACTTGTAGGCCGATAGAGGGAATATGTTGAATTTTAAAATAAAAATAAAAATAAATAGATAGTGCCTATGGGTGCCGATCTAGTTATCGGCACCCATAGGCACTAAAAGAATTATTCGAAAAAACACTCCCTCTATCGGCCGATCAACTTGTAGGCCGATAGAGGGAATATGTTGGATTTAAAAAAATAATAATAAATAGATAGTGCCTATGGGTGCCGATCTAGTTATCGGCACCCATAGGCACTAAAAGAATTATTCGAAAAACAACTCCCTCTATCGGCCGATCAACTTGTAGGCCGATAGAGGGAATATGTTGGATTAAAAAAAAAAATTAGATAGTGCCTATGGGTGCCGATCTAGTTATCGGCACCCATATGCACTAAAAGAATTATTCGAAAAACAAATCCCTCTATCGGCCGATCAACTTGTAGGCCGATAGATGGAATATGTTGGATTTAAAAAAAAATTAGATAGTGCCTATGGGTGCCGATCGGCACCCATATGCACTAAAAGAATTATTCGAAAAACAACTCCCTCTATCGGCCGATCAACTAGTAGGCCGATAGAGGGAATATGTTGGATTTAAAAAAAATTAGATAGTGCCTATGGGTGCCGATCTAGTTATCGGCACCCATAGGCACAAAAGAATTATTCGGAAAAAAAAAATCGGATAGTGCCTATGGGTGCCTTAGGCGCTAAAAGAATTATTCGAAATATCCATAGTAATACATTTCCCTATAAAATAAACACGAATTGCATACATAGAAATTCAAATACTAGTACTAATAAAACAGATTATCCATTATTTGATGTTCCAAAAACAGGGCATGTCGGCCTTGTATGCCCTTGTTCGCCACAGTTGCTGCATTTCTTCCGTGCACGACGTCTATGACCAGATGTGCTCACTTCGGCACCAGAAGGAATACGACTAGTCCTAGGGCGTCCTGCTTGGCGGGGAATTGTTGGTGGGAGAACAACAATATCCTCAACCTCCGCCGGAACACCCCACTCGTCTCGCGGAGGTAATGGATTGACGACACCGGCATATATCTCCTTCCACATGTTAGTGGTGTAGAAGTAGTGGATATGATCATACAAATTTTCACGCCAACTATAACGAACAGCAACAACGTGACTACAAAGTAACAGGTCCATCTGCCATACACCACACTCACAAACTTCGGTCTCCAGCTGAACCCTCCACTGTTGATCACCTTCTTCAACCTTGTACGTGTCAGCAGTGACTTGCACAACCGTATACTTTCGTGCTGCATCCACCTCCTTTCTCATTCTCATTTCTGAAGCCACTGTCAATCGATTATTTCTCGCATTTGCCTTTCCTCGTCGTTCATCGAACCAAACCTCCAGCATGTGCCGGATTGCCTTGAGCATAGCAATAATTGGAAGACGTCTAGCTTTTAGTAATCGAGCATTGATCGACTCAGCAGCGTTCGATGTCAGTAGGGAATAACGCCGGCTTTTGCTGTAGAATCTAGACCACTTATCCGATCCGATTTCCATCAACTTCTCATAAATTGCCGGTTTAGCCTGTCGGATAGCGTTCATATACTGATGGAACTCGGTTGGTCGATATGCGTATGCAGCGTTATAGAACAATCGCACAACCCAATCACCGTACCGGGAAAGCTTGTTGGACAGATGGTAGTAGCAAAGGCCATGTTGCGCATCTGGAAAAATGGCTCTTACAGCATTCGCTATACTTTTATGTTGGTCCGACACAATAACTAAACTCTCATCCGGAGGAAATGCAGCTTTCAGACGTATCATAAACCACGTCCACAACACATCATTTTCGATCGGACCAACACCAAAAGTCAGTGGGAATATTTGTTCGTTCACATCAAAAGTTGCAGCGACGAATAATATTCCCTTATTTCTCCCCTTAAGATGCGTTCCGTCGACAACAATTACCTTCCGTAGATTATACAACCACGGTGCACGAGATACACCTAGTGCAAAAAAGACATGTCGAAACCGGCCATCGTCACCAACATCGAGATCAGTATAAGTGCCAGGATTCGTCATTTCGAGCAAATGAAGACATTTAGGCAGTTTGCTGAATGACTCGGCATGTTCGCCGTAAATCATGGATATGGCTGCATTGCGTGCTCGCAAGGCAACACCATATGTCGTTTGAATTCCAAACTTATCCATCAGATCCGCCCGAATATCCTTGGGTTTCAGTAACTTGCTTAGGCGGCGCATTCTTCGTGCAATATAAGCGGCTACAGCTTTAGCCCGTACATTTCTACAACGAAGGCCGGACAAATCACCTAAACAAGTGTGCACCTGGCGGAATGTAGTCACTTCCCAATACTGCTCGCCTCTACAGTGTGCCCGTAAAGCAAATGGACAATCTGGAATTCGTCTGCAAACATACTCCAATCGGGCCGCGCACGAACGTTGAACTTTGAAATCAGCTCCGTTTTCCATATGGAATAATGCCACCGCAACATAAAGTTCTTCTTTCGAATAAAACATCAATCCTAGACGCAAATTCCCGCCCACAACATGATCCAAGTCATTCGCCACTGGTGAATCGGATATATCAAGGGGCACAATTGGGAGTAGCCAATTGCTTGCTGCTTCCATATTGCTATATATAATATCGTCGTTCCGACTGGGGCGGTTCACTGGGACGAGCATAGATACAAGTTCGCTAACGCCACCCTCTCGCCGGACCCATGCAGCAAAATCAGCAAGCGAACAATTAATCAGAGCATCCGGAATATCTTCATCCTCGTCATCTGATGATGATGAGTCGAGATGAGCCTCGCGATCTTCATCACTCTCGACACGAAAATCCCTTTCAGGAACACTTCCAGATGGATTGCTTCTGCTACCGTGCTCCCCAAACCAATTAGAACCTCCGAAATGTGAAATGTCTTCCGGTATTTGGTTTAGGTTGGGGACTGCAAATTGAGGGTGTTGAACTACAGGATAAACAAGATATACCATCGGCTCTACGTCAATAGCGCACAAACACATCAAATCAATATTGTGGCCGATGAGGGCCTTCATCATCCTACCGGTTTTTCGGGAAGCGGCGGTATAGTAGATGAAGTAGTTGCATGAAAAAGAATAAGCAACGAGCATTCTGTCAATATTCTCCCAGAGATATGCAAGAGAAATATTATTTGAAGGAATGTAAACAATGAATTCATGGCCGCCGACGTAATTCGATTCATGATCGAATTCGCTGTTCACTTTTATGATAATAGATCGAAAATCTTCCATTTTTTTGGGAATGAGAACGAAGAGAATGAGAAGTGAGTGAGAGTAAGAGTAATTTTGTGGTAGAGAAGGAGTAAGTTTACATATCGAGCTCGTCATACTTATATGCAAAAGAAATTGTATCAACAACATTTTTGCCTCGTTCAGTAGTCCAATCAACATAATTTTGCATGAAAATTCACCATAGGCACTCCTAAGGCACCCGTCGGCTCTCCATAGGCACTGGGCATAATAAATGAGATAGTCTGTCGCCTACAATATTGCGCAGTAACACATGTCCTCTCAATTATAGGCACCCCATCGGCACCCATAGGCTTTCCATCAGCACTTCAACATAGTCCAAAAAAAGTCATCCATCTTGTGTCTTGTCAGTCTCGAAAATTGAGGCATGCATGCTGTGTATCTTTCGAATATGTTGAGCAGTCAACAAAAAAAGTGAACAATCGGCACGATATGCACCCTTAGGCAACGCATCGGCACTACTACTCATCAATAGGCACTAATAAGCATGCCATTGGCACTGTGTGTATTTTCGAATAGAAGTGCCGAGAATATTCAATAAAATAAACTTGCGGCTCTCAGCGGCACCAATAGGCACTCAATCGGCACTGGATTTATTTTACAAGAATTCTAAATTTGTATCTTGAAAATTAATTGTCGGCACTCATCGGCACCTGTAGGCACTCTATAAGCACTGTTTTATTTTAAAATTAATTTTAATTTCAAATTCATACTTAAAATAAACCGTAGGCACCCATCAGCACCCATAGGCACTGCATCGGCACTCTAAGATTTTAACAAAAAAAAAAGGAAACAAGAAACCTGATGAAATTAACCGTAGGCACCCATAGGCACTCCATCGGCACTAGAAGATTTTAACAAAAAAAAGGAAACAAGAAAGTTGACGAAAATCTGAGGGCAAATTGATAATCTTGGGTATTTAGTGAATATAAGTTTAATGGAAGGGTAAGTTTGTGTTTTTTTATGTGGGATTGGGTATCTGTCGCCCAGCTCCCATATATATATATAAAATGAAGTAGAGAGAGAGATTTGATGGATATGATTGCTTTATTACTACTCACTTCGTCCCATTTAAAATTACACGTTTTCCTTTTCGGGACGTCCCACTTAAAATGACACGTTTACTTAAAAGGAAATAACTTTCAAAAATATTACTCATTTCATCCCATTAGTAGTGTCTCATTTCTTTTAGGCACGGTTATTAAGAAAATGGTGTTTTGTGGTGTGTATTATTTGACTTTTCGCGTGGCTGATTCTTGTC
Organism: Lavandula angustifolia; assembly: GCA_028984105.1. Classification (NCBI taxonomy): domain Eukaryota; kingdom Viridiplantae; phylum Streptophyta; class Magnoliopsida; order Lamiales; family Lamiaceae; genus Lavandula; species Lavandula angustifolia. Next base: position 22,905,160 of record CM054818.1, read on the forward strand.
CACATAGTTTCTATTTTTTTTAGAAATGAGACACTACTAATGGGACAACCCAAAGAGGGAAATGAGACACTACTAATGAGACGGAGGGAGTACTAAATTATCTTTTACTCCCTCCGTCCCGCTATTACTGTCCACTTTGCTTTCGGCACGAAAATTGAAATTAAGAAACTTTGTTTAAGTGTGGATTTTGTGAGTTTTAATTGTATTAAGAAATGAACACAATTTTCGAGAAATGGTTGTTGGAAGAAATGAGAATTTATTCAAATTTTTGCAGGGCATAGTTGAGTCAATTGATTTTTTTTTCAATTTTTTTTTCATATTGTATTTTAAGAAATAATCTTAAGTTTCCAAAAAGCTAAAAATCATAAATTTTCAAGTACGGGGTGGAATGAAAATTGTGTGAGAAATAGATTCTTGGAGAGAGAGAGTATGATAATGTGGGGATGAGTATTAAGTAGGAGGGGCCCACTTCATTTTTTATTTAAGAGTAATTTTTGCTATTTTAGGAAATATGACAATAATAACGGGACAACCGGATTAGGAAAGTAGGACAGTAATAGCGGGACCCATGCAGTAATAATATTTTATTTATCTCTCCTACTTTTTCATTTCTCTCTCTCTTACTTTATCATTTCTCTCTCCTACATTATCGCTTACTATCTCACAAACTCATTCATCTTCTCTCTCTTATTTTATCATTTACCTCTCTCTTACTTTATCATTTACTTCTTTCTCATACTTTATCATGCACTTTCTTAATTCTCGTGCCGAAAAGAAACACGTCATGTTAAATGGGACGAAGGGAGTATGTTATTTTACGCGCATTTGAAAGAACTTATCGAAACAACTTATTCTGAATAATAAGTTAACTTATTTCATAAGTTATGGTGTGTTTGCAAATGCTTATTAAAAACACTTCTTATTTTCTTTTGCTTAAAATTGAAAATAATTGCTTTTAAGCAAAATTAGGGAGTTTTTTGAATTGATTTTAAAAAGTACATTTTTTGGTAAATCCAAAAATTATAGTATTTTAAGCACCAAAAGCATCTAAAACTGCTTAATTAAGCAGTTTAGCTGTTTAATTTTAGAGAAGCAAATGCGAAAAGCGGGTTTTGCAAACATTAAAAAATTGCTTATGCGATCATAAAAACATATAAGTGTTTAAAATAAGCTCTTGCAAACACACTCTTTAATATTATTAACTTATGACAACTTATAAGTAACTTTTAAGGAGGTTCAAATATCAAATTTGGACAACTACATTTTCATTAATTTTATTTTTTTGCCCATATAAATTATTATTCTTGTATGTATCCAAACACAATTAAATTATTAAATTTAAGTGTTTATATCATAAATTTTTATAGAATAAATTCTTTTATCATAAGTCATTAATTAAATTATTTTTCCAAACGGAGCCTAAATAAAATAAGATTTGGTTCTAAGTTTGGATTTGTGAGTGTATTTACTTCGGAATTAGGATTTGAAATGAGTTGATTTCAAAATCCATCACGGCAACAGGAATTTAAAAAACTCAATTTTAAAAATATAATTCTTAAATTTTGATAAATCGAATTACTACAACAGTTTAAACAAAGTTTATATAAATTCGTGATTCGGAAGACTTTTTACCAAACACCTCTAGAATGATTAGGATGGATAATTATAATGTCATATGGGATTCTGAAACCGATCCTCCATATTATCTACACTAGTAGATAATTCTATAATTATTTAGTTTTAAAATACTTGAATCTCGCTCTGATAAACCTTCTAATGCATCATTCTATATTTTTTATATATAGAAAATATATAAAGAAACAATATAATAATTAAATTGATGAATTAGAAATTGCTAAAAGTAGAAACAATATAATAATTATATATATTTTTTTATATATAATTAAAACTCCAAACGAGACAAATCACATCCTCCCAATTGGTTTTGTAGACTGTATGGGTATGACTCGATCCTCGCTCTTATTGGTATCGAGCCGGGGGATAGACAATATGAGTCTTGTGATGTGGTTTATCATACTTGTTCTTTCTTGTTATGAATATAATAAGAAAATCAGGTGTTGTTAAAAACAGTATAAAAGAAGAATATGATTTGCCTCAAAATCTTGAATTACTCAATAAATGGACAATTCCTAAAATTGAACCTAATGTTATACTCCCTCTGTCCCATTATTAATGTCCCATTGGGACTGGACACGGTTATTAAGATAGTGGAGGTAAATGTGTAAAGTTGTGGTGTAAAAGTATAAAGGGGTGGAGTCCACTTGCTTAGATTGATTATGGTCCACTCATTTATTTCCTTATTTGGTATGAGACATAAATAATGGGACAACCAAAAAAGGCAAGTGGGACATTAATAATGGGACGGAGGGAGTATATAAACTAGGTACTTTTGAAAAAATAGGTTTAAAACAAGTAATTAAAACTCTAACTAGGAGATGAAATCAAGATTAAATTGCTAGAAGACTGTGATATACTATCTTATATGAATACGCATAAATTTTTACATATAGGGCTTGTGCAAATTACTTTTAAGCCTTTAATTTTAGAAGGACTTCCAGAAAGTTTTATAGCAGCATTGAGAGATGGGAGAAATTTAAATTGGAAATAATCTTTAATGAGTATAATACAAACTAGTGTGGCAAATGGTCTAGTATATTTTGTTTTTTATCCAAATTTACAGTTATCATTAATTGATAATAATATTTTAGATGCTTTAACATTATGTGTTAAAACTCATGATTATAATTATAAACCAAGTTCAACAATATAATAATTAAATTGATGAATTAGAAATTGCTAAAAGTAGAAACAATATAATAATTATATTATATAATTAAAACTCCAAACGAGACAAACTGCTTTAGAAGAAGTGTAACTAATTTACTCCTTGATATTCGGACAGCATATTCCTAATTGGATTCTTCTTCGTCCGAAGATTTTCAACTTTTTTCACCACAAAATTCAAGTAGAACTCTTATGGGATTCCACGTTCAAATCTCACTATCAATTTGATATTTTATGTGTACATATGATAATTAGTACTGACTGTATAATATTTTCACTGTTGCATGTTGACTTATTTTTTCCGGCACAAAAAAAGAGAAATTTAAAATAACGAAATCCACATTTTAAAATGATGATGATAGATAAATTATTTATACTTTAGAAAATAAGATGAGAATAATGATAGTTCCATTATTCTTATGAAATAACGAAAAGAAATACAAACCAACAATAAGGGGTGGAGTAATATAAGTTTGTAAAATAGAGAACATCCAACGGTTAAAATAAAAAGTTCTATAAGGAAACAAAAATTTATGTTTACCCAACTGATCTTTCAAGAAAATATATTCTATAAACGCAGCGGATTTGCACCACTACCTCTACTTGGAACCCCCTCTCTCTTCTCTCTCTCGTGATTCATATACTCTCCTTTTTCATCTTCTTTTGATTTCACTCCTTTAGTCCATCTGGGCTACTCTTTTCTCTTTCACAACTGCAATTCGATCCGTGACTGATCTAAGTTAAAACAACTAAAAAATCCCGTGTTCCCTTTTGTTTGAGAGGCTATATAAAGAGAGGAAGAAGGATGAGTAAGAAGATAGAGAAGATGGCATCAATTGATGCACAATTGCGGCTTTTGGCTCCCGGGAAGGTTTCTGAGGATGATAAGCTGGTGGAGTATGATGCTCTGCTCTTGGATCGTTTTCTTGATATTCTCCAAGACTTGCATGGGGAGGAAATCAGAGAGACGGTAATGGTTTTGATTATTGTGCAATTCTTGATTGTTTCTGGTTGTGGGGTTAGGCTAGATTTGTTTTTGATGGGGAAAGATTGTATATTTTTCTTGATTGTGTTTATCATAAATATGAGGGCCTTCCTTGTTTGGAATGTATTCGCAAATAGTGGGGTTTTTCTAATGTGTTGCTGTATTTTGCTCAGATTATGGTGAATGAGGAATGAGTTTGGTCAGTTTGAGTTGTTTTCTTTTGAGAATTTGTTGTTGTGTTTTTTATTTTTGAAAAGTTCTTGAATAATAACTTTGATTTGATGCAATTTTTTGGACTTATGTATTTGGAAATAGTGGGTTTTTTCTTCGGCGTTGCTGCATCTTTTCCCAGATTATGGTGAATGTTGAATGAGTTAATTTGGTCGGTTTGAGTTGTTTCCTTTGAGAATTTGTGCTGTTTGTAGTTTCTTACTTCTGAAAAGTTCTCGAAATTATATCTCTCCATATTGTCTAAATTGAAGTATTTGGAACAAAATTGGTACACCACTTACTGATCCATGGAGATCTAGATATCAATACAGTTGAATCTTGCTTTGGATGAGTGGGGAGAATGGTGTATTACTAGTTTTTTGAGGCCTTCTCCATGTCTTCGATGAAAACTATATGAAGAACATTAATTGTAAGAGTTAAAAGAGTTCCTTTTTGAAACTTCTTTGATTATTATTCATCTATAGAGTTTGTCCTTTCATCCAATGATTCATTACAAATTATTCATGTATAATCGATTCTTAAGAGTCCCGATAAGCCTTTTATAACATAAAGCATTGTTTTGTGAAGTTTATATTTTGTATTGATACGTGGGCCAGGTTCAAGACTGTTACGAGCTCTCTGCAGAGTACGAAGGCAAATGGGACCCGCAGAAACTGGAAGAGCTCGGGCGAGTCCTCACGAGCTTGGATGCCGGGGACTCCATTGTCATTGCAAAATCTTTCTCCCACATGCTTAACTTAGCCAACCTTGCTGAAGAAGTCCAGATTGCGTACAGACGCAGAATCAAGCTGAAAAAGCACGACTTCTCTGATGAGGCTTCTGCAACGACTGAATCCAACATTGAAGAGACCCTCAAGAGGCTGGTGGGGCAGTTGAACAAGACCCCCGAAGAAGTTTTCGATGCTTTGAAGAATCAAACTGTAGACTTAGTGCTAACTGCTCATCCCACTCAGTCTGTTCGTCGATCTCTGCTTCAGAAACATGCAAGGTTTGTCATACAAATTAAGAATGCAGTAATAAGTCTTTTTTCTGCTTTCTGATTCATATAATTAAGAGTGGCTCGATTAAGTAGTAAGTGCGCCTGAATCTTACGTTTTTATCTTTCACAGAATTCGTGACTGCTTGACTCAGCTAAATGTAAAGGATATCACTCCTGATGATAAGCAGGAGCTCGATGAGGCATTGCAAAGAGAGGTCAGAATTTATGCTTATATCCGCAATTTGTTGACATTCTAAGAAAGTTTATCTTTTATTCATATCAAAACACACAATATTCAATTAAATCACATTTCTTCTTTATGTGACATGAAAAACACAATGCTTATACTACTCAGAGTAGTCTTAATAAAGTACCTCAGCCTCTTATTTTTCTACTCATCATAAAATGTAGTAAACTTCCATTTAGGCATAACAAATTTGCTGATTATTACGGTATGTGGTTTTGTTCAGATACAAGCTGCATTTCGCACTGACGAGATTAGGAGAAACCCCCCAACTCCTCAAGATGAGATGAGGGCTGGAATGAGTTACTTCCATGAGACTATATGGAAGGGAGTGCCGAAATTCTTACGGCGTGTTGACACTGCTCTGAAGAACATTGGAATAAACGAGCGTGTTCCGTACAATGCTCCTCTCATTCAATTCTCTTCGTGGATGGGCGGAGATCGTGACGGTATTCCCTTCTTCCATAGGTTTTTATTTATGTGAAGGCTCTGACACTGTTTTTTAATTTTCTGCAAAAAACTAAGTAGCAAAAAATTCCTGCATTTTACCTAAAAGCACAAAAATAGGTTGATATGATGGCGAGACTTGGCCACGCCTCTATAAATTGCAAATTTTGAATTAACACGTTGCCTAGATAGAGCTCCTCTAGATTTTCTCTAGATTGTTAGACATGATTCATGAGTTTTCGATTTTGCTATAACTTCGTAACCCTTCTTGATAGCAAGCATGCCAGTAGTAAATATGCAATAGTCGATTACGTAGGTTCTGCTACCTCACATTCGAAAATATCGCAAATTAAAGCTAAAACGTATTATATGTGGTTCTAGGCAATCCTCGGGTGACGCCTGAAGTTACAAGAGATGTATGCTTATTGGCAAGGATGATGGCTGCTAATTTGTACTTCTCACAGATTGAAGATCTCATGTTTGAGGTGAATAATTGCATTCTTTCATGTCTATAGAACTTATCAACTTATCATCTTAAGATCTTCAAATTTCTCACTAGTTACAACCCTTGCATACGTTGTCTTTTCGCAGCTTTCCATGTGGCGCTGCAGTGATGAACTTCGTGTGCGTGCAGAAGAACTTCACCGGTTTTCGAAGAGGGATGCTAAACATTACATTGGTGCGTTCATATGTTTCAATGTTGCTTTTTTTTTTCTTAGTAATGTTTAGTTGTAAATAAAGCATTAGATGTTGTTCCTCCTGTTTCTTTAAATCCTTCGACTTTTGCTCCTTTTCAAAGTATTCAACACTTCATTAGATTTCGTTTCTTAGATACAAGCTTAAAAGGCTCATGTTATTGTTCTTTCACCAGAGTTTTGGAAGCAAGTTCCGCCAAACGAGCCTTACCGTGTCATTCTTGGAGACGTGAGGGACAAGCTCTATAACACACGCGAGCGTGCTCGTCAGTTACTTGCAAATGGAATCTCTGATATTCCGGAGGAGTTATCTTTCACCAATGTCGAAGAGGTCTGTTCATTGTAAAACCTTCTTCTTTTACAGTCGGTTTGTTTCTCAAGCCACTTAATGTTATCTTATGCATTGTGTTCAGTTTCTCGAGCCTCTCGAATTATGCTACCGATCACTTTGTGCGAGTGGTGATCGCCCAATCGCTGATGGGAGTCTTCTCGATTTCCTAAGACAAGTCTCCACATTCGGACTCTCAATGGTGAGGCTTGACATCCGGCAAGAGTCCGATAGGCACACGGATGTTCTCGATGCTATCACGAGGCACCTTGAAATCGGATCGTACAAAGAGTGGTCCGAGGAGCAACGCCAGGAGTGGCTTCTATCCGAGCTTAGCGGCAAGCGTCCTTTGTTTGGTCCCGACCTTCCGAAAACGGAGGAGATTGCTGATGTTTTGGACACGTTCCACGTCATCTCCGAACTCCCATCGGACAACTTCGGTGCGTACATAATCTCGATGGCGACAGCCCCATCCGATGTGCTCGCTGTCGAGCTTTTGCAGCGCGAGTGCCATGTCAAGGTTCCGTTAAGAGTCGTTCCGTTGTTTGAGAAGCTTGCTGATCTCGAGAATGCTCCGGCTGCTGTGGCTCGTCTATTTTCGATCGATTGGTATCGTAATAGAATCAATGGGAAGCAAGAAGTCATGATCGGATACTCGGATTCTGGGAAGGATGCTGGACGACTTTCTGCGGCGTGGCAGTTGTACAAGGCTCAAGAGGAGCTCGTGCAGGTTGCGAAGGAATATGGAGTCAAGCTAACGATGTTTCACGGCCGAGGAGGGACGGTTGGGCGAGGAGGCGGACCGACTCATCTTGCCATCTTGTCTCAGCCACCGGATACCGTTCACGGGTCCCTCCGTGTCACAGTTCAAGGAGAAGTTATCGAGCAGTCGTTTGGTGAGGAGCATTTGTGTTTCCGAACACTCCAGAGATACACCGCTGCCACACTCGAGCACGGAATGCACCCCCCGGAAGCCCCCAAGCCCGAATGGCGTGCGCTGATGGACGAGATGGCTGTTATCGCCACAAAAGAATACCGCTCTGTCGTCTTCCAAGAGCCTCGTTTCGTTGAATACTTCCGCCTTGTAAGTATCATGTTCACATTTCGTTTTCTTTTACGCGTAACATGCGCTTTACCATTGCGTTTTCTTGATAGGCGACACCGGAGCTTGAGTACGGTAGGATGAACATCGGGAGCCGTCCCTCTAAACGAAAACCGAGCGGTGGGATCGAGTCGCTCCGAGCAATCCCGTGGATATTCGCGTGGACGCAGACGAGATTCCATCTTCCAGTCTGGCTAGGGTTTGGTGCTGCTATGAAACACATAATTCAGAAGGATATCAAGAATCTCCAAATGCTAAGAGACATGTACAATGGATGGCCCTTCTTTAGAGTCACGATCGACTTGATTGAAATGGTGTTAGCTAAGGGCGATCCACGAATCGCTGCTTTGTACGATAAACTTCTTGTATCCGAGGACTTATGGGCATTCGGAGAGCAGCTCCGTACCAACTACGAAGTGACTCAAGACTTGATCCTTCAAGTAAGGCCTTAAATTTAGTCTCGCTATAACATTAGTCATTTTACTACTTTGCTATTTCTTGATTGTTTTTATTTGCTTTAAGGTTGCTGGGCATAAAGAGCTATTGGGAGGGGACCCTTACTTGAGGCAGAGGCTGAGGCTCCGTGATCCATACATCACGGTCCTCAACGTCTGCCAAATCTACACACTGAAGCGTGTCCGTGACCCGACCTACAGCGTGAAGGTCGGGCCGCATCTCTCGAAGGAGATCATGGAGATGGACACGAGTAAGGCGGCAGACGAGCTGGTGAAGCTCAACCCGATGAGCGAGTACGCGCCGGGGCTGGAGGACACGCTCATCCTCACGATGAAGGGTATCGCGGCCGGGCTGCAGAACACTGGTTAACCGGCCGGAGTTATCAGAGAAGATCTGAGTTGTGAAGTTGTTGCGGAAGAGGGGGAGATCAGCTGCTGTGCAGGGGAATTTATGCAATCTCTTGTGCAGGAAGGTTCAGGAGAATAACAATGTGTGGCATTAGTAGTTGTGCTCTGTTTTTATGTGTAAGCTTGTAAGTTTAGTATTTTAATGTCTGCTCTTGTGCTTTCATGGCATTAATAAGGATCCCAAAAGACTGCTGCTTTGGTGGATTAATTTGGGAAGTTTTATTTATCTTATACTCTCTTTTTTATCTCTTATTCATCTCTTCTCTTTCATCTAGTATTCATCACTTTCTCTTTATGTCGCACGCATTGGCGAGTGGCTGAAGGCCTTGTTACGCTTCCAAGATTGTTGATTATGTATCTTCTATTTTGAAATTTCAAATTTCGCCCTCTACTTCATATTCATTATTTTCTCTCTTTGTCACACGCATTAGTGGAATCAAGGGTGAACGGATGGGAGCCGTCATCCCTAAATCGCTCCCAAACGAACATTTTTAGGGTATTTATCGTCAAAAGTTACTATTGCACTTTTAATTTTTTGATTACGCTCCCTTCTACTCCCTCCGTCTTATTAGTAGTATATTGTATTTTCGAAAGAGATATCCTATTAGTAATGTTTTGTATCTAAAAATAGAAAATAAATTGTGGCTATAAAATTAGTTACCCAAAAGTCAAACAACAAAAACCACACAATATGACTTTCGTAAGCTTCGTGACAAAAAGAAACCAAATACTGCTAATGGAATGGAGGAAATAACTCGAAATTTCAAATTTCGCCCTTTAATTCAGATTCATTACTTTCTCTGAGTCACACGCATTGGTGGAATCAAGGGTGGACGGATGGGAGCCATCATCCCTAAATCACGCCGAAATCGAACATTTTTAGTGTATTTATCGAAAAAGTTAATATTATGCTTACGCTTTAAAGGTTGTTGATTACATTCCCTTCTATCTCGAAATTTCAATTTTCGCCCTTTGCATGTTGGCTATCAACATCGTTACGACGCAGATCACATACATTGGCGAAGTGAAACATAAGATGATATATTACTTGTATCAAATGATAATTTTGATTTACAACACAAACATTTGAGACCACAAAATACAACACATCTATGGCCTCTTAAGCTTGTGTTTCTCCGGAAGCCACGTTTATAGCCTCCTCGATCGCCTGCATGAAAGTGGCGATCTTGTACGTGAAGAACCCGACGAGCATTGGAATCAAATCGAGGTGCATGAATCCGTAATCCGGAACCAAAATCCTATTAGTTAAACACGAAGTTAAAAGCTCACGATTTATATCTTTAAGCATTCTCGGAAGCAGACGGTGTAACATAAGTTTTTGTGTTTTAGAAAGTAGAGTATAGACCGTAAGTAAAAAAGGCGTTACCCGTTCCAACGGTTATAGACCATCACCAACAAAACCGGAACCAATAGCCTTGGCTGTCCCATGGCTCCCCTGCAATGAGAAGCTCCATAAAGATTATTCGATCGATCAAGCACGACATAGGCCGCAATCTCTGAACTTTTAATGCTAAAGAAGGAGAAGAAATAGAAAGAAAATATACTTGATAACTCCTCTTGCTCCATCTGCCATGGAGTCAATACTATTACCAAGCATTCGCATGTACACTAACGAACCAAGCAAACCAGCGGCGTAGCTGAAACAGTTCGTAGTACAAGAATATGCATACACATTCATAGTTAGTTAAAACATAAACATTTGTAATGAGAATGTATTCCATTCAGTATAAGCAATAACATATTAAACACAAGTTTATAGAACACATTATAAGTACTTTTTAGTTACCTAAGTGTAATTTCTGGGGTATATGAAAGATATGCTGAAACCAAGCCAACTCCACCAACTCCCAGTGTGAGTAGTTGCAGTTTGTTCTTCAACTAAAGAAATCGAAAAAAAAAACAAGATTCTAACTACTGCAAGTGGCTACCATGATGATATAACACAGAATCATATAGTATAGATATAGACCTTATAGTATTGTTCTCTAGACTGAGCAGCCAGAACTACGGGATCCCCTCTGTTACGTCTTGTTTCCCGCATCATGACATCCTGAAAGACGAAAATAACATATTCCGAAACATGAAATTGCTAAAAAACTGCACATATAATGTTATGCATCTATCAAAGAACAAAATTTTATGCGTTTAAGTAATAAATACGTAGTAATCTGTAGCTAAACATACACTGCCTCCAGTTGCTGCTTTGTAAGCTCTATCCCACTTATCTTGCTCACGACGTGTTGGAGCTGGCCTCCATTTCGTAACAGCAGGCCTAACAATCTAATGTAAATTCATTGGGATGAGCTTGCAAGTAGAGATCAAGACTATACTGTCTTCAAGTAAAGGAATGTCAAAATAGTACTTGTTCCTCAACTTGCTCTTCCACCACTGCGGAAGGAGCTGTTAGTTCTTTACTCAAATCGACTTCCATACTGCACGATCAATGCAAAATTGTTATACGGTCCAAGCAGCATAGTAAGTGGCCTAAAAAAGGCAAGTGTTTGAAAGGCCAAGTTTGCATACTTGTCCAGGCTCATCACTCTATTCAAGCTAAGAAATCCGGAAGGCTCCTCCTATTAAGGAAAAGATTCGAACCACATTAACATACAAACCAACAAGAATGCATAATACAAAGCATTGGTTTAAACCCTCATAGTCAAACCTGCACAAATAACATCGCAATCAAGTTGTAAGACAAAAAAGCTATAATTCATTCGATCGAATCATTAAACAAATAAAAGTCATATATGAGGAATCCAGCACTTCCTAAAAGATACAAACTTGAGCAAGAGAATCCTTAAACTACGTTAAATCGACATAAGATTCAGAAAGGATAAGAACCCAAAAATCTCTCTCAATCTCAAATGGGAGGTAAGAATTACTCAATTTCGCAAAACCCTAGCGTCCAATGAACAAAATTGAATATAGCGTTGAAATCAATTGAAGAACCCTAAAGGCAGTAATTAGTAAATTGAAAGGGTAAATTCAACCTTAGCAGATGCAGAGCGAGATTCCAATGAAACATCAGCAGGATCTTGAATCAATTTCTTCATGCGATCCATGAAATCTTTGTTCCACATGTAATCATCGGAGGCGAGAGGGTCCTTATCCCCACCCCAATACTTCCTGAGCTTGGTGGTTGTGGGTGGACCGCCGTAATCCCCTGGAGCTACCCCAGTAGACCATTTCTGAGGCTTCTTGTCCGGCAGTATGATCTTCGTCGGCAGCACGGGCGGCCGTTGCGACCGCGGAGATGGAGTGGTTTGGGGGTCTTGGGAACTTGGAACGGCGGCGGAGGTCACTGAGAGGCAGCAACGAACTGCCGCCATGATTCACAGTGTGTATTTTTTGGGATAGCGGGAGATGGGGTGGGAAATATCTGAAGAAGTGGTTAGTGATGTTTTATCGATGCATTTGTAGCAACACAACATTTCAAATAAATATCTCGTTTGCATGTTGTGAATATTCATTTAATTTGTCTAGAAAGACATTTATATTATCAATTATTTTACTTTTCTTTTCTTCTCTTACATCCAACCATGGGAAAAAATACGAACACATCCTCCGCCTTATTATTTATGTCTCATTAAAATTAAGCAGGAGATGAAGATAATTTGTGTTAAAGTAAAAATAGAGATAATTTGTGTTAAAGTAAAAATAGTCCGATTCACTTATTTAGATAATTATGATCTATTTATTTGTATTTAATTTTTTAATAAAAAATAAATAGTGGGACAACTCAAAATACTAAATGAAACATTAAAAATTGTATGCATAAAACATATAATAAATAACAGAATCTTGTCGATCGTTCAATAACTAAAATGAAGGACGCAAATGGCTTCATATTCCCAATCTAAAGGAGGTTTCCTTTATTACTCATCCCTATTTAATTATGTATCAATATCTAATTTTAAAGTAATATACTAATATACATGATGCATCTAATTTTTGTTTGGGCCAAGGGTGATGTGTGTTAATAAAACACGACTATAACTTTAATCCACAACAATTTTTGTTGTTTAGATCAATGTCTAATTTAAATAGTTCAATTTAGTTTAAAAAATAATACTCTCTTCTTCTCAATTATCTTGTTCAATATTTTATTTCTGGTCATACAAAATATATTATATAGCTTTCTTTTTTAGTAAATGATTATACTTAATTTTTTTTATGGGATCCACAACTTTACATTCAACTAACAATTCTCTTTAAAAATCATGACGTGAATAAAATAATTATGAATAAGATAATTAGAAGTGAGTGAGTATTAAAGATGAAACTAATCCAACATGATTTGGGATTAGGGTAGGTAATATTGGGTCACAGGGCCATAATATTGGGCCACAGTAGGAATCGTACAGAACCGTAGGGAAACTACAGAAGGGAAGTCGTTCAGAGAATCAATCAATCATTTATTTTGTTTATTTTGTCAACTACTTTTCTCTCTCTTCACTCTCTCCTATTTCCTCCATTTTCTGTTGTGGTGGGCGACTCGCTAAAAATCGGCTGTTGCAGAAACCTAGAGAGAATCGCGAATTCGAGTCCGTTTGGATCGGCGATGGCTTCCTCTTCAGATCGCGAAACCGCCGTCTACGTCGCCAAACTCGCCGAGCAGGCCGAGCGATACGACGGTAAAACTATTCCCTTCACCAACAAAAGTTGTTTAGTTTTCTGTTCGCGTAAACCTGGTTCAGCATCCAAGCCCGATCTCGCCTCTGCTTGCCTTTGATTTAACTGTGTGCATAGATTTTGATTGACTACGAAAAAGTGAATATGTTTCTGCTTATTTGGTTGAGCTCCTTGTTGTAAATAGCTTCGTTTGAAGTTCAGATATTGAAGCATCTGCTTTAATTCTTTCTACTGTGTCCAGATAGGAATTTAGTGGAGTTGCGAGTTGCTCTTTGTCAGTTTTCAGTTATCTCTCTTAGTTCTCTGTGTTTATTAATTTTGCCTTTGGTTTAAGGGGGTTTAGCTTTATTTTTTAGGATTTTGTGCATTTAACTGATTTTTTTAGTTACGATCTGTTCTTGTTAGTCACATTTTTTTTTCGGTTTTTGGTTCATTTTGCGTGTTTAGATTGTTTCGTAGCTTGCATAAGAAAAATATAATCATTCGTTGAGTGAAGTCAACTTATAGAGATGAATATGTTACTGGCTTTGTGATGCAGATGCCCATATTCCTCTTTAATGTTACTTTTGGCAGCTGATTGGCGAATTTATTTAACATTGGGAGCTTTTTTTACTTGTTCTGTTATACTGGATTCTTTTTTGATAATCTTGATCTAATGATATTTGATTTTTCATATTTGCTTGATTAAACTAAAGAAACATAGTAAAAATGACAAAATGTTGCAGAGATGGTGGAATCGATGAAAAAGGTGGCTAAAATGGATGTGGAGCTAACAGTGGAAGAGAGGAACTTGCTGTCTGTAGGCTACAAGAATGTGATTGGGTCCAGGAGAGCTTCATGGAGAATCCTGTCATCAATTGAGCAGAAGGAAGAATCAAGAGGAAATGTGGAGAATGCTAAGCGGATCAAGGATTACCGCCAGAAGGTGGAGACAGAGCTCACTGATATTTGTAATGATATCATGACCGTCATTGATGAACATCTTATTCCTTCGTGCCCAGCTGGTGAATCAACTGTGTTTTACTACAAGATGTAAGAAACTTACCCCTGTTTTTTAACAAAATATTGAGTTTGTGAAATTTCAGTTGATGCGAAATTGACTTTCTTTTCACTTTCTCAGGAAAGGGGATTATTATAGGTATCTTGGTGAGTTCAAGTCGGGCAATGACAGGAAAGACGTTGCTGATCAGTCACTTAAAGCGTATGAGGTATAATTCAGTTGTCTCTTTCAATCTAAAATTTCCAAAGCTCCAATTCATGCATAATTATTCTCCTGTCTCACCGTTCCACTAAGGAAAGGGTTAAGATTTCATATGGCATCTTGTTCGTTCTAGTGATGTTTCTATTTTATTTCAAAATCATTTATTTTCATAGAGCAATTGGTAATCTGGATATTGATATGTGATAAACACAAAATTGGAGTTCATGGTGAGTAATGTATCAATGAAGCCCTACTTCAGTATCACCACAAATATTTAAATTCATTTATTCATGTGATGGTGTCATACGGTATCTGTAATAGGAAAACAATCTGAACGTATAACACTCTCTATTACATATTGCTCTTCCTTTTTTGAATTTTGATACTTATTGTCATCTTCGAATTTGGTTACAGTTGGCTACCACTACTGCTGAGGCGGAGCTAGCTCCTACACATCCTATTCGCTTGGGGCTGGCTTTGAACTTCTCAGTCTTCTACTATGAAATCATGAATGCTCCCGAAAGGTGTGTCATCTTAGTTATTTGATCGATTCAAATTAATAATCAAGCACCTTTACTATATCAATTTGCCTTATCCATTGTTCCAGAGCTTGCCATCTTGCCAAGCAAGCTTTTGATGAAGCTATCTCGGAGCTCGATACCTTGAATGAGGAGTCATACAAGGATAGCACCTTGATCATGCAGCTGCTTAGGGACAACCTCACACTCTGGACCTCTGACATACCAGAGGATGCAGGTAACTTGCTAGTCATTAATCGTTATAAGTAGCAGGAACTTAACAGATTCGAAACCTTCTGTTAGTTGCAGAAAATTAATCTTGTCCAATATGCTGATTATTTGAAGAACTACATTGAGGCTGAAAGTACCTGACCTTGTTTCCCTTGCTTGTATTAGATGAATCAAAGGTGGATGCTGCAACTAAAGCTGGAGGCGACGGTGTAAACGCTGAGGTTTGTTTTTCCCTTCTCCTTCTACTCGGTTATTCTAGTTTTTTAGAGATGGATAGTTTGCCCGACCGCCCTCGTTTTCTTTTGGTCTACGTTGCAGTGAAAAGCAAGCTACTCCACGCGAACACTCGTAAAAGGACAGATTGTTGATTTGTTCAGCTGGTGTTTGCTTCTGGTCTGAAGTAGTTACCTTTGTTGTGTGGTTGTGTATTATTGCTTTGTTTAACTGGTCGTGATTGACGTTTGGCTTGGATTTGATGTGGCCAATAGGTGGTTTAATTTTAGCGACTACCTTAGCCTAGATGGAAGTTTATGTGTTTGTTTGTCTTTTAACATATCATTATTTTCCTTTCCATCAAAACCAAATCTCTGTTGGATTATTTGAAATCTTTCATGCTAATTACTCCTGTCATCCCATTAATTTTGCCATGTAGAGTTTCGATAAGGATTAAGAAGTTTCATGTGTGAATTGTGATTTTTTGTATTATTTTATTTTCTTTTGGGGAAGTAGTATAGTATTACAGTATTGAGAAGACGTCTAATAAGGAATACAAGACAATATTATCGGAACTTAGGAAATATGTATTTCTTGCTAAATTATTATTTTATTTAAAAATAATTTAATTCTTGAAATTCCTAGAAAAATAAAATAAATCAAGGTTCCGTTTGATTGTTAGGAAAGTAATGTTGTCAAGGAATATGGTTGCGAGAAAAATGATTAAGGAAAGTAATACTAGGAAATGTAAAATCATGTTATTAATAATATGAATAAAATATATTTATCATCAATTATTTGTTAATTGTCATTATTATTATTATTTCATAAATATATAAAATCACCGAAAATATTATTATTTATAATTTTTTATTATATAATTTATAATAAAATATTCAAATTATTTAGTTAAAAATATCTTTTTTAATATCAATAACATTTTTTTAATAATAATAATAATAATAACATCTTTTTTAATATTAATAACATCTTTAATAAATATATTTATCATCAATTACTTGTTAATTGTCATATTATTATTTCATAAATATATAAAATCACCGAAAATATTATTATTGATAATTTCTTTATTATATAATTTATAATAAAATATTCAAAATATTATGTTAAAAATATCTTTTTTAATATCAATAACATTTTAATAATAATAATAATAATAATAATAATAATAATAATAATAATCATAATAATAATAATAATAAAACATCTTGTTTAATATTAATAACATCTTTAATAAATATATTTATCATCAATTATTTGTTAATTGTCATATTATTATTTCATAAATATATAAAATCACTGAAAATATTATTATTGATAGATTTTTTTATATAGTTTATAATAAAATATTTAAAATATTTAGTTAAAAATATCTTTTTTATATCAATAACATTTTTTTAATAATAATAATAATAATAATAACATCTTTTTTAATATTATTAACATCTTTAATAATAATAATAATAAACTTATTAAAGTACTCACTTATTTTAATAATAATCTTTTTCATAATAATAAAAAAATTATTTAAGAAAAATAGTTATTATTAAATAGTTATTATTGTTTATGAATAAAAATATAAATAAATTAAAATATTCGATTAATTTATAAAAATATATTAACTATAAATTAATAATATTAATATTCAATAATAACTAATTATTATTCTATTTTTAATAATAATAATAATAATAATAATAATAATAATAATAATAATAATAATAATAATAATAATAATAATAATAATAATAATAATAATAATAATAATAATAATAATAATAATAATAATAATAATAATAATAATAGATTACTTCCTTGTACCAAGGAAAAAGAATACCTATTCTAAACAAGGAAAAAGAATCCACAATTATTACAACATTTTTCTTATTTCTAGAATTCTCATTACTTTCTTAGTATTTTGCTAAAATTGAACCAAACACAGAATTTTAAAATCTTGGAATCAAATTATTTTTCGTATACTACCAAACACAGGATTTTAACAATTTGGAATCAGATTACTTTCCTGAAGCAGAATCCTTGCCAACCAAACGAGGGCCAAATATACTCTTAAAAATGTTGAGATACTTTTTAGGCTTGAGAATTAAGTACTCCTACTATTTTTATTGTGACTCTCTACCATTTTGTACACTAGTTAATAAAAAAATTCATTCCTAAATTAATCTTAATTAATGATGAATAAATGAGAGAAATAAACCATAAAATCTATTTGGCAAAGAAATAAAGAGAAATTATTAAATGAATAAGTGTAAACATTTTACATTAAAAATAGGAGGGAGTAATAGTTTCTGAAAACGAGTATTATTTTTGTCGAAACTCTTCAATTGTTTCGGTTTACATATTAATTATTTTATGTAAAAAGATTATTTCAGAATCCATTAAATATTTTTAAATTCCAAGTATAAGTAAATAACTTTATTACATATTTAAGGATTTAAGAATAAAGAATCTATTACATATTTAAGGGTACTAGAGATGCGGGGATTAATATTATTTTTAGGCTCAGAAACAGGTTCAGAGCTAGGTCGGGTTTAAGGATTTGAGGATTAATATTTATTTTAGGAGAGGCTTGGAGCAAGGTTCGAAATTATTATGCGTCCCCAACCCCTCTATCATAAATACTCACTCCGTCTCATTAAAGTTGATTTGTATTCCTTTTCGAATGTATTATTATTACTGTTGTCTTATTTCTATAAAACCATATAATTTGTGGATACAATCACTTTAAATTAGTAGACCCCATTTATCTAACGGTACGAAGGAAGTATAAAATTATATTCTAACCCTTAATACTAAAATAATGGGCCTCGCTATATGGGCCTGAACAGATTCTAGAAGCCCCATTTATCTAATGGGCCTAATAATTGGGCCGGAATTGGATTCCTTAAAATTGTTAATGGACCTCATCGAGTTTTACAAGTTTTAACCATCGTCAACAAATACATAATTTGGATTTATCATGGAATTAATTGCCATGCATTCCTGATAACTTGTTCTTCAGGAGCTGCATATGCTATTAGATTATTTTTGGGAGAGGATGAATCTTAAGAACAATGCGTAGAATAATTGATATTTGAAACAGATTTTGCAACAGATTTATTGTGAAATCAATTAATATGAGTTTGATTTACTCCTCACTTGCTTCTCAGGTTTGGTTGTAAAAGCAAATCTGTAACATAAAACTCTAATCGACCCGACCAGGCAAAAGTTCAAAGATACTTACGTAACTGATTCAAAACTTAGCAATGCATCTCTCTGGAGTTCTCTGACTGTGTTATGCATGATCGTGAAGAACGCTTTCAAGTTGGGTCGTTTATAAGCCTCTTTCTTGCTCATGAGACGAATGCCACCACATACTCTAATGGCTGATGAGGAGTTTGCTTGGAAAGTTATTTCAGTAACAAAGAATTTGAAGTTGCAAGATGCTTGGCAGGTAAATCAGAGTATGGATGTGGTTGTTTTACTTTTTATCTTCTATTTAGTGGGAAGCAGGAAGAAGGTAATTTGGATTCAGAGTTGTAGTTTGTAAATATAGGATTGTGTAAAATTGATATTAAAGATGAGTAAAAATTTCCAATCATAAAAATAGTTTTGGCATGTTTTTTATTTTGCGGTTGAATTGGTTTTCAAAATGAAGTTTTTTAGTTGAACTAATTCAGCATCTACATTCACTAATGAATAACGCATTAGAGGAAGGATAATTATATTTCAAAACTGATTTAATATGGATTTTATGAATATAATATTTTAATTATTCTTGATTATTAGTTAATCAAGCAAGCAACTTTAGCAAACAAGCGATATTATATAATAACTCAATTTGGCGCATACAATCTAGTATACACCTTCATGTTCTTGCACTGTTTTACAAAATGAAAATAAATAAATAAATCACAATCAGGAACGGAGGGAGTATTACCTTACTCGGAAATGTATCACTTATAATCCACATACTAACCTTACGAAACTTATTATTATCATGAGATGAAGATCCAAATTGTGGTATAGGAAACATTTCTTCTTGTTGAACATAACAGAATTTCAATGAGGAAATAGAGCTTAATTTAACGTGTTATGTTTAAAAGATTAATTGATAAACATCATAACATTATTACCAACAAACAACACAAACTTACGCCATAATGTCGAGACAAACAACATACATAAACAAAAAAAGTTCCAACAAAAGCAGCCTACTGGCCACACAGAGGCAAACATTTCTCGATACCTAAAATCTAAGCTCAAACTGAATCGACCGTCTCAATTACCTTATCGGAGCTCTGGGCGGACGAAATCTGCATCTGCAGGCACGGAGATGTCGACGGAGGGCCTCAACTGGGCGCACACTTCAATCGCGCCATGCACCGGGTCCGATAGGAAGTTGCTGATGAGGTCCTGGTTGATTGGAGAGCCATTGTCCACTGAAACAAGTGCCTGCTGGGTGAGGATGTAGTCAAATCTTGGCGCCCATTTCCTTGATCCCAACCGAGCTGTGGTCGAGCAGTTGTCCACCATGAAGGAGACACCGCGGGCGTGCATGAAAGGGTTCAACGAGTCTACAGACTCGATCACACTCTCGTTGATGATCTCCGAGTAAGAGTGGCCCTTCTTTCTCAAGATCTCAATCTGTGTTCAACATTTAACAGATTGATTAAAGAAGTGCTACCAGCTTTCATGATTGACAAGAAATACAAGTATCCACTTTCCGAGTACACAACAAAATTGAACAAAGAATGGACTATGCAGTTGGACCCTCATGTCAATCCGAATGAATCATACAATCTTGCCTACCAGGAAAGAAGCTAGCAAATTACAAATTTTGTCTCCTTAGGACATGTATTTCTATTAACTATGAGCTTCATCAATCAGAAACAAAGTAGTTAATGGCATCCTTTTGTAGTGACGAATTTCCTTTTTATTTTAATTTTTGGATAAATATATAGTCATTATGTAAATTGCGCCCTTTTCATCATATTAAAAAGGAAACAAATTTGAGAATTATAAAAAGAAGACTCACCTGGGCCATCATCAATGCAACAAAGACTCCAGCTGTGAAAGGATATAGGGGTCCCAAGTCACTTGCTGGACGCTGTGCTCTAACACGCTCGCCGACTTTCCACATCCGGGTCTGGTCGATTTTACCCATTGGGAACGCGGGGAGTCCTTCCTTTTCCTGTAAGAAAAAAGCAAAAACAAAAAACAATCAGTTGGAATGATGGGAATTGGGAAAGGCGCCTGATCTCAACAAAATGAGTGACTGGTAGGCATACATAAAAGCGACGGCCAGCCAAGACAACACTCCTGATCTCACTGCCACTGGCCACGTCTTCATAGCATTCGTACAGGATATCCATACACGGATAGTATGAAGCGCTGTATGCAGTTTCAAAGTCCTTTTTGCCTTGTTCATCGAGGGCATTATAGACTGCCAGCATGCCCTGTGTAATAATATTGACAAACAACAATAGTCACTAAACAGAGTAATTAAGAGAACTAAGAAAATATGGAAGGGTGACTAAGATTGATAACCAATTGTTCGTTAGACTAACCTTTGTTGAAATGGTCTTGGATATAGTCCCTGTAACGGTCTCAACAGTGTTCTTGTAAGCAAGATCCTCACTCATCCCATTTTCAGTGTACCTTCTGAATAAGCATTCCACGAGACCGTGCACAGCACCAAGCAAAATGCCTAATGATTGAAAGGAGAATTAGAACTTACCAATCCAACACAACAAGTTTTGCAGGAGGTAGTCATACCTCGCTCCCCAAAAAATATCACTTTTGTATTCCTGCTCTAGAGTAGTGGCAAAAGTGAAAGGTGAACCAAGGGCAATTGACCATCCAAGAGCAACGTCTGTGGCTCTGCCATCAACATCCTTCGGAAAGACAAAAACTCTTCAAGCATTCATATGGTAATAGATTTCTTCAAAATTCAGAAAGACATGGACAAGATATATACCTGGTGGACAGCAAAACTTGCATTGATACCAGCACCGTTGATTTCCTTCCCTTGCACGTATAACCTTCTAACAGAGGGCCCCATTCCCTTGGGACATACAGCTATGACACTAATGTTCTTGGGAAAGTCGGTACCCTGCGACTGAAGATGTCCCAACAGGAACCCATGGGAAAGTCCAAGGATACTATTTGGCTTCATATGTGAGAAAACTTTTTCGTAATTATCAGCCTGCAACAATTACATGAGTTAAGAAAAAGAATCCTCCATCAGAAATGTTTTTAAGTTGTAGCACACTGCATAGCAAATATCATAAACAAACGGTAGAATAAATATCTGTGACCATTTTGACCGTAATAACTTGTTTCTAATACAAGTTAATCATTCAAATTACTAGAAGATTAGCAGAAAGTAGATATGGGATAGTACATACCTGAGCTGAGTCTGATATCAAGAGCATCACCAAATCACTGCTGGAGATTGTTTCCCATATGTCTCCAAGCGTCCCATTTTCTTCTGTAAATCCAGCAGCACGAGCCTCAGCAAATGATTTAGAACCCTTTCTCAAACCAATCTGAGTGGAAGGTAAACACAACATAAACCATTCACATCACACGATACTAGAATATGCATAAAAAGCATAAAAACACCATGAAGATGGATTTAATGATAAAAAAGCCTCACCTTAACAACAATATCAGATTTTATTTCAGCTAGAGAATCTCTCATATTCTGAGCTTGAGCAGGACCCTGCACACAAAAAAGACTCTCATTATTTTTTTAGAAAGAATAAATGAAACAGAAAGAAAATATGGAAGTTGATTAACAAGAATATTGTTAAAATACCCATAATGTGCAAAATGTCACAAATGAATGTGACAAAACGAAGTTGCATTTATTATATAAAACATAAGAACCTAAAATATCACATAAAGAAGAATTACCTGCGAGCCCCAACCAATCACACCAATCTGCTTTATGCCCTTGAATGCATCTGGCAACAATTTGAATAGGTCCCTTCCTCCTCTCACAATGTACTACATAAAAATACAACATCATCATCAGTCACACAACTATAAACAATCACATAATAACTAAAAGCTTCATACAGCAGGCCAGTGACATTAGCCTGTTATAGATTGGATAAGCACATTGTCGAAAAATCCAATAAATAACTGATATGTTTCATACAGAACTTGAAATAATTCATCTCCACACGTGCTCTCAGTGACAGTGCCTGTAACGTGTTCCATTGAATAACATATATTAATAAAACAGCGGCAGATCTGCATACATCAAATACTAAATAGAATAACTAGCTTTATATTCTCTTAACTCGAACCACAAATTAAATTGAACAGAGCATAAATCCTCGTGTTATAGCAAAAAATAAATAAAAAGAATACAAAAAAAAAAACAGCAACATTCCACCAAAATAGCAATCAATTAGACAGATAACAGTTCCTGCTATATCGCGCAATATTCCACCAAAACAACCATCAATTAGACAGATAACAGTTTCTGCTATATCGTGTTTCAAACCACACACATTTATCTCACAGTAACCCTAAAAAATACCTCATCGTGGCCGGCGAGGTTGACCTTCTCCTTAGTGAAGACGGATGTCTGGAAATCGAGAGACTCCTGAGGCTTGATGGCGGGGACCGACACCATGCGAGCCGCCATCGCGGAGCCGGAAGCATGACGCGCGAATCGGGAAAAGGCGGCGGAACGGAGCGGCTTGAGGGAGGGGGATGACGACGAAACGAAGCCCAAGGAGGCGGTTGGAGCCTTGGAAGTAGGATTGAGCGCTCTGGTGGAGGCGGAGGTGGTGCCGGTGGAGAAAGAGGTTGGCGCAGTCGCCGCCATTGTTGTGTGGCTTTCCGAGTGCGTGAAGACAGAAATATTTTGTGACAGAGATTTCGACAGATAGGGTTTTGGCAATCATGCTCCGCTTAACATTTTTATATAGTGGAAAAGTGCCGCACGCACTCTTTTAGTAATATAGTGGAGTAATAGTATATTATTAATATGACTTTTCTACTTTAACAACTTGAAACCACAATGGAAAAAATATATACACATAATAAAACTACACACATAAAGTTCATATAAAATTAACACACATTTTTAATAAACTTCGAATTTGATCTATATTAATAACAATTATGTTTTTTCGGAAAATAATCATTTCCGTTATTGTCCTTTAAAAAATATTTAATTTTTAATTATTCGGCTTAAAATACTTCACGTCTATAATCTATTCCCTAGTTGATTATATTACTTGTATAAGTTATTCATAAATAACGTTAGGGTTAGGGAATGAATCATATAAGAAGACCGCTTAAAATAAGAAATATAAAAGAAATATGCACCCTTCATTTTATTATTTGATGGTTTGAATTGAAGATGCTATGGAATACTCCTTATGTATATTCTTTATATGTTTTATACATAAGGGCAAAAATGTAAAAATTATAAAAATATGAATAAAAAATCAAAGAATATACATAAAACATATAAACAATATGCACACTTCCTATCTTCCTATATAACTATGCTTTTTCATTAGATCTATACCTTTATATATATATATATATATATAAATATATATATATATATATATATATATATATATTGCGTAAAAAACATAAGGATTGTGCATAAAAATATAATGATTATGCATGTTTTTAGTTCTCACATTAAATGTGTGTTTTCACATGATCCACTCTATATATATATATATATATATATATATATATATATATATATATGAAATAGATCATATGAGAAGGAGACTTAAAATAAGAAATAAGAAAGAATTTTAGCCCTCCATCTTATTTAATCTATGGTTGTTATTATTTTAAATTTATGTATTTCCTTAATACTTTAGTATTGATTAAGATATCATTAAGGTTATTTATTTTAATTTATTTCCTTTATTTTTGTAACTGCAATCTACTTCCTTTATTAACTAGCAATCTATTTCCTTTATTTTTGTAACCGCAATCTAGGTGAATTCATAATTTTCATCTTCTTTTTTCTTTCATTCTCTTCACGTAAATTCACATACATCAATTTCCATATGAAATCAAATTTAGGTTTCTAAGTTTGAGTTTCATTTTTTGTATATGGACATTATGTACCGATTTTTTATTTTTTTGAGTTATCCTATTATCTTCTTTTTCCATAAGCCACCATTTGAACATCATTAGAAATCAGACTCTAAAGATTGGGTAATGCACGAATATCCATAATTTTATGCATAAAGTATTTTGATCTTATGCATATTGAAAACATAAAGAATGATAAAATATGCATAAATTATATCGATATCATGCATGAACTAATATTGTGATATGCATATACTATATAAAGCGTTCAAAAAAGAAAGAATGAGTAAAATATGCATTGATTAGTTATTAGTATGCAAAAAAAATGATAAAATAAAGTACTATGACCCTATGCATATTGAAAGCATAAAGAATGATAAAAATAAGCACAAGTTATATCAATAATATGCATGAACTAATATTGTGATATGCATATACCGCATTTCTTGTATAAAGCGATCAAAAAGAGAAAATGAGAAAAATATACATTGATTAGTTGATAGTATGCAAGAAATAATGATAAAATAAAGTATTATAATCATATGCATATTGAAAACATAAGAAATGATAAAATATGCATAAATTATATCGATATTATGCATGAACTAATATTGTGATATGCATATACCAGATTTCCTGTATAAAAAGTTCAAAAAGAAAGAATGAGAAAAATATGAGTATTATAATCCTATGCATATTGAAAACATAAGGAATGATAAAATATGCATAAATTATATCGATACTATGCATATACCGGATTACCTGTATAAAGCGTTCAAAAAGAAAGAATGAAAAAAATATGCATAAATAAGTTGTATACTAAAATATTATGATATGCATATATTATATTTCATGTATGCATCAACTTATAAACCGACATGCATAAATCAAGTAAACAAAAAAACAAGAATATGCACATATTATATCGGATGTATGCATGCATTAATGAAAGAGAGAGAATGTGTAAGTTAAATGAAGATGGAAATGTCATGTGAGTTTGATGAATATGGAAAGACCTATCTGTTTTTCTTTGCTAGAAAGTGAAAGAAATATGTGGGAAAGTGGAGAAGATTTAGACGAAAATTAGGGAAGTTAATTATGATTCAAACACATAAGATCCAAAATTACAAGCTTACCCTTAATGATTGACATCTTTTATTTTCAGCAATCAAAAAAATTAAAACTTATCAATTAATTACATTCATTGATGACATTAAATAAAATGTTAAGATTTCTTCTTACTTCTTATCTTAAGACCCATTCTTATAGGATCCACACCCTATATATATATATATATATATATATATACATATGGAGTAGATCATGTGAAAACACACATTATGCATAATATATCTCTTGCATTATGCATAAATATCTCTTGCATTATGCATAATAGTCTCTTGCATATTGCTACAATCATGTTAAGCAAACATAAAATTGCTGGATTTGTAAAAATAAATTATTAATATATGCATAACAAGTTCATATTTGTGCATAACAGACAACTAATATATGCATAAAACTTGTAAAGACAAATTACTAATATATGCATAAAACTTGTAAATACAAATTACTAATATATGCAAAACTAAGTTTATATTTTTGCATAATAGACAACTACCATATGCATATTACTAATTTTAATTTGGAAGTTTGTAATAACATACTAATAATATATGCATAAGCCAATTAATATTTATGCAAAAAATATTAATTACATAACAAAAACTAATATGAATATAGAAGCTTGTATAATAAATTATTAATATTTCTATGACCTTTAAATTTATATATTCACCCATTGTATAAAAGAGAGAGAGAGAAACGTGAATAATTGAGGAAAAATGAGAGAGAGAGAGAAAAATAAGGGAAACGGTTTTAAATGTGAAAAACGGTTCATGCATCCATGAAATAAGGAATGAATTTAATTAATGTTAATGACAAAATTACACATGAGCCAATAATCACATAGTAATTGCCGAAAGGTGTAAATTACCATAAATTCATAATTATAAAATTATAATTTTACCATTCATTAAATAAACAAACTAAAGTTATATTTAAAAATATCTGAAAACAAAATTTAAATCTGGATCATTAAATTAATGAAATCTAAGGCCATGATTAGTTCCTAGTTCTCACAAGATCCACACTCTCTCTCTATGTATACACACACACACATATATATATATATATATATATATATATATATATATATATATAGTGTCACGATATCAAATGACTAAGAAAGATGAGCATGAAATATATTGTCATCTGAATATAAAAAGGATGACTGAAAAAGGGGTGGATGAAATATACTATCCTCCGATAGAGAAAAAGGATAATGTTTACATTACATAACCAATCGATATTTTCTTCATACATTTAACTTATTATTTTTATTTATTTATGTATATAAGGTTATGGGCCAAATTAGAATCCAATCTCTAACAAGTAAAATGAAAGGTGTAATTGATTACTAATTCTCATATACAAATATATGGAGAAAGAAAAGTAAAAAAAAAAAAGAAAAAAGATTCCTATTTAATCCCTCCCGGTAGATATATAAATATAAATGAATATAAAAATAAGTACAGAATACTCATATATAAATAATTCATAGGAATAAATATCAAAGACCTACATAGACCCAGCCCAATAAAATGGTTTAAGCTGTAAATTAATC
The DNA here is from genome assembly GCA_028984105.1 of Lavandula angustifolia. Classification (NCBI taxonomy): domain Eukaryota; kingdom Viridiplantae; phylum Streptophyta; class Magnoliopsida; order Lamiales; family Lamiaceae; genus Lavandula; species Lavandula angustifolia. The sequence goes on from CM054818.1 coordinate 22,932,449, forward strand.
TTAATCTTGGTCTCTAAATGTTCAAATAGCGTGACTAAGCCCAATATGTCAGGCCCATTAGTAACATCATGTTTCTATTGGGCTCCGATATCAAGAAAATATTATTTTGCGGTATATATTATTAAGTTTTGAGTAATTAATTTATATACACATATTTTTTTTTTCGAAACACGATATTTTTAATGAGACTCAACAAATTAAGAATGGATGACGTTTGCTAATGGAACGAGGGAGTATCAAAATGGTTAGCTAGCACCACCATCAGCCGTACAAGTAGTATGCGACACATCAACTTTGGATCTTAATTTAAAAAATGGGAACATGAATCAACTCTCGAGTTGACCTAAGTACAATTTAGTATTGGATTAGGTAAATTACAGGTTATTAATCTCAATCATCAACTTCCTATGCAGACATCCATCTATTAATCTAATCACACCATGCATGCACTATAAAATATATATGGCCCATTCAATGCAAACAAGTAGCACCCATTTCTCCCAAGAGCCGCAAATACTCTCTCTCTCTCTCCCTCTCTCTTCCCCTCTCTCTTCCCCTCTCTCTCTCATATAATTCTGGTTCAAACTTGTAATAATATCAAGATGAGCTTTTGACCTTTACGTACATATATACACACACACATATATATTGATTAATTCACATTTGTTACAAGAAATGGAAAGGATTGTAAGGATCAAGAGTGGCGGTGCGATTGCAAGAGGTGACTACAAACTCTCTACTCCAAAGATTTCACTCTCTATGCTTTTGTGCAGTGGACCGCTGTTCTAACAACCAATAGAGATGGAGTATTTTGGGATCCCGGAAAACTACTTAGGGTTTCAAGGTTTTGTGGGAAATATTAATGGAATATCATCGTCGTTGGTTCTTGATCATGAGAGAGGAGAGCTTGTGAAGACGCTCATGAAGCCCGGGCAAAAGATGGCTGATTCCGACAAGGCTTTGATGGCTTTGAAGAATCACAGTGAGGCGGAACGGCGGAGGAGGGAGAGGATTAATGGGCATTTGTCTACTCTTAGAACCCTAGTTCCTGGTACAAACAAGGTGATTCTAATTTTCGCAAGCTTTTCTTTTTTCCGCTATATATATGTTGAAGTTCTATTTGCGTCCGATGTCGACTTGGTATTAATATGGTTGTCATTCAATTTATTATAAAATCAGAGCAGACCCAAGTCAATAATGGTTGTTTGGTTTGTATGTATAGATTGTTTATTTTCACGTGTAGAAGTCGATGTTCCTACTGACCTAGACGTGAGGGGCGTACTGAAGCCCTTATTTTGTTGCACATCGATTTGATATTGATCTTGTTGTCTTTATAAGTTTGGATTATCTTCTCCCTATATATAGGACTTACATCGTCGAAGATCACTTTTTAGTCATGAGATCGCTCACTCGATCGAAAAACTATTAGTGTGTCTTCTTGAATTCTTGCTGATTCTTACCAATTTTATGTGATTAGAAGACAATAATGATGATTGCCATTTTGTTGAAGTCTCACTTTTTTTTTTTGTCCGACATCGACTCTGTATTGATCTTTTTGTCTGAATATAAGTTATGAATAATTCTTCCCTTATTAGGCTTTTTATGGGGTGAGTGGGTCAATTCATACTAGTGTTATTTGGTTTATGTATATGGATTGTTTGGTTCACGTGATTAACTCGATTGATAACAGATGGACAAAGCATGCTTGCTAGGAGAAGTAATCAATCAAGTGAAAATACTGAGGCAGAATGTTACTGAAGCAACAAATGGGACCCTAGTGCCAAGCGACATAGATGAAGTGAAAGTGGAAGAAGAAGAAGACCCAAACGACGCCGCTTCGATCTCGATCCGAGCCTCCCTTTGCTGCGACTTCAAGCACGAGCTTCTCAACGATCTGAGAGAAGCTGTGGATTCTCTCCCTCTCAAGGCGGTAAGGGCCGAGATTTCGACCCTCGGAACTCGAATGGTCAACGTTTTCGTGATCTCGGGTCTCAAAAGTCAGGCCCAGTTCCTTGTCGATTCAATTCGTAAGGCCTTTCGTGCGGTTCTAGATAAGTTTTATGCTTCAGAAGAATTCTCGTCGAGAAACACTTCGAGCAAGAGGCGAAGGATCTCGTTCTTCGCCTCCTCCTCGAGCTCGTCCTTGTCTTTGGGAGATCATGTATGGTGATCGAGAATGCTTTTAATTTTCATGTTTTATTATGTATCTATGAATTGAAATACTCGTAAAAAAATGTAATAATGACGTCAGATCCGGTTGTATATGCCTTGACATACATATCTTGTATTTTGTTACATAAAGAGGTGTGCATGTCTTGGCATATGCCCTAGTACGGATTTGTTTAATTTAATTTTGAACATGTAAAATAATGAACATGCTTCTTGTTCCTTTTCGATTTTCTAACATATATTAGTCATTTTATTTCATTTTCTTGTATTAAAGAAAAGGCTCGTATATATTCATCTTTTCCGATTCAAGAAGTAGGATTGTATGGCCAAGTTCAAACTTTAGAAGAAGCAAGAATGCCCAAATTTAAAATTCCATAAACAAATTACCAAATTGTTAGCATGCAATTGTGAATTGTACATAAGTTTATAATCTATTGGTTGAATTTATATTGTTGCATATGAATCAACTCATGAGTTGACCTATATGCAATTTAATATTTGGTTAGGTAGTTTATAGGTTATTAAACCCAATTATTTATTTCCATGCACACTCATGCATTAATTAATAGTACATATTCACATTAAAAGATTAGTTTAATGTAGAGCCTAACTAAACTCCAACCAATCACTTGGAATCCTATGTCCAATATGATCTCACATCCATGCAACGTTAACATCTCCAAAAGTCATATTCCTCTACTCTTGTCTCTTGTTTCTCTCTTCATCATTGGTAATGGATAAAACAAAATCACATTCGCTCTCATAGACATCTTGATTATAATTTTTGGGTAATTATATACGTTCCTATGTAATAGTTGTAAATTATTCGAGAAAAAATCTTGTTTGATCGATTCAACTTAGAAATGCTTATCTAATATTCTCGATCCGTCTATTATTCATGTTTAATTCAAAATACGGAAATAAATAAATGGACCATAATCAATCTAAATAAGTGGAACTTACCACTCTATACACTTACACAATGCTTTATTCATTTCTACTAATTTTCTTAATCTCATGTCCGAAAATAGCATAACATTAATATGGGTACCGAGGGAAAGTACATAGTTGACGAAATCTCTAGGCCCATAACGTCCAGCCCTTAACGGTCCATTGGGCTAATTGAGCCCAAAGAATAAAATAGTGGGCCTAAGTCTATAGTCTTTCTTTTTTATTGAAAGCCAGTCGGCTTGTTTGGGTTATTTTGGTAGAAAGATAGTACCCATTCGACGTCCTAAATGAAACTATCTTGTATTCTATTTTAGATATCTTGTTAAAATGAAAATAAAATTATAATATAAAAATCAAGTGCATAAATTACGAGACGTTTTATTTGTGATAGAAGGAATACTTCTAGTATTTGAATGCATACTTGTATTTTCGACAAACATAAACCAATAAGTACGGACATATGGTGCTTATAAAAGTATAAGATGGAATGAAATGAAAAATAGCTCAAGAGAATATGTTACAAGTACGGACACATTCATGTTTTATTTTAAATTAAGTTATTTTTTAATAGTGATGTGAACACTGACAATTTTCAATTAAGAAAAACTTTAAGCACCAATAAATAAAAACTAATACTATTAATTAAGTTTTTGCAAACACTTCATGAGTAGATCGAACCATTTAGGCTAAAATTCGACAATTCTACAAATAGATGATTTGAAAGAAATAAAATTGTGCAACATATTGAACTTAATATTCCCTTAACCAAGTGATGAGGAATAAAGAGTTTATGCCAAATTCAGGATGGAATATTCTTAATCTCATATTGAAGCAAGCAAAAATTGTTGTGCTTATACGTCGATATGTTATTATTATTTGCATTAATTTTCATGTCTATTTATATAAATTTATTAAATTAGTGAATAAAAGAAAGGCCCTTTACATTAGATGTGACAAAAGTGCTCTAAACATTCGTAATATATTAATTAAATTATAGAAAATTCCAAATAAAATTAGGGTTGACAATAGACTATCGAGGAAGACTAGTTTATTAAATTCCAATAAGGCCAACTACTTTAACCCAAATTCCCATCCTGTCCTCTAAATTCGGCTGTTCCACCTTCCTCCTCTCTCTAGATCGAGAAACGATCGCTTGTTGGTGTACCTGCACTAACATCATAAATTTCCCCCTAAAATTCTATCCTGCTACGTTGAATTTTGATTCGGAGTTAACACAATTGATAAATCCTATTTTAAAGCTCAACTCAATTAGTTTAAATCTGTTTTTGCGAAGGCGATTTCAGTGTTTGCGTTGATTAATAAGAGGATCATATGGATAAGGACAAGATAACAGAAGAAAAGGAGGAGGCCGTATTAGTAGAAGAAGAAGCTGATGCAGTTGAGCTGGTTCTGTTTCAAGTCTCCGAATGCTACGTTTACTTGGTAATTTTCAATATTATGTCTACTTTCTAGTTATGTATTTCTGCATGTAGCGAAAAGCGGTGATTCCTTGTTGTGTTTTTCCCGTTCTCTGTTGTTGGTGAGTGGGCGTGATGATATCTGGTGATTTGATCTCCTTTTTCTTCTTAGATTTTGCGATTTTTACTCTCTTTTTTTTAGCAACATGGATGATCTGCAATTAAGTATTAAGCTCCTTAGCTATGGGTTTAACTAGCCTTTGTTAGATTGAGCTATTGTAAAACGAAGAAATGTTACCGAATTTTCTAGAATTAAGTTAATTGAGCTTATTTTCTTATCGTTTTAGGTTTAATTTTCCTTATTGATTGTTTGTTTAGTTAGGGAAAGGATGAACTTACTCGGAGTAGCTTAACTTCTTGTTGTCACTTTGTGTGTTGCAAATTGGCTATGCTAATGCAGCCTAGCTTCAATGCAGCCGGAATCCGTGCTATTGTTTTCCGGCCATTTCTGATTCTTGCACTATTAATTGATCCTTGCCAGTTTGAAGATTATGTTCATTGAGAATGTCATGTTTTGAACTCGAATATGAAGGCAAAATTCTGCATCTCCGCCAACCACCTAATGGATTTGAATCTGATAAAGCTAGCTGACTGTTTACTCCCTTTGATACGGGATAAAGCTAGATTCAATACTTTGAATCTGTTGAGAGATAGTCCAGTTTTGTCTGGACAAGTTTCTATTTGGTGTGTTTATGGATGGCTGGATGGATATAGAACACTTAAATATGATATAGCCATTCATGTTTATGCTGAAAGGCTGGGATTGACCTACTTTTGCTGAAACTCTTCAAAAAAAATCTAGCAAAGATTGCATTGAATGCTGTAAAATGTAAATGCAATAAGATGTTAAACCACTTTCGATTTTAACGACTTATAGCATGAGAGATGTTGCATATTCTATGTGATTGTTGTATCATTATTATTTAACACTACACTATTATGTTTGTGTTTGACTTCTGAAGTTACTTTGATATAGACTAATTTTCCTGTGTCGATCTTGCAGATTCCTCCACGGAAAAGTGCAGCTTCGTACAGGTTTCCTCTAAATTACTTGTTGATTAGCAGTTCCATAATCTTGATTGAGCATCAGTGTTGGTCAATGAGACTTACTGTATTCTGTTTTCATCCTCATTAAAACTAGTCTCTTGAACCAGAAGTAACCATAGAATTGCTGCATCAATCATTTGAAAGAATTCATAAAAGAAACTCTTGCTTCTTTTAGGGCCGATGAGTGGAATGTCAACAAATGGGCGTGGGAAGGCACTTTGAAAGTTATTAGTAAAGGAGTAGAATGCATTATCAGATTGGAGGATAAGACAACAGGTGGATTTTCTTGAATGTCTACTGTGGGCGTTAGTGTTGCTTAATATCCATGCTTGTCAAGATTCTGAGTCACGCGCTCTCCATTATCTAACAGGTGAGCTGTATGCTCGTGCATTTTTAAGAGATGGGGAGCCACATCCTGTGGAGGCTGTTATCGATAGCAGCAGGTAAAGAAATTGACCACAATTGTAGTGACATGCTAGAGAAAAAATGTTAAAAGTTAACATATGTTCTGATTTAAACTTTGAGACTGATGTTGGTGCCTTTGCAGATATTTCGTCCTTCGGGTTGAAGAGGATATTGGTATGCTACAAAATACTTCCTTCTTCTATAAAACTTGTTTATCATGTTTATTTCTTTTTCTCATATGATTAGAATTTGTTTGCATTAGACTATGACATATATTTGGGTCAAAATAATTTACCCTCTCAACCTAAACTGCATGCATCTAATCCTGTACATTCATAATTTTTACCATTTGAACTCATGTTGGACGTGATATTGTTGATTTTGCATCTTAGCTTTGATGTGTGCTATTTCTGGACTTCTAGATGTTTATTTAAATGGAGATGATACTAACCTCATTAGGACTCATGAAGGTGGGCGCCTACGCCATGCTTTCATCGGTATAGGATTTCGAGAAAGATCCGAAGCATACGACTTCCAAGCTGCTCTCCATGACCATATGAAGTACTTCCCTCTCCTAGTCCATGCCATCTGCAATCTTTTCTGTTCAGGTTTTTAATTTTGAATCATTTTCTTGAATCAATAGGTACCTCAATAAGAAGAAAACTGCAGAAGAGATGGAGCACCAATACCAGCACACTTCTTCAGTAGATTACAGCTTAAAAGATGGCGAGACTTTGGTGCTTCAGCTCAAGAAAGTAAGATATCACTCTCACACTCCATCATATGTCTTATTGTGTATATACACATCAATCTTATAATGTTCCTCTTAAAAATAGAACGAAGATGGGAGTACGCGATCCAAATTCTTCGAGCAGCGCTTGAATAGTCTTTCATTGGATGATAAGTCTAAAGGCAAAGAAACGTTAGCAAGTATCAAACTGCCTCCTCCACCACCACCACCTCTCTCACCTGTTGATGGTGTGGAAAGATCTCCATTGGGAAATTCTCCCAAAGAAGGTGTGGAATCGACTGAAATGGAAAAATTCAAATTGGAAGAATCAGAATTTAGTAAAAATGAAGAACAAAAGGATGTGCCTGATGATGATTTTGGGGATTTTCAAGAAGCTAGGTAGTGGGATGATAAGAGAGGTAAGCTTGTACTTGAAATATAACATCCTTTGTTTTTTTTCCTTTAACTTTGGTTGCATTTTGCATAATAAGGAAATGATGTCATTAAGCAATTAGACTTGTGATTTTTATTTTTACTTATTAGTTAACTTTTCATAGCTGCGGCAATTGCAATGTTTTTATGACCAAGGAAACCCGCAACCATAGACGGATGCAAGAGCACTTGCCGGTGCTCCCGTCCCAAATCATCCGAAAACTTGTTTTTCATTTGTAATTTATGAATTTTTTTTTATTTCTCCCTCCGAAATTCCGTCTTTGGCCCCCCTTTTCCCCGACTTTCAACCTTTTACATTTTGCTACTCTTTCACATTCTTGGATCCTTTCCTGCCCACAATCGTTGTTTGACTGCGTAAATCCATTATTGTGTACTTCCTTTATTCTATTATTTATGCTCATTGGATTTGGACACGGAGATCAAAAGATTTGGTATAAATATATAAAATTATAGTATAAATGTATAAAATGGTGGGGTTCACTTGTTTAAATTGATTGTTGTTCATTTATTTATTTTCTTATTGGGTATGAGATATAAATAATAAAATAATTCAAAAATACGTTGAGAAATTAATAATGAATGGAGGGAGTAATATCTTAGCGGAAGAATACTAGGCCGTTAGGTTAATTGTGTGAAGAACTCGACCTAAACTTGTGAAATAAATATTTATACTCATTTATAAGATTGGGAAGACATTTGAATCTCGCTTTCATTATTCCCTAAACTGTGCTTCACTTTCATTGTATTTTTCTCATTCTAGCCACTATCTTTTTGCTTTCTTGGTGATAATAATTATTAAGTCATTAGGATAATGACAAGGACGTTCAACTTAACATTGATCACCAGAAAGACTCGAATTTGTATAATTACGCCTACACTCGGATTGACCTATTTTATTACAAAACGTTCTTCCTTGGACGTAAGTTTTGGCTCAAAAACTAAATATAAAATGAAAAAAAATATATATAATAGGAAAAAAAGTCTTTGGAAGTTCTGTTGCACAATTCCTAAATTCGGAGAAAATTAGAAAAATATTCCCCCCGTCCTGTTGTTTGTGGCACTTTCTCGATTGGGACGTCCCATCGAAAGTGGTTTGGATCCATTTTGATAAAAAAATTACTACATTCTCTCTTACTTTATCGTTTATCTCTCATATTTTATTATATACTCTCATTATTATATCACTCATTTTCTCTTTCATACTTTATCACTATTCTCACGCTATCTCGTAGGGGTGTTCAAAAAAACTGTCCAACCGTCTCCGCCCACTACAACCTATATCCGCCGGTTAATTTTTGTTGAAATTAACCGCGGTTTATTTTTCTAACAAACCGCCTCTTGACGAATGAGTGGCGGTTTGAGGGTGTCGGATAACCGACTTGCCCGCCCCTTTTTTCTATTTTTTTCTTATTTATTTTTTTAATTTATTATCTTAGTTTTTAAATTTTTTTACCTAATTTTGAAAGGGCGAAAATGAAAGAAATAGAAAATCACTCAATATAACTCCCTTTTTTGGTTTAAAAACCATAGACTAGCTACAATAGTGCAAGACTCAAAAGTATTACTAACACAATATGCATTAACCTCAATATATATATATATATATATATATAGAGGGGAGATCATATGAGAACACCCCTTAGAGTGAGAAATAAGAACAATTTATAACCGTTTGATCAAGTAATTCGACGCTCCAGATCTTGCCATCACTTAAAATCCCGAAATGCACCTTTAAGGCAAAAAGTCTGCACTAAGGTTATTTTTATAATCTTGCACAATCTATTATTTTTTTTATCTTCTTTCCTTTTGCTGTAAACGTTATTTTCGTTAATTCTCTTCCCTGTTTTAATATCATAAGTCTCGTCCCAGATTTTCCTTAATAATTTCATTTTTTCTTTATTTATCATTAACTGTGCATATTTTCCCTATTAATTGTGCATATTTTTCTTAATAAATGTGCATATTTTTCCCATTAATTGTGCGTTTTTTTTTCATTACTTGTGCATATTTTACCCAATAATTGTGCATATTTTCACATGTAATTGTGCATTTGTTCAAAGCGGAAAACTTGTACTACCAAATCCGAACATGGTTTCAATTCCCAAAATCATGATTCAAAAGTAACACTAAATTGATTGAATTATATGATTAAAAATACAATTTAGAACTAAAAGCAAAAAAAAACGTTCGGAAAGGGGGGGGGGGGTCTCAACACCGTTGTCAGTTATATTTAGCCGTCGAGTATATGGTGTCGCCGAACTTAAGGCTCACCATCGGAGGATTTGCGCTGAACTACCTTTGCTGTCATACTAAGTTGCGTCGTTATGACGGCGACGCGTTGATTTCGGCAAAAAAAATCGATGAATATCAAGAGAGGAGTAGACGGATGAAAGAGTTCTCCCAGATACGAGCAGATGCAGAGACGAATCAATATACAAGATATTTGCTTAAATGTTTACTTCGGAAGCGTGAGAATTTCTGAACTTCTAATGTTGCAGAGGTGAATGATAAGAAGAGCAAATACAACAAATAAAAAAAATCCCAATCCTAATTTATATCTCCAACGGGAACCGCTAGGGTTTAATTTCTTTTATTATAAATACTATTACTATAATACCCTTAATGCAAACAATTGTTACTTAATAGTGCAATTCGGTGGAAAAAAAAGAAGACATATGGGTCGTCCACTTACATGATCTGATGGATAATAATTGTTCTTATTTCTCACTCTAAGGGGTGTTCTTATTTGAACCCTCCCATATATATATATATATATATATATATATATATATAGGAGATGAATCTTTAAGGAACGCCTCATTATTGAAGGAACTAGGAACATATCCTATCCCTCCATTTTATAAATTGAACGATTCAGATCAATAATAAGATTTTTGTTCAAAAATAATTTATTTAATACTACTAATATTATTAAGGATAATTTATTAAAGCTGTATGTATTATTTCAAAATAAATAACTCATCTCTCTTTTCTCTATTCTCTCTCTCCAAAATAAATGATCCCTCTCGGTCCTCTCTATTCTCTCTCTTCTCTATTCTCTATTCTCTCTCTCCAAAATAAATGACCCCTCTCGGTCCTCTCTATTCTCTCTCTTCTCTCTCCAAAATAAATGACCCCTCTCGGTCTTCTCTATTCTCTCTCTGTATTCTCTCGTCCATGTGCTCCATTCATCTCTGTAACCGACCTTCTCTATGTGGTTTAGGATTTGAATGCTTTATCTTCGTTTTTCTATCAAATTCAGTTAGATCGTGAAGCTGAAATAAACCGAAGCTTATTTGATGTAACAGTAGGATGTTTTCTGTATAGATTTGTAGATCGGGATGTAATAGTTCGAATCTTGTAGATCTAGATCTGGTATATTAAAAGAACAATTGAGAGAGAAGAGTTGAGAGGAAAGAGTTGAGAGAGAGAGATGAGTTGAGAGAGTATTTTCACGCATAACTGACTCCTTCCATTACTTCACTATTTAAGGACAGAAAGAAATTAACCGCAACTAAACAAGGATTAACACTAAACATAGAAATATTACATAATAAGATAGACATGTGGATAATGTCGATGCCGTCCACGTTCAGCCATCGTACCGCTGGTCAGCCTTCAGCCACTTTCCATCTTGACCGTTAGATCTCTTATCTCCTCATCTACGATCGAGAAATAGTCCAGAGCATCACTAAAGATAATTTCATCTCCGTCGACTTCATTCACTTCCTTCTCCAAGAACATGATACACAGTAAACCCTCATTACTCTCCATTGTAGATTCCTTCCTTCCCGCCATCAAAGCCTTTCCATCTGAGTGGGTTGTCTCGTTCTTGTCAAGATCCGGTAGGGTCATGACAATACCCCCTTCTTTTTCGGTACCTTGTCCACAAGGTAGCAGATCGGGATATTTGCTCCGAAGATAAGTCTCCTCTTCCCAACTTTTTACCTTAACATTTTCATAGACCCACTCAATTAAAAATGAGTGGACCTCTCATCCCCTCTTGGTTGTCTTACTTCTTCGTCCCTTCACTGCAGGTTTCCAGGGAACTTGTCCGTCGGAGGTGAAATCCGGCAGATCCGGAGATAGGACCTCTCGGGCATCCACAGAGCGTTTCAGGAGGGACACGTGGAAGACCGGCCAGACCTTGGCCGTCGGCGGCAATTTCAGACGGTAAGAAACTTCCCCAAGTTTTTCTAGAATAGGGTATGGACCGTAGTACCTGGGTGAAAGCTTCTGGCTTTTACGCAGGGCTACATTGCTCTGCCTGAAAGGCTGGAGCTTTAGGAAGACTTTGTCGCTGACGGCAAACTCTCTGTTTGTCCGGCGCTTGTCTGCTTGTTCCTTCATTTTCCCTTGAGCTTTTACTAGGTTTTCTCTAAACATTTGCTGCATTTTGAGCCGTTCCTCAGCGATATTTAGAGAATCCACTGAATGAGTGTAGGGAAAAGGCCCAATAGAAAACATAGGGGGGTTATACCCATATAGCGCCTCGAAAGGAGTTAGCTTTAGGCCGGAGTGGTAATTGGTGTTATACCAAAACTCTGCCAAAGCTAGCCACTTAAACCACTGCTTAGGTTTCTGTTTAACCAGACACCGGAGGTAAGTCTCCAGGCACTGGTTAACCCTCTCTGACTGGCCATCTGCTTGGGGGTGATAAGCAGAGGTCATGTCTAATTTTGTTCCCAACAACTTAAACAGCTCTGACCAAAAAATACTTGTAAAAATGGGATCCCTGTCCGTTACCAAACTCAAGGGCTGCCCATGTAGTTTGGTAATGTTGTCAAGATATACCTGGGCTACCGTAGCAAGCGAGATAAGGATGTGTAAGCCCTAGGAAATGGCCGTATTTGGTCGACCTATCTACTACCACCAAAATAACAGATCCCGCCTACGAGATTTGGGCAGGCCTTCAATGAAATCCATGGTAACATGGGTCCAGGCCTGAGTAGGGATAGCAAGGGGCTGTAACAGTCCAGGACTGTGGACCCTCTCAGTCTTGCTCTGAGAGCAGGTTGAACAGGCTTTGACTAACTCCACAACTTGTGCTTTCAATCCCTTCCAAGCAAAATACTTTCTCACCCTTTGATATGTCCCCCCTTCCCCTGAATGTCCCCCTAGGGCAGAGTCATGTAGCTCATGAATTATGGAAGATCTGAGCCTGTCATCATTGCCAACCATGATCCTACCATCCTTCCTTAGCAGTCCAGCAATTAATTTGATTTCTGGATAAGAGTTGGGGTCAATAGCCTTGGTTGCTATCACTGTAGATAAGTAGGGGTCCTTAGGATAGCTATCAGTTACCCTTTGCACCCATAGAAGAATAGCTTGGCTGATGGCATTACAATGGTATGATGCCTTCCTGGATAAGGCATCTGCCACTAAGTTCTCCTTCCCTTTCTTATAAGTCACAGAATAATCATATCCCAATAACTTGGTGTTGGATATGAGTCAGTAGATGATACTCAGCTGTTGTTCGGTTAAAAGAAAATTGGGGGAAATCATAGTAGTACTATGGAATTGAAGATCCCAAAACCTAGCTGAAATCAGTAGATTAGTGTGTCGTTAGGATTAGCTGATGTATAGGTTAGACTTGATGTATTGATTATTATTTTTGTCTAAGTCCTGTACGGGGTAATTGTTGAACTGATCTTCTGTCGAAGATACTTTTCGAACCCCACGTCATCGTGTAATCGCTTGTGTTCTTGGACCGCCACTGATCTTCCACTCGGACCGAAGACAGACGCATCACCGACAAATCATCACTAGAACCCACTGATAGTCATCAGCAGAAGAACAGAAACAAGCACAGTACCTTCGCAGTCGCCAGCTGACCTACTCAGTAGATGCCCTGTCAGCCGACTCAGCTGAAGAAGACAGAGACTTTGCAGTCTACTGTATCCTACGGAAAGCGATTCAGCTATTTAAGTCTTTTCGAAAAGTTCAGCAGAAGACATACGAGGTTGTTGAACGGTCAACTCTGACCTTCTCACCAACTACAAACCTCGACCAATGAGAAGCCGACAACGCTCACCTACTCTACACAGTAAAGCTGCTCTCATGAACAGTGCATTAACTGCCCTGCTGCAACAAGTTCGAATTATGGCCGTTTTCTTTGGAAGCTTGTGACACGTGGCATCGTCGTCTCCAACGGACATATGCCAAACTCACAACTATAAATAGAGAAGTTTTTTGAAGCTCTGAACGACGGAATTTCGAAGGGACAAGCTCAAGTTCATAAACGCTCTAGAACACTCAAAGATCATCCCAGAGGAAAACTTGCGTACTTAGAAGATTTCTCGCTTTTCTCTCTAGAGTTCTTAGATCCCTTTCTTCTCTAGACTAAGCTCATTGTCATATTTATAGCTTAGATTCGAAGGAGTTCACATTTAGTGAATTGCTCTTATTGTAAGAACTCCTTCTCGCTTGGAGAAAATTCCCTTCCCTTTCGTACTTAGGTTTGGATTATAAAGTCGCTAAGGACTATAACTTAGAGGGAACCGTCCAGCCGACACGTATCCCCGCCGAGGCTTGCTCGGAATAATCAACAAGTTCTCCCGCTTTGTTCGGGACCGTGGACGTAGGATCTTGCGTATCCGAACCACGTTAAATCGCTTGTGTTCTTTTACTCGTTTTATTGCATAGCATTCAACCGACTTGAAAATCATAAGCTTGCATAAAACGTATTTTATAAAGCGCACGCCCAAAAGATTTAATTTGCTAAAATGTGTTTTCAAAAGAGATGAATTTCGGGCCCCACACTTTCCGCACAACAGCCTCCGACCGATTCTCAAAGCAATGCGACAACATCGGTAGGAGAGAGCTCGATGGGGCCGACTCACTCGTCCCGCGATCGAAGGCTTATTTGGCACTGTTCATCGGTTGCAATCATCGCCTCACTGACCTTCATTGAGAAAAAGAAACCGAGCTCGTGTGTATTCACCCCCCCTCTACACCCGACTTATCGTCTCCGGACCAACAATTGGTATCGAGCGAGCGGTGTTCAACCGATCGCCGGTTCAAATACTGGGTCCTCTCGAACCGATCCCGAAAACCGTTTTTTACCGCATAAGCATCTTTTCAAGCATCCTTATACTCTTACTCTTACAATGTCTCGATATGTCGGTATTAGGATGGTACCGATGTTCTCAATAGAGAACTAGACGGTATGGCGCGTACGTATGGAGGCACACCTAACGTCACTCCACGACAGCATGTCGGATGTCCTAGAGTCGGGACCGATCATTCCCATGATCGACGCCGTAGTATTTGCTGGCCGGAGGAGGCGCGGGAGCACAAATTGGTGCTAAGGTTCCTAAAGATAAATCTCGCCTTCACGCCCGAAGAAAAGAAGTTGCACAACCCCGACCGAGTTGCACGTAATGCCATACCGACTACGCTCGGTGATTCACACCTCGGAAGGGTACGGGATTGCAAGACGGCGAAAGAGCTATGGGACGCCTTCGCACCGAGCCATGGAACCCCTCGATCAAAGAAAACAAGCTCGAGCTAGAGCTTCGGAAGTTCGACGCCTTTGCAATGGAGCTTCATCGAAACCATTGACGAGCCGAGTGTCGATTCACCAATCAAGTCAATGTCATCAATGGGCCGGGAGGTCGTTCACCAACAAGGATATGAACACCAAGATCTTGAGAGCGTTGCCCCGACGCAAGTGGCTTCCTTTTGCTACTTATTTACGTCGCTCCGATCTAAATGCTCTAACTCCCGATGTTATATTTTCGTAATTAAAATCGGAGGAATTCGAGCATAGCCTACCCCAAAAGTGCTTAAGCGCTCCAGCTGACACACGGTTCGACCATTCCTTCAAGATAACAAGAACACAGAGCCAAGCCTTTTCCTCAAGCAAAGCCGTGGCCACATCGCAGCAAAGTCTTCCGAGACTCCGGGCCCCGATCGCCTAGCACCGATGGCTCTCAAATATCGAGGGAAAAGGAGAAAGTCGAAAGGTGAGGAAATACAACCGAGATTCTTCTTCGGTAAGAAAGACTATCATAAGAAAGAAGAATCTAATCCTTCTACCGAATGCGGGAAATCGGAGTCTGCGCCGCGGTCCGTCTAAAGACTCACTGGTAAGAGCAAAGCAGAACATCCACTCGCTACAACCGCAAGAAGGAGGGACACTATCGCATGATTGTCCCGAACTCTCACCGCTCAAAGAGCGTAACGGCAGCCGAAGAGAAAAATTTGCCAAGCGAAGGCAGCCTACATAGCCGGAGAGATATCCGACAACTCAATTGAAGAGGATACATTCATGTATTCTTCGAAGATGAAGCTGCATTCGTAGCCGTTGAAGTCGGAGAGAAGGTTCCCGAGGAATCGAGTGAACGGTCTCGATGGCCTGAGAAGAGGCCGAGGTAAATTCTAAACTTAATATAACCTCTTCTTCACACAAAGACACACGACACGTGTTCGGTCTCGATGATCCTCTGAGATGTGGTACAAGCCTACGACGATCTACTAGAGGAACAGATTCGGTGAGCGAGAGAGTTCAAGCAGAACCATCCGAGGAACTAGAACTGTAAAGGCCGAGAATCGAGACTTTCTTCGATTGTCGGGTTTCTACTGAGTCAAAGAATCTAGTTGCGAGACTCAAGGAAGAGATCGAATCTCTTATGACTAAGTCTCGACTTCAAGAGACTCGGATCTCGCCCCGACTAAGGACAATTCGAGAAAGAGACCGAAATAGCCCAACTCGGTCGAAACTCTCGGACGTACGTAAAGATTATGACTCACTCAGAGAAGTGATGAGGTCCGGAGAGTACCGATGACCGAACAAGCACGGGAGCTAAGGAGAAGCTAGAAAGCATGCTCGAGCACAACGACCAACTACCGTAAAAGAAGGCCTTGGCTATACCCACGAAGCTTCCACCTCCAAAAGCTCAAGCAACTCGGGCGATAGGTTCGTCAAAGGAAAGGTGCAAGCTGCCGACACCACACCTCGGGCGAAGAACAAACGAGAAAATGATTGCACCTCGGCCCGAGTAGCAAAAGCAATGACCAAAGGTTCCAGCCCCAGGACACCACGATCAAATTCAGGGGGAACCAAGAAGGTCGGATGGGCGTAACAATACAAGGAGCCACCGTATGAGCACCCGGCTCAGTACGGCTCGTACTACTATGAGCCCGTGGTCGGGAGAAGCGCTAAGACTCGGAAGAAGAAAGCGCCCTGAACCCAAAATCATCGCCAGAAAGTCGGTATCTCCAAGTCCCGTGGAGAAGAAAGCCGACAAGGTTCGGAAGAAGAAGTCTCGGACTTCTAAGGTTCCTAGACAGATCTGGGTTCCGAAATCACCCACTAACCAGTAAGGACCCAACCGAACCAAAGGGTACCTAAAAATGCCTCTGTTTTGCGAGTGCATAAGGACCCTTGGATAGTGGACAGGCCGCTCGAGACACATGACTTACCGTAAGAGCTCGCCGACCAACTACGTACAAGAAGATGGTCCCGAGATTGAATTCGGTGACAACTCCAAAGGCTATACAAGGGGATACGGAACGCCGACAATTGGGGACCGCCACGCCTAAGAGTAACATATGTTGAAGGACTTCAACATAATCTCCTTTGTCGCCCCAATTCTGTGATAATCTTAATAGAGTAATCTTTGACGCTGGTTTCTGTGATATTGTTGACAAATCTATAGGGAAAACAGTGTTATCAGGTTCGCGGAGGAAAAACATCTATGTTGCGGATCGGAAAACCGCTGTAACCCGAGGCTTGCTTACTAGCACGAGACAAAATCGGTGACAAGTCGGGATGGCTATGGCACAAGAGACTCGACCACCCGAACTTCAAGAACATGAACAAGCTTGTCAAGAACTCCAAAGTCGAGGACCGCCCAAAGAATCGTTTATCAAAGACAGAAATTGTGAAGCGTGCCCGAAGGGAAAGCGAGACAAAGGAAAGTCATCCACCTATTCCGTCACCTTCCACCGATGGAATCCTTCACCGCTTCACATGGACTTATTCGGGCCGTCTCTCCAGATGACTATAAGTGGCAAGAAGTATGCCCTCGTCGTTATTGACGACTACTCGAGATATACTTGGGTCATCTTCATCGCCAATAAATCGATGTTCAAACCGAGTTGCCCAATCGCCGAAGAAACTCGGTGTGGAAAAGGACATCAAGATTCAAAGAATTCGCTCGGACGTAAGAACAGAGTTTCTAAACTCGTAGTTAAGACATACTGCGATAAAGAGGGAATTAAGCACGAGACATCACTGCACGCACCCCTCGACAGAACGTACTTGCCGAACGAAAGAACGAGAACACTCAAAGAAGCAAAGAAGAACGCTCCTCGCGCATTCTGGACTACCCTCGAAGTTCTGGGCTGATGCTACTGACACCGCCTGCTATACTCAGAATCGCTCACTACTCACTCAGCAACACATGTAGACACCATATGAATTATGGAAAGGGAGAATTCCTTCTATTTCTCATTTTCATATTTTCGGCTGTCCTTGCTTTATCCACAATAATGGGAAAGATCAGCTGAAGGTCTTTGATATCAAATCTCGATCAAGGAGTTTTCTTAGGATACTCTCGAGTCAAGAAAGCCTTCGTAGTCTTTAACTATCGGACTCTTTGTGTGGAGGAAAGCCCTCATGTTGTTTTTGATGAGTTTGTTACTGAGAACAAGAAAGAGACAGAGTTAAATACTGAAGATGTCAGCAGCAAGCTACAGGATCTCGGACTTACTGATAAAGCTGAAAAGATCCAGCATTGTTGGGATGATGAGTCGGACGATGAACAAACTCGGACTCAACCAACGGTCGATGAAGCGACCTAGTTGATTCTATCGAACGGAATCAACAACAGGTAACATCGGTCGATGAGGAAGCCCCAAGTGGTAATCGAGACCTCTACCGAGAATATAAACTCGGGGGGGAACGATTAATGTTCTTGAGCTAAATGCCCCTGAACCTGGAAACTCAGTAGATCCTAACCTTCTTACTAAATTGCTTCATCCCACGTAACAATACTACTCGAAATGCCTAATACACCTACCGACCGTGCGTAAGTAGTAGAAGAAGAAGCCCGACTCAGGGCGTTCGTGGCTCGATGCTCATTCTTCGAGATCTTATTATTGGAGATCCATCAAGCAACTATAAGGACGAGATCAAGATTAAGTCAAGGAGAAAGCTCACTTTACTCTTGTTTTCTCGTCTACGTAAGAACCTCGGTCGATAGAGGATGCACTCAATGATGCCGACCGGATCATAGCCATGCAAGAAGAGCCGAACCGGTTAAATCGTCGAAATGAAGTATGGGAGCTTGTTGACGCACCTAGACATCAGCACGTGATTGGAACTAAGTGGGTCTTCAAGAACAAGCGAGATGAAAACAACGTCATCGTCAGAAATAAAGCTCGACTAGTTGCTAAAGGATATAGTCAGGCAGAGGGAATTGACTTTGATGAAACATTTGCTCCAGTCGCGCTATTCGTCTTTTCCTAGCTTATGTAACACATCAGGGATTTAAGGTATATCGGATGGATGTGAAGTCGGCTTTTTCGAACGGCGCATCTTGAAGGAAGAAGTCTACGTGGAACAACCGCCCGGCTTTAACAGGGACATCGAGTGTACTGCACTTAGGAAAGCTCAGATGGGTTAAAACAAGCACCCGTGGCTTAGTATGATACCCTATCAGACTTTCTACTTCAGAAAGGTTTTTAGAAGGGGACAGTAGATCGCACCCTATTCAACATAAAGTCAGGAGATGACATCCTACTGGTGCAAATCTTCGTGGACGACATCATTTTCGGCCGCGTAAACGAAGTTATATGTCGCCAGTTCGAGAAGATGATGAAGGAGAAATTCGAGATGTCCATGATGGGAGAGATGAATTATTTCCTTGGATTTCAAGTGAAGCAATCACCCGAAGGAATTTTCATCAATCAAGCCAAATACACTCGAGATCTTCTCAAGAGATTCGGCTGCGACTCCAAGAAGCCGTACAAAAATCCCCATGAACACGAACTTTAAAATCGATCTAGACAAAGAGGGAGCTTACGTTAACTCTACCGACTATAGAGCTATTATAGGCTCTTTACTTTATTTAACAAACTAGCCGTCCCGACATAACTTATGTTGTAGGTGTATGCGCAAGATTCCAAGCAGATCCCAAGCGAAGTCATTTAGACTCGGCGAAGAAGATTCTCGCGATATTTAAGAGGAACACCCGATCTTTGGGTTATGGTATCCTCGCGATGATAACTTAATACCGACGAGGTTATTCTCGATGCCGATTATGCGAGATGCTTCGGATAGATCGAAAGTCAACTTCCGAACTTGTCGGGCCTCCTAGAAGCAAGCCGATTTCTTGGTTTTCAAAGAAGCAAGCACTCGGCAGCAACGTCCACTACCGAAGCCGAGTACATGGGCTGCAGGAAGTTGCTGTGCCCAGATCCTTTGGCTTCGACAACAACTTAGAGATTATGGTATAACTCAGGATGAAGTGCCCATATACTGCGACTCCACAAGTGCAATTGCCATAACTCAGAACCTAGTTCTACATACCAGATGCAAGCACGTGGATATCCGACACCACTTCATCAGAGACCATGTCGAGAAGAAGGATATCGGGATGGAGAAGATCCATACCGACAAGTAAAGGGCAGATATACTGACCAAACCACTAGCTGAGAACAGGTTCAGAGAACTATCAGTTGAGCTAGGTCTACTGGATTCTACTGAGATGCGTCAGTAGATGCCGACTACTGAGAACATCATTGCCCAAACAATTGGTAACAATTGGTATCGGCATAAGGAATCGCGACGACAAAGTCGGATAACTAAGTACAGTGACTCGGTTGGGAAAGTCACACTGTACACAGCAAGGGGGAACATAGTCATCAGCATGACAACCATTCTCCTTATACATAACGGTAACCAGCTGATAAGTTCAGATGAAGAGGTTTGCGTAATTTTGTGTACTTATTTTTTTAAGCATGCTCGCATTTATTGCATCGCCGCTCACACTCGTAGTTAATGTGCATTCATTTCCCGCCATTAATAGGTTAAGGAAAGGTCAGTAAGGAAACCTTAACCCGAGTAATTAATGCTTGTCCGACGCGCATTTAATGCATGTCTTCTCACTTACCTTTATTACGTAGATCTATGTTTTAGGCGGCTTTTGTAATCATTCCTTTTATAACATTAAATCTTAGCCGTCCATAGTTATGAAAGATTAAAACTCAGCCGTTAGATTAAAACGTGCAATCAAGCCAATATATATAAAATCTTTCATCTTCTATCATTCCTCACTTTTCGCCATTTTCATACCTTACGAGCTTTACTCGCAATCGTTTCTACTTCTTACAACCGCTTGCCTTCGTGCATCTTTCAAGCTCTAATACTCGGTAATGTATTAAAATCTGGCGATAACTACTAACTTACTCTATTTTCAAGTGCTAACACGTTGTTTTGCAGATTTCTATGGCGATCGTACAGACTCCTGAACCTATAGTGGAGATCATGACCATCCGGATTCAGTTCGAACCCACAATGGCTTTTCGCCAGGTGGATATCCCATATCTGGAGCCGATGTTCGATGCTCTGGAGAGGTCTGGGTTGGAGACCCTCGTGACCAAGCATCCCCATGCCAGTTTGCTGAGGCAAGTGGCGGAGGCATATTTCAACTGGAATTCAGTGGCTGCCGGAGGAGAAGAAGCCTCGTTTTCTTACATGAAGGAGACTAATCCAAACAAGTGGAGGGCGTCTCAGAAGACCTTCAATATCCGAGAGGCTCTGGTCCTCGCGTTTCAGCTTCCTATTTCTGGAATCTCCCCTATCGGATATAAGGAGAGGGAGATCAACGCTTATGTGCAAAAAGTTCCCGTGGACGCAGTGATCCGACGTTCAAGACGGCTCTCCCGAGGAATCTCTTGCTACCTCAGAGCAGAGGTTTAGCGTATGTGGTCTCGCACATACCGACAAGCTCACTGGATCGTACGATCAACCGTCCAAGCCAAGGATTCGATGATGATGGCCATAGATGATGGAGTAGAAGTGAACCGGGCCGACTATTATACAACTCGGATGAAAGCCCAAGCCCGGAAGTTCACTACGCTACCCACCGGCGAGAGGAGGTTGGCCGGTGTGGGTAAGCTTCTATTCGGGACCAAGATGTCGGGCTCCTAATAGAGAGTGTTGTACAGAGGAACTCGGCTTTTGAAGACTCAAAGCCGTACAACACTAAGCCGATAAAGTTTCGGACTAAAGAAGCGACGGAGAAGTCTATTGGTAAGGGGCCGCCTGAGCCGAAGAGAGCAAAGATCCGCTCCGCCCCCTCATACCGAAGTGCCTAAGAAGAGGCGGCCGACTAAGACCGCACCACCCGAGGTCTCTGCTCGGCCCCTCTCTATTATTGAACCCACTCCTCCTACTCAAGAAGAGCAGTTTTTAGATTCTGATACTGGCATTGAGGGTGCGACCCTCAAAGATAAAGTCTAGGTGATTAGCTCACAGGAGACACAGTCGGACGTCAGGGAACCGACTGAGGAAAATGCGACTGAGTGGATCACCACTCGTCTCCGTGCCGCAGCTGACGTACACGATCGTATTCCTGAGATCGCTGGGCACTCAGACTTAGTCGACATAGCCATCAGGGCTAGTTCAAATGCTTCTTAGATTTCTGAGTTGGGATATTCTAGAAGACATAATCAAAACCCACTCAGTTCTCTACCTGCATGATGAGGAGCAGAAGCTACAAGAAGTAATAGGGTACGGAGAACCAGCTGACTTAGCTACTCTTGAAGACCTCCGAGCCGCAATGCTTTATCTTCTAAGCTTGCGAGAGTCAGTCCCTGGTAACACTCCTCCACCCTCATCTCCTCCTGCTGATGATAAGCACGATGATGATGATAACAATCAGAGGAAGGATGACACACCCAAGGATACAGAGTTGGGAGGCTCTGCTGAGGGTTCAACTCCCCGTGAGAAGAGCAATTCACCAAACCCTGATACATCAGGTGATGCTCAAGGTGCTCCGATGTACAGTAGGGAGCAGCTCTTCACATTTTCTGAGCAGAGGCTCGGAACCAGCTCGTACCAGATACAACCCATCAGTTTCGTGACCTCAAAATCTGTCAACAAAGCCATCTGACGCCAAGGAGAGAAAAATAGACTTCTCGCCAAAGACGTTCCTATCAAATGGGCGAAGTATACTAAGTGCTCGGACAGAGCCTAGCAGAGCATTAGCAACCGGTATCTCAAAGACTCCGTAAGCTCCTCCGCAACCAAATTTTCAAGAGCTTATTGAGGCCGCATTATCGGCCTCGGAGAGTCGATCTAGAATCTCGTAGTCGGCGGTTGCTCGTCGAATCGGCATCGGATATTTTCCGAGCAGTGACTCAAGTTCTTGAATCTGCCAAGACAAAGATCGACGAAAGAAATAAGATTGCAACCTCTAGCCTTCGTAAAGCTATTACTCAACAAGGGCGAGAGGCTCGAAATCTATTCGAAGGAAATGACCGAATCGCATGATCGGGCTCTGCCGAAACTCCATCCGGAGTCAGCCTGCACACTCAAAACATCTAGAGCCGATCAAGAAAAAGACTGGGAATTATCTTGCGATCTCATCAAAGACTTCAAATCCACAAAGAAATCGGGATTAAGGATTCAGTCCACAAGTTGGAAAAAGAAGTCACAGGCTATCCGTACCAACCTCGATAAAGGGCCGCGATGCCAAAAAGGGGGAAGGTATAATAAAAGATGAATCCGAAACGGATACGCTGATGTACGGATAATCGGGGAAAGGGTTCGGGAGAAGAGACCTTCCACGGTGAAGAACCCGCACGTACTCGGGGGGAAAGGGCTCGGGAGGAAGGACCCTCTACTACTCGAGATAAGAACTCTTCGAGGTCCTTCTCCTAGAATTTCCACTACGGCCGACCCCCATCTCCTCTTCTACCGCTCACATTGAAGAAGTAGCCGATTTTTTGAGCGGGAGAGAGAAGAAGAAGAGCTCGAGCCTCGAACAATTGCCACCGCAGGCCGGGAAAGGAGATTGCAACCGTATCTACTCCTCCTTCCTCCCCGCTCCATAAATTCAAATCTAAAGCGGAGCAAGAGGCTTATGACCTCAATATTGCCCAACAGCTGCAAGATAAGCTGGACCGAGAGCGTCAGCTTGAAGAAGCAGCAGAAGCAGCAAAGAAGTCCAAGGGTAAAGCTGTTAGGGGCAAAGGCAAGAAAAAGGTCGAATCAGTCGAAGAGCAGAAGAAAGCCCAAGAAGATTTTGCAAAGGCTCTTCCGACTGAGATCCCAGCTACTACTCAGAGCATTCCCACTCCTACTCTAACACCTGAGCAGATAGCGGAAGATCAAGCGACCTGGGAGGCGACGCTACAAGGCCTAAATCTCAGACGAGGAGACTGTAGGGCAGCGGCTCTCCGAGAAAAGAAGAGAATGGCTGATATGGCTAAGATGATTAGATTATCTCAAAAGCCAGCAGCTGATCCCAGAAGACAAATCCCAAGAGGATCAAGAAGAGAACATCTCTCGCCAAGAAGGACTCAGTTGTTCATGTCGATCGATGGGTTCCGACTGAGGTTAATGATCAATGGGAAGAACTTAAAGAGCAATTTATCAAAGGCTACTATGTTTGGGGGATTCTATCCTCGAGAGCAACCTATCGATCAAGCCTTTGATGAGTTCATGCTTATGTACAATTCCGAGCCGAGGGAATAGCTCAAGGAGATCATGAAGAGAGAGAATATTCCGTTTAGAGCTCCAGGCTTTCGAGCGCATCCCACCTCCTAGAAGCTGGCGCGGAGTTCTTTGTACAAAGGATATAGAGGATGAGATCAGAGCTGCAGCTTCTCGCTTCGACCTGAGTGTCGACCTAGCTAAAGACGACGAGGATGTCCAGACTCTGAGGAAGAGAATCTACTTATACTATGGTCTGCAACCTCCCATGGACAGATCTGCTAATTTCAGGGAACACACTCAAGCCTTCAGGCGTCTGTAGTCTTTCTCTTTTCTATCTTTTGTAATAGTGATAGGAATCTGTACTTCATTGATTATATATATCAGTTCCTATTGCTTGTCAGACAATTACTCATTGTCTTTCAGCTCTTTACATTGTGTTTTCACGACTGATCACTAAGTGATCTGACACACACTCACAGTCAGTTTCTCTAATTTTGCCTATCTCTCACCACTGAAGTATTGAAATTCCTTTATTTTTTTTCTTTCCCTCAGAATGTTGTAAGGGGGGAATTGTTGTCAGTAGGATAGCATCTTTTATAGACTTAAGAAGTTTAAGAGGTAGAGGTAGAGGTTTTGGCATCATCAATTAGGGGGAAATTGTTGGATATGAGTCAGTAGATGATACTCAGCTGTTGTTCGGTGAAAAGAAAATTGGGGGAAATCATAGTAGTACTATGGAATTGAAGATCCCAAAACCTAGCTGATATCAGTAGATTAGTGTGTCGTTAGGATTAGCTGATGTATAGGTTAGACTTGATGTATTGATTATTATTTTTGTCTAAGTCCTGTACGGGGTAATTGTTGAATTGATCTTCTGTCGAAGATACTTTTCGAACCCCACGTCATCGGTGTAATCGCTTGTGTTCTTTCGCCGCCAGCCGATCTTCCACTCGGCCGAAGACGGCGCATCAGCCGACAAATCATCGCAGAAGACTACTCCCACCGATAGTCATCGCCGAAGAACGATAAACAAGCACAAGTACCTTCGCAGTCGCCACCGACCTACTCGGTAGATGCCCGTCGACCGACTCACCGAAGAAGACAGAGACTTTTTAGTCTATCGTATCCTACGTAAAAGCGACCCAAACTATTCAAGTCTTTTCGAAAAGTTCGAAAGAAGACATACGAGGTTGTTGAACGGTCAACTCGACATTCTCACCAACTACAAACCTCGACCAATGAGAAGCCGACAACGCTCACCTACTCTACACCAGTAAAGTGCTCTCATGAACGAGTGCATTAACCGCCTGCTGCAACAAGTTCGAATTATGGCCGTTTTCTTTGGAAGCTTGTGACACGTGGCATCGTCGTCTCCAACGGACATATGCCAAACTCACAACTATAAATAGAGAAGTTTTTTGAAGCTCTGAACGACGGAATTTCGAAGGGACAAGCTCAAGTTCATAAACGCTCTAGAACACTCAAAGATCATCCAGAGGAAAACTTGCGTACTTAGAAGATTTCTCAGTTTTTCTCTCTAGAGTTCTTAGATCCCTTTCTTCTCTAGACTAAGCTCATTGTCATATTTATAGCTTAGATTCGAAGGAGTTCACATTTAGTGAATTGCTCTTATTGTAAGAACTCCTTCTCAGTTGGAGAAAATTCCCTTCCCTTTCAGACTTAGGTTTGGATTATAAAGTCGCTAAGGACTATAACTTAGAGGGAACTGTCCAGTGCACAGTATCCCTGCTGAGGCTTGCTCAGAATAATCAACAAGTTCTCCTGCTTTGTTCAGGACCGTGGACGTAGGATCTTGCGTATCCGAACCACGTTAAATCGCTTGTGTTCTTTTACTGTTTTATTGCATAGCATTCAACTGACTTGAAAATCATAAGCTTGCATAAAACGTATTTTATAAAGCGCACAGCCAAAAGATTTAATTTGCTAAAATGTGTTTTCAAAAGAGACGAATTTCGGGCCCCACACTTTCCGCACAACAGTCTCCGACTGATTCTCAAAGTATCGACAACGGTCGGTAGGAGAGAGCTTCGCAGGGCCGACTCACTCGTCCCGCGATCGAAGGCTTATTTAGCACTGTTCATCGGTTGCAATCATCGCCTCGGTGACCTTCATTGAGAAAAAGAAACTGAGCTCAGGTGTATTCACCCCCCCCCTCTACACCTGACTTATCGTCTCCGGACCAACACTTGGGGATCCACTTTTGTTGGAGGGGGTGGTGATTTTCTGATCCAACAAGTGCTTCAGAGCCTGTTGGTCAGTTCTAATTGTGAAATGATGCCCCTGTAGATAGCTCTTCCATTTGTTGACTGCCATAAGAATAGCCAGAAATTCCTTCTCATACACAGAGAGATGTAGATTTTTACCAGATAATACCTTGCTCAGGAATGCAATAGGTCTGCCCTCCTGCATCAATACTGCTCCCACTCCTGTTCCACTTGCATCTGTTTCTAAAATGAACTCCTTATTAAAATCAGGTAGAGCTAGCACTGGGGTGGTAGTCATGGCCATTTTAAGCTGCTGGAAAGCTGCTTCAGCTTCTGCATCCCAGTGGAAAGCTCCCTTCTTAAGTAGATTAGTTAGAGGTCTGCTTAACAATCCATACCCCTTAACAAACTTCATGTAGTACCCAATCAAACCTAAAAATCCCTCAGGCCCTTAAGGTTCTTGGGAGATTCCCAATCCACCATGGCTGCTACCTTATCAGGGTCAGTAGCCACCCCTTCTTGGGAAATGATGTGACCTAGATAGGCCACTGATTCCTTGCCAAATTCACACTTACTCATTTTGGCAAACAACTTTTGGTTCCTTAGGATTTCCAACACCTCTTCCACATGTTTAAGATGCAGTTCCCAAGTAGGACTGTACACTAAAATGTCATCAAAGAAAACCAAGACATGTTTCCTTAATTGTTGCCTGAAAACTTGATTCATTAAGGACTGAAAGGTAGCTGGAGCATTACACAGCCCAAAGGGCATAACAAGGTACTCATAATGTCCATTATGAGTCCTAAATGCTGTAAGGTATCTTGATTCAGAATCCATAAGGATTTGGAAGTACCCTGATCTAAGATCAATTTTAGAGAAAAATCTTGCCCCATTCAACTCATCCAATAACTCATCTATCACAGGTATAGGATAATCATGCTTAATAGTGAGCTTGTTAAGGTACCTGTAATCCACACACATTCTCCATGTGTTGTCCTTCTTCTTGACCAGTAGAACTGGGGAGGAGAAAGGACTCTTGCTTAGCTGAATCTCTCCAGAAGCCAGTAAGGATTCTACTGTTTTTTCAATCTCAGCCTTTTGGGCATGGGAAACCCTATAAGGGTACTGCTGTTTGGGCAGACTTCCTGGCTGCAGTAGTATTGTGTGTTCAATACCCCTACTGGGAGGTAGACCACCTGGTATTTCAAATACATCCTCATAAGATTTTAGCAGTTCTGCCATTAGTGGATTGTTCTGTTCACCTCCCTCAATTAGGGACATTAATAAGAAATGGCCTGGGGGTGGCATGACTCTTCTGCAGCATCTGATACACAGCTGCTGCAGTAATAGCTGGGGCCTTTCTTTGAGCCTTAGCAGCCTGTATACAGACCCTCTCACCTTGGTGTATGACAGAGAAATACATCTGATCATAATCTAGAAGGATAGGGGACCCCTTCTTGAGCCAATCACTCCCTAGAATAAGATCATAACCTGCAGTAGGTAGTAATCTTACATCATACTCAAACTTCCTTCCCTGCATCTCCCAACAGAAGCCTTTGAGCCTTTGGTTACTGATCATTATATTTCCATTAGCAACTACTACCCTTAAGGGAGTAACAGGTTCCAATTTTCCCTTCATGTTCTTAGCCATCTCAGTATTCAGAAAACTGAGAGAACTCCCTGTATCAACTAGAATCCTC
Source organism: Lavandula angustifolia (assembly GCA_028984105.1). NCBI lineage: Eukaryota > Viridiplantae > Streptophyta > Magnoliopsida > Lamiales > Lamiaceae > Lavandula > Lavandula angustifolia. The sequence goes on from CM054818.1 coordinate 22,960,279, forward strand.
AGTTTCTGATTAGCTGCCTCCCCAATCAGCCTCATTATGCATTTTCCAGATTCCTTCTCCATTGACCCTAGTGTGATCATGGCCATCCCCAACTCCTCCTTAGCATCCCCAAACTCATCTTCATCAGTCATCACCTCCAAGCTATTTAAGAATTCTCCCTGCCCCTCCACACTTATTACCATAAAATTCACCTTGTTTTTGCATCTATGACCAGGGGAGAAGAGCTCATCACAATTATAGCATAGCCCCTTAGCCCTTCTCTGGTCCATTTCCAGAGGAGTTAGGAGCTTGAAGCCTGGTTTTCCAGTTGTAGCTGCTTTAGGAACTGGTTTGTGAGTAACCTTGTTTTCATTTTTCCTGGAATATAAATGATTACCAGTTCCCTTAGTGTATTCCTTGATTTTTCTGAGGAATGATTCATTGAGATGTACTTGTTGCCTTCCCAAGTGGATAGCTGATTCTAGGGAGTTGGGATTCAACATATCCAGCCCAGCTTGAGTATCCTTATCCAACCCACTAATAAAAGCTGATACCCAATAATGTTCATCAAATGCCCCACATCTACTATGTATGATAAAGGCCCTTAGTTCTTCAAATCTTGCCACATAGTCCTCATAACTGCCAACATGCACAAGCTTGTGCAGTTCTGCTATAGCCTTACTAGTCTGCAGGTCCTGAAACCTGGTAGAAACCATCCTTACAAATTGGTCCCAACCCAGTTCTTCCCCTTTGAGGGGAAGATTATCATACCACTCTAGAGCCTTTCCCTCAAAGTGCAAGGAGGCAAAAGCCACCTTCTGCTCCTCGGGAATAGTATTCACCATCGAGAAATAACTTTGGCACCTCATCACCCACGATCTAGATCGGGTGCCATCAAATTTAGGAAAATTAATTTTGGCAACAGTAGGCATAACCCCAGCATTTGTATTTCCAGAATTACCAGAGAAGTTCCTAGATCCACTCCCCCTGACATTTCCCCCACTAATTCCAGTAGGATAGTGAGGGTTTACACCATATCCACTGCCTTCTACCCACGGATTCCGACCAGACTTCCTACTATGCTCTCCAGCCTCTTCCACACCCCTCAAACCCTCCATGACAACAGACCCATAGCCTTCATCCACCCCTTTACCCGTACTTCTGAACCCCGGGGGAGTACGAGGTGACAATCTAGACTGGGGGTAAGAAAATGTGGCGCGGGGGTAATTGGAGTTAGTGAAGGGCCTAGCTTAGATCCATGCGAGACTTGAGATTCCAACAATTCAAGACGGTTAGACAAGTTACCTATTAAGCCAGTGAAGGTATTCGTGAGTGTCCTGTTGTTTAGCGCCATTTGTTGAAATATGTCGCGGGTTATAAGATCTGATAACTCTTGTGTTTTACCATCCACTGCGCGCAGGTTGGAGGACCTGGATCATCATCTTCAATCGCCCATCCTCCGGGAATCGACGACAACCCGGTAGGTAGCCATGGAAGGTGGCTCTGATACCACTGAAATAAACCGAAGCTTATTTGATGTAACAGTAGGATGTTTTCTGTATAGATTTGTAGATCGGGATGTAATAGTTCAAATCTTGTAGATCTAGATCTGGTATATTAAAAGAACAATTGAGAGAGAAGAGTTGAGAGGAAAGAGTTGAGAGAGAGAGATGAGTTGAGAGAGTATTTTCACGCATAACTGACTCCTTCCATTACTTCACTATTTAAGGACAGAAAGAAATTAACCGCAACTAAACAAGGATTAACACTAAACATAGAAATATTACATAATAAGATAGACATGTGGATAATGTCGATGCCTTCCACGTTCAGCCATCGTACCGCTGGTCAGCCTTCAGCCACTTTCCATCTTGACCGTCAGATCTCTTATCTCCTCATCTACGATCGAGAAATAGTCCAGAGCATCACTAAAGATAATTTCATCTCCGTCGACTTCATTCACTTCCTTCTCCAAGAACATGATACACAGTAAACTCTCGTTACTCTCCATTGTAGATTCCTTCCTTCCCGCCATCAAAGCCTTTCCATCTGAGTGGGTTGTCTCGTTCTTGTCAAGATCCGGTAGGGTCATGACAGAAGCGATCTACGTTTTGGTCATGGATCTGTGACCGGTTTATATCGGTGACCGGCCTTTTTCTCGCCTGCTTCCACCGTGAAGCATCGATGTTTGGATAGATTTATAGCTCTATTGATAAGACACAACAGTCGCCGCCGTGTTGATGATCCGTTTTTCTCGCATGCTTCCACCGTGAAGCACCGTTTTTCTCGCCTGAAGCACCGCTTTTCTCCCCTGCTTCCATCGTGAAGAACCGCAAAGAGCGTCGATGATCCATCTGACTTCAACCACAACAGTCGCCGCCACGTTGCAGGAATTATCCGGCTAGAGATAAACCCTAATTTTTTCAATTAGTTTCAAGCTCTTTGCCCAATTTTCCGCAAATTATTTTAATTTTATTTTAGGATTTGCAATCTTTCAATTAAGGAAAACATCGATTGAGATAAATAGTTTGTAGATTGAAATGCGGAGGAAGTTGTTGATTTTTGTAAATGTTCATGAATTTGGGATCGGTATTGGTTGTGTTGTGAAATTGACTATTATAAAGTGATTCAATTTTGGTGTTCATGGAAATTCAATTTTGGTGAAATTGTTTATTTCGTGTTCATGGTGATTTAATTTTGCAGAAAGATTTTCTACTATGAACGAGATTCAACTGCAGATTTCATCAAATAAAGTGCAAAAAAAAAGAAAAGAAAAAATGAATAAAGTGTATAAATTACGAATAAAATGCATAAAAATTACGAATAAAGTGCATAAAAATTTACGAGTAAAGTGCATAAAAATTAAATAAAGTGCATAAAAATTACGAATAAAGTGCATAAAATTTTACGAGTAAAGTGCATAAAAATTAAATAAAGTGCATAAAAATTACGATTAAAGTGCATAAAAATTTATGAATAAAATGCATAAAAATTATGAATAAAATGCATAGATAATTTAAGCAATTTCTTTAAATTAAAGGATTTATAAAATTTATTCTAAACATAATATAAATAAATATAATAATAAAGTAAGAAATTTAAGTAATTAAATAACTTTTATATCTTAATGAAATTAAATAAGAGATTAAAAATTAAAAATATCTCCTTCAATCTAGACCACACATCTTTAAAATGGAAGGAGATAATTTGTTCCTAGTTCCTTCATTAAGGAGGTGTTCCTTAAAGAACCCTCTCATATATATATATAGGAAATGGAACATTAATGAACACTACATTAACGAAGGAACTAAGAATACATCTCAGCCTTCCATTTTGTAGATGTATAGTCAAGATTGTGGTAGAATTTCTTGAGTCAGAAAACATCTATTTTTATTAAGGGTATAAATGTCCTTTTAACATTTATTTTCTTTATTGTTTTATATTATGAATCTTACATCTTTCTTAACTGAGAATAAGACTTCGTACTTCTCACCATTATTATTCATCAAATTACTGTTTATATATTTCATTTAACTTTATTTAGATTTATTTTATTTTATTTTAATAATTAATTAACTAAACCACCCAAATTACGTGATTTTTCACTTTTTTTTCCATTTTTTGTTCTTCTTTACCTTAATTTGAATAATCAACGAAAGTGCGTACAATTTTTAATTAAAGTGCATATAATTTTCAATCGAAGTGCATACAATTCTCAAAAGAGCATACGATTTCTAATCAAAGTGCATAAATTTTTTTACCAAAATGCATCCAGTTTTTACTCAAAGTGCATATAATTCTTTAAATTAAAATGAAAAATCAGAACTTGAATATGAACACATAAACAAAAACTATAAAGAAACAATCGAGTTTCAGTTTCTCCCCATTTCAAAGCACTTTCATTAGATTTAACAAAAAAAAAACAAAAAAAAATGGAGTCAATTTCTCGCCATCTCACAACATAATGTCGAGAGTACTTTCATCAAATTTGCAGATCTAGAACGAATCTCGATAGATCTGTATTGAATCTTTGCGGATTTAGGATGGATCTTTGCAGATCTAAGACAGATATCTATAGATCTGGATTGTTTGTGAGAGAGAAAACAGTGACCATGATTTTAGCGCGGACGGCCAAAATCCTACCGCTGGTTTTGTTCTCGAGAGATCGGATGCGACGGCGCTTCTGAAACAACCGTGGTAGAGAGGTATTGAGATGATCGGATGGTGGTAGCGCATATGAAACAATGGTAGAGAGATAGAAAAGATGAGAGATAGAAAGGAAATGAAGAGGCATAGAGACGTGAATTTTAAGAGAGAGAGAAATGAAGAGGCAGAGATAAGTGATTTTAAGAGAGAGAGTCTTAATAGAATTAATATATTTTAAGAGAGAGAGACGATAGTAGATAATTTTAGGCATCTTTGATATATGCTTTTAGGATTTATATATGATAATTATAACTTTACATAAATAAGAATAACTTTAAAATATCTATTTTTCTTAAAATTATAGATTTGATTCTAGCCTTTGATTTATAAAATTGGAAGGATTCTTTCAATAAGAGGGTGTTCCTTATAGAACCCTCCCCTATATATATATATATATATATATATATATATATATATATATATATATTATGGGGTTTTATTTTATAATGCTTACGGTTAAGATTGTGGTTTGTGGATACTTGCTATTGAAATGTTGTGTGTTTTAGTTGTGGTCGCATGCTTTGATATGTTCGTTATGGATTTTAAGTTTTTCATTTTGCTGGGCTGATATTGCATAATTGATTGTATATCAAAATTAATATCTCTAATTAGTTAACCCGCCAACTCGACCGTCAAATTATCACCCTAACTATCATGGTTTGGAAAAAAAATAAACCGTCACGATTTATATAGTTGTGAACCGCCTATGTGTGGGTCGGTTATTTTTTATACTTAAATCCGTCCGTGAACATCCCCACTATATCACTCATTTCCTTTCTCCCTATTTTATCATGTACTCATTTTTCATATCATCTACTTTCATGATTATAGTGCTGAAAAGTTTCGAACCACTTATAGCAGGGAAGTAAGTAATTATTTAATAATATTAGGGCCCAAAAGTAATTTTACACAATTTTAATTCATGAAAAACACAATTCTATATTATTAAGACCCTAAAATAATAACATTCGGACACATTAAGAGGGGGACCAACGAAGAAGTCCTATGACAAATATAAAAGAAGCATAAAAATAATAAATCAATCGCATTCGAGTTTGGAATCGTTAACAATTGTTATTAATTTCTCTCATTTAGCGTTAACAATTGCTCTTAATTTTTCTCATTCCTGACCAGGACAAAGCTCAATACTGAAATTTGAATAATTATTCGTCTACACAACTAGTTGTTATTATCATAATTATAATTACAACTATTAATAATACAATTCAGGAAACTATTAATCATAATTATATATAGAAATATTTCATTAATCAATACTGTATCTTTGCTTCTGGGCTCATTCCTCTTTTCTGTGTAGGCAAGTTCCTCTGCCTCCGCCTTTTGATAAATAAATAATCTTTTTACTTTTTTAAGTCCTCGTATTCAGATTTTTACTGCTTTTTGCATAGGTTTTCTGCTTTTGATCGTCCTCATTAATGTTAGTTTCTATTTTATCTGATGAAATTTATGATTAGTTATGGTTTCTGGGCTGGTTAACTCCCTCTCTGCTTGTGCGTGTGCGTGTGAGAGAGAGAGTGGGAGGTAGTTTTGGTAGTGTGATAAATTTGTGTTCTTGATTAAGTAGTGGGATGATTATTGATGATTGACTTGAAAAATCTTTGAATTTGGTTTAATCAAGGTTGAGTAAGAACCCTTGATTCTTTGATTCTTTGATTCATCTGAACTGAGATTTTGAATGTTGCTCTTTGATTCATCTGAACTGAGAGAAACATTTGTAATTTGTTGGAAATTTGGCTGAGTATTTCTTTAGAATTCTGCAAAATGTGAGTTTTTTCCAGTTCTTTTTATGCTTCTGTTCTTGAGATTTTCTTGATTTTGGATTGCTTAGTCAACTTATGATTTGGCTGTCCCTTTCCATTCCTTGATCAAACTTTACCAGAATGTTTATATAGTTGGAGAATCCATTTTTTACAAGTGAAGAATCATGATAGTGTAAGACGAAATGAAGTACAAAAAAACCGGTATAGGTGCTTTACATTTTCATTAGTTGTCTACATTCTGATTGTAATGAAAGGTTTGGCTTCCTTTCTTTTTCGTTTTTTAGTTAAATCTTATTGTCTTCCTAGAGTTTGCTTAACATGAATGCTGAACTGAGTCATTACTCTTTGTCATTTGTGATCGAGTGTTTTCACATTCTTGCAGTTACGGTTTGACCTCATCCCGAAACATTAGAGAAATATACTGATATGGATGCCGATAGTATAACCTGGGCAGGAAACATATACGAGAAGTTTGAGGCCGTGTGTTTGGAGGTAGAAGAGGTTATATACGAGGTAACGTATCATATACGCTGGTTTGTCCGACCTCTATTAGGCCTTTTGTTCTTCGATGAATAGCTTTTATTGAGGATGATTTTGTTAAAAAGGAATGGTAGAAGATATAAGACATGCTAATGAAAGGTAAAATTAGTTACTTTGAAGCCTTTTTAATGTGAGGAACGGCTAATTACTTTCGATCAGCTAAATGCAGTGACATTTTCCACTAGTTACCTAACACTTAATCATTGGCTGAATGAGTTTGTATCGTAGTGACATTGTTTGTGGTTCTTCTCTAGGATACGGTCAAGTACGTGGAAAGCCAGGTGCAGAGAGTTGGGGCTAGTGTGAAGAAATTCTACGCAGATGTAATGGAAGATTTGCTTCCTCCGTTTTGTGAAGACATCCAAACTGATCTTCCCAAGAAAGAAGTTGAAGTTTTGGATGGAAATATACAGCCTGAAGAATGTTCTAGAAAGAGTAGAGCCGGCGACTTGAATGTAACAACATCTTCAGAATGCTTTTCTGGACATGATCCCAGAGAAGCAGTAACCAAGAAGACACCAATTTCTGACCAGATTCTATCAGATGAATCTTTAAAGCAGGAGAAAGAAGATTCTGTAGCTACCGACAAAGATTCACCAGCTGAATCTCTGAGGCAAAACGATGATGTTGAAACTATTTCATCTCACGAAGGTTAGTGACTCTAGCTGATGTTAAAGTTACATGTCTATGAGGAATTGCTTCTTTATACCATTGATTATGTATGTTTGCTACGATGCTTAGATAAGTTTGATATCGAGATAATCGAGGCGTTTGAGCCGGTTGAGAAGTCGATGTTGGAGGAAAGCTGTATCTTGGTGGAAGGGGATGAAAATAAACTTGAAGGGACAAAGAATCACAAATCATATAAGGTAACTCTTTCATAACCAGTAATTAGTACCTAGTATCAGCATTATACATATTTCTAATTTCTTGACCAAATGTTTCCATTCAGAGGAAGATATGTGATGCACTTTCACTGAAGTTGAGGCCAAATAGGAAGCAAAATCAATTTGTCTCTGATTCTGAAGATGAGAAGAATGATCCTGCTCATAGTGATTTTGGTTGGGAGCTTCTGTAGGTGCACGAATTCGACGTTTGAATGATGATCATATTGTCGGTATTGGCTTCTAGAAGGTTCCCTTACACAAGTACTACAGTTGAGTCTAGTATACAATGCAATGTACATAAAGGTCTATACTCTGAAGGCCTTCGGATGTATATTCTGGATGAAGAGTGTATCTTGTTAACCTCTTACCTTGTATTTCATTTCATTACAACAAAAATCAAACATCTTAAACCTTAAAAAAGACAAGCAATTGTCATGCATTAGCTTTAATAAACATAAGGAGTAGTTCAACAATGAAAGAGTGATACTCATGAAAGCAAAATGCTTGTTTTACAATGTATAGCAACAAAGGGTTGTGAAAAACAGCTGAGGCTAGCCTTGTGCTACTGCGTTGCGACGCCTAAGAATCTCGACGCCCAAGTAGTCGACGGGGCCGAGCACGGCCACGTGAGGCTTTCCCAATAGTATACGGACAGCAGAAACATTGGGATACTCATTCAAGACCTTGGATGCAATTGATTGAGCTACTGATTCAAGAAGATTATGTGGGGTTCCTTCTACAACATCTTTAACTATACTGCAATGCAAAATTCTAATGGTGAATCCGATTATTCGAAGAGAAAACAAGACACAAAAATGAAGCTTTAAACGCCTAATTATTCATCATCATTTCACTCTAGATCATGATTTTGGAAATCCATTCTTAGCATTAGATATGCAGATTGCAGAGAACTTAAAGGTCTTAGTTACCGATATATAGCAGTGTAGCTGATGGTATCCGTGAGCTGGTCAGAATCACAGGCTGTTTGAAGATCCATCCAAGCATCCACATCAACCAGAAATTTCTGACCTAACTTCCTTTCTTCTTGCTTCACTCCGTGGAAGCCGTGGAACTTGAGACCTCTTAATACAAGCTTGTCTCCCATAATCATTTCCCCGGGAGTGGATATAGCTGAAGAAAGTGAGAACTAGATGAGAAGATTGGATTTAGATAGCATAATTGTAGAATGCATATTTATGTTAAATTCATCAAGTTCTTGCATTATCAATTTTCATTTGCATAAGACTTATTTGTGCAGCTTGCAGTGAAGATCCTCAAGAGAGATCAGTTTTATATGAAGATAACATTATCTATTACTGCTAGTCCAGAATGAACAGAGATAGTTTATGAGATAAATATAAGTCTACATACATTTGTAACTACTATGACAAATTAATGCAGTGCTTGGACCTAAATAACATACACCACTGTAATCTGCACGTACTAAAGAAATTATACTGCTTAAACTAGAAGTCTAGAACTACTCCCTCCGTCCCCGGCCATTAAGAATGTGGGTGGATGTGTGTTAAAGTGGTGGGGTCCACTTATTTTCTTGGAAAATTATTTCTATTTCGGAAATAGGCCAACAATAATGGGACAGTCCGAAAAGAAAACCAACAGTAATGGGACGGAGGGAGTATTAGATTTGTATACAACATGGGCATGAAGATATGGATATGATTGACAGACCTCCATACAGCATTGACATATTTTGCACAAAGTAAGATTAAAAAAAACTTGCATAACATCTACCACAATAGAAAGTTGTACATATATGACTCAGTTCTTCTATAAAGAGACAGACACTTTTGCAGATCAAATTTCTACCTATTTGTATTTTGCAACGTCGAAGTCCAATGAGGTAATCACTTAAATAGGGAAACTTTCTTTTTCTTATTTGCCCAATTGTTAAAAGTTAAACATCAAAGGAGCAATTCTCAAAATCCAGTTTAAAAATTCTTATCCAACTAAGGTAAATTGACACACAGTTTTGCACACCCCACTCACTAGAACGAAAAAGAAAACGAGAACGATACCTATCTAGTAGAACTGAATCAATTATTTCAGAACCGCGTATCGCCAATTTTGCATACGCAAGAAAGCAGCATGCACAAAAAGACTAATCACAACAAATCTCTTTTCTAAAGAATCACATAAACACATACAAATTGAAGACAAGGCCACATATAAGCACCATAGTACGTATTTGCTTGAGTCATATAATACGCGTGTGTGTGTGTGTACGCAAGTGAATACAAGGAATACGCACCAGCGCCGGATGATGCCATCAGTGATCAGCTCTTGGTTGCAAGGTGACCGGTTCCCCCTTCACACAAATAATACTCTTAAGTAGTAAATAGAGGGTTATGCAAAACATAAGGGCCATTTTACTTGAAAGAAATAGACATCACAGTCGGAACATTTCCAAATAAAAAGACTTATCGTTTCAGTTGCTTAGTAAGTATTCAGTCATTTTCAGGTTATGACAATCCACAGAGAGTTTCAGTAATTAAACCAAAGGTTGCTACCAAGCAGCCAGAATTATAGGCAAAAAAGATTTTATCAAAGCATCACTTTCCTCACAAACTATAATACCAAAGGGTACTGCTACAAGAATTAAGAGCAAGTGCACCAAAAACACTGAAACTTATCTCCAAATTTCACATCTTTAATTTGCATTATCGTGTGTAACCATGAGGTAGAAGTACAAAACTCAAATTTATTTCCAATTCCACTTCTTTAATTTTCATTACACGACATAAAAACTTTATTTCCACGACCATATTCGAACAAGAAAAAGGATTGTCATTTCATCGAACACATTGCAGGCACTGAAACTCATCCCTAACTAACCATACATCAAATCCAATCCCTTCATTCCGGATTGGATTTCACATCTAAAGCACGAAAAAACACTTCGCAATCATCTCCACAATCAAATCATCAGTTACTAATCAAAAATCCGTGCGTGCAATTTAAGTAACTAACGAGACAACAAAAGGCGAATTTCAACAAGAAGAAACTGTCTCAGCAAACAGCACGCTACACACACAAAACCATTGATGATTGAGACTAGCAAGTTGAGGATTACCAGACACTGAAGTAGAAATGGATTCCAGCAGGACTTCTTTTCTCTTTTCCTTTTTTATTATGGTTGTGGTAATTATTTTTTTTTAATATTTCTGCCTCTAATAAGAACTGCAGTAAAAATTATTTCACCGCAACGGGCAGATTTGACTCTAATTCAGTTAGCAGATGATTAATTTTCATAGGAAATCCGTAGATTAAACACCTTCGTCGTTATGTTATATGAGAAATACGTCATATTATATCATTCATTAAGGATACGTATGATTAGAATTCTCAAAATTAATTTGAAATAATCCGATTGGATAAAGAGACCAACCTATTCCCAATTTAGTTTAGGTTCAAAATTTTGAGGCCCACAAAAATTTAGGCCTAAAAGCACGGTTTAAATAGATTTGCCTAAAAAATTCGACTAAGGGTGTGTTTGCAATAGCTTAAATTTTTTTAAGTGCTTAAATTAAGGAGAAGTTGGTAAAAGTGGTTTATTAGAGAATTTAAGTACTTAAATTAAGAAAAAGTTGGTAAAAGTGACTTATTAGAGAATTTAGGGTGTGTTTGCAAAAACTGCTTAAAAGAAGAAAAAGTTGAAAAAATAGTGTTTGCAAAATTTATACTGTAGTAGCTTATTTTGTGATTTATAAGTAAAATGTCAAATCACAGCTTATCCGAAATTACAAATATGTCATTAAGTTGGAGAAGTTGGTAAAAACCAACTTAACCAACTTCAACTTATTCAACTTAAATGTAGAGAATTTTTCCGAATTGATAAGCTGTGATTTGACATTTTACTTATAAATCACAAAATAAGCTACTACAGTATAAATTTTGCAAACACTATTTTTTCAACTTTTTCTTCTTTTAAGCAGTTTTTGCAAACACACCCTAAATTCTCTAATAAGTCACTTTTACCAACTTTTTCTTAATTTAAGTACTTAAAAAAAGTTTAAGCTATTGCAAACACTCCTAAGAGTTACATCCAGCCACTTATTTATTTTTATAAATTATAAACCTACATATATACCTTAAAAAGGTTTTGATAAATTGGTGTAGTGCGTTCAAACGTCAATCCATGGCAGATTTTTTTTTTAATTATTTACTTTTGATATTGAAAACTTTTTAAAAATAGACGTCGTCTCATTAAAGTTGTTAAATTTTTATTATGAAAATTAGATTATTAAATTAATTAATTGAAAGGATGCGTTGGTTCCTAGATGAATGGACATGTTACTTCGTGGAATGGACATATTATGATGAACGAATGTGTTGATTCATGAAGAGATATATTGGTTCATGCCAAGAGGTACTTGAAAGTTGAACAAATGCAACCATTCACAATTCATCTTATTGTGAAGAATTGTGTCCATTGTGTCCATTACGAAAAGTTGCGACCTTTGTGAAGAGTTATGTCTTTTATGAATGGGTGCTTCAAATCTATAAATAGACCATTCCATCCGATTATTAAGAATCAATTTTCCAATTTATTTGTGTTTCCTTTCATCACATACTTTCATTTCCTTAGTCCCAAATATCAAGTAGTTCGCCGGAATTACGAGAAGTAGTGCAACTACTCGTAATTGAAAAACCGTTGTATCTTGGAGACGAGTGCTATAGACCGCTTGCACCGAGTAGTGGAGCATTATCGTCTTGCGGAGAGAGAGTCTAACTCTCGCCTCGGTTTGCATTTCGTTATTTTCGCTAATCTATTCTCATATATTGTTTGTTATATTGTTGTAGTATTTATACTAACATTTGGTTTATTGTCGCTACATTTCTTCACACCTAATTTTTAATAACAATCGCAAGACGATAATTCGTGTTGAAGAAATGATGACAAGTAGTAGTAACGTGCTGCCGAACTTTACAACAACAACGAACAACCAAATTCATGCGGAAAGGATCCATGTTCATGCGGAAAGGATCCGACCGTTGCTCTTTGACGAAAATTCACGTTTAGGTTCTGCCCCAGGAGGACTTCAAGTTCGTAGAAGTAAGCTTTCTGATCGGGCGTCGTTACGATAATTAAAATGGCCTCCAAACTTGAGTCAACGAGTTTGTGGCAGTTCTGCCAGCTGTACTTCGCGGGCTTGTATCTTCTTCGTATGAACTTCATTTTATGCGTCGAGCATAGTTTTGGAAAGCCAACGAACTCAGCTTTCTATCAGTATAAGAATCGGTGAGTTTCGAGAAGGGACGAAGCTCCTAGGCTATTCTAAAGTTGGGGGTTCGGCACATCCCAAGGAGGATGGCGTTTCGGTAGTGCCTTTTTCGTAGATCCGTAACTTCTTGATACGATCTCCCAATGGCGAACGGAAAAGTTCTGGAGATCCTTTGAATGACAAGGTTCGATACGGTATAGGACTTGGGGTTTCCAGATTTGAGGTCTGTTCATAAAATATCTCTCAAAATGGGTGGAGCTAAGCCTCATTTCAATACTTAGAATTTTCTGGGTGTGGCATTTAATCAAACAGCTTCTGGGCGACATTCGAGCAGACGTATCTCAGCGGTCGAGACTCTGTTTTACTATCGAAGATATGCTCTGGAATCCTTGTTTATCAAGGTTTGTGTGGATGTCAGTTTTATAGAATTATGAGTTCGATTGGGTCATGAAAATCGGGTCGAAACTTCGCTGCTCGCGCTTCTCGCCAGTTTGGTGTTTTGAGTAGGCTTTTTCTGAGGGGTATAACATTCTGGTCCGAACTCCAAATAACGAGAGGCAAGTTGCGTTGAAAAGCCTGTAGTCGTGGCTTTACAACGGTATGGGTTTCAAGGGGTTTTCGGACAAACAAATAGTGTGTTGGAAATGCTCGGAACATGCTGCTCCGCAACTTGAAAATCAGTAGGTAGTGCAGCGAGCCTTCTTCGACGGCGAATAATTCCTTGGTCCGATCTCCGTTTCACGAACCGATAGGTGTGTTGAAAAGCTAAAAGTACAAGGTTTGCAATGGTATAGACTTTGTGCATTGTTTTTCATTACTCTGGTCGGAAATTGCGACGCAAGTTCGCAAGATGAACAGTTTTTCTTTCGCAAGAAAAATCTGGATTTAGTGATGATTTTGGGCAGTTTAACGGGGTGTAACTCCTAAATCGAGAGTCCGTTTATCGAACTGCGAGATGCGTTGGAAAGCCTATAAAAGTGGCTTTCCAGAGGTATGAGTTTCGATAGGTGTTAGTTGGTTTTGAGTGATCGGGAGTTGTTTGAACATAGCCGGTTCACTGCCTGTGGCACCGAGGCAGTTCGGAGTGCCATCTTCGGCAGCGGATAACTTTGGGGTTCGAGGTCCGATTTACGAACAGTTTGCGGCGTTGCAAAGTTCGTATTATAAGGGATTATCTGAGGAAAGACCCGATATCCAAAGTTGAAAAGGGTACTCTGAGTAACGGCTCGAGACCCTGGATGAAATTGGATCCGACGAGGATACGTTCCGGGATCGCAATAAAAGTGGATCCAACGAGGATGTGTTCCGGGATCGCAAGAGTAACTAAAAGAACGCACTAGGATTGACTATCTAAAATGTTATTTTATTTAACTACTTTGAATCTGTCTCGATTCTTGAAAGAGACACCTCCAATTGTGGGGGAAGATGGAAAAGATGAGCAAAAACGCATAGCGTATGATGCATGACATCATAACGATTACATACGAAGAAGCCAAATGACTACGGAACTTCTTAGAGGATATTCCTTGTTGGGAAAAATCCGTGTCTCCCGTCTTGATACATTGTGATAGTATGTATGCAATAGGGAGAACACAAAGTAGTATGTATGATGGTAAGTCTCGACGTATTCGTCGAAGACATAATACCGTTAGACAATTGATCACTAATGGAATAATAGGTATTGACTATGTGAAGTCAAAAGACAATATTGCGGATCCGTTTACTAAAGGTATTAACCGTGATCAATTGTACAATGCAAGTAGGGGAATGGGATTAAAATCCACACTAAAAGAACGCTCTTAATGGTAACTCTACCATGATAATTGGAGATCCCATGAACATGGTTCAAAGAGACAACTAAGTTAAGAATGTTCAAGTTGTGCACTTGAAAACACAACTAAAAATCCAGTCTCAAAGCTGCCCCAAGTGCAAACCTGTAGCTTGTGGTAAAAGGGTAAGCTATAAGCTTTTAATGATTCCTATAGCCTTATTGGTGGAGTATGACAGGATACTCTTTATAGGAGATCACCTATATAAGTGAGAAGTGTGGCCGTTTCAAATAGAAAAACACTTATGAATCCAAGATATGGTCCAAGGCCAAAATGGACACAACGTGAGAACGAAAGATATTGTATCTATTATTGTGTATATGTTATTGTCTTGGTTTACACAAAAAGCTGACCGGTTCAAGACATCGCGTTCACCGAGCAGTGAGTAAATCCGATAACATTATACTAAGGAAGGTTAAAAGCAAAAAACTACCTATCCTGATGCAATAATAGGTCATTGGGACTTTGGTTTGCATAACATTTTGCATTTGCATATGCATTTAATAATCTAACTTCCATGTGGGGGATTGTTAGATTTTTATTATGGAAATTAGATTATTAAATTAATTAATTGAAAGGATGCGTTGGTTCCTAGATGAATGGACATGTTACTTCGTGGAATGGACATATTATGATGAACGAATGTGTTGATTCATGAAGAGATATATTGGTTCATGCCAAGAGGTACTTGGAAGTTGAACAAATGCAACCATTCACAATTCATCTTATTGTGAAGAATTGTGTCCATTGTGCCCATTACGAAAAGTTGCGACCTTTGTGAAGAGTTATGTCTTTTATGAATGGGTGCTTCAAATCTATAAATAGACCATTCCATCCGATTATTAAGAATCAATTTTCCAATTTATATGTGTTTCCTTTCATCACATACTTTCATTTCCTTAGTCCCAAATATCAAGTAGTTCGCCGGAATTACGAGAAGTAGTGCAACTACTCGTAATTGAAAAACCGTTGTATCTTGGAGACGAGTGCTATAGACCGCTTGCACCGAGTAGTGGAGCATTATCGTCTTGCGGAGAGAGAGTCTAACTCTCGCCTCGGTTTGCATTTCGTTATTTTCGCTAATCTATTCTCATATATTGTTTGTTATATTGTTGTAGTATTTATACTAACATTTGGTTTATTGTCGCTACATTTCTTCACACCTAATTTTTAATAACAAAAGTTGTCTAACATACTTTTTCTGAGTTGTCCCATTGAATTCTCCAGTTTGTCCCACAACTATATACAACTGACGCACAACTAACAACAATTCTAAAAAACAACGTAAAAAGAAAGTGGACAACTTCAATATGATATGGGAATATAATTTAATTTATTGGTTTATTTGACCGATGCCCATGACGTATGCATTTTAAGCAACCATATTAAGGTAGTGTTCGGAATAGGTTAAATAGTCTCCATCCGTCCCGTTATTACTGTCATATTTTCTTAATCAGGTTGTCCCGCTATTACTATCCTCTTTCCTAAAATAGCAAAAAATGCTCTTAAACAAAAAATGAAGTGGGTTCCTCCTACTTAATACTCATCCCCACATTATCATACTCTCTCTCTTCAAAAATCTATCTCTCACACGATTTTCGTTCCACTCCGTACTCGAAAATTTATAATTTTTAATTTTTTGGAAACTTAAGATTATTTCTTAAAATATAATATAAAAAAATAGAAAAAAATTGATTGTCTCAACAATGCCCTGCAAAAATTTGGATAAATTCTCATTTTTTCCACCAACCACTCTTCGAAAATTGTGCTCATTTCTTAACAATTAAAACTCATAAAATACACACTTAAACAAAGTTTCTTAATTTTTGTGTTGAAATCAAAGTGGACAGCAATAGCGGGGCGGCGGGAGTATGTTTTTGGGCTTTTCATCACATAAATACTTTTTAATGTTTGGAAAAATAAATTAAAAAAAACAAGAACCCATAAGATTGTCACTAGGGCAAAAGTAAAAAAAAATTGAAAATCAGAGAGTGTTTGCATTGTCGCTTTTTCTATTATTATTATTTTTTCTAATTTGCAAACTCTAGCTATTTTGCTTAATTTTTTTTTTTTTGAATAGTTTTAAGCATAATTAGCTAAAAACTGTTTATAAAAGCTATTCCAAATACCGCCTAACTTTGGCCAAATCACAATTAATGAGAATTAGCTTGTTATTTTATTCCAAATTTATTTAATTAACTAAGAATCTTATATTCCAAAGTCTATTTTTAAAAAATTAGAGTTAGGTAAATGAGGCCAAATCCTACCCCATGACAAGCTTCCATCATAATTGAAACTTTGGGCAGGACAAAAATATGGTGACAAATTAAATACATAGTGGTCGTGTTCATTATGCTTGTTATGGAAGTGACTTCTTGTTGCAAATTGCAAGTGGGAAATATCAACTTTTTGATGGCCCAGTTGTAGCCCAATTCAAACTTCCTTTTTAATCCTCATTATGACCCGCATTACCTTACCAACTTGTACTACTTTCATCGGTTGGAGCTTTTTGTTGCTTACAAAAATGGAAATTGGTGGTGATGATGAAGAAATACTCTCAAAATAATATGAAAAGATTCGTGATTCCAAAAAAGAAGTTCTTTAATTTAGTTTATGGACATTTGTGAGGTAGAAGCTTGGAATCTAAGTGATGGAGTGGACACCTAGAGTTTTTAAAGTAGGGATTTTATTTTTAATATTTGTATTGAAATGATTTAACATATATGGAAGCTTAGATGTTTAATGTATTCAGAGATTCATTCAGGATTTATAATTCGAAAAAGTGAAATTCAAGATTTATAATTTGGAGGGCGAAATGTAAAATTTATAATTTTAGGATGCGAATTGTGACTTTAGGTGGGCGAAGTAGTAGAATCGAATATGAATCAAGTTTAACATTCCAATAATATCGTATAAAAATACACATGTGAATAGAATACTACCCTACAGTAAATGATAAATTTTGGAAAAATATTTTAGATTTATCATATAATTCTAATTCATGTTAATTAATCATATATTCACATTATCTATTAAATACTAAGCATATAATATGATTTAAACATATTTTATATTAAAGTTCAAATGTCATGTGTAAAATTAGATTAAACTCAAACTTCGTATATTTTCAAGTGACAAAAACTACAGAATATCATACTTGGAAGAATCTCTCTTCCACCGAAGCACTAAAACGCCACATCATCCGTCTTGTCAGATTCGATTTCGCCGGAATTTTTGCCGGTGAGCAATTTTTAACAAATTGAAAAGTCTTATATTTTTAGGAATATTTTAAAAGTCGTGTGCAAAACCAAATTTCAACCAAACTTCGTGTATTTACAGGCTATTATCCCTAAAATATATTCTTGTAAACACATCCTAAATTTTAAAAAGTTTGTTTACCTGATCCACTATCATATTTTGGATCCGCTTGTGTACAGGATACGAAGCAGCTCTAAGCATTTATATTATAAGCGTTGTGTACTTTTTATCAACGAAGGATCCACCCTAGGGCTAGTGAGGGTTCTAGTCCAAGGTGTTTCAATTTCTTTTCATCCAAGTAATTTTAATTTCGTACAAATAAAGTACGTCCTGTCTAAGATGAGTCAAAATGTTGGATCTGCCTTGTCCCCATGGGATGACGTAGCGGTGAAGGTGGGTGGCTCGGGACCGATAGGTAAAAAATTTGGTCTTGTAATGTTACCCTAAAATTGCTTAAGACGTGCAAATAGCTGAAAATATTTATGACAACGGAAAAACGGCGGTATATCTCTCTTTCCGATCTAAGGACCAAAACTGAGTATTTTCTCGAATTACATGACCAAAATTCATTAAAACATCTCTACAACACCAAAATTGATTTTTTTTTCTTAACGTCGCATGGTGTTATATTAACTAATCTAATCTAATCTAATTTAATCTAATAGTTATGGCTCAATCAATTGGCTTATAGTTTACGTGTGTGATTAAAATAAAACGTGTAACGTAGTCTACTGTATGTGGGGCCGTTTGGCTAGTGCGCATTTGTCTTCGTCAATTTTTTTCTGAAGTATTTTATTTCGTGGAAAAATACGATTTGTTTTCCGTTTTAGTTGGGCAATTCTGCATATAACCAAATCAATAACGCCAAACACGTCTCTATATATTTAGTTTCCAAATAAACAAATGCATTAGTTACGCATTACAAGTTCATGTGATGTAGCTTTTTAACTTAATAATTTTCTTGAAGTGAATTTAATAATGCATTGCGACCGAACAAGCACAGTTTTTGCCTAATTTTGTCTTTGGCTTCCTCCAATTTTCTTAGTTTTTTAATAACTACATTTTAAAATATTATGATGATTCACAATTGATTAATGACACGTTGGATGTGGTATTATTGGACCATGCAATTGCTAACAAACAGATTTAGAAAATTATTGTGAAAGATGAGTGATGGTAACTTGAATTGCTAGTTAAGATGTTGATCCATATTATGATGACGGTTCAACATTCTAGAAATTAAATAAATTTAGATGGAATAAAAGTCAAATAGGTATCTTACAAATTTAACTAATTGATCATGATTCCAAATCATGTCACGGTTGATGGTGGTTCAACATTCTAGAAATTAAATAAATTTAGATGGAATAAAAGTCAAATAAGTGTCTTACAAATTTAACTAATTGATCATGATTCCAAATCATGTCAAGGTTGATGTAATACCGCAAAACTACACGGAAGAATTAAACCACCATAAGGTGACATGTACATACATGGGCGTGTCTAGTAGGAATTGAACCCACGACCTTTCGGGCCTCTGACCATCCACCTTTATGCTCACATGTCATCCCATGGGGACGGTTGATGGACTTATTATTAGATAAGAATGAGTGTCTTATTACGTGCATATGTACTAATAATTTAGTTGGTGAAATAACGACTTCATGATTGGAGATTATCAATGAATAGAAATGACAATTAGAACCAAATCTGATGGACCTTACCCACAGAAGCATAGAATGGGTCCATACCTGCCCTTCATGGATTAGGGTTCCATCTTGTACCCGCCCCGATCCACCCCGCAATTGACCCACAATTTTATTTTTGTCAGTTTATTTTTTAAATTAATAAATTATTATTTATGTATTTAGAATTTTCATCATTTCTCTCCTTAGTTGTTACTTCGTTTTCACTTTCTCTCATTTCATTCGCCACTGTCTCTAGTCATCACCGCTCTACGACACTAAAGCATAAAGTAGGTACAAGTAGAGGTATGTTTAACCTTCAAGATCATATAGAAACATGAGTTTACCCGTTAAGATATTTGATCATATTCATTGTTTTTTTAAGAGAAAAAAAAAAAGAAATGGCATTACATGAATCTATGGGGCCTGGTCTAGATAGATCCGCTCCGCACGTGTCTGGATATACATTCGAAATTATGGATTCGAATCTGGGTCCATTTATCTAGAGCACAATTCGGGTTTGGGTCCTATGATACCCAACCGTAACCCGCACAATTATCATTCGTATCGATGAATTTCTTTATCTATTTTTAACGTGTTAGAAATTTGATTTTGGAGCAATTAAATGGCAATAATTAGATAATATACAATTAACTAATAAAAAGTTATTAAATCCATGCATGTTAATAGCATATGGAAGATGGCAACATGCATCACATGATGCCGGCCAACCATTGATTTGGACTGAAGAGTGCACTGGCATTGTTCTCATGCTTGTTTCCGTTCATAAATTTAGAGAGTAAAATTTAATTTAAAAATTAAAATATTTCAACGTGAATTGTAGTCATTATATGGGGGATTTTTAACAATTAAAATATATGCAGTATTTTTATTTAAGAATTAATAAATCTTGAGACCCAAAATCAGTATCAGATTCTGCTGGCTGCTAACTCAGAAGAGTGTACCGAGTCAAAGCCACAAGTTCAGAAGTGGAGTGGTAGAAATTTTGGAATTTCCTCTACAGTCGGGCCAATGCGACGTACACAAAAACAAAATTGATTTGTTTTTTAGGGTAGAATTATTGATTTGTTGACTTTACTAAAGAAAAATATGAAATCTTTTTTATTGGGTGTTACAATTACTATATCAAATATTTATACAGTTGAAAATTATTTCAATTTCAAAATAGTCTCGTATTTGTTGATGTATACCTTATTTTCTAATAATATTCTCTATTTAAATATCCATGTATAAATCAGGGACGAATTTAGAGTAGGGTCGGTGGGAGCTGTCGCCACCTAAAAATACTCGAATTTACTGTAAAAAAAAAATCTAAAATTTTTATTACCCCCAAATTCAGAATTTTCATTTCTTTCCTATAATATTACATATTTTATCTCCTAATACTTAATTCCGAACCGGCTGTATAAAATACTTCATTAGCCGAAATTAGGTTTAGCATTAAAGAAATCTAATCACTTCACTCGTGAGCACGATTTAACTTTTGGTTTGAATTCTTCTCTGTCAATATTCAATTTTAATCTTCCGACAATCAATGTGGCCTTGATCCATTTTCCATCGTACCAACAAGAATAAATATTTTGTAATAAAAATGAAAATAGTTACTGTATTTAATTATTATATCTGTTTTTTTAAAAAATAATTATTCATCCTTAAAAGCATTAATGTCAGAGGAAGATTAAGGTTAATAATTGTGACATCTGGCGTATGCTGCGGTAGTATTCACAAATCACATGGAAAATCGCATCTTCATTGGCTCCAATTTATAATTTTTTCTTACTATTTAATTTGATCTTGTCTTAAAAATCTTTTATTGAAATAGAATAAAATCTTAAATATTATATCAATGTTAATGCAACGATTAATTCCATCTTAACTTGTTGGCAGCCACTAAATGATATTTATGAGATTAGTAATTTATAATTTATTTTTATGTATTATGTGTTGTATCATTTACTAACAAAAAAACAATGTATTAAAAGTAGACAGGACGTACACATACATGATTTTTGTCTTAAATCAAAATTCTCAAGAAATACTAGAAAATTTGAAATCCATAATGCACTTCATTTCCTAAGGAGTGAAGATCCGTTGTCCAAATTTTTCGTGTCCAATTAGTGTTTGATCTGTATTCCATAATGGTGGTGACACACGTGTCTTCATTTAACTTAAAATATTTAAAATGACTCTTCGGAGCGGTTTATATGTACCACTTTCGTATACCCTTGTGTTTACCACACCATAAGTATATTGACATGTGACATTTTTCATTAAATCAAGTGGGTCATATTTAACACATGTCAATACCCTTATTGTGTGTGGTACACACAAAAATATACGAAAGTGGTACACACAAGCTTTTGTGATGACTCTCATACATAATGTTAATAAATCTCATGGACACGTATTATATTTCATTTGTGGCATGAATTGAATATGGAAAAATTGAACAACATATCCGCTCCAGTTCCACTTTCGTAATTATATATAGAAAACGAAAAGAAATATCGAGATAGATTAACTAGCATGATAATCAAAATACTGTAGTCTTAATATTATTTGTATAACGATCTTAAATAACGAGGAGTTTTAAAAATAAAATAAAATAAAATAAAATAAACCCTAACTAAATATGTGGCTTGGAATTTCATACTTCAGCTGCTCCCCCCCCCCACCTACCCCACCCACCAAACTTACATGTGTAGTATTAGTACTATAAATCCAACTATTTCGTTTCAAGATTTTAACTTTAATTCAAGAAATGGGGCTGCTCTACACAGCCCTTTTCATCTCAGCTCTCTTGCTTTCACACCGCCTAAATGCGGCGGAGGAGGAGGCGGCCGATCGCCACCTCAACGGCAGCTCTGCCGCCAGAAGAGAGCTGGCCGGCGGCTGCAATATCTTCCAAGGGAAATGGGTCTTCGACGCCACGTATCCCCTCTACAATTTCGCCACGTGTCCCTTCATAGATGATGAATTCAACTGTTTGAAATTCAAGAGGCCTGATCAGAGTTATCTCAAGTATAGATGGCAGCCCTTCTCATGCAACCTACCCAGGTAACCCACCTGCACATACACGCACAAACACGTGTCCGTGCGTGTTTGTGTTGAAACGGAAAGCAATTATTAATTGTGGTTCAATTTGAATTGCAGGTTTGATGGGGCGAATCTCTTGGCCAAGTATAGGGGGAAGAAGATCATGTTCGTGGGTGACTCACTGAGTCTGAACATGTGGCAGTCACTGAGTTGCATGATTCACTCGTCAGTGCCGAACGCTAGGACTTCACTCGTTAGACGGGGAGGGCTGGCTGAGCTCACTTTCCTGGTGAGTCGAGTTAACCCAGCTGCACTTGCTTACTTTAATTACCCACGCATTTTAATTACTTTTTTACTATTTTTTCAATCCTGTTTTTCACATTTTTTTAATTATTACGAATGATTAGTATCACGCCGTAATGGATATGATTAATCAAATATATAATGTTATTCAATTGAACTTCTAAGAATAATATTTGTAGTTAATTAATTAAGAGGAATATTAGGACCTCCAGCAATTTTATTTATCAAACCTCTTTTTTTTTTTAATTACAAACTATATATTCCAGAAAGATATAAATTATAAACTATTAATGTATGATTTTTTCTATTAAAAATATATTGTGATGTGTGATGACTGGCGTTAGGCCGATAGTGACTAGATAAAGTGGAAAACTTTCGATAAATTAGTCAACTCGCGCGATTATTCAAATTTAAAGATTTTTTTACATCTTATTCTCCTCATAAGATTAATGCTTTAAAAACTAAAAAATATACTCCTACTATTTTCTTTGACATAGCAAGAAAAGTAAGAATATGCTAAACTTTAAATTCAATAGCTATTTTCTTCCTTTAAGATTACCGGTCACATCTTCGACTTCTACTAATACCGTTATGTGTAAGTCGACAAGATATAGTTGGAGTGTGTTTGGAAGAATTTATTTTAAGTACTTATTTGTTTTTTGACCATATAAGCAGTTCTTAGTTAATGATTGCAAAATCTGCTTATTGCGTTAGCTTCTCTAAAATTAAGCAGTTATTTTTAAACATCTATTGAGATATTTTTTAATGTTTAAAGAACCATAATTTTCGAAATGACAAAAAATATCTACTCCCTCCGTCCCGTTATTTGTGGCTCAATTGGTTTCGGCACGGGAATTAAGAGAGTAGATGATAAAGTATGAGAGATAGAGTAGATGATAAAGTATGACAGAGAAGATGAGTAAGATAATGAGAGAGTATGAGAGAAAGATGATAAAGTAGGAGAGAGATTGTAATAAAGTAGGAGTAATTTTTTACCAAATTAGAAAAGTGGGCACAAATAATGGGACATCCCTTTCGGAAAAGTGAGCCACAAATAGCGGGACGGAGGGAGTATTTTTTATGTTAATTCAAAAAATCTCCTATTTTTGTTTTAAAACAATCATTTTCAACTTTAAACAAAACAAATAACAAATATTTATAATAAGTAGTTGCAAACACATCCTTAAACTAGTTTGATTTGTCGTCTATTGCGCATGAACAAAATTTTACTAAATGCGAATTTAGCGGCTCTTAATATTTGAATTAGATAGTTGTAGGCAATAATTGAAGTCCAAATTGAGTATGGTGTAGGGTGGGGTGGCGGCGGCGGGTGGACCCTTTATTAGGTGGTGATGAAGGATTGTTTGAAACATTGAAGGCGATAACCGTGCTGAAAATTAGAGGCCCACAAACCCACTTTTATAAAGATGCTTGATGCTCAAAACAACCAACCCACATTTCATCACCATATTCCATTATAGTTAGGCGCCTCCACAATTTATGTTCCATCCTTGTTCTTTTCTCAAATATAAGTTACGTATAAAATCGTTTTACGGGTCAAAATTTATAATATATGAGCATTTATAAGATATTTAGATATAGAAAATATTGGTAGAACACGTGAATGAATTTTATCCTATTCGTATTTTGAATTGAGGAAGGAGTTTAATTTGACTAGATGCAAAAGGAAAAGGTAGAATAGGATATATACATGTGTAATCATGAATGTTACACAATTGACGCTTATGTAATCAATCAAGATAACGTAATTTGAATTACAACCAAATTTCAAAGGAAAACGACTTTAGGTGATGAAATGAAGATTGATTTTGAAAAACGACAGCCTATAATTGATTCCACCAAACTCCACTTTTTCCAACTGTTTTTTGTTTTTCTAAATAGAAGATTATTTTTAGATTAATACGTAATTTGATCTCCTTTTGAATTTGTGATGACATTGCGGTTAAAGTATTTGTTTATACGTGAATATGTTACTTATTAATTAATTTAAGTGGTCTGTCGATTATATTGCATATAAACACATTTGCAAAACACAAGTCGCATAGCCTAGTTATAGTTTAACCAACTTCTACTTTAATTAATAAACTTTGTACAATTTATGACTGGTTTGAATCGTTTACTCTATTCACACTTTGAAAACAACCCTCCACAATAAATGTTGCTGCTACAAAGTGTAAAACTACCACAACTATTCGAAAAATACGGCCGGTGTTATATTTATTACTAAATAAATGAAAGTAAATAAATGAGTTCTTTCCGAAAATATTTCCGTATCTTAGATGAATTATACTCCTATATATGACTTGCGAGATCATCGTGATTTTGACGTGTAAAATTACAAATTATAGAATACAAAAATCTATGGGCCATTCGTGTAATTTATGCAGGATTATGGGGTTAAATTGCTACTCTATCGCACGCCCTACCTAGTCGATATGGAGAGCCAAAAAGTGGGTCGGGTTCTGAAGCTGGATTCGATCCGAAACGGGAATGCGTGGTTAGGGATGGACGTTTTGATCTTCAACACTTGGCATTGGTGGACCCACACCGGAAGTTCTCAACCGTAAGATTTTTTTTTCAATTTTAGAATTAATTTTAATATTTTAAATAACATAATTGCAACTTGTCTATAGATGGGATTACATGGAAGAAGGGGGCAAATTGTACAAAGATATGAATCGTTTAATAGCTTATTACAAGGGGTTGACTACGTGGTCAAGATGGGTCAACCGTAACATAGATCCTTCCAAGACTAAAGTATTATTTCAAGGAATCTCTCCTACCCATTATGAGTAAGTAGTTTTCGTCTTTCAAATGTTAAATCGATAAAACTCAAATAACAAACAATACGGATTTTTCTCAACCCTAATATTGTTCGGTTTCTTAATCCGAACTCGAAAACCTACAGGGGAAAGGATTGGAACGCACCATCAAAATCATGCAAAAGTGAGACACAACCGTATTTCGGAGCGAATTATCCAGTGGGCACACCGTTACCGGCAGAAGTAGTGAAAAAAGTATTGAGCAGAATCAAGAAACCGGTTTATTTACTCGACATCACAAAACTCTCTCAGTATAGAAAAGATGCACACCCCACCTTCTACAGCCTTCACAATGGATTGGATTGCAGCCATTGGTGCCTACCCGGCCTGCCTGACACGTGGAACGTGCTGCTCTACAAGGCCCTCTTCGGTTGAGAGCTGGTCGGTACATTCAGATCCTCTATTTTCCATCGTGTTTCAATCTTGTAAGTTGATAAGTCTCATTTGTTCAGATAGAGAAGAAATTCATTGCTTGTGATAGGGGATTGATTTTCTCCCTTTCATATTTGTTGTGCTAGTAATTTAATAAGAGGGGGGAGGTGGTATTGGTGGTGGTTCAAATGTAAAATTAAACATTGTTTGGCAAATGAAGAGATATACAATTGCCTAAATTGTTCGTATCTATCTTATACTCTGCAACTATATCTGATTTCTCTGAGATAAGATCATAAACATGAGAACAACACAAACATGAGATTTGTACAAAACTCAGAGAGAGAGAGAGAGAGAGAGAGAGAGAGAGAGAGAGAGAGAGAGAGAGAAAGACCATGTAATTACAAGAGACAAAGATGACACATAAACATATGATACATACTTAAAATTACTACCAGTCCGCAACATTCTTGAACTAGACAGATTAATGTAATGGCATACGCATCTGATTAGAGAATCTACAGTTACCACCCACTACATGTATTTACAAATTGAGGGAGACACCAAGAATTACTTCAACAGTCAAGGGTGGTGGTTACCATTCAACTACAGCGAAGAATACGACGAGTAACTGTAAGCATGAGATTCACCTGTATCTGTAAATCGAATCGATATGAGGAAGTTAATAATCACTACAGCAACATGTGATCAATATGCTTGGCTTTATAAATGTAACTTTGAAGCTTCAATTTTCTACTCCCTCCGTCCCACTCCATTGGAGTGGGACAACCAAAAAAGGAAAATGAGACCAATGGAGTGGGACGGAGGGAGTACTATATTAGGACAATCAAATCTACCTAGTTTTTGCAGATTCAACCTATCACAACCAACACTAAGACCAATTCAAGTATTTTCACAAGATCTTGAACGCCTTTCGCCTACCAAAAACATTCACTTTGCTTGTCCTTTGCGACAACTATATCATTATTAAAGGCATAGATGATTATTTTCCTGCCAAAACTGCTATGTAGATCTCTTGTAGTAATTCTCATCTGATAAGCCAAACCGTAACGGTGAAAGAGCTTAGGAGTTTGAATATTTGTACAGGAAAGTTATAGTACCTCAACAAGTCAAGTCTTAGGTGAGTGTCCGCCATCAGACCCATCCACTGAAGAACTTTCCCCCTCAGAATCTACGAAAATATAAGTTTAATAAGAGGAAATGCATGGCTTTTGAGAGAATTATCCAATAAATACTCATTAAATGCTTTCTAACAGGACAAACCAACTGTATATAAGAAATATCAATTACTACCACTCGAAGAAGATCGGCTATCAGAGCTAGAGCTGTTTTGGCAAGCTACTTGCTTTCTATCACTGTGCTCTGGCTCTGGCTCGGCCTCAAGCTCAGGGTCACACTCTGGCTCTGGCTCTTCTACTTCAACTGGAGGTGAGACAACTTTCTCTCTATCTGCTTAAGAAAAACAATAGGTAAAATGATGTTCCAGTGGTAATAATTTTGAACCATTCAAACACGCTTTCGACTCTCTGGAAACTTTACCTGTGCTATTTTCTCTAGGGGTTTCGGTCACAACTGCAGGAGCAACCTGTCGAGAAAAGCCCAAAGATGAAATGCATCAACTAGAAATCTAAGTTAAACATAACTAATAAGATAGTAAAGACAATTACCTTTTCATCGGTGTTCCGCTCAGCTATTATATTACCAACAATTTCAGCCTTCCTTTTGTTCTTGCTCAAATTCTTCTTATAATTGGTTATGAACCTATCAAGCTCCCAAAGAGTTTCAGTATCAACACTGTCAATGTCAACCTCAATCTCATCCTCTTGCTGCGAGACAGCAGGATTCCTCTTCTTGATGATCTGAACAACGTTTTCAAGCTTCTCCGAGGGTAAATTCTGTAAATTTATGCTAAGCTTTTGCTTCTCATCATATGTCATCTCCCTTTTATTCGGGTCCTTTGCCTTTGGCTTCTTCGGTGCAGCAACCTTGCCATGCGGTGGATTGTTTGTTTTCTTCCTTTTCAGATCACCAGAAAATGCCATTGCAGACCGATCTAATGGTTGTGACTGCTGAGGAGCCTTCTGAGATGTGGGCGTCGGTGGGCCGACATCATAATCTGCAGCGAGCTTCATATTGTACATATACTCAGCCTTTATGGGAGCAAACTTATCCTCAAATAACTTGCACAGCTGTTCTGCCATTAGATAAACGTCTTGCCCTTTCGGGTTATATGTCATGGCGTTTTGAAAGGTGAGTCTCACATCCTCCGCAAACTCCATTGGCGACTTGTACCAGTTCTGAGCTAACCTCTCTTTAACTGTACCAAGATCCATAGGGTTTGTTATGATCTCGAAATAGTCGTGCAAACCGAGAGCAGCTGCATCAACCGGCTTGTTGAATACCCAAGCATGCTTGTGCTTCATCAATCTTTCTAAGATTGCACTGCAACTTTTCAAGACTTTGGGAAAGCTTTCCATTCCCATCCCACTCCCTCCTCCCTTCTTATTAGGCTTCACTTTCTTGTTACTTTCGGGTGGCAGAATCTTGTCCTTTGCAAGCAAAAACTCCGAATTTCGATAGAACTTATTAGCTTTTGGTGTTCTCTTCTCTTTATCCAAACTATCACTCCCCATCTTGTTATTCTCATTCACCAACACACTCAACGGTGGCTTCACCACCTTATCTCCTTCCTTCTGCTCCTCAATCCTCCTCATCAAACTCCTCACCCTATCGCGCTCGCTCTCGAGCTTCCTCCTCATTTCTAGGGCATCGCGTTTCGACTTCATCGACAAATTTATCCTAAACTTGTCCTCCCTCATAAACCCTAACCTCCCAGCTAAGCCATCACGATCCACCATAGATTGGGATTTCAACATATTACTGCTACTATGACTGTTTTCAAGGCCTTTAATCGGCCTTCTACTGTAAACCTTACGCTCCATCAACTTCTCCTCTTCAGAACCTTCATTCCCACCCCCAAGCATTTCGCGAATTGCACCCAAATTCAACTAAAATCTCGTAAAACGAACACCAAACAACACACTCTACTAACTTAAATCGAGCTCAATTTCTCGAGATTTCGTTGCTGAGACACAGTACACGCACTAACTCAAACCCTAACGAATCATCATAAATCATAATAATCTCGTTACGACAAACACACCGAACATAAATACTTGAATCTAACGATCTTTCTTCTTCAGTTTCAACAGCAATCAAGCACCGCCGTATACAGAAGCAAGCAGCAAGACCTAGATTAGGGTTTCGGAAACATACCTTATGAAGAATTTTCCCCTCTTTTGCAATCTACTTTTATACGCAGATTATTTCTTATCCAGGAGAAAGAGGGAGGTGCGCAGAGTAAAGGGAAGTCCACGCGACTGGATCGAGCGTGACGCGCACAGGAAATTTCAACGGCTAGGTTTAGATTGAGTTACTGCGTTAGTTGTGTGTTGACCGTTGACGGCTGGTATTGATGTGAAATTATTTATATTACAGGAATCTGACATTCCGGATTATAGAATCCCACTCTCAGTGGCGGCGCGTGTAAGATCTAGATTCGCCGGTTAGAAGATATCGGTTATCACGGCAATGGCGTGCTTAGGCCCGTTGCATTTAGAGGTGTTACGGTATACCGAAAAATCGATATATCGCACATACCGTATCGAAAAAATACCGAAGATACCGAATTTTCCGTATATCATAATTTTTGGTACGGTATCATACCGTACCGAAGTTTTTTCGGTACGGTAACGATATAAGATTTTCCATACCGAGGTATACATACCGTAGTTCATACCACATATATCTTATAGAAATGAGTGCAAAAATATTGGTTACAAATTTTGAACACGGGTTGTTACAAATATGTCACTCATATTAAACAATCTTAATGTTATATCATAAATTCACTTAAATGACATAACTTTATTTGACATAAAGTCACATTATTTATCTATTAAATAATGAAACGGATAAAAAATTATATTTTTCAACTTTATAAACATTAACCCGTAATATTAAAAAATTAATATAGATAGATTAATTAATTTTATTGAAAAATAATATTAATAACTTTCTTGACTTTTATAAAAAACATAGATTAAATTTACGATATACCATTAAATATTCGGTAGACCTTAATTTTTTGGTATACCGAAGTGCGGTACGGTATACCGAAAAAGCGGTATGACAACGGTATGGACATTTGCTATACCGAACTTTCGGTATACCGAACTACGGTATACCGAAATGATCGGTACGATAACCGGTATGCTTTTTTTCCATACCGACCCTTATCCGATACAGTATGCAAGATGAGAAAAATAAGACGTATACCATACCGAACACCCCTAGTTGCATTAACATATGTGGTGGGCTTGTACTGTCGCTAGAAATCGGTCCACGTATAATTTCGAATTCCTTAATTGATCCGAAATTAAATGTTACTACTACAATTGTGTCATTGTGTGTAAAATAGTCATGATTCTTCTTGAACTAATGTCACTTGTAGTTAGGAAGGAATCTAGAATTACGAGACAATGAATCTAAAATTTCAAAAAAGAAAAAAATTTAAAATTCATATTCCTTTCGTCTCGATTATCTTGTCCACTTTTCTATTTAGGGATGTCATAAATATAATAAATTATTGACACAATTTTTTGTGGGACCCATAACATTAGACAACTATACACACAACTAACTGTAGACCATCTTCAATGTTGCACAAAAATAAGGGACTCCCTCATTTTTTTTCTATTTTATCATCTCCAACAATGCCCTAAATCTTTCCCTATTTTAGAAGTAGGGGAGAAATTTTGCCTCTCCCCTATCATTCCCCTATTTTTTTAGGAATAATTTTAATTTGATTTTATTTAGAATAAATTATAAAATTAATTTCCTTTATAATAAATTAAGATAATAAGATTAATGTTAATTTAATTTTGCTTAGAATAAATTAAGATAATAAATTTAATATTAATTAAAATTACTTAATATTAATAAAAGGAAGCTACATGAATAAAATGAATATTTATCTTTTAAGAATTAGATATTATTATGTAATTTATAAATATATTATTATATTTAATTTAATTATATAAATATAATTAGATATTATTATGAAACCTAGAGTTTTATAATAAATATTTTATTATGTTTAATTTAATTATATAATTTGATTTTAATTTGATTTATAAAAATAAAATAGGAAAATATTATGGAATATTTCTTTTTAAGGGAGAAATATGGGAAATCATTGGAGACGAAATACTGTTTCCGTCCTAACATATGAATAGACTCCCGCTAGAATAAGGGAAATCCTTGAAAATGCCTCAAATATATACTTAGAAACCACGCAAAAACAAGTGGGGTATTATTATCTATTACCCATTTTCATATAACAAAAAACAAAAATACCCAATCCTTATATTTACTACACAAAATACCCAACTTTACTTACATTACCCTTACTTTTTCAAAAAGTTGATCGACACCAATAATTTTCGTGTGTTTTATCGAATTCGAGACGAATTAATTGAAGAAACAAATAAAAGAACACATGAATTCGAAACGAATTAATTCAAAACTTAAATCCCGCTCAATCCCGCTCACATAAATTCAAATTCCGCTCGAAAATAAGGTGCCGCCAACACTGAATCCCGCTCGATCGAGAGACGAATCCCGCTCGAGCACCGTCCGAATCCCGCTCGTGGACAAGGAATCCCGCTCGGCAGAATCCCGCCGCCCGCCCCGCCCCCGTCCCGCCTGGGCCCCGCCGGCGTCGGCCCCCCGCCGGCGCCCGTCCGTCCTGCCGCCACGTCCGCAAATCCCGCTCGGCCGAGCAAGCAAATCCCGCTCGGCGAGCGGGATTTTACGAGCGGGATTTTATCCAAATCTAGATCTCGAATCCCGCTCGTTTCCTCTCTTGCATTCGCTCCGAAATTTTTTTCTCCTT
This sequence comes from Lavandula angustifolia, assembly GCA_028984105.1. Lineage (NCBI taxonomy): Eukaryota > Viridiplantae > Streptophyta > Magnoliopsida > Lamiales > Lamiaceae > Lavandula > Lavandula angustifolia. The sequence continues at coordinate 22,992,239 of CM054818.1, forward strand.
CTTTTCGTCGACGAATCCCGCTCGAGAATACGATTTCGAAGTTGAATTCGACTCCAAAACACAAGAATGGCTTTCCAAGGTTAGTCCCGCTCTAATTCTATAGTTCCCGCTCAAATTTTATCCGTTAATTTGGCGCGAATCTTAATTATTGGATGTTAATGTTTTTTTTAGAATTATTCGAATTTGAGCATGAATTTTATTTAATTAGTTGAATTTTATAGAATTATTCGAATTTGGACAAGAATAATATTGTTTAATTCGTTAAATTTTCTGAGATTATTCGAATTTGAGCATTAATTATGTTGAATTGGAGCATGATTTTATCATTTTAGGTGCATGAATTTTTTCCAATTTTTTAAACATGATTTTATGATTTTCGTAGCATGAATTTTTCTGAATTTTTGGATCATGATTTTATGATTTTTTGTAGCATGAATTTTTCTGAATTTTTAGAGTATGATTTTATGATTCTCGGAGCACGAATGGGTGATTTCCGGTCGAAAAAATAACGGAATTCCCGCTCGGCCGAACGAATCCCGCTCGGCCGAACCGGAATCCCGCTCACCGCTTTTTTTTTTTAACTGTTATATGGTATCGGTGCAGTCCGTTTTTAAACGAATTGATCTTCTCGATGCGACTCCGAGGATAGACATAGAGTTCTACCCGAAGATTTTTGATATAATTAAAAAAAATTGGAGTTTTGGAGGACGATTCTTTAGTAAACGAATTTAGGAATGGGGTTTTCGGTAGCTTTTTGGATTGAAGGGTGGGTAGGAATGCAGCAAGGGCCCTCCATATGTTAATGTGTCATGAGATTGAAGCGACCGGAGATGATTCGGCTATTTGGGTTTCCGTGTCCGGGATGACAACCCCCTTTTCTTGTTTCGATTACGCCCTTGTCACGGGTTTAAAGTTTGGATCCAACAATTTTGATCCGCATGTTCAAAGAAGATCCCAGCCTTCGACCGTGTACAAACAGTTAAATGATTGTACACCAATAACGGGCAGATATTTGTTGTCAAAGTTCGAGAATGGAGACTTGAGTTTGGACGAGTTGGGCTATTTGAAGGTGACTCATGTTCTAGCCTTAATTTACTTTTTTCTCGGTTATAGCGACACGAAAATAGTCGACACGTGGATTTGGGTATTAGTGGATGATCTACGTGCATTTGACCGATTTCCGTGGGGCTCCTACACTTACGGTGCGCTGAAGCACTATTGTGGTTTTGTTCCGAGAATGGCGGAACAGGCGTCCAAGAAATATCATTTCTATGGACCCGTTTGGGCACTCCAGGTGTGTTTAATGATTTTATTAATTTAATTATTAGAATTATTCATATATATCATGTACTAATCAATATTGATTTTCATTCATTGTAGATTTGGTCCTATGAGGCTATTCCAGATTTTGGAGCGATTTGTGCAGAGATGTTGTCTACAACCTCGTTAGAAGAATTGGTTCTTCGGTGGAGGACAACCAAAGAAGCTTAACAGTTTCTGGCATCGTCAGGTAAAAATATTAAATTTAAAGTTGTTTTTGTTTAATGTAGTCCAATGATAATTTTATTTAATGTAATTGCGCTTTGTTGTCCGAGATGGTCTCACACCATCCGATGCGGAGACACAAACTTATTATCGCGTAGTGTCATTAGAGAAGATCGACTCCATGTGTCCTATATTGCGGTTGAGAATCCATTACATCCGACGATCATAGGGGACCATGGGGTACGAGAGCTATAGCGTATTCGGACAACAGACATAGCGTCCGATGAGTTCCAGAGGAACCGGACAGAGGCAACGCCGTTCCACTGAAGGTGGTAAACGGGTCCGAATGGAGACTGGAGAGAGGGAGCCCGATCAACACCATATCTTCACCGTCGAAGATGTCCGTCAAGTCGTTAGGGAGGAAAACCAAAAATTGGAGTGGAACTTGCTGCAGGAGAACCGGAACTTGCGACAGGAAATAGTTCACGACGTGAAGGCACTATTTCGGTCGATGTTTGGTCGATCTAAGAGCCGAGGATTGGCTACTACATCCTCTCACAAGGGTGGTAACCGTACACCACACGGTCATGTTAGGAGTGAATCGGTGTCGATGAGACACCGTCGTTACCGAGATGAGGATATGTGATATCACTCTCCCCAGGTTGAGGAGGAGAGAGCCACCTCGGTGTACCGCCCCGTGATTGAGGAGGAGAGAGCCACCTCTGTGTACTGCCCCGTGATTGAGGAGGAGATAGCCGCCCCGGTGTACCGGCCCGAAGTTATGGATCTGGATGACGAATCGGATAATGAGGCGGAGCAGCCGGGCATTCCACCGATGTAGGGTCGACACAGCGTATACGAGCGTGGATGTTATGCTCCGGGATCGGTGAGGAGCATGTTTGACTATGTCGACCCTATTTACGGAGATTGTCCACCTCGTCAAAGCTGGTCCTACGGTGCACAACCCATGCACCCACTTCCTTTCGACGGTGGAAATTGACGCCAATATTATGCTCCTGTTCAGGAGCAGCCTTCTGCACACCGCCCCGAGGTTGGTGCATCGTCTGCGAATCCGGTACGGGTCGAGCCAACCTTGTCGGACGACCATAATTGGCTCGATAATTTTTCTGTCGATACAGTTTATCAGGTACCGTATAATATTTAATTTTTCTTTAATTTACTTTATTAATTATAACATTTTTTTTAATAAATATCATTTAATTTTAGGCTTTGACGACTCCCGAGAAAACCCGTTTGGTGCTCCCAACGATGACCGCTCCCATAATAGCCGAAAATTATCGGCAAAGCACCGTTTATCAAAACTATGGTGCTCCAACGATGACCGCTCCCCCGATTTATTCGACGACCTCGAGAATCCAACTAAGGAGTTAGAGCAACAATCCATTGATTTATACATGGGAGCACTGAGGAAGTTGAAGAGCCACAGGGGTGTCGATGTGTTGTCTACTCCCCACTATCATCAGACCGTGATAGTCGATTCGGTTTTCTTCGTAAGTAATAATTCAATATCTCGTATTATGTTTATTAAATAATTACCGACATTTTTTTCATTTATTTAACGTAATGTTCTCTGCTCGAATTGGAAGAAATGCGTTCCGGATCTGGATTCTGATATGCACGACGTGGACTTCAACTATGCGCATTTCTGGAAGCCGAATGAAAGTCTCATGGAGTACATTCTCGGTAAAAACTTGACGGAACATGCGCAAAAGTGGTATAGTGCCAAATACGTAAGTATTTATATTATTTTAGCTTAGTTAATTACTTATATTATAAATTATTCATATAGTAATTAATTCTATTTTTTTGAAGCTGTTACTGCCATGTCTCTGCTTCGATCACTGGGTCACTGTTCGGATTGACATTATCAATGGAGGATTGAGGTGTATGATTCGTTTGCGCACAAATGCGATGATCATGGCCGAGCACATAGGATTCGGCAGTTGAGACCTCTGGCGAAGCTGATTTGTCCATTTTTGTCGTACGGCAATTACTGGCGCCTTAATAACTTTGGATATCAGGATCCCTTACCGCGTTCGCCCACTGTTCAGATTATGCCTCATGAGCAGCAGTTGGTGCAAAACGATGATAAGAGTTGTGGACCGATGGCCTGCATGATAGTTGAGAGATTCATTGCCACTTACCCGTCAATCAAGTGGGGCAACGCACCCGACAATGTAGTTGTGTATCGTCGGTTGATGGCTCATAAGATCTTTGACATGTGTTATACGAAGTCAGATTAGGATTTTTAATTTTTGATTTGAACTTAATAATTTTTTTATTTAATTTAGGATTTTTAAATTTTGATGAAGTAATTGATTATGAAAATTACGAAATTACGAAACCAGCTCGGCCAAACGAATCCCGCTCGGCCAATATACAAAATTACTAAAATATACGAATTAAGTGGTATTATTGCCTATTATCCATTATCCATGTTCGTATAACAAAAAAAAAATTACGAAACCAGCTCTGCCAAACGAATCCCGCTCGGCCGAACTAGATTCCCGCTCGGCCGAACCAGAATCCCGCTCGGCCGAGCAGGATTCGTATAAAAAAACAATAATCCCGCTCGACCGACGAATCCCGCTCGGCCGAATCGGAATCCCGCTCGCCGAGCGGGATTCATTTTTTTTATATTGTATCGGTGCAGCTCGTTTTTCAAAGAATTGATCTTCTCGATGCGAATTTTTTTATTACTTTGACAATTACAAATTACGATATACTAAAATGCTTCCGACTCCGGTGAGTTCATTCCCGGACACTTCCTCCTAGTATGCCCAACCACACCACATATGCTGCATTTGTTCGGACCGCGTGTTCTCCCACTAGATGTACTTGCTTCGGCTCCTGAGGGTCGTCTACTATTCTTCGATCTCCCTGCATGACGCGTAATTAATGGCGGCAACACGACCATTGAGGCCACATCTTCTGGCACCCGCCAATTACGCGTAGGGGCTACCGGATATAGTGTACCGGCATAAATCATCTTCCAATTCTCAGTCTTGCATGCATCCGACACAAAATCTAGTAGATTTAGTCTGACAACCCTATAGATACAAAACTGTTAATACACAATTCCAGAACAACCCTATAGACTGAAAAACTATTATACCCGATAGCAAAGACAAGCATGCGAACACGGGATCTCATCGAGTTGCCATTCACGACATTCACAAGCGTTTCTGCTGATTTGAACTCTCCATTGATACGTTCCGTCGTGAACCTTGAATTTGTTTCCGTTCACTGACACAACAGTGAAGCGATGCGAACGGTCCTCGACGGAGCTAACTTTAGCTCTGTAGCAATTGTTAGAGGATTATCTCGTGCCATGGCTTTTGCTCGACGTTGGTCACACCACTGTTCCACCATGTGACCTATTGCCTCGATCATAGAGCATATCAGCAGACGTCGTGCTGTGAGCAGTCTCGAGTTGATGGATATAGCTATGTTTGAGGTGAGCTGACTGTACCGGCGAACGGGAGACTTCGATCTAGACCACTTTTTCGGTCCGACATCCATTAACTTCTCGTATGCCTCAGGATAGGCTTGACGAATTCCTTCCATCGCATGATCGAAATCATACATCGTATAAGCATAGGCAGCATCATGATACATCTTGATAAGCGTTTGACCATATCTTGTAAGCTTATTCTGAAGATGATAGTAACAAGTGCCATGGGCTGCTTCCGGATAAACAACCTTGACCGCGTTAGCTATGCTCCGGTGTTGATCGGATATGATTATTAAATTGGTTGGCATCGTAAATGCTTCTCTGAGTCGGGACATGAACCACGTCCAAGAGTAATCGTTCTCTATTGGACCCACACCAAAGGCTAGTGGAAATATTTGGTCGTTGCCGTCTATCGTAGCAGCCACAAATAACACTCCTTTATTCCTTCCTTTCAAGTGAGTCGCGTCGACCACAATCAGATCTCGGAGGTTAAATACCCACGGAGCACGAGAAACATTAAAAGCAACGAATAATTGTTGGAAACGACCTTTCCGAATCGACTTCGAGATCGTCATTGTACCGGATTCGTTGTTTTTAGTACGTAGAGGTAACTAGGAAGCATCTTAAACGAATCTGAGTGTCCGCCATAAATCATCGCCACAACACAATTACGGGCTCGTAGAGCAACACTATAGCTTGCTTGAATGCCGAATTCACTCTGGATAGCTGCCATAATTTCTTTCGGTTTTAGGATAGATTTTTGACAGCGCATTCGCCGAGCAACATAAGCAGCTAGCGCCTTTGCACGAATCCTTCTTGGACCAGTCTGTGAAAAATCTCGATTACATGTGTGTTCGGCATGCAAGCAGTTTACAACCCACAACACATCTCTGCGAAACGACGCCCGTAGAAAAAATGGGCAGTCACGACTCCGTCTGCATTTATACTCAACCCGACCACTGTCAGAATGAGCCACCCTAAAATCGAGACCTTGTTCCAAGTGTCGAAGTGCAACAGCAGCAAACAAATCTTCCTTCTCCCAGAATGTCGCACCTTCACGGAGTGGATAGTCCACAACGTGATCCAGATCTCGAACCATAGGTGAATCCGATGCATCGAGAGGAACGAGAGGAAGTAAACCATCATTTACTTCTTCAGTGCCACCATATATTATTTCATTGCTTGGAAGGGCACGGTTGTCCGGCATGAGCATAGATATCAGTTGATTCACACCACCTTCACGTCAGATCCATGCCGCAAAGTCGCCAAACGTACATTGATTTAATGCACCAGCCACCTCAACGTTTTCTTCTTCGGATGAACTATCCAAAATATTTTCTTCATCACTGTCGGATACAACATGGGTATCCTCTTCGCGAAAAAGGTTTGTGTTCGCGAAAATTCTCAGCCCGATTGCTACCACCCGCTTGATCTTCAAAATTGAACCTTGAACCAAATAGTTCAACAACATCGGGTGTATGATAAGGTTGAGCATTAGAGTGCTCGAGAAATAAAGTCGGCTCGATTTGTGTAGTACAAAGATGGATTAGGTCAATATCGGTCGCGAGAATGGACCTAAGCTTGACACCATGACGAGAAACGTAGGTGTACTAAATTTCATAATTTGAAGAAAGTGAAAGGATTAAGATTGTATTGAATGAATTGTCGTAAAATTGGGATACAAACACTGTTCCCTAATGCGCACAACTCTAACTTCACCGCCAATATACTCGGACAAATTATTAAATTGCCCATTAAAATGAACAATAATATTATACCAACTATCCATTTATTTTTTGATGAAACGAGGAAGCAAAATTCTACGGAAATAATTTGTAGTTGAAAATGAAAAGAAAGAGGAGTGAGTGTGTTCGATTTTGGACTTCAATCACGGTATTAATAGATAAAATCACGATTTTGAAACGAGCGGGACTAGAAATGGCCGAGCGGAATTCAGTGGACCGGGATTCCCGCACGAGCCGTCAAGTCAAAAAAGTTGAGCGGGATCCCGCGAGCGGGACCGGATAAGCCGGGGGGAGATCCCGCGGAGGGATCGGGCCACGCTCGAGCGGGATCCCGCGAGCGGGTTGCGGGCGGCGAGCGGGATTCCGCCACGTCACGAGCGGGATTACATGTGGCCACGCGGGGAATCGGCTCGGCCGCCACGTGGCCGAGCGGGATTCCACGTGGCCGAGCGGGATTCGGTCAGTGCGTGAGCGGGACTCGGAGTTAATCATTTGCGCACGAAACGAAGCAAAATAACGGTTTTACAGGCTGACAAGTCTGAAAAGTGGGGATATTTAAGTAAAGTTGAGTATTTTGTGTATCAATTATAAGCTTTGGGTAAAATTGCCTTTTCGATTTCCGATCTGGGTATTTAAGAAAACACCCCCAAAAACAAAGTAGATAAAATAATTGAGACGGGGGAATATGTAAGAAAAATTGAATTTCAGATTTCGGCATGATTTGAGAGGAGGGGACAACCTCATGCCCCTTATATCATCATCTGCTTTAAGTACGCCCCTAACGACATTGAAAATTATAATATCAATTATTAATGCTTTTGAAGAATTCTTTATATGCGAGTTTAATCAATAATAACCACCACATCTAAGTAAGATTCATCGAAACATTTAGATAACTCTTGGAAAAGATATAGTAGAAAATTTGCAATTACACAATTTGAAAAGATTGTTCTACCCGTCTGAGCACATCTCCAATTTGACTTGCATATATATTTTGATATAGAATACAACGGACAATACATATAAATCATTTATTTTGACAACAAAATAAATAGCTGGTTATGTATTGTACGTAAATTCTATTAATTCCTCTCGATCAATTGATAAACCACTTCAATCTCATCGACCTAATCATTCAGCTGGAAGTCTCTCCTTTTTATCATTCCATTTATCAATTCGTTTCTTGGTTGTCTCCACCTGAAAAAATCATTCAAGAAAAAAAGGACAAAATGAAATTTAATTTTATAATTTCGAAATAATTCTTGTAATTCCCCTAAGATTAGGAGGTAAAATAAATTAAATTACCAATCATTTTAAATGTAAATCATGACAGATATTTATTATTCTAGTACGGACAAAAATATCAAGAAAATGAAATAAAAAGAAATAATAATTACCTCCTTATTCCAATCGGTACGAGCAGTCACCCATATTAAAATTATTGTCTGCATGAGTGTACCACCCAGCATCCCTGACCATATTCCCTGCAACACCCAAATCCCAATTTAAAATTTTATATTATCTTTAAATCCCTTTTAATATATATATTTCAATGAGATCGTCGTACCATCAATCAGATCATAACCAAATTTAATCGAATTGTATACTTTATCGATCATGTTAATTTTAAAAGCGAGATTTATTCATTACGCACATTAAATAACGACGTCAGATTTTGCTAGTAGAATTGGTAAAGTTACCTTGGCGCCAAGGTTAAAAGTGAATCCGAGAAGTGCACCGATGGGAATGCCGACAAAATAATAACAACCAACATTAACATATGCAACAAATGCTTGCCATCCACACCCAACAGCAACACCTAATTATGTGTTCCAAATTAATTTATTAGTTTAAATTAATTAAGGACTATACATGGCACGATTGATATGAAGTAACAAAATTCGGTGGTAATAAAATGAACTGAATTAAATAGTTCTGTTTATAGAACTACGGTATTATATTTGGAAAGAATAACGAACCTTTCATCAATTTCAGAGACCACCTTCTTAACTTGTAAACAATTTATCTTAAATGATGTAATATCAAATCAATAAGTACGAGAAGATATATTCTTCCACTAGATCTAGACTTAAATTAATGAAATTGATTGTCCACATGTGACACGTGACATGTCACTTGTATACTAATACAATATATTATTACACACACATAAGTCTATAATATATTATCTTTAATCAAGTTCGACCCATACTATATGGAATTATTCATTCATTATATTTGTCCACTTGTGACACGTGACATGTCACTTGTATATTAATACAATATATTATTACACACACATATAAGTCTATAATATATTATCTTTAATCAAGTTCGACCCATACTATATGGAATTATTCATTCATTATATTTGTCATGCAATCAAACACAAAGTTAGTAAAAGTAATATTCCTCGACAAATACTAATTGTTGAGCATTTATTACAAAGTCAGAAAATGATGGACTGTATTTAAATGATTATAAAAGCAACATTTTATGTGTACAAAAATAGTGTTAGGTGAAAAAATCTTATGTCATTTACACAGAGAATCACTATGCTACAAGGGGTTTGAGATTTCGATAAACTATATGAAATTTATATCAATTTCTAATTTATAAATTCTCTTATTAAACACTCCCTAAGTTTTCTTTGTATATTTTCGTCAACAACAATAATACCTCGCTATATTTGTCTTTATAAAAACGTTGTTTATTTTATTTTATTATAAGTTTACGTTAAAGAATGGAGTTGGAGTAAGTAAATATCTTTTGCCAAGTATATAATTTTATTTTAGTTATTATTTTCTACTAAATTCACTATACAAGTAGTACTACTCAATTAATGACATTTCCACTTGCAACATCAACGACAAAAAATGACACACTGACAAATATGTATGCATCAGGGACGGATACAAAGGGGGGCGAGTGGGTGCGACCACCCCCGAACTTTCGTAGATACTACAATTAAATTTCTCTAGTTTTTATAATTTACATATATATTCCATTTTAATTTTCGAGTTTGCTCCCCCGAAATTTTTGAATTTTTCATTCTACCTTTAAGTTAACTTTAAGTTAAAATAAAAAATTAGTGTGAATATGAAAACTAGATATAAAAAATATTAAAAATTATATATTAAGTACACAAACTTTAGTGGAGGTTTAAAACTTGGAGTTCGGATATATATATTTTGATAAGGTTGCACATGTAATTTAACATATATTATAACTTTATGCAATTGATATATTATGTTTATGTTCTTTTTTTTTCAATACATATTACTCAATTGAATAAATTCTTGAATCTCCACGTCACATGTAGACCTATCAAAATAGGGTGTTAAATTTCAAGGGATAGTAGATGAATAACATAATATCCCTAAATATCACTAAGTAGTAAGTATAGTTAGACCTAAATAGAAACAAACGCCCCTAAAAATTTCTCTCGGGGGCTCCGCCCCCGAACCCCCGTACAACACCTATCATGTCCTTATAAATTTTCGCTCCCCTAACTCGAAATTTTGGATTCGCCCCTGGTATGCATGTACGTACGTACAATGAATTAATGAAACTTACCGGACAAAACCGGTTGGATTCCGTTGAGCACAACGGCGGCAGCAAGGATCGGAGTAAGATCCGCGACAGCAAGGGATACCTCTTCGCCGGAGGTGAAGATGTAGCTGAGTTGGTTACGGAAGATGAGTATGACGACGGCGAACGCCGCCGCTATGAGTAGAGAAGTTCCGGTCGCCACCACCACGCTGAAGGCGGCGGATCTCGGGTGGCCGGCGCCGAGCTCGTTGCTAACCCGTACACTATATTAATTATCAAAAACAAATATAATCAAGATTAAGAATATTGCAATTAATAAATAGTGGTAGTATAATTTAAAAAATATAATTTTAAATTAAAATAATATGAACCTTACGGCGGCGTTGAATCCTACGGCGACCATGAATACCCATCCGAGGAGTGTGGAGCTGCATAATAATAGTAAATTTAATAAAACTACTATAATCCACATACTTTTAGGATATGATATTTATCACACTAATGATTAATGAAATTGTCCGAAAATGAATATCAGTAGCTACATAACAAAAATATAAATGTATATGCCTTGATAAGATTTCAGTAGCAGTGATGAGAAATTTGTGCATGTTAGGCGACGCAGAAATTGTCACCATCAAAGAAATTAGCAATTACTGACTTAGACATGCAGTAGACAACACAAATTAAACAACCTCCTAACAATGTGTATCCTTAAAACTACTCACCTAGAACATACTAAAAAATTTACACTTGAATCATTCGCACAATCTTAGAACGGAATCAAGAATGAATTTCTACGAAATTTACCAAATTATTACGTTTTCAGAATTTTGATTCCGATAGACCTAATGGCGAAGGCGTGTATGTGCGGGCCAGTCAAATCCATGAAAAGCTACTTTTGAAAAAAAAATACACGTGTAATTTTTTGACACTTTAAAATTGCACGTCCATGCCAAAAAAAAAAAAAAACTCTAAATTTTACCACCCCTAACAATAAATCATTAAATCCTGGGTTCGCCTCTAACATAGGATTTTTACCAATTTCTAATTCTGAATCTCGCTTACCAAACTGCGATAGCATCGAGGGCGATCTCGGGATTAGGCAGCAAGCCGGCGACGAGAACCAGCACCTGAAAGTACCACGTCTCCAAGCAAAGCATGACGGCGGACGCCGCCGACAGCTTGAAAAAATCCCACAAACCGGTAAAAGCCATCGAGCTGAACCCGGTCCACGTCCTTCGGCACCGGTCCGAGCAAACAATATAAACAAACTGCGCTACCACAATAATCCACCACGACAGGCTCAGCACCAGCGCCGCCCCGAGAAGCCCCCACCCCAGTACGTAGACCACTAGCCACGTGAGAAGCACGTGCACCACCAGCGTCGCCGCCGATATATAGGCGCTCGGGTTCACGATGCTCTGCGCTTGCAGGAACTTCTGCATCGCGAAGTTCGCCGCGTACGCGAAGATTTGCGGGATGAGTCCGTACACGAAGAGCGCCGCCGCCGCGGATAACTCCGGTGACTGGCCGAGGAATAGGAGTATCGGCTTGCAGAATACGTACACCATCATTAACGGAATACCGGTCGCCGTTAGTAACACCGTCGACCGCTGCATATAAATGCCTAATAATTCGTATCTTTGAGCGCCGTACGCTTGCCCGCATAGCGTCTCCACCGCACTCCCCATTCCAAGCTGCAAAAATAGAATCAAAATCCAAAATCATTAATTTGTAGTAATTATATTTAAAAAAAAAAACTCAAGATTCATATATATTCTTTGAAAAGATTCAATTTTGAGATGATTTACCATGAGCCCATAATCAAATAAGAAAAAATTGAAAATTCAATAATTTGTAATAATATTTTAAAAATCAAGATTCATACATATTCTTTGAAAATATTCAATTTTGAGATAATATACATTTACCATGAGTCCGTAATCAAAAAAATGTTCAAAAATCAATAATTTTTACTGATATTAAAAAAAAAAAAGAAATTCAAGCTTCGTACATATTCTTTGAGATGATTTGCCATGACCCCCCATATTCAATTAAAAAAAATTGTAATTAAAAAAAAAATCAAGATTCATAAATATTGTTGTAATAATTTTGCAAAATCGAATCCAAATCATTAATTTGTAATATTATGTACAAATTAAAGTCCATATTCTTCTTAAAGATACGATTTTGAGACGATTTACCATGAGCCCATAAGCGAGGAGTTGGATTCCATTGTTGCCGAGGGAGGAGGCGGCGAGTTCGAGCGTTCCGAGGTGGCCGCAGAAGATTTGAGTGGACATGGAAGTAACGTTGTTCAACAAATAGACGATGACGGCGGGGCCGGCGAGGCGGGAGAGCAAGCTCATCTCGATGATGATGGCTTTTTGGAAGCGGCGCCACCGCGACAAAGTGGGGTCGGAGAGGATTTGTTCGAGCTCCGAGCTGGCCTCCGCCTCAGCGTGCGGCGGTGGGAGGAGGAGAGGCTCGTCCAACCCATCCTTTATGGAAGAGCCCATGTTTGTATGAGTGGATCTATACGTGGCTGCGGCGCTTGCTAGTAGTGTAGCTAAAAAAAATCGTGTATCCTAATATTAAGGCATGGTCTATTTATTACCATGAAAATAGACGAATTTTTCAAGATTTATTATACGTGTTAGAATCTTCTTGGCCTTCGTTTTTCATTATGATCTAACATTTATCACAATGTAAGGTAATTTTTCTGAGATCGGATCCTATGTGTTCTAAATTCATGTCTTAATGTTGTCCTACTGTATTTATTAGTGGGATAGAATTGATGCAATTTTTGGGATTAAATATGTATATATTATAAGTAAAATGTATCATGCACTCATAATTAGGTGGCACTGATATAAAACAAACGACACAATATGAACACAAGACGAGACACTATATTATCTGAAAATTATAAACTCAAAATACAAGACAATACAGTAATGGAAAATATAATCTGACAAACTCGTAAAATAATTATGAAATCTTACTATTACACTTGAAAAATAAATAAATTATAATTAAGAGCAATATATAATTCAACAGCAAATAAAAATTATAAAAGTAAAAATATTCAATTGATGGTGGGGAATTGACTATACATATCTGATTGTTAGATAGGGCAATGTAAGTATCGTAATTTATCAGAATGAGCGATTGAAATGTTGGTAGTCCCTAGATTATATTAGGGTGGAGTTAAAAGAGTTAATTTCGGTACTTTTTAGGACTATATATTATGAAAGATTATATAGTATTACATAAGCAATGACAACATTGGATTTTGGAAAGTTTAGAAGAAAATGCGCCACCACGTCTCTTGCTGTCTGCGACATATTTATTCACCAGCCGCCGAACTACAAGACGTTAAAACTTTCTATTCTTAATTATTTACACACTCTCAGTTTTATGATATAATAATTAAACTAAGATCTGAAAATTGGCTTGATTTTTTTTTTAATATCTAAAAACGATCAATTAAATGATTACTCGTGTCTGCGATTGAATGTTGCCAAAAAAACCTGAGGTGGGGCCTGCGTAGACGAATTTTGTGGAGCAAATCAAATCAAGTTTCATAGATGCATGATCCAAAGTATTTCTTACCATACAAATGAATTAACGATGGAGAAAAATCGTCACTGGACCACTTGCTGCTCTAGATGGACAGTCCAATTTGTATACAATTCCGAACTTTTTATTTTCCTTTAGTCACATTGAATTTGACTTTTTTTTTCAGCACCGTTGCGAATTTTTATTAAAATTATAAATTTGTACTTTTGTTATAAATTAAAGAGATTACGAGAATAATAGAGAGAGCATACATAAGAGGTGTATTATTATGAGAACCAAATATCTCTATTTATAGAGTTATAGATGAGTTCATGTGATTTTAGGATTTACATGTTCATCACTATATATATGGTAAAGATATATATTTATAATATATTTACAACACTCCTCCTTAATTGACCATCCCTAAAAGAAACTGTTGCTTCGTTAAAACATTGCCAGAAAAACCTAACCGGGCCGGAGGTACGGTAAACTCGGCCTCGGCCAAAATATGACACCCGAAGGGCCCGACGCGCACAATCCTATCCTATCCGAGTTTACCTATTGGAATAAAAACTGGTCGAAAGAAAGAGAGTACAACTAACTGCTCTTCTTCAAAATAGTCATTGTAGATCATTGAGTCGGCGCTTATTGATCTTGTATACCATCTTTTTGAATGTTGACGTTGGTAATGTCTTCGTAAGAGAATCTGCTAGATCATCACTTAAGCGAATATGTTGGATGTTGATATCTCCACTCTTTTGGATATCACGTGTTGCATCGGGTGCCTCGTTAAAAACCTTAACTAAGAAAACCATTTGAGAAAAAACTTAGAAATGAAAAAAAGAGTACAACCATTAGACCTCCAGGGTCATTTAACCTTTAAAGCTCAGCATAATTTTCAAGATTATTTACTATTTGTAAGTCCCCATCAAGATAACAATATTTAAGGTTTCTTCAAGGTCCACAAGAATATGTCCAACACAAGTTTAATTATTCTCTTAAGGAATATAGGGGGATATATGTTATAATAGTAATAACCAATCAAGAATTTAAGGGATCAAATAAATGACTATCATTAAAGTAGATCACCAATATTGAATCTAGAAAACAAGATCAATATTAGATTTTGCCTTGAAGATGACAAAGGGTATTGTTAATACCGTTTCGAATTCTCCTTCTTGGAGAGACATTAAATTTTGTTAGCAAACATAATTTAAGGAACTTCTGATCCTAAAATATCTTTGTTATCTTCTTTGGGTCTAAATGAGTCCCATTCACTTCAAAACATCGAATCTACAATTAAAATCTCTTTAAAAAACTATTTTCAAGTAGGTCTACTAGCGTAACTTCGTCAGAGAGATGTTCGATCTACAGTTCGAGACAATGATCATTTTTACCTAAATCTTTCATTCAAACTCCTTCGTTAGGCATGACTTGACTTCCTCAAGTACTACAATTAATATAGTGATTCACATATCATTTTCAGAAGGAATTTGGAGTGATGTATTCTAATTTTGTATTCCCCGGACTTTTTATCTTTAGCACCTATAAATCTCACATGCTTCTGGTGTTAATTAGCATAAATTGACTTATTTTGACTATGAAGAACTTCAATTCTTTCATGGTGCATATACAACATGTATATGAGATTTTAGTCACTCATTTTGCACATAATAATTTTATGAACTTCAAGTTCATAGTGCGTGAATCTAAATAATTAATCCAACGAGATATTTGCGACATTCTATCATTCATATTTCATATCTCCCCATAATGCTGACAATTGTGTGAGTTGGATTATCAATGAATAAAATAATCCATAATTATTTGCTCTATGAAAGTCATCTTGACGGAGTATATATATAAGTATCATGCTCTTCTGGAGTTGAATTGAAAACATCTTTTGACTTACATGTTTTGAGCAAGCTAAATCCTTCAGAGATTTTTATATATATATGTCGCTATCTAGTGAATCATATAGATAGATATTTACTACATCTATAAGGCCGTATCAAGCCTTTGTGCATAAGTAGATTAATCAAATTCAAAAATATAATTGCGTTAATTATGAAAGTATACAAAATTAATTTCCGGTCTTTGAGAGAAACCTTGTGTTACGAGTATTGCCCTATATCTCGCAATTTTCATTTCTCTTTTTAACAAAGTCATATTTTTCGGATTAGGAACTACATGTCCTAATATTTTCCGGCTTTTAAGGGAATTTTAATTCACCTTATATGACTTCTTTTCTCTTTGACCAATTATTTTTTATCCTGACAATCTCCAATATTTTGATATCAAGACTAATTGAGATCTCCTTTTATTTTGATATCAAGACTAATTGAGATCTCCTTTTATTTTGATATCAAGACTAACTGAGATCTCCTTTTCATACGCTTGCAGTTCTATAAGAACTTTTATTTGATTGATTAATCATTTTCGTCATTGTTTGGTTCATATCTTGTGCCCATTTTTCTTAGGCACTGTTGGTCCGGAGACGAAAAGTCAGGTGTAGAGGGGGGGGGTGAATACACCTGAGCTCTGTTTCTTTTTCTCAGTGAAGGTCGGTAAGGCGATGTTTGCAATCGATGAACAAGTGCCAAGTAAGCCTTCGATCACTGGGGTCAAAGTGAGTCGGCCTTCGAGCTCTTCTACTGATTGATGTCAGTATTACGAAACTCAGTCGGAGACTGTAGTGCGGATAAGTGTTAGGCCCGGAGTCGTCTCTTTTGAAAACGCATTTTTGCAAGTTAAATCTTTTGGCTGTGCACTTTATAAAATACGTTTTATGCAAGCTTATGATTTTCAAGGCAGTTGAATGCTATGCAATAAACAGTAAATGAACACAAGCGATTTAACGTGGTTCGGATACGCAAGATCCTACGTCCACGGTCCCGAACAAGGCGGGAGAACTTGTTGATTATTCTCGAGCAAGCCTCGGCAGGGATACCGTGCCTTTGGACGGTTCCCTCTAAGTTATAGTCCTTAGCGACTTTACAATCCAAACCTAAGTTTAGAAGGGAGGGAATATTCTCCAACTGAGAAGGAGTTCTTACAACAAGAACAATTCACTAAATGTGAACTCCTTCGGATCTAAGCTATGAATCTAGCAATGAGCTTAGTCTAGAGAAGAAAGGGATCAAAGTGCTCTGAGAGATGAACTACAAGAAGTGTTCTATGAAAACTAGTTCGTCTCTGGATAAGCTTGAAGGTTCTAGAGCGTTGTGAGCTTGAATGATTTCCCTTGATTTCGCGTATATTCCTCTTTTTTGAAATCTTCAAATCCTTCTCTATTTATAGTTGTGAGTTGTGGCATATGTCCGTTGGAGACGACGATGCCACGTGTCACAAGCGTCCAAAGAAAACGGCCACTATTCAACTTTGTTGCAAGCAGGCGGATTAATGACCGTTCATGAGAGCAACTTTTCCGTGTAGAGTAGGTAAGCGTTGTCGGCTTCTCATTGGTCGAGGTTTGTAGTTGGTGAGTGTCGAGTTAACCGTTCAAACTACCTCGTATGTCTTCGCTGAACATTTGAAGGGACTTTAAGTCTTTGGGTCGCTTTTCGTCGGATCGATGTAGTCGAAAGTCTGTCTTCTTCGGGAGTCGTCCGACCGATAAAGTGAGCTTCGATAGTCGGTTGGTCGATTGCGAAGGTATACTTGCTTGCCCCGGTTCTTCTACCGATGACCATCGGCCTTGTAGAGAATGCTTCTACCGAGGTCCGGTCGGCGATGCGGGATCTTTAACTGAGTTTGATATCAGCTGCTGGCGAAGGAATGCAAGCGATTACACTGATGACGTGGGGTTCGAAAAGTATCTTCAGCAGAAGATCAGTTCAACAACTACCCCGTACAGGACTTAGACAAAATAATAAGCATTACATCAAGTCTAACCTATACATCAGCTAATCCTATCGACACACTAATCTACTGATATCAGCTCGGTTTTGGGATCTTCAATTCTATAGTACTACTATGATTTCCCCCATTTTCTTTTAACCCTAGAACAGCTGAGTATCAATCTACTGACTCATATCCAACAGGCACAAAACTTCTTTTAGCACCATTTGGTCGACCATATATTTGACAAAATTTAAATTCATTTGATGTCATTTTTACTTGTCCTTCGAGGACAATAATTTTTATTGGGGGGTATTTGCGGCTAATGTATGATATTGTCACTTCTTTTATATATATCCATAGAAGCATCAAGAAGTTGTCATGCAATCTCTTGCAAGTGAATCTTTTGACTTCTTATTCACATTGATTACTTCGGAATCCAAATGTGATTAGGTTTTTCTTGTGCCTTTTTTGTAATTTGGATGTAGATTTCACATTGATTACTTTAGGAACTCAAATGTGACATATGTTCCACCTAATGTTGGATATGTTATTTCATCATAATAACAATTTTAATGTGAGAGTCATTTTTATATTGACAAAAACCATTTTGAGTATGGTCATGAGCAACTAATTGTTTAACCTCAATCCCATGGTCAAATAATATTAAATCCTCTTCGGGAGGAACTTGAAGTTCAATAAACTCACTAGCTTTATTAAGATAAATCTTCTTGAGGGAATTTAGTTCTTTATTATTTGAACGAGTAGTTCTAACAAGTGCTAAATTTCTTTTAGAAATCAAGTATTCATGAAAATTCATTTAAAAATTCTTCAAGATCACTATGTTGCGCACATATAAATTTTCAATTATGTTGCAAATGATAGTTGCTCGTAGATGTCCAACCTATCATGTCAAAGCATAAAACTATTTGAACTTCTGGTTCATGGCATGATTTGTCTCGATTGTATTTATGAATGTGTAATACATTCAAGATGATAGCGTGATAAGTTTTCTTTTGTTTGCTTATCACCGAATACAAAAGAATCACTATCTTCTTATATTATTTAATGTTGGGTTATGAGTCAGTGATTGATTAGATCATCACTTAGAGGATACTCTGTATTATCATTAGTAGTTCATGTATTATTGCTTATTTCGGTAATGGGGGAAATCATAGTTATTTATTGCTATGGAATTGAAGATCCCAAAACCTATCTTGTACCCTTAGTGTGTTGTCCTTCGGACTAGATGATGTAATAGGCTAGACTGTTCTTATTTTAGTTATCTGTTTTTGTATAAGTCCTGTAAGGGGTATTTGTTGGTCTGAGCTTCAGTAGGAAGTTAAATTCCAGAACCCCACGTCATCAGTCTGTAAGAGCTCGTGTTCTCAGGTCTCCAACTGACCCTTATCAGTAGAAGATGTCTCATCAGCTGACCTCCAGTGAAGAACACAGTATAGAGCTCAGTACCTTCAGAGTCACCAGCTGACTGGACTCAGTAGAAGACCTTTTTATCAGCCAACTCAGATGAAGAAGTTAGTACGATTGTGCCAGATCTACTGTATCCTATAGGAAACAACGACCCGACTTTTAATGACATTCGAAAGTCAGTAGAGGATCATACGAGGATGAGTGAGAGTCAACTCAGATGAATACTGATGTCTTACAAGTCTCGCCAACCATAAACCTCGACCAACGAGATGTATCCAAAGCCTTACCTGCTCTGCAACTAAAGCTGCTCCCATGTACAGTGACCAACCACTCTACGACACTATTTTGAAACTTATGGCCGTTTTCCTTGGACGTTTGTGACACGTGGCATCGTCTTCTCCAACGGACAAATGCCTGGGTCACGACTATAAATAGAGAAGCCTTTTCGAGCTCAATGCATGGGATATCAAAGGGACCGCCTGCTCCGTCTACTACAAGTTCGACTGAGTCGACTATCGGAACAATGGGGCCTTTTTCTAGAACATCGGTCATGCTGTCGTGCAGTGAAGTCAGATGTGCCTCCATCCTTACGCGCCATATCGCATAATTTTCCGTCGAGAACATTGGCACGGTCCTAATACCTAAAATATCAGCCATTGAAAGATACAGGGTATAGGATGCAATGAAGAGATGCAAAATGCAGAGAAAACGGGTTTTCTAGGATCTTTGTTCGAGATAGACCAGTTTCAGAGAACAATGATCAATCAAGAACACTAAGCTCTGATACCAATTGTTGGTCCTGAGACGTGGTTCAGGTGGGGGGGGGGGAGGTGAATACACCTGAATACAAATTTCTTTCTCAAACGCGAAGTCAGCTCTAGCTGAGTTTGCTACTGAACTGAGTCAGATAGCCAAATATGCTTCAGATCGCGTGGGCAAGAATTTCTTCTACTGAGTTCAACTCTACTGACTTGAGTCAGTCGAACAGTCGTTAAGTATCAGAGTGTGTGCGGAAGTGTAGGCCCTATCAAACATCTCGGTTAGAAAACACCGGTTTTATGCTGAGTTTTATGAAGTACAGTTTTGAATGCAATATGAGCAGTAAAGGAAAACAGTAAATCAACACAGCAATTTTTAAAGTGCTTCAGACACACCGGGTCCTACATCCACCGTCTTGACCAAAGCAAGATACTTGTTATATTTATACCGAGCAAGTCTTAGTTGGTCCTGTTCACTTGATAGACAAACCTTGAAGTTTATACTAAGCAAGTTCTCGGTGATCGCGCGCCTGCACGCATTCTCTACTTAGAGTCGTAGTGACTTTTACAAGGATTCAAACTTGAAGAGTTTGAGTCTTCTCCAACTAAGAGGAAGTTCTTACAAATAAGAACAGTTTCACAAGGATGTGAACTTCCTCGAGGTTTCTAAGCTAAAGATATTACAATGAGCTTGCTTAGATAAGAGAAAGGGGAACAAATAAAACTCTAAGTGATGAACTAAAAGGGTTCTTCAATGGACGCTAGTTCTTCACTGGATTCTGCGTTGAGATTGCTAAGAGTTTGTGCGTAGATAGCTTGGGTTCCTGGTGTCTACTCTACATGGCGACTTCTCTAATTTATAATCGTCGATGGTGAATAGATCCGTTGGAGGGAGGTCTAGCCACGTGTCGAAACGACAAGGAAAATGACTCCTTTAATTTGAACGTTGTTGAGTAGGTGTACTGTAGAGATTCTCCTCTTTTTCAGTCTAAGAGCAGCTTTTGTCAGAGAAATAGGTCGCTGTCGGTTCTTTATTGGTCGAGGTAGATGGGTAGGTGAGACTTATCAAACGTTAAGGTTGACTTCCTCTGAATCCTCGGACCTTCAACTGAAGTGACTTTCCTACTGGACGTTCTTCGAGCATTCAGTGCATGAGCACGAATTCCTGAGCAGATTTAGCTGGTGACGGGTGTCCATCTGACTTCTTCGATCCTGAATTCTTCAGCTGAGTGCGAGGTCTTCTACTGAATCCTGCAGCTACTGAACTCTATCCTACTAAGTTCTAACAACTGAACTCGACTAGGCTATTACAAATACGAAGGTATAATATTTAGCTAGGGTTTGCGAATCTATCAAATCTATCACTATCAGATTCTATCGATTGAATCCTTATCCCAACACCAGGGGTTCAACAGTATACTCCTTTTGAGTCCAACTCAATTGAAGGTCGACTCTGAGTTCAGTAAACTGCTCCTGCTGAGTCCAATTCTACTGACTCTTGAACACCTTTTAGTATGCTGCTCCTGCTGAGTCCAGCACTACTGAATCCTCATGCTATGGTACTGAGGCGGATAGTCTACTGAGGTTCAGCAGACAAAACTTTTGAGCCTGGGACCATGCGGAAAGAAAGTCTACTGAGTCTGAAACTCTCAGAGACCAAGGCGTTACAAATACAAAGGAATGGTTCACCAATCAAGTTAGGGTTTTGGGATCAGCCAAATCTTCTAAACATTCTACTGTTGAATCATCTCCCAACAAACCTAAATGATGTTGAGGACCACCTACACCGGTTGCATCTAAACCTAGCCCTTCTTTGTCTACTGCGGTATGAAACCCTAGTTGACGAAAATGTGATTCTGAATCTTTATGAAGGAGACAAGAAGAGAGGCTAACTTGAACTGCACAAAGTACAACCAAGAGAGAGGAAACTGGTTTAGTTGCAGCCATTATTGCAGTAAAATCAAGAACTAGTAAGAGAAACTATAAAGATAATGACTCTTTATATAGGATAATATTTGCCTTAATTATAGGCTTCTATGAAAAAAATAATTATATATGAAAATACATGGAATGCATAATGTGTATAAGTCGAATTTAGATGTAAAATTATATGTTTCTATCGTTAAGTTATTATTATTTAATCAGTAATATGAATATATATGTTCGATTGATTTATCATAATATATAGATTTCCGAATAAGATCTAAATATGAAAATTATATTAGTTGATTTCTGATTTTAAGCATAGATGGAACGGATATGTATATGCATATCATAATATCAGTAGTAGATACAGAGCATATCTAGTTGATTGAGTAGTATATATAGGTGTTGTATAACATAATCTTGATTGTTCGGAGTTTGGTAAGTATGATTGAAACTTGTAAGTTCATGTTTTTTCTAATAATTCAAATATGATTAAACATCAAAATAATATTTTTATACATAACGCGTCGAAATTTTACTGTTCATCCCACCCCAGTATAGATTTCTGGATCCACCACTGTCTAAAATTACATCAACTTATACGTTCAAAATTCATTTTATCATTTGATAAACTTGTTAGTTTACTAGATATAATTTTCCGAATTATAGTTATAGATGAATCCGATTAATTAGATAAATCGTTTGAAACATGAAGAGTTTCCAAAATCTATATCAACCTATGAATCTATAATAAGATAAATCATTTCAGAAATTAAAGCATTTACACTTTTTAAATTTGTGATTTCTAATGTATAAAATACATGCAGATAATTCAAAGATTCTGTGGTAAGAATGAAAGACAAACACCCATAGTGAAAAGAGCAGGTAAAACATAAGTCATTTTTATATTCTCAAGCGCAACTATTATTACGTAAATATTTTCAATAATTCTAATTCTTTATTTAAGTTAAATTTAAATTTATGTCTAGTAGATGGGTTAGCCCAAAACCTTTGGGGTTCTTTTGTCCAAAGTTCAATAAACTTGTTAGATCATTTAAGTTCGCAATTTTCCGGGCCTCAAAATTTTGAGTCTAATTTGATTCAAATTGCGAATAGACGGACTATTTTTGAGTTAATTTTAGGAGCTAGATAACTAAATTATTACTCCCTCCGTCCCGTTATTTGTGGCTCAATTGGTTTCGACACGGGAATTAAGAGAGTAGATGATAAAGTATGAGAGAGAGAGTAGATGATAAAGTGTGAGAGAGAAGATGAATAAGATAATGAGAGAGTATGAGAGAAAGATGATAAAGTATGAGAGAGAATGTAATAAAGTAGGAGAGAGAAGATGATAGAGTAGGAGTAATTTTTTACCAAATTAGGAAAGTGAGCACAAATAATGGGACACCCCTTTCGGGAAAGTGAGCCACAAATAGCGGGACGGAGGGAGTATATGTTTAGATCAATTATAGGTTTTTTGAAATACGTGATCTGATGTATACAATACAAGCATATAATTCCAAGATTGTGTGGTCAAGAATGAATACAAATGCCTATCATGAAAATATCAAGTGGTAATAATATATATGCTCGATAAAAACAAAAACCCTCTATTTGCACTGCACCAATATAAGAGAGCTTATTGATACAAATAAATATTTGATATTCTTATTCAAGCATTGAGTGATGGTGAAGGGGAAAGTCTCCTAGTCATTGTGCCTAGGATTCGGTCCCGTAGGTATTGATCGAAACGAAGAACCTATATCATGTGCACGCGAAGCATCAATTGACAGCATCCAACCCTAGTTCACGAAAAAGTGACGGTCCATTTACGGGCTTCTCGTTCAAGAGACGCCAAGAAAGTGGTCACGGGAGATGCACAAAGTACAATCAAGCATATGCATAGTATTTTAGTCGCAATGGAGGGAGCCATTTTTGCACTATAGGGTATAAGATTAAGAAGTGTAGGAAATCATTGAGCGAACGAACTCTTTATATAGATCGAATATGTTATGCCATGTTACCAATAGGGGAGGGATATTGATAAACATTAACTCAATTTTTCTAGATTTAGAGTGAATATATACACATGAGATTGAGCATTGTCATTCAAATTAAAAGGTTATTAATGTATAAGATTTTGGAAAATCAAAATCAATATAAGATATATTTATGTATTTTTTGTATTATGGAAATTAATTGAGCATTTAATGTTACTTTAACTTAAAGCAAAATTCAGCCCGTTTGATCGCCGTTTCGAGCCTCAATACATATCTCGATTTCGAATTAAGATATATAGCGTCGATCTACGTTTCGAGTAGATAATTGTAGTGTGCTTAATTTCTCGATTCCGATTTTCGGTGAGTAAGAAATAGTGGCTCGAAGCTTGGGGGACAAAACTAATACGTTACCTAAACATTAACTTGATTTTTCTAAATTTTGAGTGAATATCTACACATGAGATTGAGCATTGTCATTCAAATTAAAAGGTTATTATTGTGTAAGATTTTGGAAAATCAAAATCAATATAAAATATATTTATATTTTTTTTATTATGGAATTAAGTGGGCATTTAATGCTACTTTGACTTGGGCAAAATTCAAAGCACATTTGATCGCCGTTTTGAGCCTTGATACATATCCGATTTGCGAATTAAGATATATAGCGTCGATCTATATTTCTTAATTGTAATGTGTTTAATTTCTCGATTCCAATTTTCGATGAGTGAGAAATAGTAGCTCGAAGTTTGGGGACAAAACTAATACGTTACCTAAAGTGGAGAAACTCACCTTATTCGGGTTTTGGAGATTTATTACATTAATCAATGTCCTACATTTATTAATGTGTAGAGTTTGTTATAGTATTTAAGTCTCTACCACCTTGTAGGAGATAACAAAGTGACATTTGGTGGGCTTGGGCCACACATGCTCATGCGCGCGAGCCTTTTCGCAGATCGCCTAACAAAGTGAAAACTATCTAGGATTGATTCTGTTTGTTAGAATCAATCTCCTCAGCTACATTGCTTGTTGTTGGGTGTTGAAGATCATCATCTGAATCATTATCCCAACAATGCTGGATCTTTTTAGTGTTGTCGTTTAAGCTTAGATCATGTAGCTTGCTTCTGACCTCTTCAGCTTCTGGCTGAGAGTTTGACTTCCTGTACTCAGAAATAAACTCATCAAATACAACATGGGGGCTTTCCTCCACGCAAAGGGTCCTGTAGTTAAAGACTCTGAAAGCTTTGCAGACCCTGGAGTATCCTAAGAAGACTCCTTGGTTTGACTTACTTTCAAAGATCTTTAACTGGTCATTTCCATTGTTGTGGATAAAACACGGACACCCAAAGATATGGAAATGCATAATAGAAGGAATTCTCCCTTTCCACAGCTCATAAGGCGTCTTCATGTGCATCTGAGTCAGTAGAAACCGGTTCTGAGTGTAGCAGGCAATATCAGTAGCTTCTGCCCAAAACTTCAATGGAAGACCTGAGTCTGCGAGTAGCGTCCTTGCTGCTTCTTTAAGTGTTCTGTTCTTTCTTTCAGCAAGTCCGTTCTGCTGAGGCGTGCGTGCAGCTGATGTTTCGTGTTCAATGCCTTCAGCCTCACATAATTCTCTTGCCATTGAGTTTAGAAACTCAGTTCCACGATCTGAACGTATCCTCTGAATTTTGATATCCTTTTCGACGCTCGACCGCTTAAGTAGTTTCGGCACTCAATTTTGACGTCGGATTCGTTGGCGATGAATATCACCTAAGTATATCTCGAATAGTCATCAACGACCACAAGAGCATAGTTCTTGCCTCTCGATCGCCGATGGATTGAATGGCCCAAATAAATCCATGTGCAACAATCGAAGGGATTCCATCAGTGGAAGGTGACGGAATAAGGTGGATTGAATGACTTTCTTTGCTTCCCCTTCGAGACATGCTTCACAATTCTTGTGTCTCTTGAATACTTTGTTGGGCGGTCCTTTGACTTTAGCATCACGAGCTAGCTTGTTCATTGTTTTGAAGTTCGGATAACTCGGCCGTCTATACCACAACTATGTTGTTGTGTCATCCGACCTCGTATGTGCTAGCAGGCATGCTTCAGGTTCGACGACATTCCATTCAGCATAGTATATATTTCTTCGCCGCGACCTTGATAACACAGTTTTTCCTGTAGATTTATCAAGAACATCACAAAAACTTGCATCAAAAGTCACTTTATTGGAGTTGTCGCAGGATTGGTCGACAAAAAAGGAGATTATGTTGAAGTCCTTCAACATAAGATACCTTAGGAACTATTGCAGTTCCTATTTTCAGTGTTCCGTATCCCCTTGTGTATCCTTTGGAGTTGTCACCGAACTCAATTCAGGCTCCATCTTGCTGAACATAGTCGGTTAGTAAGCTCTTCAGGATGAAGTCTGTTGTGGTTCAGCTTTCTTCTTCTTCTTCTGAACCTTAGGGCCTTTGACTCTTGGCTCATAGTAATATGATCCGTACTGAGTTGGGTGAGTCAGTAGCTGGTGGTCATACTGAAGGAAATATAAGGTTAGAAACTATACCTTCCTCCTTCGTATGTTGTCGCGGCTTTGATTGTTGCTCGTGTGTCTGATCTTCTGATCTGTGTCCCGGCCTCTTTCTTCCTCTAGGTGGTCAGAGAACTGAAGAAAATTTAAGATTATTGTCTCTCACAAACTCACGCACGACGTCTCAAAATTTGTGAATGTGTGTCTGTTTCTGAACAGAATACTAATATATATGTTGGTCCCGAGAGTACGTTCAGGTGTAGAGGGGGGGGGGGGTGAATACACCTAAAAACCGATTTCTCAACTTAAAACGCGAACAGTCCTTTTCAGGAGAGTGACGTACTGAATGAATTCAACAGACCAGATAAGCTGTTCTGAATAACGTGGCAGAGTGACTAACTTTACTGAGGTCTGCTAGCTGACTAGAGTCAAAATTCAGTACCGTTCAGATAGGGTTCAGTAGTGCGAAAATGTGTAGACCCAAATTCAGTTGAGTTAGGAAAACATTTTTATCAAAACAGTTTCAGTAGATTAGTGCAGTCGTTTAAGCTTCCTGAAACTCAGTTGAATGATTTTAAAGATATTTTCAGTATGCACAGTAAATCAATGCAACAGTTAAAATAAAGAACATGGAACACATCGTTTTTAAAGTGGTTCGGATCCAACAATCCTACGTCCACTGTCCCGAAAGATCAAGAGGCTATGTATTATACTGAGATAGTCTCAGTCGGTTTGTACACTGGACAAACACTGGTCTTGAGATTTATACTGAGCAAGTCTCAGTTTACAAGGTATCAAACTAAGTGTTTGAAAAACTCTCCAACAGTGAAGGAGTCCTTTACAATAAGGATCAGTTCGGAAGTGAACTCCTTCATCTAAGCTATAGATATAAACGGTTGAGCTTAGGTTAGAGGGATAGGGAACAAGAAGGTGGCTTCTAGAGCGACAAACGGCTAAGTATAAACTTTGGGTTCGTGTTCGCCGCTTGGATACTAGAGGCTGTATGATTCTAATTCAGCTTGGTTCCCTATGAGCAGATATGTAGATTGACTCTTCTAACTTCTTGCGAAAGACTTAAGCGTTTATGAGTTGCTCTTTGAATGCTCTGAGTTCGTTTGTGTTCTCGTGTGTCTTAGGTGAGCTTCAATTTGATTTTATCCCTCTATTTATAGAGCAGAGATTAGGATAGATCCGTTGGAGACGACGATCCTTTGTCGGCTCTTTCAAAGTATGGTTGCAGTGTCCTTTCCCTCCATTTCTGGAAAGTTGTTGACTTGCAGCTTTAACAAATATAGGACAGTGGCTGCTTGTCATTGGTCGAGGTTCAGGAAAGTGGTTTAGACAAAACATACTTCAAGAAGATCTGAAGCTGACTTCTCTCTTTCTCGTATTGACTCTGCCGATTTGACTTTTAGAGAATCCGACGCCGAAGATCTGCTCGGCCGTTGCCGAGTCTCGATCCTTATTCAGAAGCATGCTCCCCGCCGAGTCGGCTCTACCGAAGATCAGCTCTAAGTTCGATGAACTACTCTTGCCGAGTTTAGTTCCATCGACTCCTTTCGCATACCGCTTCCCGCCGAGTCCAAAGATCACTGAGTCTTCTACTTTTGGTACTGAGGCAAGTAATCTACTGAGCGCCTGAACCAGATGCAGAGTGTCTACTGAGTCTGAAACCTCAGAGACAAACCAAAACAGGTTACAACTGAATGGTTCATCACCAAGATAGGATTTTGGGATCTTCAAATCTTCGAGTAAGTATTCCGAGCACGTGGCTACCGAAGTTAGTTCTCAACCGATTGTGATAAGACCGAATCATCTCCCAACAATTTCCCTCTATTTGATGATGCCAAAACCTAACACTATAACTTATCAGAAATAGAGCTCCTTACAAATATTACAAGTAGGATCAGTATAGTTGTTCTTCAAGTCCTATACTACTGAGGGAATCAGGGCAGAAATATCAGAACCTATACAGCAACTAATCAGCAATTTCCCCCTTTCTCACAACATATTCCCCCAACTATGCAATCTATCAGAATCTAGATAAGCAAAAACTAACAAAATATTTAAGTACAAATGAGTGTGTGAGTCAAGAATCACTTCAGTGATTCCGAGTGTTAAGCATAAAAGCAAACAAGGCCATTTAGACAGAATTGTCGGGCCAATAACGAGAGATATTTTATAGATTGAAAGGATTCAAGATGAGCTTACATCATCTCGTTATACTAAGAAGAACGAAGAAAGAGGATACAAAGAAATAAAGAAGCTAAAAGTCATCTGAACCGCTTAATCCTGTCTTTGAAGTCCTTTGATTGGGTTTCAGGAAGAGGTAGTCCATACATCCGGTAGGTGACCTTCCTCAGCTTCAGTATCTTAGCGAAGTTAGTTGGATCTTCTTCATCTAAGAACTTGGTTTCGTAGCATCCTTGACTTCCTTCTCAATCACTCCATAATGAACGGAGCCATCTAGTCTCGGTGGGGGCGGCAAGATTCTGGGAGCAGGTACTCTGACATCTACTTTGTCTTTGACAACCTTCTCGAACTCGCGAACATCTCTAAGTTTCCCTTCATGATCCATTCAAAGAAAGGCTACAGACTTGTGTTTCTCACCGTAACCTCCGAATAATTCCGCTTAATAAATTCGGCCTTCGAGCGTCTCCCACCTCTCGAGTTACTTCCCACGACATCCACTCATCCACTCTCGGCCATCTATGAATCTTGAGATCAAGCAGGCTTCCCGAACTTTCCGTATCTCGTATGGAATGTTAGCTTTCTCGAGAATCCTGATGACTCGCTTCTTGTTCATCTTTCAACCCTTAGAGCTTCAAGGTTCCGCTAATCCGAGCCTTTCTCTCGGCTGCTTCAATTTGCCTTGCTTCTTCTCCTCTCGTACAAGTACCTCTCCATCTCGAGCCCATATTTCTTGCATTTCTTGATCTTGTTCCTTAGAGGCAACATAGGAGGGTATGTGAGGCTCTTCTTCCGACTCAAAGGTGTGGTAGATTTTTCCTTAGAGGTACCCCTCGTCCCAAAGAGTCTCACTGCCTCGCTCTTGTTCCTTCTCCTTTTCTTTGTCGCCTTCATCACTCGGGCCAGCATTCGAGGAGGCAGCCTAGGTCCAGTCTTCTTACCTCCCCGCCGGAGCCTTTGTCTTGCCTTTTAGCAGGCTTCTTCTTAGGCTTGTTAGCAGCTTCCGCCTTGGCCGATTTTCCTTGCTAACTTCTCGTCGAAGCTATCCCGAGCTTCCTCCTCCCGGAGTAATATACCTCCCGGGTCCTTTCTTCTTAGAGGGAGGGGTAGGAAACTTCTGAACTTTCTTGCCTTTCCCTAAGAATCTGGAGGAGGTAGAGGAGCTTCTTCCTCTTCTTACTCCTCATCGGCGTACTCAAGCAACCTCTTTGAAAATGTCGAGGGTGTTTGGGTTGCTCGAGTCGCTACTTCCTCGGGGTCCCGAGCCGCTTGGGCCGGTCTCGCAGACACTACATCACTCGTCGCCGAGACACCCCGGGCTTCGCCCGGCCGAGTAGAGGGTCCAGGTGGGGGCGATGTCTTGAGTCTGAGTTGCCCCTGCCACTGACCTTGCTCTCTTTGGTGCTTTCAGTACGCACCTTGGCTTTTCCTTCTTTTTCTCCTTTTCCTTCCCCCTTTTGGCATCGCAAAATCGGGTCGTGGGTGGAACCGATACCTTTTCGGTCCGCACTTTTGTAAGCTTCCGTCGGATCTTCTAATGTATTGTGCAACTTAGTCGGCTTCTCGTGCAGCTCATTCCTCTCCTCGCAAGCCGAGCACTATATTTCTTATGGCAGGAATCGACTGCTGTCTGGAACTCTTTCAGCTGGTTTTCCACTCTCTCTTCGATCGCCTTCTGAATAGTTTGTAGTTTGAGGTCTGCGGCTTGAGAGATGGAGGAGACAGATTTAGTATGCGCTGTTTGTACAGCCTTATAGTCTTTTAGCAGTTGAGCTTGGCCAACCTGAATCATCTTCAGCTGTTCATCAAAGTCAGCCCTCTGGGTGGCTAGCGCTTTAGATAGGATGGTGGAGAAGTCAGGGGCGGGCGAATTCTGGATGGTTGTCCTTAGCCCCTGAATCTCGGCGTTGTGGGCCTGAGTGGTCTGCCTCCACGTCTTATGGAGGGCACGGGCGAGGAGTCGATTCTGAGTACCGTGGCTCCTTAATACCCTGGCCACTGACTTTGATCGCTGGCTCTTCGGGTTGGGCGCTACTTCGAAAGCAGATTCTAGAAGAAGCTGAGAGGGTTCAGCTGCCTTCGAAGTACCAGCCGCCGACTGTCCTGGACCAAGGATGCTGAGTGGCGGTTCAACAGTGGATGTTGGAGCATCCTTGTCCGGGCTTGAGATCCCTCATCGAGCTTCTCGTGGCTCGAATCACGGGTTGGGTCCTCGACCATCGGGGTCGACCCATCCGAGGGTGCCGATGCCGAGACCGGTTGTCGTCGTTCAAAGATAGCGAGCATTGCAACCCTCAGGTCTTCTAGAGTGCTAAGGTCAGATGGCTCTGAGTAGCCAATCTTCCCCCTAATTATCAGCTCCTCTTCATGAAGCTGTTCGCAGGAGTGGTGGATGATGAGACGCTTCAGGTTGTGCCACTCTTGGAACCTGATCAGCATGTGGAGCCTAGCCTGCCTTGCTAATAAGACCATATCGATGTGGGTGGCTATCTTCGGGATTCATTCAGCTATCTCTCGGGAGGCTCGTGATTTAAGAGCTGAGGCCTGCATCCTGATTCATTCCCGATTCCCGAGTCTGTCTCCGAGTCTTCTACCTCTATCGGAGACGGGTGCTTCTCACCAGATGGTATGCTGCTGAGAGGTGGAACATCCAAGGGGCTTTCCAGAGTTTGTACAGATTCAGCTTGGACCCCTTGGTCCACTATGTCACCACGCTCGCTGGAGACGGCCTTCTCCACTAACCGTGTTTTCTGGACGACTCGAGTTCATCCCTCAGCTGGAGAGGAGGCTCAGCAACCACTGCCTCAGGCTCTGCCTCCGGCACGACCTCCCCGACTTTCTTCACCTCTTGGTCGGCGTTTTAGGAGTAGATTTGGGAGGGGACCTCTTCTTGGTTGGTGTGGAGGTCTCTCGAGTCCCTGGCCTTAGGATCGCCGGGCCCCGAACCGATCCGCCATGGCGGCCGCCCCTATTCTGGAATCGGACCTTGTTCGTGTTGAAATATCGCTTGTCGGCCGAAGGTAATCTTGTCTCGATCCGCTGAAATCTTCGATCATCACGGAAAGCTTCAAACCATACGAAGCTTTCCTTTGACGCTCACCGTCCGGGATGTCTTGTCGAACTTGGCCGATCAAGCGTCATGAATTCTTTGATTAAGAATTCATCGTCCAATTGATCTTAGCTCGTCATATGGCCATCATCACTGGATCTTGGGCCTAGATACTTGATCGAAGGAGCCGACCCGACTCGTCGAAGCCGAGTCACTACGCAGCGGCCAGGCTCAGTATTGTGGGAGCATTGCATTCTTTTGGAAATGCGGCCACGAAGGTCGTCGGCTTCCCACAAAACTCTCCGACTGTATTCATCCATAAGATCATCCTTGTATGCTACTATGGTGAATCCTTCTTTGGGTAGATTGAAGCTTCTCTGGAGTGCTTCTCGGATGGACATCTGCTTGACCTCAATATCAGTACGCGAGGGGTCGCCTACTGAATGAACAACAAAGCGGCATCGGATGACTCCATCAACCGAGTCCGAGTTCGTGTAGAGCTCAAGCAATGGGCGCGGGAGGAAGAACGTCGGCTTCCTCGTCGAGAAACCTTCAAGCCCGGTCTCTCGAGGGCGAAGAAGATCTCTTCCATGTAGTCCAGGTCGCAAGCGTCGAACTCCATTACTGGTTCGCACCAGACCCGATCCTTCTCAAGGATCTCTTACATATCGGCCGGAGCATACACAACGTTTCCTATCATTCTCGTAATTTGCAAACACAATATATATCAGTCTCCAATAAAATATATGAAAAATAAACATATATGGTAACTCGAATGATCATTGAAAGTTACCAAAGATTTTTCCCGAGTAGTTTTAAAAGATAAGTTTTGTAACGGAGTAGGAGATATCTCGTAAAAATCTAGTGGTTCGAAGGATTTTTGCAGAGTAGAAATGGCGGTTCCAAACATTTGAACGTATATATATATCTTAAGGAAGATAAACAGTTAATTATCTACGGTTCAGTTTGAACATGCTTTTTGAAATGGACGGCCAAGATTAGATTTTATAAAATAGGTAATGATCATGTTAGCCGCCTAAGTCAAAATACAGTTGTATATAGCCAAAGAAGTAACTTGATACGGCATGCATTTAATGCGTTGCAGAGTTCAGCATGCTTTTACATAGAATGTCGTGTATTTAATGTAAATCGTTAATATTAAATGACATTTTCTAAGTCATTGACTACGATGCTGAATCTGAGTCATAAATACACAGAACTGTTCTATTGGCTACTGAGTAGAGATACACAAACCTATCAACTGAACATCGTACTCAGCTGATACCTCGTGTAGATGGTTGCTGAATCTCTATGTACTGATTTTACTCAGTACTGAGAGTGAACATTCCCCCTTACTGAATGCTCATCTCCTGAATCCACTTACTGACTGGAGTCAGTAGGGTCCAGCAGACCTAGCTCTACTGAAAGTTCTCTCGAATCGCTTCGCCTAGAGGCTTGGTCGATATATCGCCCTTTGATGGTCGGTGATGGATCTTTTCCATCCTGATATCCTTCTTTTCGACATGGTCACGAATGAAGTGGTGTCTGATGTCCACGTGCTTGCATCTCGTATGAAGTACAGGATTCTGAGTGATTGCAATAGCACTGGTACTGTCGCAGAAGATCGACACTTTATTCTGAATGACGTCATAGTCGCGTAGCTGCTGTCTCAGCCAAAGGATTTGGGCGCAGCAACTTCCGACAGCCATGTATTCAGCTTCAGTAGTTGACGTCACTACTGAGTGATGTTTCTTTGAAAACCATGAGATAAGCTTACTGCCAAGGAACTGACACGTTCTAGAAGTTGACTTTCGGTCAATTCTGCATCCTGCATAGTCAGCATCAGAATAACCAGTTAGTTTAATATTATCATCAGCTGGATACCATAAACCCATGTCAGGTGTTCCTCTGAGATAGCAGAGAATCTTCTTTGCTAAGTCCATGTGACTCTGCTTCGGATTCGTCTGAAATCAAGCGCAGACACCTACAGTAGAAGTCATGTCAGGACGGGTAGCTGTTAAGTATAATAAAGAACCAATAATAGCACGAAATTCAGTTTGGTCTACTGATACTCCCTCTTTATCAAGATTAATTTTCATGTTTGTGTTCATCGGGATCTTGGTTGGTTTGCCGGATGTGCAACCGAATTTCTTGATGAGGTCTCGAGTGTATTTGCCTTGATTGATAAACGTTCCCTTCTCAGATTGTTTGACTTGAAAGCCGAGGAAATAGTTCATCTCTCCCATCATTGACATCTCGAACTTGTCCTTCATCATTTTCTCAATCTGCTGACACATGATGACGTTC
Organism: Lavandula angustifolia; assembly: GCA_028984105.1. Lineage (NCBI taxonomy): Eukaryota > Viridiplantae > Streptophyta > Magnoliopsida > Lamiales > Lamiaceae > Lavandula > Lavandula angustifolia. The sequence goes on from CM054818.1 coordinate 23,026,070, forward strand.
TTCGAACCGAAGATGATGTTATCTACGTAGATATGCACAAGTAAAATGTCGTCTTCCAGTCGAATGCTGAATAATGTGCGTCTCATCGCCCCTTCGAAAACCTTTCTGAAGAAGAAACTTAGACAGGGTATCGTACCAAGCCCTGGGTGCTTGTTTTAACCCATACAGAGCCTTTCTTAGTCTGTAAACTTGATGTCCCTGTTGAAAGCCGGGAGGCCGTTCCACATAGACTTCTTCTTTCAAGCTCCGTTCGTGAAAGCGGACTTCACATCCATTTGATAGACTCGAATCTTTGATGTGTTGCGTAGGCTAGGAATAGTCTGATTGCCTCCAATCTTGCAACTGGAGCGAACGTTTCGTCGAAATCTATCCCTTCAGCTTGATAGTAGCCTTTTGCCACGAGTCTTGCTTTGTTCCTTACTATAACGTTGTTTTCATCTCGCTTATTCTTGAAGACCCATTTTGTTCCGATCACATGTTAATGCCGGGGTCTGTCAACAAGCTCCTAAACTTCGTTTCTCGTGAACTGATTCACCTCCTCCTGCATAGCTATGATCCAGTCAGCGTCCTTAAGTGCATCCTCAATTGACTGAGGTTCTTCAGTAGACAAGAAGCAAGAATATAAGGCGCTTTCTCCTTGACAGAATCTGGATCTTGTCTTTACGCTTGCTGAAGGATCTCCAATAATTAAATCAAAAGTGTGAGCGTCCAGCCACGATCTACGATGTTTCAACTCTTCATCTGAAATTTGTTCAACACAGATAGCAGGTGAATTAGGCATTTCAGTTGTACTAGTCTGAGATTGAAGTAATTCGAGTTACAAGAGTGTGATTTATCGAGTCACCGGGCATTTAGCTCGAGAACATCATTAGTTTCCCCGAATTATTATTCTCCATAGAGGTCTCGCTACCACTTGGGTTTCTTCATCGACCGAAGTTACCTAGGATTGACTCGTTCGCAGAGTCAACTGCTCAGCCTACTTCGCCGCCTGGCCGAGATTCGTGAGACTTGTCTTCGGCTTCTTCATCCGAATCATCATCCCAAGATAGCCGGATCTTTTCAACTTTATCTTTTAAGCTCGGATCCTGTAGTCGCTATCGATGTCCTCGGATTCGAGGTTTAGAGTTTCGCTCCCCGTCTTCGCAGCAAACTCATTAAAAACAACATGAGGGCTTTCCTCCACGCAAAGGGTCCGATAGTTAAAGACTCTAAAAGCTTTATTCCGACCCGGGAGTATCCTAAGAATACTCCCCGATCTCGACTTGCTATCAAAAGTCTTCACCGATCTTTCCCATTATTATGGATAAAGCATGAACACCCAAAAATATGGAAATAAGATAAATAAGGCTTCCCGCCGTTCCATAATTCATATGGTGTCTTCTTATGCCTGGTTTGTCAAGTAGAGATCTATTCTCGAGTATAACATGCGCATCGTAGCTTCGCCTGAATTTGGTTGGGAGTCCCGAGTCCTGCGAGCGTGGGTTCTTGCCCGCTTCTTTGAGTGTTCGATTCTTTCTTTCAAAGAACCCCATTTTGTTGAGGCGTGCGCGCAGCAGACGCCTCATGCTCTATGCCTTCTCGCTTGCGAAAACTCCTCCACCATGAAATTTAGGAACTCGGTTCCTCCGTCCGAACGTATCTTGATGATCTTGGTGTTTTTCTCGACACCGAGCCTTTTCGAAGCCTTGGTAACTCTATTTTGACGTCCGACTTGTTGGCAATAAATATGACCCATGTGTAGCGCGAGTAGTCATCAATGACCACTAAAGCATACTTCTTGCCTCCGATCGTCACCGGAGAGACCGGGTCCGAACAAATCCATATGTAGTAGCACGAAGGATTCCATCAGCGGAAGGAGATGGAACAGTGGATTTTGATTCCATGTTTGCTTTCCCTTCGTATACATGCTTTACACCGAGTGTCTTTGTTGAATACTTCTTTCTAGGCATCCTCTTGCTGAGAGTGTTTCTAGCTAATTTGTTGAGTGTCTTGAAGTTGAGATAATCGAGTCTTCGTGCCGTAGCCATCCCGTTCGTTGTCATTCTTCGCCAACAAACAAGCTTCGTGTTCAATGAGTTCCGACCGCCTACATAGATATTCTTTTTGCGCGAACCTGATAACACTGTTTTCCCTGTAAATTTATCAATGACATCACATAAACCAGCGTAAAAAATCACTCTATTCGAGTTATCACAAAATTGACTGACAGAGAGAAGGTTATGCTAAAGTCCTTCAACATATAATACTCTTGGAACTGTTGCGGTTCCAATGCTGAGTGTTCCATATCCTCTGGTATAGCCTTTTGCGTTGTCTCCAAACTCGATTCGGGGTCCTTCAGTAGTATAATTCTTCAGTAGGTCCTTTTGGTATGTCATGTGTCTTGAGCATCCGCTGTCCACATACCAAGGGTCCTTGTGCACCTGCAAAACCGAATTATATTTAGGTACCCTTTATTTTTGATTTTGGGTCCTTAGATGTTAGTTTTGGAAACCCAAATTTGTCTTACGACCCTAGTGGTCTCAAACAGTTTCTTTCCACTTTTGTCAACATATTTGACCACTGGACTAATCGATGCTGACTTCTGAGGCTTTTCAGGTTCAGGAGTCCTGATCTTCTGAGTGGGTGGACTGCTGATCTTTGCCTTTTGTACGGCTTTCTTTTTCTTCTTCTGACTTTTGGATCCTAGGAGTGCTATAAAAGGATGAAGAGGCACGAAATTTGAAGAACACACTTTTTACGCCGTGCCTACCTTTCCACAACCTCGGAGCCTCATCCTTTCCGATCACCATAAGCCGACCGCGCCACCGCCGAAGCCGAGCCACCGTCGATCCGACCGCACCGCCGACGAGAAGAACTCTACAACCATCCCTTCCAAATACTTCAAGCAAGCAGTAGTTTTAGTTGATGGAACAAACACAATCGTATTTCAGTTTTTTTTAATGTTCGCATGTTAGTTTAATTTCGTTTCTTGTTTGCCTTTCGTTTTGGGAAATCGAAGACTATCGGTACTTTTAATCTTGTTTCAATTTGTGTTTTTAATTCAGTTTGAGTTTAGTTTAAAATCAGTTCGTGTTTAGCTATCAGTTTTTAGTTCGTTATATTTACGTTATTTTAGTTTTCGTGTATGCTAGGGTTAGGGTTACAAACGATGCATGTTCTGTTTCGCAAAGTGTCTTATCTGTGCAGTCAGGACAGTTTCATGAGTAGCTAAACTTTTAGTGGTCCGGCAGGATGTAAACGCACACGTGAACAGTACATGAGGCTTAGGTTCTAATAATTAATTGAAGGGTTTCGGTTTAATTCTGGTTTATTTAATCTGACTAGTAATTTAGGCTTGATCACCCTAAGTTGCGAAGTTTTTAGCTAACTTAGTACTTCGATCGTTTCTTGTGGAACAAGGCTAGGTATGTAGCAAAGTTATTCATTAGAATAATTGGATTAAACCGGTAGGGGACTATTAGATGCCCAACATACGAGTAGACTACTATACTAGGCTCCCTTAGTTCGATAAAGCTGTTTAGCTATTAAATCTATTGATTGCCCAAGCTAAATTAGGGAAGTAGCCATTTCGATGCTCAACATGGCGGTTACCGACTAAGTAAGTGGGAGTGAGGATTACGCAGTTTAAGTTACGGTAATCTATAACTAGTTAATTCATTCTATGTGCCGATGATTGGAAATACTTGTGTGTGAATATTCTGCTGGACCCATCTCTTACCTGCCTAGTTAAAACAGTTTCAATTCAGTTTTCAATTTTTACTTTCTTTCAGTTTTAATAATTCCTTAGTTTAGATAAAAACTTAAAACTTGTGTGGTTGCTAACCAAACCCAAGATAAGTAGAAAAATAATATGTCTAGTCCTCCGTTCCCTGTGTTCGATACCCTGTGAGCTATACTGATATGATTCTCAAGTTTTGCACGATTATTTGGTGCAATACAGCGATCACCAAATTGGCGCCGTTGCTGGGGAACGGTGTTATCTAGTTTTATTTTTTTCTACTAATCTTTTTTGTTCTTTTAAGCATTGCATGAGCAGGTCTTCCAACCCTAACCTCATATTTGATCCCGAGATCGAAAAAACAAAGAAAGAGGAATAGGAAGAGGACAAAGCCGCAAAAGCAACGGATTCTCGTCCGAGACGATAAAACGTCTTAGCCGCCCGGTCAGAGAGACATAACATACGCCGGTGATCGGACCGATGACTCCGAACCAAAAAACTTTTAGGTTCGACAAAATACTACACAATACTCCAAGAATTCAGCTCGGAATCGAGGAGGAAGCGATGGAGGACGAAGTGCACAATCCACAATCCTTGAGGATGAATACCGGATCGCTTGACATGGGAGCGGACCTTCCCGGCTCCAATCCAAATCACAACTACCGAACAAATTGATGTCAAGCTGAACATGGTCGCCGCCATGCCGAAGTTCTATGGGAGGATGAACGAGAACCCAAATTCCTTTTTGGCCTCGTTCAACCAAGTCTGCAATCTGCACAGGCAAGGCAACCTGGACGCTTTCAAGCTCAAGGCCTTTCCATTCACTCTCCAAGACGGAGCACAAGCATGGTTCTCAAGTCTGAAGCCAAACACGATAACAACGTGGGCCCAGATGTGTACGGTTTTCTTGTAGAAATACTTCCCGCAATCGAAGACTAATGCATTAAAGAAGCAGATTTCTGGGATCGCTCAAGAAGTCGACGAAACTTTCCGCGCATATTGGGAGAGATTCGGACGACTTGTCGATAGTTGTCCAAACCATGGCTATTCGGATGTGGAGCTTCTACAGATTTTCTATCAAGGGATGACAGACGAAGCAAAAGCCATGGTGGATATCGGTCTAAGAGGGAATTTCCATACAAGCCTCTACGAAGATGCAAGAAATATAATCGAAGGGCTTGCGGAGTCTACCTCACAATATAAAGGGCCGAGACCAACAAGAAGAGCTGTAAATTGGTCTCATTCCGACTACATGGATGAGATCGATAATAAAGTGGAGGTAAAGTTCAGCCTATTGCAAGATAAGCTCGACTTGATACTCAAGCAGAACGCTCCTGCCCCCATAAGCCGATCAAATGTCGATCATGCATGTGGAGCATGCGGAGAGAAAGGACATACGTCGCTGCAATGTCTGGGAGAAGAAGTAAACGCCGCTGGAAATTTGAGCGGGCAACAAGGGGTTCATCCGAACCTCCGTTGGAAGCAACCCGAGGAGCATTTTCAGCCGAGAAATCCGCATCAAACCCAATTTCCAAGAACCATACCAAAGCAGAACAAGGCTATCAAGCAGCCGTATCAACCTCCTAATCGAATAATTATCAATGAGAGGTACGCACCCCCGCATCAAAGGCAAGCCAAAGAATGTAATGTCCCGCCCCGCCTAGTCGAGCAAAGCAGAGCCCTTTAGAAAAGCTTTTGGCCGAAATGGTTTCTTCGCAGAAGGACACCACTGCATTTCAACAACAAATGCAGCGGGAGATCAACCAGACAAAGAAGGATCAGCAAGCTACAATGGAGAATTTGGCTAAGCGGATGAATAAGCTAAATTCTCGCCATTCGAGAAATAAAGACTTCCCAAGGGCGGCTTCGGCTCAACCCCCAAGAAAATCCAAATGCCCATAACTGCAATCAGATTACGCTGCGTGGAGGAAAAGAACTGCCTGGCCCGACTGTACCGGCAAGGCACCCAGAGAAGTCAGCAGAGAAGAAGAAGGCCACATAACAGCCTGCACAACCCTACCGTCCAGAAGAACAACATGCTGAAGATGCCGAACCGTAACAAGAAGAGGAGACTCGCCCCGACCGGCCGGTCGGGACATGAAAATCTGATTCCTCCACCATTTCCCAAAGCCTTGGAAAGGAAGAGAACGCCAAACAAGGAAAGCATGGATTACATGAAGTTGTTCGAGAAATTGAAGATAAATATCCCTTTCCTTGAAGCCGTAAAGATCCCCAAGTTCGGGAAATTTGTGAAGGATTTCATTGCTGGAAAAGTTCCCAAGTCTGGGAAGGTTTTGTTCGATCACACAGTATCAGCAATTATACAAAAGATGCTTCCTGCTAAATCTGCCGACCTGTATGTTCACACTTCCCTGTCTGATGGGTGATGTCATGATTAAACAAGCCATGTGTGATCTAGGTGCATCTATAAATGTTATGCCCTTATCTGTATATAATCAATTGGTAGGAGCTGAGTTCATATCCACTAAGGTGATTATTCAATTAGCGGATAGGTCATGCATTGCTCCGATTGGTTTACTTGAAAACATTTTGGTCAGAATCAACAACTTTGTCTATCCGGCTGATTTCTATGTAATTGACATAAATGATAGGCAAGTTGAAGGAACTGCGGGAGTGTTATTAGGTAGACCGTTTTTAAAGACTGTAAAGGCAATAATTAATGTGGATGAGGGTTCGATAAGTGTAGCATACCATAATGAAACTTATGTTCATAGGATATCTGAAGCACTTAAGAAGCCTTACGATCATGAAAATGAGAATGCTTTTTCTACTGACTCCATTGACGCAATTGTCCAAGAATATCTTGAGACGTATGTGGTGCAGGACAAAGTGGAAGTTACCTTGACTCAAGGACTGACCGAATCAGACCTCGAAGGTATGAGGGACGAAGAGATCAGAGAGAGCATCTCGGCTTTGTACGCAACTCCAGAATTACAAACTATCGGCAAAGATGTCTCAACCGCCCAACCAGACGCTTTCGAAAAAGCCGCCGCCATCAATCATCAAGGCACCAAAGCTGGAACTTACGCCACTTCCAACAAACCTGAAGTATGCCTATCTCAGAGACAATGAGACGTTGCCCGTCATCATTAATAAAGAACTTGATGAAAATCAAGAGAAGGCATTGTTGGAGATTTTGAAGAAGCACAAGAAAGCCATTGGATGGACTTTAGCCGACATCACCGGCATAAGTCCCGACATTTGCCAGCACTCTAACCTCATGGAGCCGGATAGCAAACCTTTCCGAGACCATCAAAGAAAACTCAATCCGAACATGAGAGAGATCGTGCTGAAGGAAGTATTAAAGCTCTTATCCATGGGAATTATCTATCCCATATCGGATAGCAAATGGGTAAGTCCCGTACACGTTGTGCCCAAGAAGTCCAGATTCCAAGTTGTCGAGAATGAGAAGAACGAATTGGTTCCGGTATGCTTAGTGACGGGATGGCGCATGTGTATCGATTATAGGAAGCTCAATGCGGCGACACGTAAGGACCATTTCCCGCTTCCATTTATCGATCAGATGCTCGAGAGACTTACGGGGCAAGTCTATTTTAGCTTTTTGGATGGCTATAACGGCTATTTCCAAATCCAAGTGCGAGAGGAAGATCAAGATAAGACAACGTTCACCTGCCCTTATGGAACGTTTGCCTACCGAAGAATGCCATTTGGATTATGCAATGCGCCGGGTACCTTTCAAAGGTGCATGATGAGCATATTCTCGGACCTCATCGAGATGTGCATAGAGGTCTTCATGGACGACTTCACCGTCTATGGTGACTCTTACACTTCGTGCTTGAAGAACCTCGACAAAGTCCTAGCTCGATGTGTTGAGAAAAATTTGGTATTGAACTACGAGAAATGTCATTTTATGGTGACCGAAGAATAGTGCTCAGTCACATTGTTTCCAAAAGAGGAATAGAAGTCGACAAGGCAAAAGTGGAGGCCATCGCGAAGTTTCCATATCCGACTAATCCAAAGGAAGTTTGTGGTTTCTTAGGACTCGCCGGCTTCTATCGGCGTTTCATAAAGGATTTCACAAGGATCGCTCAACCACTAACAAACCTACTTCACAAAGATGTCGAGTTTGATTTCGATACTGAGTGTAAGGAGGCCTTCACCATCCTTAAAGACAAGCTTACAACAGCTCCTGTGATGCAAACCCCGGACTGGAACAAACCATTCGAGATTATGTGCGATGCTTCTGACTGCGCAGTCGGGGCAGTGCTGGGACAAAAATCTGGAAAAGAAAGCCATGTGATTTATTATGCGTCCAAGACATTAAATCCAGCACAATGCAACTATTCCACCATAGAGAAGGAGCTGTTAGCTATCGTCTTTGCTTTTGACAAGTTTCGCTCTTCTTTACTTGGCTTAAAGATCATTGTTTATACCGATCATGCCGCCGTCAAGCATCTCCTTGCCAGGAAAGAAACAAAGCCGAGACTTATCCGATGGATTCTTCTCTTACAAGAATTCGATTGGGAGGTTAAAGATAAGAAAGGAGCAGAAAACCATGTGGCGGATCACTTGAGCCTATTGATTCAAAAAGACGATGGAGAACCAATTAAGGAGAATTTTCCCGAAGAGCATTTATATGTTGTTCCCGAGACAGCTTCAAGTCTTGCCAAGCTTTTGCCCGCACAATGTTTTACGATTGGAGTCCGAGAAGTGTCTCACCGCCCAATCAAGATAACTCCGCTGCAATTGCTAAAAACCGTAGGTAACACTTCTAAATTACCTTGGTATGCTAATATTGTGAATTTCTTGACCTCTGAGCAGTTTCCACCCGAGTTCACTCATGTCAAAAAAGCGAAATTGAAGAGCGAGTGTAAGCAGTATTTTTGGGATTTTCCAATCCTTTGGAAAATGGAAGTTGATCAAGTGATCCGAAGATGCATTCCGGAAGAAGAGCAAGGCGACATCCTATACCATTGTCATTCGTCCGCTTATGGAGGACACTTCGGACCAAAACGAACCGCAAGAAAAGTGTTGGATGCGGGTTTCTTTTGGCCTAGCCTACACCTTGACGCCTATAAGTACTGTAAGTCATGTGCATGTTGCCAAATGACCGGAAATATATCTATGAAGGATGAAATGCCCCAAAAGCCTTTGAGATTTTGTGAGATATTTGATGTATGGGGTATGGACTTCATGGGTCCGTTTCCTAGTTCAAGGGGTAACATGTACATTTTACTTGCCGTTGATTATGTTTCTAAATGGGTTGAGGCAAAGGCTACAAAAAACTAATGACTCTAAAGTGGTTGCGAGGATTTCTTCGAACTAACATCTTTTGCGATTCGGGCGTACCTAGGGGCCATTATAAGTGATCGAGGAATGCACTCTCGCAACCGTACTATAGAGTCGTTGATGAAGAAATATGGAGTAGCCCATCGAAGTTTCTACCGCTACCATCCACAAACGAATGGGCAAGTCAAGTGTCAAATCGGGAAGTGAAGTCTATTTTGGAGGAGAAGACGATCAATCCGTTAAGGAAAGATTGGAGTATGAGGCCGGACGACGCCTTATGGGCTTATCGAACGGCCTATAAAACTCCACTCGGTATGTCTCCTTATAGATTAATTTTCGGGAAATTATGTTACTTGCTCGTGCAGTTAGGAACACAAGTGCCCGATAGGCAAATGAGAAAGTCAATATGGATCCGACCGAAAGTGCTAAGGAGAGGAAATATCGCCTTCAAGAGCTTGAAGAAATTCGGTTAGAGTCCTATGATGCAGCTATGAGGTACAAAGATCGCACAAAGGCTTGGCATGATAAAGCGATCCGTATGAAGACTTTTTGAAGTTGGCCGCCTTGTACATTGCTTTACCAATCGCGCCTACACATTATGCCCGGAAAGCTCCGCTCAAGATGGATAGGTCCATTCCGGGTGTGTTCTGTCTGGCCAGGTGGGGTAGTGGTTATACAGAAAATGGACTCAGACGAGACTTTCATTGTCAACGGTCATCGCCTGAAGATTTATCACGCTGCTGCAATGATGGAAGATGTGGACGAGCAAAGCTTGTCCATTCCCTCGTATATTTGACTCTATGAGGAGAAGGTCTAGCCGAAGACTCTAAAGAGAGGCGCTTCCGGGAGGCAACCCGTTATATTTTCCGTTTTTCTTTGATTTCATTTTTTTAGTTTGATTTTATGCTTGGTGTTATTTCTTTTATTTTTCAGAATTTTGCTAAGTACGGAATTAGGGTTTAAAGTGCAAGGAAAAGGAGTTGGAGGAGCAAAGATGAAGAGAAGAAGAATTTGGGGTCTTAATCGCTATTTTCAGAAATATCAAGGGACCAAATTGTAGTAAGGGAACGGATTTTAGGGACTCAATTGCATAGAGGGCGAACATTTGGAGCCAATTGAAGTTGAGAAAAAGATGGGGGCCGAATTGAAAAGAATGAAGGACCAGATCTCTTAACTGTACAATTTGAGAGGACCTGATTGAAAAAAAATCCCTAGTATAAAAGGAGGGAAGGCGACCGAACCCTACCACTTGTTACTATTCAAATACCTTCCCTCCCAAAAACTGCCGCCCACTACTTCTCTCTCTAACAACTACCTTCTTCTCCAACTATCCTCCTCCGTGCACAGTCGAGAGATAACCGCCATGCCTCCAAAGAAGAAGAAGTTTGGCTTGTCCATTGCTGCCCGCTGGTTGGCTGCCGTCCAGTCTGATCCTGAGACTCAAAGACGCCGCGATGCCGCCGCTGCCCACCGGGAGGTCGCGCCAACTCCGGAAGTTCCATAACTTGAAATTGAACCGCAACCACCGGAGGAATTCGTATATGAGGAACCAAATCCGCCAACCATGGCAGTAGAAGCCGGATCCAATTATGCCACGGAGTATACTTCTCCACAAAAACCGCCGCGACGATGGTTATGAAGGCACACGGGCGCTGCTACCTCGCAAAAACCGCCGCGAGTACCGACTCCCGAGCCGACGCCTTAACCTACACCCGAGCCGACGCCTCCACCATCTCCACCGCGTTGTTCGAGGGTAAGAAAACCAAGAGCAAGCCGTACAGACGGTGCTTCTTCCTCTAATCCGCCGCCTAGATCTCCTCAAAAGCTCTACGAGTGGTTACCGTTCCTTGAATTTCAACATCCACCACTGCCACTCAACTATTATGAGGGCGTTAATTAGAGCGAAAGCTTAAGAGGGGAGTTGCCGAGCCAAGAGGAAGGAGATTCGGACTACAAGTCTGATAATCATGATGAGAATTTTGAAGATGACTTCAACATGAACTACTTGTCCCTTGCCGACTCCGACTCCTCCTCGGCCATTCCAAGAGCAGTGTAGTATGGAAACCGCATGATAATCCATCTCGACTCGCCGGAAGCCGTGCATGCTCTCTCATAATTTGAGATCGAGTACATGAATATGCGTCTACAAGAGTGCGAGGGCAAAGACTTCTGCAGTGGCCGCCTCCTCGACCGCATGTTTCTTCGCACGGCAGGTATCATCGGACCTTTCTTTCAATATTTTCGAAATGTTGGTTGGTCATGGTTGCTTGAGTCGCATCATTATCCGTGCTACAAAGAGGTTGCAAGTGAGTTTTTCAATACTTTTCATTTTGAGGGTGATAAAGATTTTGTTACACCTTGTATTGAGTTTAGGTTGTTTGGGGGGACTTATCATTTGTCTGTGGCAGAGTGGAATGCTAGACTAGGGATTTGTTCGTTTGATGATTATTATCTAGGTCATTTTGAGATGGGATTTCATGGTATACCGAGTAAGGACCTTAGCTATATTAGTTCACGGGCCGCGTGGAGGCTTCTCGCTCAAAGCGACCCGGATGAGTTTGTCACTTCCTAGGTTCCCATGTAAGTTTTATAGAGGATCCCGCCGTTCGCATTTGCCACCAATACTTAGCCCACAACTTGACTGGAAAAAGTACTTCTTTTGAAAAGGTAAGTGCCAATGAATTGTATTTTCTATGGTGCATGGCTACTAGGCGCCTCATTAACTTAGGTTGGTGGATTGCTCATAACATGTTCATAATTGCTAGTCATATCGTGCGTCACATGACTCTATGTCATATTCTTGCCACGTTCATTGAACGCAACTTTGTCATACATGATGCAGGTTATTTGACTAGGGTAGATCCACCATCTTTGTTTGATTGGAATTTGTTGAGGCACACTCGCCTACTGTACCAACTTCCTAACCGGGATATCCAGTTTTATCCACCGGGACCTCGTGTCTCGAGTGCCTTTACTTCTGCAGGACAGGATACAGTGCAGACTCTAAGGATGGATCTGGATTCACTTGGACGCCGAGTAGACCGTCTCCGCCGCACAGTTATGAACAGACTGCCTCGCCTGCCCAGGCGAGGCGACCGATGACTTTTCTTCCCCAATTTTATTTTTTCGTTTTTGTGTTTTTTGTTTTATGTTTTTGAGTCTGTTTTTGTATGTTTTTCTTGTTCTTACACATGATAGGGATCAAGTGTAAGGGGGGGGGGGGGTGTTTCTTTGTATTTTGTCTTTTGTCTTTTATATATAGTTTTAGTTGTTCTCACACTTGGTAGGGACCAAGTGTAAGGAGGGTGTTTGTGTTTATTTTGTCATGCCTTCTCTCTTTGTTTTGTCTTTTCTCTCTTGCTCGAGGGCGAGCAAGGTTTAAGTGTAAGGAGGGGGGTATTTTGTGTCGAAGCATGCCAAAATTTTTGATTTTTGAAGTGTCGTTTTCTATGATCAAGCTTGTTTTATTTGTGCTTTTATTTTCAATATGCTTGCTTGTGGACTTTGTGAAGAGTAGATCTAGGCACGTATATGCATGTAATTTGGGATGACGAAAAATAAACTTTGTTGGATCGAAATTATATAACCACTCACTTAAATAAGATTTGAGTCTTAAAGTAGGACACTTCCTACTATTCTTTTGAGAGTGTATATCCACAAAATCGCAATATGTTTGAGTTACTTGTGATAAATGATAGGAGGCACTAGGGCTTTTTAGCCAAATGGGCCGCGACAAAATATTTCCTACCCTACATTATCCCTTAGTGAACCAATTTGAGCCTTGACCGTTTCTTTGATTTGAGTTATCAAAATTTTAGCTAAGGCCTTTTTAAACTTTCTCTTGCCCATGTTATTGCATGTTTTACGAACTCTTTTGTGCATGATTGTAAAATCTGAAGTGTATTACATATGTCTCCTACCTGCCCAGTATAGACATGCTGCAGAAAACAGATTGGATAAAAATTCTAAGTGTAAAAACTGCTCTATATAAGCATAATTTATAGTGTCCTGTCTGTATAATTAAGACAGTTTGTGCCCAGCTGCTAAAAAAGAAGTATATGCTACGAAAATACTCTAAAAAATATAAAGAAAAAAAAATATGAATTTGAAACGTGGCAGAAAAAGAAAGAGCATGGGTGCATAGTATTGATGTTGCAGCATTGAAATGAATTTACTAAGTAGTGGGAGTTTTGCTGACTTAACTGCACAGGTAAGAGAGTTTTACATGCATAACATTGATTCTGAAATTTTAATGGAGCTTAGTACCCCTAGGACCCTTACCGACATCAATTTGTCTAAGTCCTAAGCCCCATTACAACCGAATGAGAAAGACCTCCTTAATATAGCTATTGTGATGATCTCTTATCGTGATTGCGTGGATTGTTTTTTTTTTCTTTGAGTGGCTTAAACCGGACCTAGATTAGTTGAGTGTTGAGTGAAACTTGAGGAGATCCACATTGTTTAGATTTTGACCAAGTTGATATATGTGTGCTTAGTTTCAAAATTTGCATTGTCTACTTGTTGGTGCGGAGATTTTCGAATTGATTGGTATGGCTTCTTGTCTTCGTTTTGTGAGTCCGTTGTTGTTTTCTTTCTTCGTTCGTGTCGAGTCTTGTTTTTTGTCTTGTTCGAGTCTTGAGTCTTTTATTTTGTGTCTTGGGTCTTGGGGAAGACCAAAAATAATTAGGTACTTATCTTTTGTTCTTCTTATACTCGAGGGCGAGTATAGCTCAAGTGTAAGGAGATTTGATGAGTCGATTTCGTACCTAATTATTTATGTCCGAAAAATCTCTTAACTGTGCAGGCGAGACGCTTTTGTTGGTAGTTATGCAGGAAAATAGGCTGATTTGGCACGACATGTGGAGATGATGTGGCAGCGCGATTTCTAGCTGGAATGGCGATAATTTGAGCGGTTTTGGCCGAGAAAGAAAAGAAGGAAGAAGAAGGAAAAGAAAAGGAAAGAGAGGAAGGAAAGAAGAAGGATAAGGAAGGATTAGATATTTCCATATTTATCAAGATCCTTTCCTTATCCAACAAGAAACCCTAGATGAGATCTAGGAGTCCTATAAAAGGATGAAGAGGCACGAAATTTGAAGAACACACTTTTTACGCCGTGCCTACCTTTCCACAACCTCGGAGCCTCATCCTTTCCGATCACCATAAGCCGACCGCGCCACCGCCGAAGCCGAGCCACCACCGATCCGACCGCACCGCCGACGAGAAGAACTCTACAACCATCCCTTCCGAATACTTCAAGCAAGCAGTAGTTTTAGTTGATGGAACAAACACAATCGTATTTCGTTTCTTGTTTGCCTTTCGTTTCGGGAAATCGAAGACTATCGGTACTTTTAATCTTGTTTCAATTTGTGTTTTTAATTCAGTTTGAGTTTAGTTTAAAATCAGTTCGTGTTTAGCTATCAGTTTTTAGTTCGTTATATTTACGTTATTTTAGTTTTCGTGCATGCTAGGGTTAGGGTTACAAACGATGTATGTTCTGTTTCGCAAAGTGTCTTATCTGTGCAGTCAGGACAGTTTCATGAGTAGCTAAACTTTTAGTGGTCCGGCAGGATGTAAACGCACACGTGAACAGTACATGAGGCTTAGGTTCTAATAATTAATTGAAAGGTTTCGGGTTAATTTTGGTTTATTTAATCTGACTAGTAATTTAGGCTTGATCACCCTAAGTTGCGAAGTTTGTAGCTAACTTAGTACTTCCATCGTTCCTCGTGGAACAAGGCTAGGTAAGTAGCAAAGTTATTCATTAGAATAATTGGATTAAACCGGTAGGGGACTATTAGATGCTCAACATACGAGTAGACTCCTATACTAGGCTCCCTTAGTTCGATAAAGATGTTTAGCTATTAAATCTATTGATTGCCCAACAACGTAGGTTGTAGCTAAATTAGGGAAGTAGCCGTTTCGATGCCCAACATGGCGGTTACCGACTAAGTAAGTGGGAGTGAGGATTACGCAGTTTAAGTTACGGTAATCTATAACTAGTTAATTCATGAGATTAATTCATTCTATGTGCCGATGATTGGAAATACGTGTGTGTGAATATTTTGCTGGACCCATCTCTTACCTGCCTAGTTAAAACAGTTTCAATTCAGTTTTCAGTTTTTACTTTCTTTCGATTTTAATAATTCCTTAGTTTAGATAAAAACTTAAAACTTGCGTGGTTGCTAACCAAACCCAAGATAAGTAGAAAAATAATATGTCTAGTCCTCCGTTCCCTGTGTTCGATACCCTGTGAGCTATACTGATATAATTCTCGAGTTTTGCAGGATTATTTGGTGCAATACAGCGATCACCAAGGTGCCTTCATCTTCTGTTTGTTCTTGGCTAGTGGGTTCAGTATTTCTACATTGATGGTCTCCCCTTGAACAAACCTATCAGCTAGCCGGTTTTCTGAGCGTACGGGGGCAGATGAGGAGGCTCCATGGCTGAATCTAAGTCCCTCCTTACAATTCTTGGGCTTGTTGCTTGCTAGCATAGCTTCAAGCTTCTTTTCAGCTCCCATGTATCACTTTGTCATCAGGTTCCTCCAGACATCATCGCTTTTCTTTAGCAATTCATGCTCGGTCTGAAGGCCTGACAACTCTTGCTTCAGTAGACTCAGGTCAGTATCTTTCTGAGTCAAGTCTTTGGTCAGTACTGAGATCTGATGTTCTTGATGCTGAGACTTGGCCATCAGAGAGTTTATCTCCTCCCTGAGTCTCAACACAAGTCCTTCTCGACTCGCAATAACCCGACTCTCCCGAGAAAGTCTCGATTCTCCACTTTCAGGGTATCCAACTCCCGAAGAGTCTTACTGAGCTGCAGACTCATCTGAATCTGCTCGTCGAGTAGTTCTTCATATGCAATCGCGACGTCTAGATTCTCATCTGCACCTAAAATAGTGTTGTGTGTGCAGTGTGAAGAGGAGTTAAATGGTGTGTGAGAGTTTACCTCATCCTCTTCTCCTGCCATGAGACACTTCTCAGCATCTTCTTCAGCTTCAAGCTCTATGGCCATGAAAGTTGCTTCATCATCTGATGAATCCATGAAGGAATCGACTTCATCTGAGTCATCTGAGAGTTCACCGGCAATGTATGCTTGTCGCTTCTTGATGAACTTCTCCCTTCTTTCTTGTGGTGTCGCTTCTTTCAGCGAGATCGAGCTCAGGACAGTCATACTGATAGTGTACTGACTTCTTGCAGTTATAGCAGGTTGTGACTCTTTCTTCTTTGCTTTCGCTGTCTTTCGACTGAGCTGAGTCATCCTGTTTCCTGCATTCAGAAGTATGTAAGTCAGGAGTGCGCTTGGGTGTATATTTAGTCTTACCCTTAGAGTCTCTGACGACTCTTGAGAGCTTTCTGCGCCTCTCCTTCTCCTTCTGATACTTCACAGCAAGCAACGCGTACTTCTTGGCTAGATCTCCTTCTTGTATGTCGCTGAGTGAAGGTTCAGCCTTGCTAGACGCCGGAGGCCGCCGTGGCCGACCGATGCTTTAAAGGCATAGTCGACTTGGGTGTCGCCTTCACCGCTACTTCCTTTTAAGGTAAGCCAAACTCGAACTCCTCCGCTTTAAGTTCGAAAAGATATGGTCGGGAGTAACAATATCTAAATCGAACGACGCAATAAAGTAGCAAAGGGAGTCCAAGCGACCGTGCCCGGCCATGCCCTCAAAATCTTGAGATTCATTTCTCGGTTGGAGAATGTCTTTCCCGTGCCCGTTGATAGAGTTCATCATATCCGTAAATCGACGTTGAGATCTTCAATGGTGTCACCAGGCATGAGGGACAATCTCTCCAAGCCTCCGAAGTTCCAGCCGCGAGTTTGTTTGCTTTAATCTTCTCGAGTCCCCCCGACTCGCAGCGCTAGAGCATCCCGTGGTTCTTTTGCGGACTGCAGCCCCGAACTCTTCCGAGATAAGAATCGCTCGTAGTGGTCGGCATGGGCGTTTTCGGCGACGCGGTCTAAGTTGTGAAGCTTCATCTCCTCGAGGGGTGAAGAGACTTCGTCTTTGGGGATCTTCTTCCCTGGCCACCATCCCTCCTCCTTGTGCTCGGATCCCGAGCTACGACGCTATCGACCATTGGAACGATAGGTTCGTCCTCCGGTAACCTCTATCATGCCTGTCGTGGAGGGAGGTCGATATGCCTCCATTCTCGACCCGCCATACACCATAGTTCTCTAACGAGAACATAGGTACCATCCTTATTCCCGACATATCAAACATGATAAATAATGATATGAATGAAGAATGATTTGCAAGGTGAAAACGTTTTTGGATTCGCTCAAGTAGACCGGTTCGGAATAACAAGAGTCTTAGAGAACTCCCGCTCCGATACCAATTGTTGGTCCCGAGAGTACGTTCAGTGTAGAGGGGGGGGGGGTGAATACACCCGAAAATAGATTTCTCAACTTAAAATGTGAATAGTCCTTTTCGAGAGAGTGTCGATCGAACGAATTCAAAGCGGACTGATAAGCTGTTCTCAATCGCGTGGCAGAGTGAGTGACTTTACTGAGGTCTGCTAGCTGACTAGAGTCAGAATTCAGTACCGTTCAGATAGAGTTCACTAGTGCGAAAATGTATAGGCCCAAATTTAGTTGAGTTAGGAAACCGTTTTTATCAAAACAGTTTCAGTAGATTAGTGAAGTCGATTAAGTTTGCTGAAACTCAGTTGAATGATTTTAAAGATATTTTCAGTATGCACAGTAAATCAATGCAACAGCTTAAAATAAAGAACACGTAACACGCCGTTTTTAAAGTGGTTCGGATCCAACAATCCTACGTCCACTGTCCCGAAAGATCAGGAGGCTATGTATTATACTGAGATAGTCTCAGTCGGTTTGTACACTGGACAAACACTGGTCTTGAGATTTATACTTAGCAAGTCTCGTTTACAAGGTATCAAACTAAGTGTTTGAAAAACTCTCCAACAAATGAAGGAGTCC
Organism: Lavandula angustifolia; assembly: GCA_028984105.1. Classification (NCBI taxonomy): domain Eukaryota; kingdom Viridiplantae; phylum Streptophyta; class Magnoliopsida; order Lamiales; family Lamiaceae; genus Lavandula; species Lavandula angustifolia. Next base: position 23,043,999 of record CM054818.1, read on the forward strand.
TTTACAATAAGGATCGGTTCGGAAGTGAACTCCTTCGTCTAAGCTATAGATATAAATGGTTGAGCTTAGGTTAGAGGGATAGGGAACAAGAAGGTGGTTTCTAGAGTGACGAACGGCTAAGTATAAACTTTGGGTTCGTGTTCAGTCGCTTGGATACTAGAGGCCGTATGATTCTAATTCAGCCTTGGTTCCCTATGAGGAGATATGTAGTCTTTCGCAGGAGATTGACTCTTCTAACTTCTTGCGGAAGACTTAAGCGTTTATGAGTCGCACTTTGAATGCTCCGAGTTCGCTTGTGTTCTCGTGTGTCTTAGGTGAGCTTCAATTTGATTTTATCCCTCTATTTATAGAGCGAGATATTAGGATAGATCCGTTGGAGACGACGATCCTTTGTCTCTCTCTTTTGGGGTAGCTAACGGCTCTTTCAAAGTATTGTTGCAGTGTCCTTTCCCTCCATTTCTCGGAAAGTTGTTGACTTGCGCCTTTTAACGGATATAGGACAGTGGCTACTTGTCATTGGTCGAGGTTCGTGAAAGTGGTTGGAGACGCAACGTACTTCAAGAAGATCTCGAAGGTGACTTCTCTCTTTCTCGTATTGACTCGCCGATTTGACTTTTATAGAATCTCCGACGCCGAAGACCTGCCCGGCCGTTGCCCGAGCCTCGATCCTTATTCAGTAGCATGCTCCTGCTGAGTCGGTTCTACTGAAGATCAACTCTAAATTCAGTGAACTACTCCTGCTGAGTTTAGTTCCACTGACTCCTTTTAGTATACTGCTCCTGCTGAGTCCAGTATCACCGAGTCTTCTACTTCTGGTACTGAGGCAAGTAATCTACTGAGCGCCTGAGCCAGATGCAGAGTGTTTACTGAGTCCGAAACCTTAGAGACAAACCAAAACAAAGTTACAACCGAATGGTTCATCACCAAGATATGGTTTTGGGATCTTTAAATCTTCGTAAGTATTCGAGCAACGTGGCTACCGAAGTTAGTTCTCAACTGATTATGAGAAGACTGAATCGTCTCCCAACAATATATAGGCTTCAAAAGCCAATATAATATTAATATATTTGTAGCCCATTAATTTAATTATATTTCTAATGGGCTTCCACATAATTAGCCCATAATATAATTAATTAATCCACTAGGCTACTAATATTTATCAATTAATTGGCCCAACCAATTAATTTCGGATAAATAACATTATTAAATAATGTAAAAATATATTAATTCATTAATAATGATTTCGAGAGACAATAAATAACTAGGCAACTAATCGGGTCGATCAGGGGATCTAATACAAGAAATAAAGTCGACCTCAAATTAATTAATTATCTATGCTCAAAGAGAGCAAAATTAATTAATAAACACAACATTCATTCCACTAGAGAATTCGTGCCTGACTTACCCATTTATCCCAAATTGAGCAAGGGCTTGTATTTTAGAACTTAATCGATCTCCGTATTTAAGATAGAAATATCCGTTAATTAATTAAGTTCACCGACAGACTTAAATTAATTAACATCTTATATTCCCCGAGTAGTACCACTCGACCTTATTAACACACATGAACTTAATCAACCGGCCGGGTTTAGTGTGCTAATCCTTTCGTGTTCCTCAGGGGATATTATCAACCCATTTTACTAGGATACGCTTGCAAGATATAGACAATCAGCCTGATCCACAAATAACTACTAACACCCAAGATGCGTAGATCCGGTCGCGATGACGTTCACCATAGTAGGTCAAAGTGATAGATAGCCAAATGCACTCGCTGAAGTCTTACCAAGCTTAAGACTAGCTAAGTCACCGAGATCTTGGTTCTCCACTTAGGTCAGTCAGGAGAACACATCTCACTGTGATCCATCAATACACCACCTTAAGTGTACCAGTAAAGACAAGCAGCTAAGACAAGCCACTTCTTATCTAAATTGCAGCTTAAACCGACAACTTAACCTGAAGTTGTCTCAACTGTGATCACTGTTTATATCTTGTCAATTCAACCAATTTGTGTTGTCTTCTCGTGATACCCGACACACCACACAAATCTAACTTTTATACAAGATAAAGGATAACATATGCAAATATATATATTTATCAGATAGGAGAATAAAATAGTGGTAGGGACAAAATACATTGTATACAAGCATAAAATTTGCTTACAGTATACAAAATCCCAACACATACTGTTCAACCCACCTGACCTTCTTAGTTCCCCCTGAGTTTGACCTTGGTGTCTTGGGGCTTGAACCATGGGTCACTTTCCTGTTGCTAGACTGAGGTGATTGTATCTTCTGCTTATTCTTTGTCTGAGGAGATGTAAATTCAGCATGTTAAGTTATCCCCTGGACAAACCTATCGCCCGGCTTGTTGGAGCTCTTCTGTCCTGAACTGGAGGCTTTATATGTATAGCCAAGTCCTTTATTGGTGGCATGTGGTTTCTGTGCTCGTAGAAGCTTCTCCAACTTCTCCTTTGCTCCAATATACTGCTCTATCATCAAGGTTCTGCACACCTCATCACTCTTCCTTAGAGCTTCATATTCAGATTTGGCATATGCGAGAGTTTCCTTGAGATTAGCAATTTCAGTCTCTTTCTCAGAGATGTCTTTGGTCAGCACTAAGATATGAGCTTCTTGATCATGAGACTTAGTCATCAGAGAGTTAATCTCTTCCTTCAGTCTCTGAACAAGTCCTTCAGACTCAGTAGAGTCCTGACTTCTCCTTGAAAGTCTCTGATTCTCTGCTTTCAGAATATCTATCTCCTGAATAGTCTTACTGAACTCCTGGCTCATCTGAATTTGCTCTTTCAACAAATCTTCGTATGCAAGAACCACATCTAGCAGTTCTACTACAGCAGAGCTTGTGTCGTGTGTGCCAGGTGAAGAGGGGCATATAATGGTTCATAATTTACCTCAGCCTCTTCTCCGGCCATCAAACATGGTTCAACATCTTCAGTCTCGATTGCCATGAATGCGGCATCGTCGTCAGACGATTCCATGAATAGCTCTTCATCGCTTGAGCAATTAGACAACTCTCCAGCTATGTAGGCTTGCCTCTTTTTCACGAACTTGTCGCATCTGGCTTGCCTTTTAGCTCTTTTCGCCGAGAGTTCAAGACATTCATATTGGTAGTGTCCTGGTTTCTTGTAGTTGTAGCATACTGAGGTTCTGCCATCCCTTCTGGTATATATTTGTTCTACTGAGGCAGCTTCAGTATTCCTGCAATCAGGTAGAGATTTAGATTCACTATTCGAGCGATTATTATCTCTCTTACCTTGAAATTTTTGGGAAGCCTTTTTCATCTTCCGTCTGAACATTTCTTTCTCCTTCTGGTATTTCACCGCGAGGAGAGCATACTTCTCAGTCAAGTTGTCAGCATTAGGTATGGTCACCGAGCTTCCAGCTGACCGGCTTGTTGCCGAGGGACTTGCTCCGAGAGTGCTAGCCGATGCCTTATAAGCATGATCCATTGGCACTTCAGCTTCAGCACCGAGGGTGTGTGGGAGGTTGAACTCGAACTCCTCTGCTTTAAGTTCCAAAAAAATATAATCAAGAGTAACAGAGTTCAAGTCAGTTCTCCTCATACACGTAGCAAAAGAGTACCACTTGGGCCTGCTAAGAGCCCTTAGAATTTTGGTTTTGGTCTCCTTGTTGCTGAAAGTCTTCCCCAGCCCGTTGATGATGTTGATCTGATTTTTAAAACGAGCGCTGAAATCATCTATGGACTCCCCTGGAACCATAGCGAATGCATCGAGTTTCTGCAGCTCAAACTCCAGTTTGTTCTCTTTAATTTGTGGAGTTCCTTGGCTCAGCACTGTGAGAGCATCCCATAGCTCCTTTGCTGTCTTGCAGTCATGCACCCTCCCGAGATAAGAGTCACTGAGTGTCATCAGTATAGCATTGCGAGCGACTCGGTCGAGGTTGTGCAGTTTCTTCTCTTCAGGAGTGAAGAGGCTTCTGTCCTTCGCGACTTTGGATCCGGTTCTGACACCGCCTGCTCCGTCTACTACGAGTTTGACTGAGTCGACCATCGGAACAATGGGGCCTTTCTCCAGAACATCGGTCATGTTGTCGTACAGCGAAGTCAGATGTGCCTACATCCTTACGCGCCATATCGCATAGTTTTCAGTTGAGAACATTGGCACGACCCTAATACTCGAAATATCAGCCATTGAAAGATACATGATCTTGGATACAATGAAGAAATACAAGATGCAGAGAAAACGGGTTTTATAGGATCTTTGTTCGAGATAGACCAGTTTCAGAGAACAATGATCAGTTAAGAACACTGCGCTCTGATACCAATTGTTGGTCCTGAGACGTGGTTCAGGTGTAGAGGGGGGGTTGAATACACCCGAATACAAATTTCTCTCAAACGCGAAGTCAGCTCTAGCTGAGTTTGCTACTGAGCTGAGTCAGATAGCCAAATATGCTTCAGATCGCGTGGGCAGAAAAATCTTCTGCTGAGTTCAGCTCCACTAACTTTAGTTAGTCGAACAGTTGTTCAGTATCAGAGTGTGTGCGGAAGTGTATGCCCTATTAAACGTCTCGGTTAGAAAACATCGGTTTTTATGTTGAGCTTTATGAAGTACAGTTTGTATGCAGTATGAGTAGTTAGGGAAAACAGTAAATCAACGCAACAATTTTTAAAGTGGTTCGGACACACTAGGTCCTACGTCCACTGTCCTAACCAAAGCAGGATACTTGTTATATTTATACTGAGCAAGTCTCAGTTGGTCTGTTCACTGGACAGACGCAAACCTTGAAGTTTATACTGAGCAAGTTCTCAGTGATCTGTACGCGGGACATATTCTCTATTTATAGTCGTAGTGACTTTTACAAGGGTTCAAACTTGAAGAGTTTTAGTCTTCTCCAACTAATAGGGAGTTCTTACAAATAAGAACGGTTTCACAAGGATGTGAACTTCCTCGAGGTTTCTAAGCTAAAGATATTACAATGAACTTGCTTAGATAAGAGAAGGGGAACAAATAAAACTCTAATTGATGAACTAAAAGGTGTTCTTCAATGGACGCTAGTTCTTCACTGGATTCAACTTTGAGATTGCTAAGATTTTGTGCGTAGATAGCTTGGGTTCCCGGTGTCATCTCCGCATGGCGACTTCTCTTATTTATAGTCGTCGATGGTGAATAGATCCGTTGTAGGGAGGTCTAGCCACGTGTCGATACGACAAGGAAAACGGCTCCTTTAATTTGAACGTTCTCCTCTTTTTCAGTCTGAGAGCAGCTTTTGTCAGAGTAGATGGTCGATGTCGGCTCCTTATTGGTCGAGGTAGATGGGTAGTTGAGACTTGTCAAACATCAAGGTTGACTTCCTCTGATTCCTCGGACCTTCAACTGAAGTGTCTTTCCCTACGACGTTCTCTTGAGCATTCGGCGCATGGGCACGAATTCCTGATCAGATTCAACTGGTGGTTGATGTCCAACTGACTTCTTCGATCCTGAGTTCTTCAGCTGAGTGCGAGGTCTTCTACTGAATCCTGCAGCTACTGAACTCTATCCTACTAAGTTCTAACAACTGAACTCGACTAGGTTATACAGATACGAAGGTACAATATTCAGCTAGGGTTTTGAGATCTATCAAATCTATCAAGACTATCAGATCTATAGGTTCATATACTGAATCCTTATCCCAACATAGCTTATAGCTTTCAGCTACAGCTGAAATATTTGGAACACTCAACTTTCAGTGGAATAATACTAGCACAGTTAGCAAGCAGGGATCGAATCCATAGGGAATGGGTAGATCTAAGCAAAGTATCTCTAAAGACCGAAAAGGATTTGGTTAGTAACCACCATGAACTTTGGGTTTGGTTAACACTAGGCAATTAATCATAAATTGCGCAATTAAAACAGGTGATGAAAACAAATATTAAAAGCGACTCGGCTTTGGGGCGGATCTACACCGATCGACCTCCAATCCTTGATTATAAGATTGATCGGTTTCCTAAGGTTGCCCGGCTAAGGTGTCGTGTTGAGTACGGACGCACCTAAATCTTATTCTTGATATGGAGAAGTAATGTTGACCATTAACCTACTCCCTACCCTAGTGTCGATCTACCATGTTGAGCATTGCTTAGATCTACAACTAATGAGCATTAACATTCAAGAAACCGAACTAGTGAAGCTACCCATGTTGAGCATGAAAATAACTCTACCATCTCCCCTGCTTGTTCAACACAAGCCCAATTAACCTAGGGTGATCAGTTCTATGTCATCTTAAGCAAGCATCTACACATATTCGGTAGGAAACACTTAGTTAACCAATTTTAAGCACATTAAGATCTCATGGAAGGCAAGGATCGGGTGTTTCACTGTCCTAGCCGAATCTAGGGCTTAGCTACACATATTTAAAACAAGAAGACAAGATAACACGCAGGAGAAAAATATCTTAAATGTAGAGACTCTAACTGGAAGAGTAATAACTTCTTAAACCTTAAATGAATGAAATAACAGTACATAATTAAATGAGAGAAACAGTAACGTAAAAATAGAGAACATTATTGTTGCAGAATCTTCGAAACGTAAATGCTTGAGCTAGGCGAGAATTAAAGAGCATCAACTACTTGAACATGAAAGATGAAGAACAAGAATTAAACTAGAGAGCATTTCGAATTTTAGAAAGAGAAACTAAAAGTAGAGAGATAAAGTTTCTAGAAAGTTGTGTTTGGAGTTGTCGAAAGAGCTCCTATATACTATTACAATACCCAAAATATAATAAGTCAAAAGATAATGTCTAGATCATCCAAAGTTCTTTTCTTGAGCCTCTCCATGCATTTAATGCAGCATTGGCGGATTTGACTAAATAGGGAAAGCTAAAAGGAGGCAGTTGGCTATTTCAAGAAGTCCTTGGCCTGCTGGGCGGTTGTGGCAGGAACAAGTTTCCCGTCACTAGTACTTTTATGCATCAACTCCCTTTTATAGCTAGTAGCCTCTACCTTCAAGAAACATATTTTCCCTCCATTTTCTTCCAACTTGATTGGGCTGAGCTTCTTCATGCCTTCATTTAATCTATCTCTTCGGCCCACTATTGCTGGCCCAATTGGGGAGTCCAAATCATGCCCAGATCTTTAATTTTCTAGCTCAAATCTCCTTTGATCACATCTTGCATGCATGCATCTTCCAATCTGTACTTAGGCAATATTCATCATCTTTTCCGCCATTTTCCACCTCCTACACGTATAAACATGAGACAAACACACACAATATCGATAATATAAAAACAACAATTACGTGCTTATCAACCTCTTCACACTTAAGCAATACTTGCCCTCAAGTATGAAGAGAATCTCTAAGCACGAATGTTGCTTGGTTTCCACCCCCCCCCCCAAACACGACTCATAGAAACTGACTCAAAGAAGGAAAAGGAAACACAATAAAAGGAAGACGTGGACACACAAAACAAAATACAGACGACAAGCTGCCAAGCAAAACTAGACTTTGCACATGTAAATAATAGCACCCGGCCAAGAATATAAAGCACATCAAAGTGAGATCTCACGCAAGAAACATGCATCAACAAGGTTAGGAAAATCAGCTAAGCCAAAACAGGGCATGCATTGAGTCATTCTCACGTTTCACTAGCACTCAACTACACTAGTCCGGACAACCACTCATTTAAACCTAAATACATGTAATCACATATTAAGTCAACCAATTAGTACCATCAAAAAGGTCTTTTTCTCCTGGGTTGTAATGGAGCTAAGGACCATGAAATGATATTGCAAGGTGGGATCCTAAAGGCCCTAGGCTCATTTAGTTGTGCATCATTTGTCATGTATATATGCAAAGTACCAGTGACTTGTGCTAGTAAGTGTTGGAATAAAGATTTGATACTACACAGGGAGTTAATGATAAGCAGTCGGGGAGGATAATGAAATTTCTTTCTTTTCTTTTCTTCCTTCCCCTTCTTCTTCTTTTTTCTAGGTGCATCATTTTTCTTTTGTTTTGTTTTTCAAGCATCTTTCTTTCCTTTGATATTTTTTTAAAATCTTTTCTCTTTTTGCTGCTGAAGTTACTTGACTTTTCTTCCCAGTCTCCTACTCTACAATTTACCCATCTAAATAGGCAATTTCAGCACAGATCTTTGATTTCATCACTTGTGCAAGGTGAACACATGCATATATACATAACAGGGCCAAGAGAAGATCTAAAAATGGGCAGTGACTAATATTTAGTGATCGGTTGAATGAACGAGCCAAAGCTCAAGTTTGTTCACTGGGGGATATTTGGGCAAGGGTTATATAAACTCAGGCCAGAATTAAGGTTATCCCTAGTGCCTTCTATCACATGGTATGTTAATATGACGACTTTGTGACATCTATTCTCTCAAAAAGAAGTACATCCTGACTATTTAGTGCAGTTTAATTAGACTCAATATCTGCCCCTACTTCATCGTTCCTAGCGTCTTCTAATCCCAAACAGTGAAGAAAACATGCAAATATGCTTGTGATTCACTAAGTTTTGAAAAAAAATTGGGGCAGGGGCAATCATAATACATAGCAGAATTGGAAAAACATGGCATGCTTACATACAAAACAAACAACAAAAACAAAATAAAATACCCCTCTCACACCTTAGAGCCCTGGTTGCCCTCAAGTAGGAAGAACGTAATGTTCGGGACGAGAAAATAGACGACACGTAAATACCTCTCCTCACACTTTAAGATCCCGCTTGCCCTTAAGGTGTAGAGAATAAAGGAGAAGTGGGGAAAGACAAAGAATAAAAACAAACACACCCCCTCCTCACACTTTATAGGGGGGGGGGGACATAAAAGAACAAAACTAAAAAGAAAAAAAGACAAATAAAAACGAAGGGAGGAGTGAGTTGAAACCAATTAACCTATTGCGCGGCTTAGCCGAGGGCTTGCCTTTCTTCCCGGTCAGTGCCTCGAGCTACCCTCGCATAGCTGCAATATGCTTCGCAATGTGCGCATGAGCTCGTGTCCACTTTCTTGGACGAGAGAGGATGAGGGTCCAAAGCAGCTTGCTTTCCCAACACGAGAGGTTGAAGAACCTGCAGCCACAGAAGTGCTCGGGGTTGTTTGCCCCGGCAGGATAATCTCGTCATCACTGTTAACAATTTTAGCATATTCAAGGTTCCTCATGGAAAACAAGGTGGCTAGCTTGACTCGCTTTAAGAGGCTGGTACTGTGCAGCAGGAAGTGGCAATGGAAGAACTGACCAAATAGGTGAGAAAGAGTGAAGTGATGGGTGGAGGTGGTGCGGATATCAGCAAAGACATGAGCAATCCAATAGCCTAGGTCTAGTTTCACACCATTAAGCATGCAGTACATGAAAAGAAATTCTTGGTAAGAGATCTTGGAGTAGGATGTAGATCGGCCAGTTAGGTTGTAAGTGATGAACAAATGGGTCATGCGGAGGACTGGGTTCTGGACAAGGTAGGCATCAGTTTTGGAAGTTTGAAAGGGTTGGTCACTCCCTGGGGCCAGAGTCTCCCAGACCTCTTGGGCAGATGCATAGTCCTCCATATCAGATGGGATCCCACGCAAGGCATACAGATAAGACTCAGAAAGCATGTAGGGGGAGGGGATTATGCCTAAACAGTAGTTAAACTTAGCCAACGACAATTTAAACCAGGTATTATGCACACGGAAGGAAATGCATTTCGACAACACAGTTTCTGCCTCCTCAAACTGAAATGAACATGAAAATTCCTTGACTAACTATTCATAGTTGTCAAGTGGTTCTAGTTGCAGAAACTAGTCCCAACCCAAAGCATGAAAATACCCCTCAAATTCCTCTTTCACACCAAGTTCTTTGAAGAGAGAAGGATCGTAGAGCTTACCTTGGGAGCATTTCTTGTCTTCACGGTGCACAACCCTTTAACTGAGGGGATTATCGAACTCAAGCAGAGAGACCGCTTCGGCCTTGGTGGTGATGTCGAGAATCGCGAAATTCCCACCCTTGGTCGTCCTTGAAGTAGTCAGGATCGAGGCCATTGACGTGGAGGTCGAAGGGCTCTTCTTCATCAACATTTGGCCCCATTAGTAGGGTTGTGAAGTAGGCAGGGGCTACATCGCCGGCGTCATAGTATGCCTCCTCTTCAGCCGGTTGTTGTGGGTAGTCCGGCAAGTTGGCAGGCTGGAGGGTGGAGTAACTTGTGTCAGGGGTTGTGGTTAACCGTTGGGAACGCCGATGAGAAGCAGTTGCTTGCGGTTTAGGCGCCATTTGCGGAGCAGTTGCAGTGGCAGTTACTGTGCAGGATGGGCAGAGAACTTTAGCAGAGAGGGGAAGAAGATAGACTTCCAAACTTAGGCGGGAGAAATGAATAAATGACTTGATTATGATGTGAAGGGGGCAGTTAAATCGCTGCCCTAGGGGCGCGAGAAAGCTGAAACGCCGCTTGCACAACAGTCCTTTGATTTTTTAAGTATTTCATTTTGACCCCCGAATCTTGCTGATAAGGGCTTACGTCTTTCAGAATTGCATTCCAGTCCCTCTACATAACCGTTAGACACACAAATATAATAATAACAAAAATGGGCAACAGTAAATGGACGTCCCTCCCTGGGCAGACAACAAAATTCACAAATATATACAAAATGACAAAATATGAGGGATGCCTCTCTTGGGCCGCCTTTCTTTTACGTCTTTGGCTAGACATTGCCTTAAGCAATCAGTTTGATGGTGGGACGGGGAAGAGATCGACACTCTCCATTGTATGTATCTCGGATGGATCATGATAAATCTTCAAACGGTGCCCGTTAACTTTGAATGCCTTCTCAGATGAGAGGCTCACAATTTCTACAACTCCGTTTTGGCAGACGCCTGTGACTCTGAATGGCCTAATCCAGCGCGATCGCAATTTCTCAGGCATAAGCCTCTGCTTGGATTGAAACAACAAGACCAATTGTCCTACCTGGAAAGCTTTTCCCCTTATATTCTTATCGTGCCAGAATTTTGTATGGTCTTTGTACCAACTTGAAACATCATATGCTTTGATTCTCAACTCTTCCAACTCTTGGAGCTGAAATTTTATTTCCTCCTCACATTTTGAGGGCTGCATATTGATTTGCTTAACTGCCCAGAATGCCTTGTGCTCAATCTCCATAGGCAGATGGCATATCTTTCCGAACACCAACCGGTATGGGGACATCCCAATTGGAGTCTTATACGTTGTCCTATAAGCCCACAGGGCATCATCAAGCCTCGCACTCCAATCTTTTCATGAGAGATTTACCGACTTCTCAAGGATCCCCTTTACTTCTCGGTTGGATACTTCTGCCTGCCCATTTGATTGTGGATGGTATGGTGTGGACAGGCAATGTTGGACACCATACTTTTCATCAGGGCTCCAATGGTTCTATTGCAGAAGTGTATCCCTTGATAACTGATAATGGCCCTGGGCACTCCGAATCTACTAAAGATGTTGGATTTCAAGAATCCAGAAATAACTTTGGAATCATTAGTTCGGGTGGCCTTCGCTTCCACCCATTTGGACACATAGTCCACAACGAGCAAAATATAAAGATTACCAAATGAACTGGGGAACGGCCCCATAAAATTCATACCCCATACGTCAAAGATTTTGCAAAATCTTATCGGTATCTGGGGAATTTCATCCCTATGAGAGATGTTCCCAGTTATTTGGTAGCGAGGACAGCTCTTACAGGAAAAAATGGGAATCACATGAAATGGAGGCCAAAAGAAACCACTGTCCAATACCTTTCGTGTTGTCCTCTTTGTTCCAAAGTGGCCTCCACATGCTAAGGAGTGGCAATGGTTGAGAATACTGCCCTATTCTTCCTCAAGCACACATCTCCAGATGACTTGGTGTGCTCCCACTCTCCACAAGTACGGCTCATCCCAGAAATAATACTTTGAATCGCTCTTAAGCTTGAGAGATTGTGCTCGTGTGATTCTATGTGGAGTTCTCTTGGTGGCTAAATAATTGACAATAGAAGCATACCAATGAAGCTTACCCACTGCACTGTAAATTTCTGTGTCATGCATGGGCAGGTAGATGTTGTTGACCTCCTTCTCGGATCTAGATTCCATCAGAAGGCATGGGGATCCTGCTTAGGAAATCAACAACTTTGTTCTTTGTTCCTTTCTTATCCTTGACTTCCTAGTCAAACTCTTGGAGAAGTAATATCCACCTGATCAGTCTCGGCTTGGATTCTGCCTTGGACAGTAAGTACTTCAATGCTGAATGATTTGTATGAACAATAATCTTGGATCCTAGCAAGTAGGATCTGAACTTCTCAAAAGCAAACACGATGGCCATAATCTCCTTCTTGGTTGTTGTATAATTACACTAGGTAGGGTTGAGAGTCTTGGAAGCGTAATAGATGACATGGTTCTCTCTGCCTAATTTTTGTCCAAGAACTGCACCAACTGCGTAGTCGCTGGCGTCACACATGAGCTCAAATGGTAAGTCCCAATCTGGTGCTTCCATGATCGGAGCAGATGTTAACTTAACTTTCAACAAGTTGAAAGCTTCCTTGCAGGTGTCGGTTATCTCGAATGGCACATCCAACTGCAGCAGTTTAGTCAATGGTTGTGCAATTTTGGCGAATTTCTTGATAAACCTTCAGTAGAAGCCTGCATGCCCAAGGAATCCTCTGATTTCCTTGACATTCGTAGGATATGGCAATTGCGTAATCAGGTCCACTTTTGCCTTATCGACTGCAATTCATATTTCTGAGAGGACATGGCCTAGTACAATACCCTCTATGACCATAAAATGACATTTCTTGTGTTTGAGCACGAGATTCTTTTCAACACATCTGGCGAGTACCTTGTCCAAACTGCTTAGGCATTTATCAAAAGAATTCTCATAAACTATGAAGTCATCCATGAAGACTTCAATGTATTGTTCAATCATATATGAGAAAATGTTCATCATACATCTCTCGAAGGTCCCTGGGGCATTGTACAGCCCGAACGACATCCTTCTATATGCATATGTTCCAAAGGGACATGTGAATGTCGTTCTCTCTTGATCGTCATGACTTACATGTATTTGAAAGTACCCATATTACCAGTCCAGAAAGTAAAAATAAGCATGCCCTGCCAGCCTCTCCAACATCTTGTCAATGAAAGGCATGGGGAAATGGTCTTTCCTGGTCGCATTGTTGAGCTTGCGATAATCAATACACATCCGCTACCTAGTGACTGGACGTGTTGGGACAAGCTCCTTCTTCTCATTCTCCACCAGTTGAATTCCTCCTTTCTTAGGCACTACATGCACAAGACTGACCCACTTGCTATCTGAAATTGGGTAGATGATCCCCATGGATAGCAAACTCGGGATTTCTTTAAGAACATCCCCCATGTTAGGGTTCAGCTTGCATTGTGGGTCTCTACTTGGTTTGCAACTTTAGAATTTCCTATTGCTAGACTGAGGTGCTTGTATCTTCTGCTTATTCTTTTTCTGAGGGGATGTAAATTCTGCATGTTGAGTTATCCACTGGACAAACCGATCAGTCAGCTTGTTGGAGCTCTTCTGTCCTGAAGTGGAGGCTTCACATGTGTAACCAAGTCCTTCTTTGGTGGCATGTGGTCTCTGTGCTTGTAGTAGCTTCTCCAACTTCTCCTTTACTCCAATATATTGCTCTGTCATCAAGGTTCTCCACACCTCATCACTCTTCCTTAGAGCTTCATATTCAGATTTGGCATGTGCGAAAGTTTCCTTGAGATTAGCAATTTCAGTCTCTTTCTCAGAGATGTCTTTGGTCAGCACTGAGATCTGTGCTTCTTGGTCATGAGACTTAGTCATCAGAGAGTTAATCTCTTCCTTCGGTCTCGGAATAAGTCCTTCGACTCAGTAGAGTCCTGACTTCTCCTTAAAAGTCTCTGATTCTCTGCCTTCAGGATATCCATCTCCCCGAATCGTCTTTTTGAACTCCTTGGTTCATCTGGATTTGGTCTTCAAGCAAATCTTCATATTCAAGAACCACATCCAGTGGTTCTCCTGCAGCAGAGCTTGTGTCGTGTGTGCCAGGTGAAGAGGGGCATATAGTGGGTTCAGAATTTACCTTAGCCTCTTCTCTGGCCATTAGACACGGTTCAGCATCTTCAGTCTCGATTGCCCTAAATGCGGCATCATCGTCAAACGATTCCATGAACAGTTCTTCATCGCTTCAGCAATCGGACAACTCTCCAGCTATCTAGGCTTGCCTCTTCTTCACGAACTTGTCGCGTCTGGCTTGCCTTTCAGCTCTTTCAGCTACTGAGAGTTCAGGACATTCATATTTATAGTGTCCTGGTTTCTTGCAGTTGTAGCATACTGAGGTTCTGCTATCCCTTCTGGATGTTTCTTTTTGTTCTACTGGGGCAGCTTTAGTATTCCTGCAATCAGGTAGAGATTTAGATTCACTATTCGAGCGATGATTATCTCTCTTACCTTGATGTTTTTGGGAAGCCTTTTTCATCTTCCATCTGAATATTTCCTTCTCCTTCTGGTATTTCACCGCGAGGAGAGCATACTTGTCAGCCAAGTTGTCAGCATTAGGTATGGTCACTGAGCTTCCAGCTGACTGGCTTGTTGCTGAGGGACTTGCTCCGAGAGTGCTAGGCTGCCGCCTTGTAAGCATGATCCATTGGCACTTCATCTTCAAAGCCGGGGGTGTGTGGGAGGTTGAACTCGAACTCCTCGGCTTTAAGTTCTGAAAATATATAAACAGGAGTAACAGAATTCAGGTCAGTTCTCCTCATACACGTAGCAAAAGAGTACCACTTGGGCCTGCTAAGAGCCCTTAGAATTTTGGTGTTGGTCTCCTTGTTGCTGAACGTCTTCCCGATCCGTTGATGATGTTGATCGATTTGTAAATCGAGTGCTGAAATCATCTATGGACTCCCCTGGAAGCATTGCGAATGCCTCGAGTTTCTGCAGCTCTTACTCCAGTCTGTTCTCTTTGATTTGTGGAGTTCCATGGCTCAGCACCGCGAGAGCATCCCATAGCTCCTTTGCTGTCTTGCAGTCATGTACCCTTCCGAGATAAGAGTCACTGAGTGTCATCAGTATAGCATTGCGAGGAACTCGGTCCAGGTTGTCCAAGAGTGAAGAGGCTTTTATCCTTCGCGACTTTAGGTCCGGTTCGGGCACCTCCTGCTTCGTCCACTACAAGTTCGACTGAGTCGACCATCGGAACAATGGGGCCTTTTGCCCTGTGTTCTTAAAACCGGCCCGATCATTGACCCGGAAATATTTTTTTTTACCGGTCGAACCGGTTCAACCGGTAGGTCGACTCGGTGTGACGTCATAAATATATGATTAGATTACATAAATATATAGCTATTTTAATATATGATTAAATATAAATATATAGCTACTATTATTAATAATTTTAATTATTATTATTATTATTATTATTATTATTATTATTATTATTATTATTATTAATTAACGAAAAAATTTAAAGAAAAAAAGGAAGAAGTAGATAGTTATATATAGACTTATGTTGTTTCTCATTTCTCATATATATTCGATGTGGGATGGAGGAAAGAAATAAATGGGTGTTGTACACTTCTTTTGTTCTCACTTCCAAAGTGTTGTCATCCCACATCGAAAATGAATGGAAGTTGAGAACAAAATTTTTCTATATAAACCCTATCCCCTCCTTTCATTGCTAATCCCACTTGAGTGAAGTTTTGAGCTTTGGTATCGAATTCGAGTACCGAATTCGAACTTCTGTATCGAATTCGAGCTTTCGAGCTTGAATTAAAAAATTAAAAATTATTTTATTTTTATATTTAATCGAGCTTTTGAACCGAGCTCGAACATTATAAAATTTTATCGAGCCGAACTCGAACTCATATTACCGGTTTGATAACAGCCCTACATAAAATAACACATTCAAAAAAAAACGAGTCGACCCGGTCCACCGGTTATCGGTTCAACCGGCCGAACCGGCCGGGTCACACCGGGTCAACTGGAAAACCGAGTCAACATGTCACTCGGCTCGGATTTTTGACCGGTTCCGGGCTAAACCGGTCGAACCGACCGGTCCGGGCCGGGTTTCAAAACACAGCTTTCGCCAGAACATCGGTCATGCTGTCGTGCTGCGAAGTTAGATGTGCCTCCATCCTTACGTGCCATATCGCATAATTTTCTGTTGAGAACATTGACACGGTCCTAATCCCTGAAATATCAGCCATTGAAAGAAATGGGATATATGATGTAATGAAGAGATGCAAGATGCAGTGAAAACGGGTTTTCTAGGATCTTTGTTCGAGATCGACCAGTTTCAGTGAACAATGATCAGTTAAGAACACTGAGCTCTTATTCCAATTGTTGGTCCTGAGATGTGGTTCAGGTGTAGGGGGGGGTGAATACACCTGAATACAAATTTCGTTCTCAAACGTGAAGTCAGCTCTAGCTGAGTTTGCTACTGACTGAGTCAGACAGCCAAATATGCTTCAGATCGCGTGGGCAAGAGAATCTTCTATTGAGTTCAGCTCTACTGACTTGAGTCAGTCGAACAGTTGTTCAGTATCAGAGTGTGTGTGCGGAAGTGTAGGCCCTATCAAACGTCTCGGTTAGAAAACACCAGTTTTATGCTGTACAGTTTTGAATGCAATATGAGCAGTAAAGGAAAACAGTAAATCAACACAGCAATTTTTAAAGTGGTTCAAACACACTGGGTCCTACGTCCACTGTCCTGACCAAAGCAGGATACTTGTTATATTTATACTGAGCAAGTCTCAGTTGGTCTGTTCACTGGACAGACACAAAACTTGAAGCTTATACTGAGCAAGTTCTCAGTGATCTGTGCGCTGGACAGATACTCTACTTATTGTGGTAGTGACTTTTACAGGGGTTTCAAACATGAAGAGTTTGAGTCTTCTCCAACTAAGAGGAAGTTCTTACAAATAAGAACAGTTTCACAAGGATGTGAACTTCCTTAAGGTTTCTAAGCTAAAGGTATTACAATGAAGCTTGTTTAGATAAGAGAAGTGGAACAAATATAACTCTAAGTGATGAACTAAAAGGGTTCTTCAATAGACGCTAGTTCTTCACTGGATTCTTCGTTGAGGGTGTTAAGAGTTTGTGCGTAGATAGCTTGGGTTCCCGGTGTCGTCTTTGCATAGCGACTTCTCTTATTTATAGTCATCGATGGTGAATAGATCCGTTGGAGGGAGGTCTAGCCACGTGTCAAAACGACAAGGAAAATGGCTCCTTTATTTTGAACGTTGGTGAGTAGTTGCACTGTAGAGATTCTCCTCTTTTTTCAGTCTGGGAGCAGCTTTTGTCAGAGCAATAGGTCGTTGTCGGCTCCTTGTTGGTCGAGGTAGATTGATAAGTGAGACTTGTCAAACATCAAGGTTGACTTCCTCTGAATCCCAGGACCTTCAACTGAAGTGACTTTCCTACTAACGTTCTTCAGAGCATTCAGTGCATAGGCACGAATTCGTGAGCAGATTCAGCTGGTGGATGGCTGTCCAACTGACTTCTTCGATCCTAAGTTCATCGGCTGAGTGCGAGGTCTTCTACTGAATCCTGTAGCTACTGAACTCTAGCATACTGAGTTCTAACCACTGAACTCGTCTAAGCTATTACAGATACGAAGGTACAATATTTAGCTAGGTTTTTGGGATCTATCAAATCTATCAATTCATCTACTGAATCCTTATCCCAACATGGCCGGATTTGTTGGTTCGGCATATAAAGACATCACAGCTTCCTTCACTTCAATGTCATTCATCCCATGAGTGTCCAGATGAGTAGATTCTTGTGTAATGATTGGCTCCTCCTTGTCTTGAACAAGCACATTTGCCAAATGATCTTGGACCAGGGGAGTGTACACGTCAATAGTGTTGACATTCTCAACATCTGCAGGCAGTTTCATTACCTCATTGATATTGTGTGTGTATTGTTCTCCATTCAAATAAATGCTAATCATGCCTTCATGTACATCAATAATGGCTTTAATTGTATCTAGGAATGGTCTGCCTAGAAGTATCCCAGTTGTTCCTTTGATCCTTTCATCATTGGTATTGATGACATAGAAGTCAGCCAGGTAGACAAACTCGTTGACCTTTACTAAGACATTCTCCAGTAGTCCAACTGGGTAGATGCATGATCTATCTGTAAGTTGCATTATGACTCTTGTTTCAGTCAGCTCCACATCAACCAAAGTCTTGTAAACCGAGAGGGGCATCACACTAATTGAGGCACCTAGATCACAAATGGCACTTAGGATTAGTTTCTCACCAATCAAACAAGGTAAGGTGAATGCTCCTGGATCAACACATTTCTCTGGGAGGTTTTTATGGATCATCGCAGACACGGCCTTTTCCATTATTACCTTTTCTCCATCAGGTACCTTCCCAGCTATAAACTCTTTGATAAACTTGGCCAATTGTGGGAATTTAAGAGCTTCCAATAATGGTATCTTTATTTCCAGATTTTTGAATAATGCCTTATAGTTCATGGCATCTTTCTTTGGTTTGACCTTCTTCAGCAAGGCAAAAGGGAAAGGTGGTGGGGCTAATGGCACGATTGGTCTCTGCAACTCATCTTCTGGCTGTTCAACTTCATCTTCTCTGGAGGTTCTTCTCTCCTTACTTACAGGTTCCGGCAACTCCCTTCCATTCCTCAAGGTCACGGCACTAGCATTCTCCTCCTTAGGGTTGATTTGTACTTGGGCAGGGATTTTTCCTTGATCTCCTTTGATGTCCCTCAAGGAATTAGCTAGCTGCTCCAGCTGGTTGGATAAGGCACTCATGCTAGACTTTTGTTCAAATTGGGAATTTTGGAATTCATTCCATAACTCCTCATTCGTCTTATAACCTTTTCTGATTTTGTTGTGCACCTCCCCTGTGATGTGGTGGTTTGTAGGGTTGAGTCTGCATGGATGGCAATTGAGGTTGATTCTGATTTGGCTGGGTGGTTTGGTTTTGTGGCTGGTAAACTGGTGAAGGTGGTTGTTGATAGTCCTGTTCAGTTTGATTTTGGTTAGTTTGGAAATTTTGTTGAGGTTGGTTCTGGTAGATTGGTTGGGGCTGCTGGGAATTTAAGTTTTGTTGAGGTTGAAAGTTTTGGTTTTGGAAATTCTGCGGATGCTGAGGATAGAAGTTCTGGGTAGGTGGAGGTGCATTTTGATTATGAAAACCTTGTTTTTGGAAGTGTTGCGGAGGTGATTGGTAGCTAGATTGACTCTGCTGGGGAGGGTCTCCTGGCTGTCTCCATCGGAGGTTAGGGTGATCTGTATTCTTCATGAAGTGATACCCTCCCACTGCATTTGCATCTTCGTATTCAACTACTCCCATGGTACATCTAATGGAAGAGTGGCCGAGTTCGCCACATGCACCACAAGTTACCTCGACCGGTTCTGTTGAAGTTGATTTGTTCACCACCTGGTTCAGCATCTTCTCAATTTTCTCCATCTTATCTTTATTTCTTCTTTCATAATCTGAGGACCTTGCTTGGGCAACCTTCCTCACATTCTTGGCATTCTCTGCGTCGTACTCTTTAGTGGAGTCTACCGGTCTTTGAATGTCTTGTCGGCCTCACTAATCTTAAACCGAGTGAATCCTTCTCCACTTCCAGAATTTACCAAGTCCTTGTATTTCATGGTCATGCCTTGGTAGAAAAACTGGAACAAATCTCCATCCCTATATTTAAGATTGGGGCAGTCTCCCACCAATATGTCAAAACGTTCCCAGTACTTGCTGAGGTGTTCATCATATTC
This sequence comes from Lavandula angustifolia, assembly GCA_028984105.1. Taxonomy (NCBI): domain Eukaryota; kingdom Viridiplantae; phylum Streptophyta; class Magnoliopsida; order Lamiales; family Lamiaceae; genus Lavandula; species Lavandula angustifolia. The sequence goes on from CM054818.1 coordinate 23,063,672, forward strand.
ATGTTGGATACTTGATATTTCTTTCCTCCTAGAGCTTGCCTTTGTTGTTGGAAAATAGTATTCCAGGAAGGTAGTCTCCATCTATGGCCAATTCTCAATAGAATTTGTGTGCAGGTTCGAGTACCACATGTTGACCAATTGTCAACTAGCTTCACTTCATCTTCAGTCTGCTGGCCAGTTTTCTTCTGGAGCCTACATATCTTCTCAAATTCATTCAAGAATGAGAAGGGGTTTTCATTCGTCTTTCCATAAAAGTTGGCAGAGCATTCAGCACCACTACCTTAAGTTCCACAAGATTTACACCATAAGTAGCAATCTGCACAGGATCCTTCCACTTCCTAGCAGTGTGTTCATTGACCTCGAGGACTTTTGGATCATCGTCTTCCATGACTGTTTTGGATTTTGTTTTTTATTCAGAATCAGACTCTTCTCTCTCAGATTCGTCCTCTGCACGGTCAGACAAAATATCTCGATCTTCTGGGGAGCTAGCTTCAGTACCAGCCTCACTCGCAATCTCGGTATGCAGAGTTCTTTCGCCCTGCGACTCCAGTTCGGTTTGTTGCTTGCGCAACCGTATCTCCTTCCTGAGTCTCCTGGCAGTCTTCTCAATTTCGGGGTGGAGCCAGAAATTTGGGTCGAACGAGCCACTCATAAATACCTAGAAGAAATACTTGTGTAGAACAAAAATAAAAGGTCAGTAGAAAAGGTTAGTTTAAATCAAAACGTCATTCCCTGGCAACGCCAATTTGGTGGGACCCGCCCTTCCGTCGTCTAGAAAGACCGGCCACGCAAATAATATTTATAATTACACCCGCGACAGACAACTAGAATAATACTAGCACGGTTAGTAAGCAGGGATCGAATCAACACGGAATGGGTAGATCTAAGCAAATTATCTCTAAAGACCGAAAAGGGTTTGGTTAGTAACCATCATAAACTTTGGGTTTGGTTAACACTAGGCAATAAATCATAAACTGCGCAATTAAAACATGTGATGAAAACAAATATTAAAAGTGACTCGACTTTGGGCAGATCCACACTGATCGACCTCCAATCCTTGATTCTAAGATTAATCGATTTTCTAAGGTTGTCCGGCTAAGGTGCCGTGTTGAGCACGGACGCACCTAAATCTTATTCTTGATATGGAGAAGCAATGTTGACCATTAACCTACTCCCTACCCTAGTGTCGATCTACCATGTTGAGCATTGCATAGATCTACAACTAAGGAGCATTAACATCAAGAAACCGAACTAGCAAAGCTACCCATGTTGAGCAAGAAAATAACTCTACCATCTCCCTTGCTGTTCAACACCGGCCCGGTTAACCTAGGGTGATCGGTCCTATGTCATCTTAAGTAAGCATCTACACGAGATCCGAAGAAGAAACACTTAGTTAACCAATTTTAAGCACATTAAGATCTCATGGAAGGCAAGGATCGGGTGTTTCACTGCCCTAGCCGAATCTAGGGCTTAGCTACACATATTTAAAACAAGAAAGCAAGATAACATGCAGGAGAAAAACATCTTAAACGCAGAGACACTAACTGGAAGAGTAATAACTTTTGAAACCTTAAATGAACGAAATAACATAGCGAGAATTAAGGAGCATCAACTACTTGAACTTGAAAGATGAAGAACAAGAATTAAACTAGAGAGCATTTCAAATTTTAGAAAGAGAAACTAAAAGTAGAGAGATAAAGTGTCTAGAGAGTTGTGTTTGGAGTTGTTGAAAGAGCTCCAATATACTATTACAATACCTAAAATATAATAAGTCAAAAGATAATGTCTAAATCATCCAAAGTTCTTTTCTTGAGCCACTCCATGCATTTAATGCAGCATGGGCGGCATTGACTATTTCAGGTAGTCCTTGCCTTACTGGGCAGCTGTGGCAGGAACTAGTTTCCTGTCACTAGTACTTTTCTGCACTAATTCCCTTTCATAGCTAGTAGCCTCTACCTTCAAGAAACATCTTTTCCCTCCATTTTCTTCTAACTTGATTGGGTTGAGCTTCTTCATGCCTTCATTTAATCCATCTCTTCAACCCACTAATCTTGGCCCGATTGGAGGAGCCCAAATCATGCCCAGATCTTTAATTTTCTAACTCAAATCTCCTTTGATCACATCTTGCATGCATGCATCTTCCAATCTGTACTTAGGCAATATTCATCATCTTTTCCGTCATTTTCCACCTCCTACACGCATAAACACAAGACAAACACGCACAATATCAGTAATATAAAAGCAATAATTACGTGTTTATCACTAGAGCCCGCCCGACACTTTATCGGGCCGTGATTTATAAAGCCCAACATGACTCCGGGCTTTCGGGCGGGCGGGCGGGCCTAACCCACTAATATGTTTAATATTTTTATTATTTTTTAATTATACATTTGTTGTATAAAAATAAAAATAATATGTATAATTTAAACTAAATGTGTAATATTGAATAAAGTATAAATTATGAAGTAATTAAACAAATTAAATAGATCATATTATAGATTTATGTACAAATAAACATTAAAATTCAAAGTCGTATACTAATAAACATCACAAAAATTCAAACTAAGACAATAAACAACGTAAAATCGTCAAGATTCAACGTATATTAATTGCATTTTAAATTTTCTTTGATAAGTTTTTCTTTCCCATATTTTTTTCATTTATATTTATTTATTATTATTAATATTATCTAACAATTATGTACTTTTTTCGGGCGGACTTTTTAGCCCAAAAACCCCGGGCTATTTTAGCCAAAAGCCCGTGGATTTTTTGGGCGGGCTTTTTAAGCCCAACACACCTTCGGGCTTCTAATTTCAGAGTCTGTTGGTCCCGAGAGTACGTTCAGGTGTTGAGGGGGGGGTGAATACACCAGAAAACCGATTTCTCAACTTAAACACGAACAGTCTTTTTTAGGAAAGTGTCGTACTGAACAAGTTCAGCAGACCAGATAAGCTGTTCTGAATCGTGTGGCAGAGTGACTGACTCTACTGATACCTGCTAGCTAACTTGGAGTCAGAATTCAGTATCGTTCAGATAGAGTTCAGTGGTGCGGAATAGTGTAGGCCCAAATTGAGTTGAGTTAGGAAAACGTTTATATCAAAATAGTTTCAGTAGATTAGTGCAGTTTGTTAAGTTTGCTGAAACTCAGTTGAATGATTTGAAAGATATTTTCAGTATGAACAGTAAATCAATGCAACAGTAAAATGCAGAACACAGAACACAGAGATTTTTAAAGTGGTTCGTATCCAACAATCCTACGTCCACTGTCCCGAATGATCAGGAAGCTATGTATTATACTGAGATAGTCTCAGTTGGTTTGTACGCTGGACAAACACTGGTCTTGAGATTTATACTGAGCAAGTCTCAGTTTACAAGGTTATCAAACTAAGTGTTTGAAAAACTCTCCAACAGTGAAGGAGTCCTTTACAATAAGGATCAGTTCAGAAGTGAACTCCTTCGTCTAAGCTATGGATTTATACGGTTGAGCTTAGGTTAGAGGGATAGGGAACAAGGATGTGGCTTCTAGAACGACGAGCAGTGAGTGTGAGCTTTGGGTTCGTGTAACGTCGTTTGGATACTAGAGGTGTATAATTCGATTCGGCTTGGTTCCCTAAGAGCAGAAGTGTAGTCTTTCGCCGGAGATTGTTTGTTCGAACTTCTTGTGGAAGACTTAGGCTTTTTCGAATTTGCTCGTTGAATGCTCTGTGTGTTCTCGTGCGTCAGTTCCGTGAGCTTCAATTTGATTTATCCCTCTATTTATAGAGCAGAGATTAGGATAGATCCGTTGGAGACGACGATCCTTGGTCTCTCTCTTTTGGGTAGCTAACGGCTCTTTTTTTAAGTATAGTGTCAGTGTCCTTTCCCTCCATTTCTGGAAAGTTGTTGAGTTGCAGCTTTAATAGATATAGGATACGTGGCTGCTTGTCATTGGTCGAGGTTCAGGAAGTGGTTGAGATAGAACAGACTTCAAGGAGATCTGAAGCTGACTTCTCTCTTCCTAGTATTGACTCTGCTGATTTGACTTTAAAGATCCTGATAGTCAGAAGACTGTCTGGCCGTTGCTGAGTCTGATCTCTGATTCAGTAGCATGCTCCTGCTGAGTTGGGTCTACTGAAGATCAGCTCTGAGTTCAGTAAACTACTCCTGCTTAGTTCAGTTCTACTGACTCCTTTCAGTATACTGCTCCTGCTGAGTCCAGTATCACTGAGTCTTCTACTTCGTGCTGAGGCGGATAATCTGCGAGTGCCCGAACCGGGAGCAGAGTGTCTGCTGAGTCTGAAACCTCAGAGACAAAAACAGATTACAACGCAATGGTTCACCAATCAATATAGGGTTTTGGGATCTTCAAATCTTCAGTAAGTTTTCAGAGCACAGAGCTACTGAGTTAATGTCAACTGAGAAGACTGAATCATTTCCCACTATTCAATGTTGTTGTTGGAGCGAATCATCACCCAACATTTTCCCCTATTTGATGATGCCAAAACCTATCAGCTAATCAACCTAACACTATGACTTATCAGAAACAGAGCTCCTTACAAAATGTTACAAGTAGGATCAGAGGAGTTGTTCTTCAAGTCCTAGATTACTACGGGGATCAGGGCAAAAATGACAGAACCTATACAGAATCTAATCAGAATTTTCTCCCTTTCTAACAACATTTTCCCCTTAATACTAACAAGTCTATTAGAATCTAGTTAAGTAAAAACTGACAATAAATAACATCAGTGAATGTGTGAGTCAGTAATCACTTTAGTGATTCTGAGTGTTAAGCATAAACAAACACGGCTATTCAGACAATAAGGAATTGTCAAAGCCAAACAGAGATGTTATATATATGAGCAATCAGTACAAGTACATCTTCTGCTAGACTAAAAAGAGTAAAAGAAAGATGCAAGGAGAATACAGAAGCAAGAATCATTTGAACTGCTTAATCCTGTCTTTGAAGTCCTGTGATTGAGTTTCAGGAAGCGGCAGTCCATACATGCGGTAAGTGATCTTTCTCAGCTTCAGTATCTCAGCAAAGTCCGCTGGGTCTTCTTCATCTAGGAATTTGGCTTCAGCAGCGTCCTTCACTTCTTTCTCTATCACTCCATAGTGGATGGATCCGTCAAGTCTCTGTGGGGGTGGCATGATTCTGGGAGCTAGAACTCTGACATCAATATTTTTTTTGACATCTTTCTGAAGTCTGGCATACATTTCCAAGTCAGCTCTCATTATCCATTCAGTATATGCCACTGTCTTGTGCTTCTCAGACCAGAATCTCCAGAAGTAGTTCCTCTTAATGAATTCAGCTTTAAGTGCTTCCCACCTCTGAGTGACTTCTCACGGCATCCATTCATCCACTCTTGGCCATCTGTGAGACTTAAGATCAGTAGGCTTCCTAAATTTCCTGTATCTATAGGGAATGCCAGCCTTTTCACGGATCCTCTGACTCGCTTCTTTTTCAGTCCTTAGCCTAAGAGCTTCGAGGTCAGCAAGCCATATCCTCTCTCTGGCTGCTTCTATCTGCCTGGCCTCTTCACCTCTGTATAAGTACCTCTCCATCTGAGCCCAGATTTCATCCATTTCTTGGTCCTGTGCCTTTGAGGCAACATAGGAGGGCTTACGAGGCGGCTCTTCTTCTGAGTCAGCAGGTGTGGATGATTTCTCTTTAGATGTTCCCTGCTGCCCAGTTGACTGTTGTTGCTGCTGCTCCTTTTCTTTTTCCTTGTCAGCTTCGTCGCTGAGCTTGAGTGTTCTAGGAGGCTGCCTAGCTCCAGTCTTCTTGCCTCCAGCTGGAGCCTTAGTTTTACCTTTAGCAGGCTTCTTCTTTGGCTTATTCGCGGCTTCAGCTTCGGCTATCTCTCTAGCCAATTTCTCATCGTCTGCTATCTGAGCCTCCTCCTCCGGAGTTATGAACCTCCTGGGTCCTTTATTCTTGGAGGGAGGGGTTGGAAGCTTCAGTACCTTTTTGCCTTTGCCTGCAACTGGAGGAGGAAGAGGAGCTTCTTCCTCTTCTGACCCCTCGTCAGCATACTCAGCAACTTCTTTAATAATATCTGAAGGTGTTTGTGTTGCTTGAGTTGCGACTTCTTTGGCTCCTGAGCCACTTGGGTCGATCTCGGCGAATCTTGCGGCTCACATTCTTTGAGACACCCCGGGCCTCGCCAGTTTGTGAAGGTCCAGTGGGGGCAGATGACTGAATCTGAGATGCCCCTGCCACTGTCCTTGCTCTCTTTGGAGCTTTCAGTAGCAGCTCCTTAGTTCCTTTCTCAATAAATCCTTCCCCCTTTTTGGCATCAGCAAATCGGGTAGGGGGTGGAACTGATACTTTGCTGTTCAGGCTCTTGTATGCGTCGGATAGATCATCCAACGTATTGTGTAGCTTTGTCAGCTTCGTATGCAGCTCGTTTCTCTCGTTTGTGAGCTGAGTGTTGTATTTCTTATGTGAGAGATCAGCTGGAGCCTGAAATTCCTTCAACTACTTCTCCACCTTCTCTTCAATAGCCTTCTGGATAGTTTGCAATCTGAGATCAGAGGCTTGAGAGATGGCGGTGACGGATTCAGGATGAGCAGTTTGGGCGGCCTTGTAATCATTCAGCAATTTGACTTGGCCTTCCTGAATCGTCTTGAGCTGTTCTTCAAATTTAGCTCTCTGTGCAGCGAGGGCATTCGTCAGAATGCTGGAGAAGTCAAGGACAGGAGATGTAGAAATCGCGGTTCTGAGTCCCTGTAATTCTGCACTCTAAGCTTCAGTGGTTTGCCGCCAGGTTTTGTGGACGGTGCGGGCGAGGAGTCTATTTTGAGTCCCCTGACTCCTCAGTGCCCTTGCCACTGACTTAGAACGTCGAATTTTTGGGCTGGGAGCTACTTCGAAAGCAGACTCAAGAAGGAGCTGAGAAGGATCAGGTGCCTTCGAAGTACCAGTCGCCGACTGCCCGGGTCCAAGGATGCTGAGTGGAGGTTCAGCAGTTGATGTAGGAACATCCTTGGCCGGTTGAGTTCCCTCATCAGGCTTCTCAGGGCATGAATCACGGGGTGGGTCCTTACCATCAGGGTCAGACCCATCTAAGGGCGCAGATGCTGAGACAGGTTGTCTGTCGTTCAGCATTGCGAGCATTGTCGCCCTCAAGTCTTCAAGCGTGCCGAGGTCACATGGCTCGGAATAGCTAATCTTCCCCCTGATCAGCAGCTCTTCTTCGTGAAGCTGCTCGCAGGAGTGGTGGATGATGAGTCTCTTCAGGTTGTGCCACTCTTGGAACCTTATCAGCATGTGGAGCCTCGCCTACCTTGCAAGTAAGACAAGGTCGCTATGGCTGGCAATCTCCGAAATGACTTCAGAAATGTCTCGGGAGGCTCTAGATTTGAGAGTTGCGGCCTCCATCCCGATTGATTCTGACTCTGAGGCGGTCTCCGAATCCTCAACTTCAATAGGAGACGCCTGTTTCTCGGCAGATGGGATCTTTCTTGAGTGGTGGGGACGTCCAAGGGGCTCTCTAAGGTCTTAATTTCTTCAGCCTGGACATCTTCTGCTTTGACCCATTGGTCCACTGTTTCACCATGCTCTGTGGAGACGACCTTCTCCACTGACTGTGTCTTTTCTGAAGACTCGGGCTCATCCCTCAGTTGCAGAGGTGGTTCAGCAACCACAGTCGCTGGCTCAGTCTCAGGCACAACCTCACTAACTCTCTTCAGCTTCTTGGTCAGCGCCTTAGGAGTTGATTTAGGAGGGGACCTCTTCTTTGTTGGCGTGGAGGTCTTCTGAGTCCCGGCCTTTAGGTCAGCGGGCCCTGAGCCGATCTGCTGAAGGGCCGCTGCCCTGTTCTGGAATCTTACTTTCTTCGGATTGAAGTAGGATTTATCAGGGAATGTAATGCTCTCAGATCCGCAGAAGTCTTCTATCATTACGGAGAGCTTCAGTCCATATAGAAGCTTTCCTTTGACGCTCAGTCGCTTGGAAGATTTGTCAAATTTAGCCGACTGCGTCATGAACTCCTTAAGAAAGAATTATGTCCAGTTAATTTTGGCTCGGTCATAAATGGCCATCATCATTTGTAGCTTGGGCCTGGACACTTGGTCGAATGAGCCTGCTTGACTCGTCAGAAGCTGAGTCACTATATACACCAGTGCTCTGTACTGAGGGAGCATGGCGTTCTTGGGAAAAGCTGCTCTGAAGGTCGTTGGCTTTCCGCAGAATTCAGTAAGGTACTCGTCTATCAGATCATCTTTGTAAGCGACGGTAGTGAGTCCTTCATTCGACAAGTTGAAGCTTTTCTGGAGAGCTTCTCGGATGAACATCTGTTTGATTATCGAAGCATCTCGAGTGGGGTCGCCTACTAAATGAACTCTAAAGTGGCAGCGAATATCCCCGTCAACTGACTCTGAGTTCAGATAGGCTTCAGCCACTTGGCGCGGAAGGAAGAAGGAGGGCTTCCTTGTCAGAAATCCTTCCAGTCCGGTCTCGCGGAGGGCATAGAAGATCTCCTCCATGTAGTCGAGATCGCACGCGTCAAATTCCATCATAGGTTCACACCAGACGCGATCCTTCTCGAGGATCTCTTTCATATCGACAGGAGAGTCTACAATGGTTCCTGTCATTTTAATAATCTGCAAACACAGTGCTAGTCAGTATCCGATAATATAAGAAAAATCATTGAAAGATCATACGATACTAAAAGATCATTGAAAATTACCAAAAGATTTTCTGAGATGTTTTAAAGGGTAGAATATATGTAACGAAGTAAGAGATATTGTTCAGAAAATCTAGGGTACTTAAGATATTTGCAGAGTTGAAATGGCGGTTTCAAACATTTGAATGCATATATATATCTTAGAGAAGATAAACAGTTAAATATCAAGGGTTTAGTTTGAACGCGTTTTTGAGATGGACGGCTAGGATTAAGTTTTATAAAATAGGCAATGATCATATTAGCCGCCTAAGTCAAAAGACAGTTGTATATAGCCTAAATAGTAACTTGATACGACATGCATTTAATGCGTTGCAGAGTTCAGCATGCTTTTACATAGAATGTCGTGTATTAAATGTAATTCGTTAATATTAAATGACATTTTCTAAGGCATTGAATACGATGCTTTGAATCGATTCACAAATGCACAAAAGCTGTTCTATCGGCTGCGAGTAGAGATACGCAAACCTGTCGGTGAACATTGTAGTCGGTGATACCTCGTGTAGATGGTTGTTGAGTCTCTACATGCGATTTTATTCGATGCGAGAGTGAACATTCCCCCTTACTGAATGCTCCTCTCCTAAATCCTCTTACTGACTGGAGTCAGTAGGGTCCAAGCAAACCTAGCTCTACTAAATGTTCTCTGAATCTGGCTTCAGCTAGAGGCTTGGTCAGTATATCAGCCCTTTGATGGTCAGTATGAATCTTTTCCATCCTAATATCCTTCTTTTCGACATGTTCACGAATGAAGTGGTGTCGATGTCCACGTGCTTGCATGTCGTATGAAGTACGAGATTACGAGTGATTGCAATGGCACCTGGTACTATCGCGAGAAGATCGGCACTTCATTACGAATGACGTCATAGTCGCGTAGGTCGTCTTGTCAAGCAAAAGGATTTGGGCGCAACAACTTCAGGCGGCCATGTATTCAGCTTCGGTAGTTGACGTTGCTACGGAATGTTGTTTCTTTGAGAACCATGAGATCAGCTTACTGCCAAGGAACTGACACGTTCCTGAAGTTGATTTTCGGTCAATTCTACATCCTGCATAGTCAGCATCAGAATAACCAGTTAGTTCAATATTATCATCAATTGGATACCATAAACCCATGTCAGGTGTTCCTCTGAGATAGCGGAGAATCTTCTTTGCTGAGTCCATGTGACTCGCCTGTTGGCCCTTTGAAATCGAGCATGACGCCTACGGCATAAGTTATGTCAGGACGAGTAGCTGTTAAGTATAATAAAGAACCAATTATAGCACGAAATTTAGTTTGGTCTACTGATACTCCCTCTTTATCAAGATCAATTTTCATATTCGTGTTCATCGGGATCTTGATTGGTTTGCCGGATGTGCAACCGAATCTCTTGATGAGGTCTCGAGTATATTTGCCTTGATTGATGAACGTTCCCTTCTCAGATTGTTTGACTTGAAAGCCGAGGAAATAGTTCATCTCTCCCATCATTGACATCTCGAACTTGTCCTTCATCATTTTCTCAAATTGCTGACACATGATGACGTTCTTCGAACCGAAGATGATGTATCTACGTAGATCTGCACAAGTAATAAGTCGTCTTCCAGTCGAATGCTGAATAATGTGCGGTCTATTGTGCCCTTCTGAAAACCTTTTTGAAGAAGAAACTCAGACAGGGTATCGTACTAAGCCCTGGGTGCTTGTTTTAACCCATACAGAGTCTTTACGAGTGCGCCAAACTTGATGTCCCTGCTGATAGCCGGGAGGCTATTCCACATAGACTTTTCTTTCGATGCGTCGTTCGGGAAAGCGAGACTTCACATCCATTTGATAGACTCCGAATCTTTGATGTGTTGCATAGGCTAGGAATAGTCGATTGCCTCCAATCTTGCAACCTGGAGCGAATGTTTCATCGAAATCTATCCCTTCGACTTGACAGTAGCCTTTTGCCACGAGTCTTGCTTTATTCCTTACTATGACGTTGTTTTCATCTCGCTTGTTCTTGAAGACCCATTTTGTTCCGATCACGTGTTGATGCCGGGGTCTGTCAACAAGCTCCCAAACTTTGTTTCTCGTAAGCCGATTCGGCTCCTCCTGCATGGCTATGATCCGGTCGGCGTCTTCCGGTGCGTCCTCAACCGGCGAGGTTCTTGGTAGACAAGAAGCGGGGAATATAAGGCGCTTTCTCTCGACGAGAATCCGGATCTTATCTTTACGCTTGCTGAAGGATCTCCAATAATTAAATCAGAAGTGTGAGCATCCAGCCACGATCTACGATGTTTCAACTCTTCATCTGAAATTTGTTCAACATAGATAGTAGGTGAGTTAGGCATTTCAGTTGTACTATTCTGAGATTGAAGCAATTTAGTTACAAGAGTGCGATCTACTGAGTCACCAGGTTCATGGGCATTTAGCTCAGGAACATCATTAGTTCCCCCTGAATTATAATTCTCAGTAGAGGTCTCAGTTACCAACTGGGGTTTCTTCATCGACCGAGTTTACCTGGGATTGACTCTGTTCAGGAGAGTCAATCTGTTTAGCTACTGCCGCTTGGTTGAGATTCGGTAGACTTGTCTTCGGTTTCTTCATCGAATCATCATCCCAATATAGCTGGATCTTTTCAACTTTATCTTTTAAGCTCAGATCCTGTAGCTGCTTTCTAATGTCCTCAGATTCAGGTTTAGAGTTTCTGCTCCTGTCTTCAGTAGCATACTCATTAAAGACAACATGAGGGCTTTCCTCCACGCAAAGGGTCCGATAGTTAAAGACTCTAAAAGCTTTACTGACCCGGGATTATCCTAAGAACACTCCACGATCGACTTGCTATCAAAAGTCTTCGGTGATCTTTCCCATTATTGTGAATAAAGCACGAACACCCCAAAAATATGGAAATAAGATAAAGAAGGCTTCCTGTCGTTCCATAGTTCATATGGTGTCTTCTTATGCTGCTTTGTCAGTAGAGATCGGTTCTGAGTATAACATGCAGTGTCAGTTGCTTCTGCCCAGAATTTGGTTGGGAGTCCTGAGTCTACGAGCAGGTTCTTGCTGCTTCTTTGAGTGTTCGATTCTTCCTCTCTGCAACCCCATTTTGTTGAGGCGTCCGCGCGGCAGATGTCTCATGCTCTATACCTTCTGCTTTGCAGAACTCCTCCACCATAAAATTCGGGGAACTCGGTTCCTGCATGCGAACGTATTTTGATGATCTTGGTGTTCTTCTCGACACTGAGCCTTTTCAGAAGCGTTGGTAACTCTGTTTTGACGTCAGACTTATTGATAATAAATATGACCCATATGTAGCACGAGTAGTCATCAATGACCACTAATGCATACTTCTTGCCTCTGATCGTCACAGGAGAGACTGGACCGAACAAATCCATATGTAGCAGTGAAGGATTCCATCGGTGGAAGGAGATGGAACAGGTGGATTTTGATTCGTTATTTGGTTCCCCTTCGGACATGCTTCACACTCGAGTGTCTTTTTTGAATACTTCATTCGGCGGGTCCTCTTGCTAGAGTGTTTCTAGCCAATTTGTTGAGCGTCTTGAAGTTGAGATGGCTAAGTCTTACGTGCTAGAGCCACCCCGTTACGTTGTCATTCTTCGCCAACAAACAAGCTTGGGGTTCTGGCTGAGTTCCGGTCGGCCTACATAGATATTCTTTTTTGCGCGAACACGATAACACCTTGTTTTCCCTGTAGATTTATCAATGACATCACGAGAAACCATCGTGAAAAATCACTCTATTCGAGTTATCACAAAATTGACTAACGAGATAGAAGATTATCTTTGAAGTCCTTCAACATATGATACTCTTGGGACCGTTGTTGTTCCGATTTTGAGTGTTCCATAGCCTCTGCTTGTAGCCTTTTGCGTTGTCTCCAAACTCGATTCGGGGTCCTTCTTGGTAATATAATTCTTGACAAGTCCTTTTGGTATGTCATGTGTCTTGAGCATCCGCTATCCACATACAAAGGGTCCTTGTGCAAGCTGGAAAAGCAATTATATTTAGGTAACCTTTATTTTTTATTTTGGGTCCTTAGATGTTAGTTTTGGAAACCCATATACGTCTTACGACCCCGGTGGTCTCGGACAGTTTCTTCCACTTTTGTCAACATATTTGACCACCTGGGCTGGTCGATCTCGACTTACGAGGCTTTTCGGGTTCGGGAGTCCCGATCTTCCGAGTGGGTGGATTTGCCGACCTTTGCCTTACGCACGGCTTTCTTCTTCTTTTTCGACTTTTAGATCCTCTTCGACTATAGGATCATAGTAATATGACTCATCTTGAATCTGGATAAGTCAGTTGTGGAGGTCCATCTTGATCAACCCATTTTGCTTTCTTTGGTTCCCCCCTTGAGCGAACCGGGGTGATGCGGGTGCGATCTTCTTGTCGAGTGCCTATAACTAGGATGAGGTGCCTTCATCTTCTGTTTGTTCTTGGCTAGGGAGTTCAGTATATCTGCATTGATGGTCTCCCCTTCAACGAACCTATCAGCTAGCCAATTTTCTGGGCGTACGGGGGCAGATGAGGAGGCTCCCTAGCTGAATCCAAGTCCCTCCTTGCAATGCTTGGTCTTGTTGCTTGCTAGCATAGCCTCTAGCTTCTTTTCAACGCCCATGTAACGCTCTGTCATCAGGTTTCTCCAGACGTCATCACTCTTCTTCAGCAGTTCATGCTCGGTCTGAAGTCCTGACAACTCTTGCTTGATAGAGCTCGGTTCGGTATCTTTCGAGTCAAGTCTTTGATCAAAGCGAGATCCGATCTTCTTGATCTTGAGACTTGGCCATCGGAGAGTTTATCTCCTCCCCGAGTCTCAACACAAATCCCTCGACTCGGTAGCAACCCGACTCTCCCGAGAAAGTCTACGATTCTCCACTTTCGGGGTATCCAATTCCCGAAGAGTCTTGCTTGAGCGCAAACTCATACGAATGCGCTCGTCGAGTAGTTCTTCGTATGAGATCGCGACGTCCAGATTCTCATCTGCAACAATGAAGGAGTCCTTTAAAATAAGGATCAGTTCAGAAGTGAACTCCTTCGTCTAAGCTATGGATTTATACGGTTGAGCTTAGGTTAGAGGGATAGGGAACAAGGATGTGGCTTCTAGAATGACGAACAGCTGAGTGTGAGCTTTGGGTTCGTGTAACGTCGTTTGGATACTAGAGGCTGTATAATTCAATTCAGCTTGGTTCCCTAAGAGCAGAAGTGTAGTCTTTCGCCGGAGATTGTTTCTTCGAACTTCTTGCGGAAGACTTAGGCTTTTTCAAATTTGCTCGTTGAATGCTCTGTGTGTTCTCGTGCGTCGGTTCCGTGAGCTTCAATTTGATTTATCCCTCTATTTATAGAGCAGAGATTATGATAGATCCGTTGGAGACGACGATCCTTTGTCTCTCTCTTTTGGGTAGCTAACGGCTCTTTTTAAGTATGGTGGCAGTGTCCTTTCCCTCTATTTCTGGAAAGTTGTTGAGTTGCAGCTTTAATAGATATAGGATACGTGGCTGCTTGTCATTGGTTGAGGTTCAGGAAGTGGTTGAGACAGAGCAGACTTCAAGGAGATCTGAAGCTGACTTCTCTCTTCCTCGTATTGACTCTGCTGATTTGACTTTAAAGATCCTGATAGTCAGAAGACTGTCTGGCCGTTGTTGAGTCTGATCTCTGATTCAGTAGCATGCTCCTGCTAAGTCGGCTCTACTGAAGATCAGCTCTGAGTTTAGTAAACTACTCCTACTTAGTTCAGTTCTACTGACTCCTTTCAGTATACTGCTCCTGCTGAGTCCAGTATCACTCAGTCTTCTACTTCTGGTGCTGAGGCAGATAATCTACTGAGTGCCTGAACCAAAGCGAGTGTCTGCGAGTGCGAAACCTCGGAGACAAAAAGCGATTACAACGCAATGGTTCACCCAATCAATATAGGGTTTTGGGATCTTCAAATCTTCGGTAAGTTTTCATAACACAGAGCTACTGAGTTAATGTCAACTGAGAAGACTGAATCATTTCCCACTATTCAATGTTGTTGCTGGGGACTGAATCATCATCCAACAGAGTCCAACCCAACTAATTTTTCGGGTACCCCGCACCGATCCGTCGGGTCGGACCCATTTTGCCGGCTCTACTTATGATGTCTCGAAGAAATTTCAATCAATGGTTCCGCTTATTCCGCTTATACCTTTTTTGGATTTGACATAATTTTAAATAGATAAAATTCGATTATTCCTCTTTCGTAGAATTTATTCTTCTCCATCATGATTACTTTTGAGATCAATCTAAAATCAAGGGCAAATGGAGTAGTTAGCTGGGTTGAGCTCTAGCTCTGTGCAACCCAGCCCGAGAAGGCTTAATTTATTTATCTCAACTATTATTTAGCCCAATTCAAGCCCACTCAGCCCACCCCAACCGAATTAATATTCTATGACCCAAGTTCTTAAACTACACTAAGTGGGTCGACCAGAATATTAAAGCCTAGCCAACAAACCCATTCCAGAATATTTGAAATAGAATAACTTTTATAATAGAATATTATTTGTTTTTTGTAAGTTAGTAATTTTGCAGCCCTAACCCATTCCAGAATACAATCGAAATCTAAAATCCTAGAAGTCTAGAACACCGAGCAAGCACAGCGGACTGCACATCTGTAAGATTATTTTTTTTCCTAATTAATTAATGAGTTGTTCGTTTTCTTCTTGTGAATGTATATATTGTCATCTGAGACAGTTGTGCTTGTCACTTTTTTTTAATTAACTAATGGTTTTGGAAATTGGAATGTCGGCTGAAAGTTTGAAATTGAATGAATGCTTATGCTTCCCCTTTTCTAGTTGCAACTTGCAAGGTTAATTTTATAGCTTTTATGAGTTGAAGATATGATGAATCATGCATGTGATTATATGAATATTTATGAATTTATATTTATTGAACTAATAGTGTGTATATGTGTAATGTGTGTTGGGAGTGGGTTTATTACCTTGAATCAATTGACAATAGTATTCTTTATTTTTTGAACTAAAAACTGAACTAATTGTCTAATCTTGGGTATTGAGTTGTGATAGATTTCAATGGACAACCAACATATAGCAAAGAAAGGAAAATGGCTTAAAAAACGTGATCGACAAGAAAGTGAAGGTAGCTCAGAACCTTCATGGACACCTACCCAAAGTCAAAGTAATCAATCTCATTAAATGCCTATAGAGCGAGTCCCTCTATTCCACCTTTACAATCGAGATACATGTATTGAGCGTGATCCAGACATAAGGAAACAATTGTCGGAATACCTTGTAAAGTTACGAGATGATAAGAGACGTGAGTATCTACATGCGGGACTTATCAACCGAAATTGTCGGTGTATCTTGTTTCAAAGTTTGGCACTCAGTTTTCAAAAGTCATAGTTTGACAAGTTTAAGTAGTTGGAATATTCGCCTACCACATATAAGGCATATTGCTTTTTTTGCTTTCTTTTGCAAGTGATGTCGTGCCTACTTCTTCTGCATTAGTCAAAGAAGGATTTAACAATTGGAAAAGGGTAAGGAAAAGTAAAGAAATGTGCATTTCTTGCTCATGTTGGTTCTCTGACCACATCACCACATGCTATGTGTTTAACACGTGCAGAAGATTTGAAGAAACCGATTGGGCATATTAACAAAGTTATGCATGCTCAAACAAATATTGAGAAGCAGAGAAATCGTCCACGTTTAAAGACCTCAATCAAAAGTCTCTGGTAGTTTGCAGTTCAAGGTTGTGCTTACGAGAGGTCATGATGAGTCTTCATCTTCATCTAAGCGTGGAGATTTTATTGAATTGGTGAAGGCTTTTGCGGATATGAATAAGGAAATCGATGAAGTTGTTCTTAATATTGTTCCAAAAAATGCTCAATACATTGCTCCAGATATTCAGAAGGAGATTTTGAATATTATGGCCAATAGAGTACGTCACATGATTCGTAAAGAAGTTGGAGATGGATATTTTAGTATTATTGTTGATGAAGCACAAGATATCTCCAAGCAGGAGAAAATGACAATTATTTTGAGGTTTGTGGATGATAATGAGATTTTGGTGAATGAGCCGGAGCTACTCGGGGTTCACACTACAACTTTGTGAAGAGTTTCATAGGTATGTATGCAACTTGCAAAGTATTTGAATTTCTCATTGAACACTCTCAAAGTGGAAGATCTAAGGTTGAAATTGAAGGTGTCTACCAGAATATGACGAGCTTTGAATTTATATTCACTTTGCACTTGTTGCATAAGATTATGAGAATTACGGATTCTCTTGTCAAGTTCTTTAAAGAAAAATTCAAGATATTTTGGAGGTTATTCCAAAATATTCGTAAAGAAGTTGGAGATGGATATTTTAGTATTCTTGTTGATGAAGCACAAGATATCTCCAAGCAGGAGCAAATAGCAATTATTTTGAGGTTTGTGGATGATAATGGGATTTTGACTGAACATTTTTTTGCCATTAAAAGTGTTAGTGACACCCTCACTAAATTTGAAATAAGAAATATGTGGTTTTCTTTCTCATCATGATCTTCGGATTGAGAAAATGTGAGGGCAAGGCTATGATGGTGCCAGTAATATGCATGGTTCACGGAATAGACTTCAAGCATTATTTCTTAGAGATTGTCCATATGCATATTTGAAGGAAAATAGATGGTTAGAAATGCTACCTTCCTCCTTCGTATGTTGTCGCGGCTTTGATTGTTGCTCCTGTGTTAGATCTTCTGATCTGTGTCCCGGCCTTTTTCTTCCTCTATGTGGTCAGAGAACTGAAGAAAATAAAAATATTATCTCTCTCTCTACTCGCGTGCGTGCGTGAGTAATTGTGATTGTGTGTAATCCTGTTTCGAATAGAATACTAATATATATAGGCTTCAAAAGCCAATATAATATTAATATATTTGTAACTCATTAATTTAATTATATTTCTAATGGGCTTCCACATAACGACCCATAATATAATTAATTAATTTCTTGGAGCTACTAATATTTATCAATTAATTGGTCCGCCAATTAATTCCGGATAAATAACATTGTTAAATAATGTAAAAATACATTAATCCATTAATAATGATTTACGAGAGACAATAAATTACTAGGCAACTAATTGGACCGAGATCGGGGATCCGATACAAGAAGTAAAAGGCTGGGCCTCAAATTAATTAATTATTCATGCTCGGCCCATAGCAAAATTAATTAATAAACAGATTCATTCCACTAGAGAATCCGTGTGACTTACCCCTTTATCCCAAATTGAGCAAGGGCTTGTATTTTAGACTTAATCGATCTACGTATTTAAGATAGAAATATCCGTTAATTAATTAAGCTCATTGACGACTTAAATTAATTAACATCTTATATTCTCTGAGTAGTACCACTCGACCTTATTAACACACTGAACTTAATCAACCGGAGGCGGGTTTAGTGTGTTAATCCTTTCGAGTTCCTTAAGGGATATTATCAACCCATTTTACTAGGATACGGATGCAAGATACGGACAACCGGCTGAGCCACAAATAACTACTAACACCCAAGATACGTAGATCCGGTCGCGATGGCGTTCACCATAGTAGGTCAAAGTGATAGATAGTCAAATGCACTCAGTTGAAGTCTTACCAAGCTTAAGACCAGCTAAGTCACCGAGATCTTGGTTCTCCACTAAGGTCAGTTAGGAGAACACATCTCACTGTGATCCGTCAATACACCACCTTAAGTGTACCAGGAAAGACAAGCAACTAAGACAAGCCACTTCTTATCTAAACTGCAGCTTAAATCGACAACTTATCCTTAAGTTGTCTCAGCTGTGATAATTGTTTATATCTTGTCAGTTCAACCAATTTGTGTTGTCTTCTGTGATACCCGACACACCACACAAATCTAACTTTTATACAAGATAAAGGATAACATGTGCAAATATACGTATTTATCAGATAGGAGAATAAAATAGTGGTAAGGACAAAAACACATTGTATACAAGCATAAAAAGTGCTTCCAGTATACAAAATCCCAACATATTATGTTCATTGCTTTTCACATCGTCTTCTATTGACATTGGTTTCTGGAGCTAAGGATATCACCGTTGTTTGGAAATTCATTTCTCATTTGGATAATGTTGTTACTATTATAACTTCTTCACCAAGGCGTGTTTCTCATCCGCATGCCGCTCAAAGAGAGGAAATCCGAATTTATTGGGCTGCGAGAGGAGCTTGATTACGGACGTGGTGCCAATCAAATTGGTAATTTGCAGCGAGCCGGAGCTACTCGTTGGGGTTTACACTACAACTCTGCGAAGAGTTTGATAGGTATGTATGTTGCAACTTGCAAAGTATTTGAACTTCTCAATGAATACTCTCAAAGTGGAAGATCTAAGGCTGAAATTGAAGGTATTTACCAGAATATGACGAGCTTTGAATTTGTCTTCACTTTGCACTTGTTGCATAAGATTATGAGAATTACATATTCTCTTTGTTAAGTTCTTCAAAGAAAAACTCAAGATATTTTGGAGGCTATTTCATTCCTCTCTAGTACTAAAATAATTCTTCAAGAATTGAGAGAGTGTGGTTGGAAAGAGTTTCTCGAAGAACTCAAGGTTTTTTGCTTGAAGAATGGTGTTGGACGTCCCTAATTTGGATTCTACGTATATGGTTGGTCATTCTCGTGGGCAAATTATAATTGAACATCATTATCATTTTGATGTTTTCAATGGCGCAATAGATCACATCTTGATGGAGTTGAATACCAGATTCAATGATATATATGTCTATTGAATTGCTTTCTCTAAGTGTGACCTTAGATTCGAAAGATTCTTTCAAATCATTCAACAGTGGTGATATTTGCAAACTTGCAAGGAAATTCTATCATGAATACTTCACTAATCAAGATATTGTTACATTAGAGTATGAATTGCTACACTATAAGCATGATGTGGTGGTGAAGCAAGAGTTTCAAGTTTTCGCACTTGTTCGGTTGAGTCAAGTACTTACTATTAGTGGATGATCGAAGACCTATTGTATTTTAACTAGGCCGATTAATCTAGTTTTGACTTTACCGGTTTCCACTTGCTACTACGGAATGAGCATCCTCCAAATTGAAGCGGTGAAGACGACACTTCGTAATAAGATGGGAGATGAGTTTCTTGAAGATTCGTTGATGCTTTGTATTGAGAGAGACTTTGTTAAAGATATAGATATAGACTCAGTTATTGATGAGTTTTATGCATTGAAGTCTCGTAGGCACAACTTATGTAAACATCAAAATAATATTATTATACATAACGCGTCGAAATTTTACTATTCAACCTACCCCAGTATAGATTTACGGATCCACCACTTGCCTAAAATTACGTCAACTTATACGTTCAAAATTCATTTTATCATTTGATAAACTTGTTAGTTTACTAGATATAATTGTCCAAATTATAGTTATAGATGAATCCGATTAATTAGATAAATCATTTGAAACATGAAGAGTTTTTAAAATCTATAACCAACCTATGAATCTATAATAAGATAAATCATTTCAGAAATTAAAGCATTTACACTTTTGAATTTGTGATTTCTAATGTATTAAATACATGCAGATAATTCAAAGATTTTGTGGTCAGAATGAAAGACAAACACCCATCATGAAAAGAGTACGTAAAACATAAGTCATTTTTGTATTCTCATGCGCAACCATTATTACGTAAATATTTTTAATAATTCTAATTCTTTATTTAAGTTAAATTTAAATTTATGTCTAGTAGATGGGGTTAGCCCAAAACTATGGGGCTCTTTGGTCCATAGTTCAATAAACTTGCAAGATCATTTAAGTTCGCAATTTTCCGGGCCTCAAAAGTTTGAGTCTAATTTGATTCAAATTACGGATAGACGGACTATTTTTGAGTTAATTTTAGGAGCTAGACTTATAATATAACTAAATTATTATATGATTGGATCAATTATATGTTTTTGAAATATGTGATCTGATGTATACAATACAAGCATATAATTCCAAGATTGTGTGGTAAAAAATGAATACAAACGCCTACCATGAAAATATCAAGTGGTAATAATATATATGCTGATAAAAATAAAAACCCTTTATTTGCACTGCCCCAATATGATACAAATAAATATTTGATATTCTTATTCAAGCATTGAGTGATGGTGAAGGGGAAAGAGTCCTAGTCATCGTGCTTAGGATTCGGTCTCGTGGGTACTAATCGAAACGAAAAACCTATATCATATGCACACGAAGCATCAATTGCAGCATCTAACCCTAGTTCACGAAAAAGTGACTGTCCATTTACGGGCTTCTCGTGCAAGAGACGCGAAGAAAGGGTCACAGGAGATGCACAAAGTACAATCAAGCATATGCATAGTATTTTAGTCGCAATGGAGGGAGCCATTTTTGCACTGAAATCAAAGCAAACTATTCCTTTATATAGGAAAAAAACATGTTAAAAGGTGATTACACAAATTAACATGTTGAATCCAATTGTAGATTTAATAAGTAAAAATATCAGTCGTAACCTAATTATTGTAATCCATCATGCATGATTCCCATGTTATGAATGTACAAGTATTATTGTAGAGGACATGGATAATTCAAAATAAAAAATGTGACGAGAAACCATTATACCCAAATAGTATATTTAGTTTAGAGAGTTTTTTTAATTTTTTTAATTTTTTTTAAATCTCTAAGCTTCTACTTATATTTCATTCAACCTTTACACTTATATAAATACTCCCTCCCTCCCATTCATAATGTCTTGTTGGGTTTCGGCACGGAGTTTAAGATAGTGGGTGTAAAGGTTAAAGTAGTGGTGTAAAAGTATAAAATAGTGGGATCCACTTATTTAGATGATTGTGGTCCACTCATTTATTACCATTTTAGGTATGAAACAGTATGAGTAGGACAACCCGAAATGATATACATGACAGTACGAATGGTACAGAGGGAGTACTATTTTATTATAAGTCTGCAAAAAAATTAATATATATATATATATATAGGGAGTGGTTCCCGTGTAAACAGTCATTATTGTGTGAACGTGTAAACACTACACTTTAAAGACAAACGTATTGCACTTTCAAGGTAAATATACTGCACTTTACATACTGCACTTAAAGATAAATGTATTGCACTTTAAGTACTGCACTTTAAAATGCAGTATATTTGCCTTTAAAGTGCAGTACATTTGTCTTTAAAGTGCAATGTTCACACGATAACAGGTTGTTCACATTTAAACCTCCACCTATATATATATATCTTCAAAGAAAATCTATTAGGTCGAAGGGGGTCACGGAGTAGTACAAGGGAGGCGGGATTCGATCAAATCGTGCAAAATTTAAACTTTTATATTTTTTCAAAAAATTAATATTTCACCCTTCTCATAGTTGCATATTTACATATTCACCCCTTAATGGTCCTCTATGCATATTTTGAATTGTTTTCAATAATATATTCAAAAATGTAAAAATTACAATATTGCTTTCCCTGGAATTAAAAATCGAATCTATGGATTAATCAAGAGTGTTATTCTACTATTATTTAGGGGATGTCGCTCCTCAACTCGTGTGGGATTCCAAATTTTAGTCGTTTTATTTTAATGAAAGATTTGTATCCTCTTATGATTGCACATTTCGCACTCATATCTATCCACAAAGATATCTATTCAAATAACCGAAAACAAGTCAACATAACAAAAACATTACAAATTTGCAATTATTATTGCATGGAAAAAATGAGGTAATTAAGGTAGCTAAAACACATAATTATTAGCATATATATACCTATATTTATTCTTTATTCTTTTTAAATTCATAAACGAATGGGTGTCGGTGGCACTTTGTATTATGTAGAGGATTCGGTCCCTTTGGGAACTTCACGAAACGAAGAACCTAAATGATGTTGAGGATCACCTGCACCGGTTGCATCTGAACCTAGCCCTTCTTTGTCTACTGCAACATGAAACCCTAGTTGACGAAATCGTGAATCGGAATCTTTGTGAAGGAGAAGAGAAGAGAGGCTAACTTGAACTGCAAAAAGTACAACCAAGAGAGAGGAAACTAGTTTAGTTGCAGCCATTTTTGCAGTAAAATCAAGAAGTAGTAAGAGAAACTATAAAGATAATGACTCCTTATATAGGATAACATTTGCCTTAATTATATGCTTCTATGAAAAAAAATAATTATATATGAAAATACATGGAATGCATAATGTGTATAAGTTGAACTTAGATGTAAAATTATATGTTTCTATCGTTAAATTATTATTATTTAATCAGTAGTATGAATATATATGTTCGATTGATTTATCATAATATATAGATTTCCGAATAAGATCTAAATATGAAAATTATATTAGTTTGATTTCTGATTGTATGCATAGATGGAACATGCATATCATAATATTAGTAGTAGATACAGAGCATATCTAGTTGATTGAGTAGTATGTATATGTGTCGTATAACATAATCTTGATTGTTCGGAGTTTGGTAACTATGATTGAAACTTGTCAGTTCATGTTGTTTTTTAATAATTTATTTACGATTAAGCATATACGACGTGAGGCAAATTTTGTAGCTCATTGTCCTGCTAGAACAGCTAGGAATGATCATTCTTCTTTAATACAGGATGAACTCCAACTATTGTGAAGGGTCTTCCTTTATTTCCTTAGTCTGATATAGAGAGAGAGATTCGACGTATATAATTGATGATACTTATAGTGTATAAAGAATGTATAAACATAATTGCTAAGACCACATAAGGTCCTACCTCAAACTTTGACCAAATTCATAGATTCGAATCCGTTGATTCATTAGTCCAACTCATGTCCAATCATTAATCTCAAAAAACTACCTTAGATGAGGTCGACCCCACCCAAGTTTTTGTGAAAAACAATGTAACCATTGCAGTGCCAAAAACCAAGAGCAAGACTTGTTGCTATGCTCTGTTTCTTACACCCCTCAAGAAAGCTACGCCAAATGAGTGCATTAGGCGCCATCGGCATTCCCAGAATAAGCTGTTCTGCTTCCTTCACACATCCATATCTCGTCAATAAATCAACAAGAAGAAGATAATGATCAACATCCGCTTCGACACCATACTTTATGTTATGATGTGGGATATCCCACATCGACTCCACACGCAAGTATGGAGTGGTATATAAGTGAGTGTCAATCATTTCCCTACAGCCATGGTTTTAGGGAGAGTTAGGGCTCCTTGCTTGTATCCCTAACAATGATCCGACCTGCCGGATCGTACGTCTGCGGGAAGGGGCGACCCGTTGATAGGCCCGGGAAACCGAGTGGGCCCGGGAGAATAGTCCTCGAGTGGGCCCGGGACTGGTATCACAGCATGGAGTCGTGGGTGGGCCAGCAACCTGGGTAGGCCCCACTGCGGACCCAGCCGTGGGTGGGGAGGATTTCCGGAGTAGGCCGTCCGTGGACGTACGGTTTCGAAGGGGAATGTATTGTTATGATGTAGGATATCCCACATCGACTCCACACACAAGTGTGGAGTGGTATATAAGTGAGTGTCAATCATTTCCCTACAGCCATGATTTTGGGGAGAGTTAGGGCTCCTTGCTTGTATCCCTACCAATTGTTGGAATACAAGCAAGAGGCCTAACTTCCCTCAAAACCCAGGTTATGAGGGAAGGATTGACTCCCACTTATATACCCTCAACACTTTGCGTGTGGAACAGATGTGGGATGTAAGTCCACATCACAACACTTTACCTTCATCTCCTCGAACAAACTCATCCCTTCCTTCACCAATCCAATATGCCTACAAGCAGAAAGAACAGCCACGAAAGCAACCTTATCCGGCCTAACACCCGTCCCCTCCATCTCCTTGAATCGACCAATCGCCTCATCTGCATAACCGTGCAATCCAAGGGAAGAGATTAAACTTGTCCAGGAAATGATATTCTTTTCACTCATCTGGTTGAAGATCTAAACCGAACTCTCTAGGCTTCAGCATTTGCCATACATGTCGATCATAACATTGCAAACGAACGTGTCACACGAACTAAAATCAACCTTCGTGACTAAACCATGAAGAGAACTGCCTAAACCAAGATCACACAATTAGGTGCATACACTAAAGAGGCTAACAAAAGTATGATTATCCGGGAACACTTCACATCTACGCATATGATGAAAAAGTTCGAAAGTTTCTATATAATCACCATTCCTAGAGCAAGCAGCAATCAGAATGTTCCAAGATATAGTATCCGGATTCTCCATTGCAGCATATAGTTCTTGAGTTTTTTCATACTGTCCGGTTCTGTTATAAATCCACGCGATCATATTGGACGAAACAACATCAAGCTTAGTATCATTAAATTCTACGAATTTCAAAGCATCGCTTACCATATCATGTCTTGCATAAGAGCATGTAAGAGAGGTTAACACATAAGCATCATCATGGTAGGCCTTAATTACCAAAGAAAGAAGCTGCTGCAACTCTGTTCTTCGTGCTGACTTGATAGCAGTAGAAAATGACCTTGCATCCCGACAAGATCATGTCTTGAAGAAGCTTGGTTGAGAATGAGGAGCCACTATTTGAATAGCCCAACATCAATGAATTCCAAGAGACTAAACTTTTATAAGTTATGCCATCAAAACAAAATTGTGCTTCTTGCAATTTATCACACTTGGAATAAAAACTAACCAGACCACTCCCGGAGACTACATCAGAATCATAACTTTTCTTTATCATGGTTGCATGGATGCTTTCCCCATGTGATAAAAGGTGGAGTCTTGAACTAGAACCGAGCATAATCACAAGCGTTGTATCATTCGGTTTCAGTCCAGAAGCAGACATATCTAGGAAGAAAAAGAGTGATTTTATTGGCTCATCAATATTTGCTATAGCAGCAATGAGAGTATTTCATGAGACAATATCTTTTACATTTGCATTCACAAACATTTTCTCAGCCAAGCATGTGGAACCAAACTTTGTATACATATTAATCAAACAATTGGAGACGGTAGAAATGTTATCAAACCCATGCTTTATCACTAAACCATGTATCTGCTCCCCTAACTCCATATCAACTCCTTGCAAACAAGATAAAAGACCCACAAAAGTAGATTCAGATACTCCAACTCGACTCGACCTAATCTCTGAAAACATTAAAACCAATCTTCCACACAACAAATCTCGCCAAGTACAGAAATCATGCTATTCCACGTCACTAAATTCTTTACAGGCATAGATTCAAACATCTTAATAGCTTCATCAAAACATCCATACCTCCCATACAATGCCAGCAACGCAGTTCCAGAAAAACAATTTGCGTGAAAAAATCCAGTCTTCTCAATCAATGCGTGCAATTGCATTCCTTCCAAGACTTCCAACCAACGGCACGATAGCAAGCCACCGAAGGTAAACTGTAAAGGCCTTAAACCACAATATTTCATACCAGAGAACAACTCCAAAGCCTCTCTCAAAAGCCCATATCGACAGTACCAACTTATCATGGAGTTATACGTTATAACATTCCTGTGAGGCATTTCGTCGAACACGTTGCGCGCCATTGAAATGTCGCCGAATGCAGCGTACTTCGTGATGATATTGTTGTGGAGGAAAACGGGCTCCTACGTCGGAAAGGAACCCATAGTGATAACGAGCGCGTGAAGCACTTAGCTTCGTCAATCGAATCGATTTCTTGCGGGATCGTTGAGCAGGTGAATGTAGCTATGGTGTTCGATTTTTTCTCCATTGGAGGCGACTGAGAAACGAAGCTTTTGCAAGGGATTACGGATCGCGGTGGAGTGTTAACTGGTTTTGGGAAAGATTGATGCAGTTCTTCTCATATAGAATTTCTTCTGAAGAAATAGAGGATTAAATAGATATCCTAAAAATCATTTTCTCAAACTGCCCTACCGTCCAACTCCAACCAACAAAATAAGTTTAATCACTTAAGTTCAAGTAAGTGGGTGTTTGCAATGGAATTGTAAAGCTTATCGATAAGTCTTGAAAGTTCTTTCAAGAAATCGAAAGCGGTGAAAAAATTGTTGATTTTGATAATTTGTAAGTGTTTGCGTAAAGTCTTTGAAAGTCAAAAATTAATATTTAAAAATATTAATAAAGTAGTATCTTATAAAGTGAAAATGTTATTTATTTCTCACTTATTAAATAAATTTCGAATTTTTATACAAATAAAATTTAAAATTTATTTTCACTCATATAAAATAGTATTTTAATAAAAAAATATTAAAGTAAAAATTAGAAAAAAAATTAAGTATAATTAATATTATTAATTAAAATCAAGAAAAAAAAATTATAAATTATATTAATAAAAAAAATTTACTTATTCTTTATTAAATGATAAATAAAAATTATACATATAAATAAGCAATATCGATCATTAATTAAAAATAATAATTATAAAATTATAATATAATTTATTAATTAAAAAGGTTAAAAATTATAAAAGCTATAAGCTATCAGCTTCAGCTGCCTAATACCAGCTTACGAAAATTCTCTATCTCGGACCAAAATAGCTTTCATTTGCCTCTATAAGTTTGGATTTTGCAAACACTTATTTCATTTATCGAGGCAGCTAAAAGCTATAAGCTGTTTGCAAAAGCTATTGCAAACACCCCCTAAGTATAGAAATTACGGATTCAAATTTTAGAATTGAGGGGTAATTGCAAAATTAATGGTACAGATAAATACATTTGCAACTTTGGTTCTGCAAAATTTAGAGTTTGCGAATTTTTAATTTTATGAAACGAAATAACTTTTTTAAAATATAAAGAAAATTCGAGTTGATTACATAATTTAAAGGCACCGCACCCTTAGTTCCTATATCCATCCATTCCTAATGTAGTTTGGTATGATCTCCTGATCTTTTATTTAGGAATTGAAGTCACACACCCTTTAATTATTTCACTACAAGGACAACTTTGTTGAGATTTATTGGCTCAAGTCTCTTAATGATTTGTGGTCCAAAATCCTAAGACGACCCACTAAGTTAATATAGTTTGTTTGTGTGTGTTTGACCCTTCTATATAATAAGTGTTTGCGGGCGCCGTTTTCGTGTGTGATTGAGCGTGAGTTATGTTCGTGAGATAATTGTTTCTTTGTGTGATCCCTTCTACTTTAGTGGTGTAACTGGATTGTTTTGTGCCAAGAACCGAGACCTTTGTGGTCCAACCTTGGTGGTGTGTCATAATCTCGAGATCAAGATATTGAGCCGAAGACGAATCGATGAGACGAGATCCTAACGAATTTCATTAAATGTACAAGGATAAAATTCAACGCAAGCATTAAAAGTTTCTTAGCTTAAATAAAAGTTTACAAAACAACTAATGATGTACATGAATACAACATAGTTTCAGCATGAACTTTTTGCAGCTTAAACCTACGACCTCGGGACATCAAGATGATGGTAAGGGTCCGGTCCTCCGGGGCTATACCGTTGAGGCTTGGATCGACCATCCAAGCCCGAGTCACCTCCATCATCACCCTCTTCGAGCAACATCTTTTTATGAAACATTATTAGAAAAGATGACTGTGACGTACTAATTTTATCACGACAACACATTATAGGCCGAGCTTCGTGTGTCATTGCAATTGAGGATAGTAATATGAGAAGCAGGAAGAATTTAGCACAACACATTGTAGTAGAGTTAGTAGTTAAGGGATGCAAATTAAAAGGGCAGAAATTGAAGGTATTTATAGAAACAAATATCATTTTTTTTTTATGGTTTTTTTTCTACTTTATTTCTTCTAATCACGTTATAATCCAAATTCCTATATATATATCATTAGTTTTGCTGACAGAATCTTGAACCTATCCGGCTATACTTACCTTAATTAGTTTTTAAGAAGGGAGAACTTTTTATCTAGCCGATAGGAAAAACTAAATAAGTTATCTAGCCGAGGCGAGATAAAAGTATAAGTTTTATAGCGGATATTTTATTTTTTGTTTTGTTTTAATTAGTGTGGGCCCATATTATTTACTTTTGACGAATTATATATTCACAAATTCGAAAAAAAAAATCTATAAGTAATCGGTAAGATACAATAGTTAAGTGAAAAATTAAAATACTCGTTTAGTTAAAATAATTGTTTAGTACACCGATAGGGCAAATAATCGTGAATCCCCTTTCTCATTCTCCGATTTCCGACTTCGAGAGGGGAAAGAGGCGGAGGCGCAGGAGGTGCCGGCGGAGGAGATTGATTTAATCAGCGCTCAGACTTCGGAGGGGGGAAAGAGGCGGCGGAGGCGCAGGAGGTGCGGGCGGGCGGAGGAGATTGATTTAATCGGCGGCGGGCGCGGGAGGTGCGGGCGGAGGGGGAGATCTATCGGGAAGTTCGATCTATCAAAACTAATACTTCCATGGATCCCGATTTCCAGGTGAGTTCCCAGAATTTTGACGAAATTAGGCCTTGAAATTCAATCGGTTTATTCAATCGATTTCCGCACAATTTTTAGACGATAAGCTTCAATCGGTTTATTCAATCGACTTCCGCACAATTTTAGGCCTTGAAATTCCACGGATAAACAAGTTTCCGCACCTTTAGATTCAATCGGTTTATTCTGACATTCTTGTTCATTCTCGGTTCATTCAAAAGTTTAGTGAAGAATTACTTTCAATTTCCAAATTACTATTACAATGAAAGTGAAATACCAGGGCTAGTTCTTTGCAAGTATAATTTTTTTCCTCAAATCTATATGTTCTCATTTGATCTTGATAATGATTGCGATTGATTTGTTCCATAATTTCACATATATGTTCTTTATTTTTGTTTTGTAGCTTAATTGGTCTTAGAAGAAAGAATCTTGTCAGGGATCTAAATGTGTCTTGAATTACTACTATAGACAAGATATAATTGATGATATAATTAAGGTATTAGGGGGTGGTGGTGATAAATTAGACGTCTTTAGATCCGGTAGCGTAATTGGTCTTGGTGATATAATTGTTGAATCACGTGGAGGTAGCTCGGCAACATCTAATACGATTTTTCATATTGTCCGTAGCAATTTTCAATCGCAAGATTCCTGACACGTAGGGCAAAGCTATAATCTATATCAATTACAAAGTCAGACTTCAACTCCTTAATAATTTCCTTTGGCTTCAGAATAACACCTTCGCCCAGTTTATGTGAGAAATGTGTAGCTATTACCTTGGAAGGCAAATTGCGAGGAGGAGTAGTAGAAAAATTTGTATGGCAAGTATGAACCCCATCGAACTTAATCACCCGCCAGATACCTCCAGCTGATGTGGCATGTAACATAAAAGGGCATCCATTTCTATTCTTGCATAGATAATTCAATTTTGTGGTGCTTGATCTCTCGACAACATATTCAACTCGATTATGCAAATGATAAGTGTCCACAGCAATCTCAAGTGCATATTTGCTCTTAAATAAAGCCCCTACAGAAAGTCTATTGTTGTGTCCACTCCACAGTTCATCTCGTTCTACAGGCCCAACAAGATCCAAATCAGCAAGTGCAACATTCCAGTTTGGAATTTGACTAGTCTGTGCAACTGCTCTTGCATTATTTGAAGGACCAATCTCCACTGATTGACTGAAATGAAGGTCACATAGAAGCGGTTCGATTCGAAACTTATCAATGTTTCTTTGGATTTCGAGCCCATGCATTAAATTCATTCAATAGCGATTCAAGGAGTTCACTATTATATGTCTCGTCCTCCTCTTCCTCCCCATCATCAGAATAATTTACTCCCTCTTCATCCATCACATTATCATAATTATCACCATCTATATTGTGATACGTCGGACTCGGCTCATTATAATGGTGGATATTTCTTGTCGAGCTCTGCCCAAATTCAATACTTTTTCCAATAGTGTACACAATTGGAGAACTCATATCCTCGAAAAGCATCCGGTTCAAATCTTCGTCGTCATTTAGAGGGGCCTTAATTCTTCTACCGTTGGAGTCCTTGTTTGATAAAATAAATCATACGATATAGTTGAAGAATTGATTTTCAAGTTCCGATGAATATCGTGTACTAATTGATAAATGTTGCAATTCACCCACATGTAGAATAATAATTCATCACCACCTTCGTATTCAGATTTGTTCCATTGACCACTGTGTCGAAGAATAATACGTTGACACCTCATCTATAATAAGATAAAAGATATATTAATAAGAATTATCTATAATATGAAATTAAAAATGCTACATATTCCTCAGTCTTCTACTAGTCGATTGACGATTATGCTACATAATCGTTAATCGTGTAGTAGACAATAATCGTTAATCGTGAGTCTACTACTAGTCGATTGACGATTATGCTACATAATCGTTAATCGTGTAGTAGACTATAATGTTAATCGTGTAGTAGACAATTAACGATTGTGCTATATAATTGTTTAGTCATGAACAATTATATCTATTTCCATGGAAACTTATAGTCGCATGTATATTAATACATTTGAATACATTTATACCACTTTTGAACGATAATTCGACTAAATGAAGCAAAAATAATCTTGATAAATACATTTAACTACATTGGATCTCCTTATGATTTTTAGCAGAAACAACATTGAAAATGGTAAAAATAAGGAAAAAATATACTTATTTTGTTCGATTAAATGTGGAAAATGGAATAACTTACCTGATCCATGTCTTCTTTGTACAAGAACTATAAAAATATGGATATGTTCTTCAATATTTTGGAATGATTATTCGTTTCGAGTGTGTGTTGTTGTGAGATCTGTTCGCTATTTTTATGTTCAACTATTTTGTTCAAAATTTCTCAATTAATTCATCATTTAATTTTTACTATGCGTTGTCAGAAAAAGTGAGAGAGAGTAGTTGTTTTACCGATTACATCTAATATTTGATTTTTGATATATTAAATGTATATATTTTGTCAAAAGTAAAGAAAATGAGCCCCATAGTAATTAAAAGAAAATAAAAAATAAATTATCGACTAGAAAACTTATACTTTTATGTTGGCGGTTAAATAACTTATTTAGTTATATGTACCGGCTACTTTTATACATTCACACTTTTAAGAATGTCTGAAGTGTGAAGAATCATTTTTTTTTAATTTAATTTTACAAGTGTTTGTCTTTGTCAGCAGGATTTGGCTCTTTTGACTTTCATCCATCATGAGAAGACGTCTTATGGTCTAATCCAACGGTCAGACATGCATGACGTTCAAATCCAATGAGCAGGATCAAATTGATATTGGCTGATGATGGATTAGTGTGATTGATTCTAATAATTGAATTACAGTTGGATTGTTCATTGCTCGGATTCCATGATGATACTATGTAATTCTTAACATCAGATTCCATAATACAGTTAAACTTCGATAAAGTAATATTTGATGGAGTAATAATCTCGTTTAAATAATTTCTTCTGGTCCCAATACAGATTAATGTATTAAAATAATATTCGATAAAGTAATAACCTCGTTAAATGAATATTTTCTTCCGATCCCAAGATTATTATTTTATCGAGATTTAACTGTACCATATTTAGACGATGATGACGATAACTCTTCTATCAGATCGTTTTACGAGTCAAGATTTCACTATTAAAATTTTAGTGTTAAAAGATTAGATTGAAGCTGAATTGTTAATCAATGTCTGCACTTTAAGGCATGAATATTTTTTCTTTGAAATTACATAAAATTATCGGATTCTAGACGGAGTGGCAAAGGTCACACCCCTTTGTATTTACCTGAAATTACTAAAATGCTCCTATAGTTTACTATTCCCTTCATCCCATTAAACTACTCACTACTTTTCGGTATGATTATTAAGGAGAATTAAAAATTATGTATAAATGAATGTATGCCACAAAAGAAGAGTTGATAGTTGTGTGTAATTAATTCGTTATTTTTAGAGTGAGATCGGATGAGTAAAATAACTCGATAACAAAAGTAAGACAAGATTAATAAAACATACTAAATGGGGGCGGGGTGGGGGGCATCCGGGTCACCCTTTGAAATCGTGCCAAAATCCTAATTTTTATATGTAGTTCATTTTTTTCTCTTGAAATTCTCCACTTCAACCCTTTTTTTGATGAAATTCAAATCTTGCTCCTCCTCTCTCATAATTCTAGATCTGCACGAACATACGAACATAGGAAGTACAAAATTTGTATTCCCATTTTTGGCTACCAACACCAATTGAACATAAATAATTAAATACATTATACTGTATTTGAAATTAAATATTGTCTACATCTCTCTAAATTGATCGATTTTTATAATCGATCGATGTATAATTTTATTTTTTGTTAGTGATTGATATGATTCTTACACAAGAATTAAGTCTACATCTCTTCCAAAGGATCTCTCTCTCTCTCTCTCCATCTATCTATACTCTCTCCTCAGAATCTTGGAACTATTACAACACCTCTGGTCTTCACCATCATCCGCCATCTTCCGTTTCCGACAACTCGAAACCGGAGGTTCCACCTTCAATTCCGTCAATCCGGCAGCTGCTCTGTAAAAATTAGTAACATCCCTCAAAGGCCTCCTCCTCTCCTTCATCTTCAACGCGGTGAATTTGCCCTTTTCACCAACCGGGCCGGGTTTTTCCGCCGGTGGGATATTCTCCTTGTTGTCGTGCTCCGCCATAGAAATCTTCTTCACCTCCATTGATGACGATGAAGAAAGATAAGGTGAGGTTTGCAATTTAAGTGCAGAAAAGATTTGCAGATGCTTGGCCATTTTATGAGGATTGATTTGGAGGGAAGATTGAAAAATGGTGAATGAAATGTAGATTTTTTGCAATTTGGGAGGCTAAAATTTGGTTGATGCAAATTTAATTTGTGTTTTGGTGGAAAGTTGAAAATCGAAAAGTTTGAGTGGAGGGAACTATATTTGGTAATTAATTTTTTAATTGAAATCAAAATGTGAAAAATGGCGGGGTGGGTGGTATTTCCAATATTAATTAAATTATTTATTCATTTCTCGTATTCTTTATCAAGCCATTTCTGATTTTTGTATTCGTCTGCATTTGTACTGTCCCAAAAATAACTATTATTCCCTTTGTCCTAAAAATAATGTCTATTTTTTTCTGGCACATTTTAAAAATTTGCTAGTTGTGTATAAAGTTGGGATTCATTAAATAAAGTTTATATAATAATTTGTCAACAACATAAATTGGACAATATTTTTAACAGTCCCAAAATAATATACATGACAATATATTTGGGACGAAGGGAATATTTTATTTCATGCATCCATTTTTTTATCGCAATATAATTCAAATCAGTGGCATTATATATTTAATGTTGTGTCATTGAGCATTATGTTATGGATAATATTTACAAGTTATTCATAACACGAAATAAATCATGGTAAATTAGGCAATAGAAAAAGAGAAGTGTACAAATTCAGTCGGATAATAAAAGCAAACGTTTTTAATAAAATTTACTGAAAAAATGAATATGACCATATTATAGGATAAAAAAAGAAATACATATCATATAATATGACGAAAATTGAAAGTTCGAGTGGAGGGAACTAAATTTAGCGATTAAATTTTTAATGGAATCCAAAAATGAAAAAGGGCGGGTGGATTTTTTTTTTCATTTTCCATATTCTCTATCAATTCATTTCAGATACTTTACTTTTTTATGGTGCATTACGTAGGTTAGAATTAAATGCTGTATTTAGGAAAAATGTTTTCTATTTTCATTTCATAATTTTTCAAATTAGGGAAGAAAATTAATAGTTGTGTTGAAAAGGAGTACTTTTACAAGCCCACTATCAGAATCGGCCTCTAATTAGACCCCAGCAGGCCTATTACCAGTTCTTGGGCTGAAAATCCAAGTAGTAATGTAATTAATTAATTAAAATCCTTTAATTAAATTAACATGAAACACTGAATATCAAATTCTGTTAACAGAATATTACCAGATTAATTAACATTAACAAGAAACAAGAAAATAAAACATGAAAAATTAAAAGGAAATTGATATACGTCATGAATTTAAAAGGAAATCAAACTCAACTTGGCAACTTGATAAATGTACATGTCTTTGGGCTCATCATTTAAGTAAAGTATGTATAGACTTTAAATCTATGGATGTACAAGCATGTGATGCTGTGCAATCATTTAACACAAGTAGTTGCCCTTTTATGCTTCCAACTTTTATGAATCACGCCGGTTTGTACCAACTATTTATTCCTCACGTTCAAAAACTCTCCTATCATCGTCGTCCTAATTTTGGATCCGCCTCGTAATTATCTAACATTGATTTTTAATTTTGAAGGGTTCGTTAGATGGAAGTAAAATGTGTGTTTATACAAGATAAATAATTTAAACCCAAAAAAAAGATGAATAATAAAGGCAAGTTGTTTGGTGGGTGACGTGGACATGCTAGCATTTTGTAGGAATCATAAATTGCATGGTGACAAAAATAATATTACGTTTCGGAATAATTTGGCACAACTTAGATCATGCTCAGATCTTCAATATTTAATTCACTTTTAATTAATGACTTCTATAAAGTATTTTGTCAGAATATTACATCGTTTTCCTACTTGCCTACCTCTAATGTTGCATCCACATATTTATCGTGCTAGGAATATATAGTTGGGAGAAAACAATAAATTTTAATTTAGCTATTGTCCGAGTTTCAAATCCGAAATGTCATAAACGTTTAATTTAACAATATTCCTTCAGTCCTCCTAGAAATAAAACATTTATTTTGAGTGTGAGAATCAAGAAAGTGGTGTTATATGGTGTAAATTATTTAACTTTTTAATAGTTAAATATGGTACACAATCTTTTTTATTTTTAAAAACGTCTCATTTGTAATGGAACGTCCCAATAAGGAAAACGTATCATTTCTAGTAAGACAGAGGGTATTTGTTATTGAGTAGTAATACCAATCGATTTAGGGTCCAGAAAAATAATTTGAAAATATATTATAATTGCAAAAAAATCTTTTAGAGTTATTACCAAGTTGATTAACTAATGCTTGAGTTATGGGTTAGGATTGGTGGACTAAAACAGTATAATTCTTATGTAATAATAATACAGTAAAACCTCTATAATTTAATACTCATTAAATTAATAATCTCTCTAACATAATATTTTTCTCCAGTTCTGATCCGAACCAATGTAAAAAAATATCAAATTCGATAAGATAATAAGATAATAAGATAATAATTTTTAGAGAACTTCAGTTTAAATATATGGTTCCGTCAATATCATAAACTAATAATAATTTAAAACTACCAATAACTCTTAAGACAATTTTGTGAAATATAACTCTAGTTGCCTATTTTTTCTTAACTTAAATTAACTGAATCTAATCTCTAACTTTTGATAATTGCATAACAAACTTCTAGTTTTGTTTTCTCGAACTACACCATAAAATTATAAAGAATCATAGACGCAACAAGTGCTTGCTTGCACATAACTGCTTCCAAAAGAAATTGTATTATCTTTAGTGTTTTCTAGTATTGATTGTCAAAGAATGTTAGCTATAACATTTTTTTTAACAAATTAATACTTCATCCGTCCCGCTATTCTTGTCTTGGTAGTTTTCAGGGCAACGTTCAAAAAAGTAGGTGGAAAGTGTGTTAAAGTGTGGTATGATCCACTGTTTAACTGATTGTGGTCCACAAGTTGTTATCTTTTTTGGGACGAAGACAAAATAGCGGGATGGAGGAAGTATAATTCATTGATTCTAGATATTAAATAGTAAAATGACATTAAATATGATATAGATAAACTTATAACTTCTTATATTCATCTAATTAAAATTCGATTTCGTTGAAGTTCATAAATACTTTTAAATTAATAAATAT
This sequence comes from Lavandula angustifolia, assembly GCA_028984105.1. Lineage (NCBI taxonomy): Eukaryota > Viridiplantae > Streptophyta > Magnoliopsida > Lamiales > Lamiaceae > Lavandula > Lavandula angustifolia. Next base: position 23,100,059 of record CM054818.1, read on the forward strand.
TAATTTATAAATAAATTAATATCTCTCTAATTTAATAAAATCTCACGGTCCCGACGATATTAATTTAGAGATGTTTAACTGTATATATAATAACTACCTGGTTCCTAGAGAAATATACACACTTTTTAATTATAATTAATTATATTTACATTTGTTAAATACAAGGACTAGTTGAACTAACTAACATTACCTCGTAATAGTATTGGGTTGATTTTTTACCTGCAGATTTATAGCTGTATTCTCTTTGTAATAAAGGTTATTCATTATGTCTATTTAGGCATAAACAACATACGCATGAAGCTATCTTTTACCGGATTATGTACGAGATCTTCTATTTCAAAATTTATTTTTCTCGAGTTGAGAGATTGTTCGATAAATAATTATTTATCAATGGGAGAAATTCAAGAGTCTCAAAACCGTGGTAAAATTAAATAATTTTTTTCTCGACTTTAGTAAATTTGGTTGCTTTACGGTACGAAAAAACTATTTCGCCGAACTTTAGCAAGTAAGTTCGTGCTTTTAAATTGAAGGTGCTCATTTATTCCTACGTACATTATTAGTTGGAATCATAAATAGATGAGAATAATCAAGCAATTATTTATAGTTAGTTATTTTCCTTGCGATATTAGTAAAAGGAAGTAGGCTGTGAGTGTAAGAAATGTTATTATAGTAAACATAAGGGCCAAAAGTGAGAATTTGGAAAAGTAAACTTGTGATATTATAAGGTGGCATATGGCAATTTGATTCAAAGTATAATATAAAGTCCAATATTGTGGCTTAGGATAATGTATATCTTATATTAATATTTGGTATAGCTTTTAAGTGGGTCCCAAGTAATTGCATGTAAAGGAAGCTGTCACCTTTAATATGCCTTCGTGACTAAAATCCAATTGGGAATGCAAAATGTTCAATTTTGATTTGATTGTTTTGAATGTGTGTGGTTTATTAATTTACCAACACCATTTTCCCATTTGACTTGTCTCATATTTTTCGGCACAAAAATTAAGATGTATAATTGATTTTATATAAATGAGTAGAATGGATCCTAAAAGAAAATATAGAAATTTGTAGAGTAATTAGGAAATTGGACAAATCAAGTAAAACAGCTCGAAAAAAACTCAAGGTAAATAAAGTGGGACATGCGGGAGTATTATATAAATATTGATTGCATTGACACGACATATAAATATGGTGAAAATTTTAGGACATAATCGATGTATCGGTTATTTATATAATTAAATATACAATATAATTAATAATAACAATAATGGGATTTTAATATTATATTACATGTAAAAACAATACATTATACATTCATAAAAATCAATGTACACTCGTTAGTAATTATTTTAGAAAAATTAGAAGCTAAAAGAGTAATGCATAAATGATATGGTGGTGGTACATATTCAATTATGGAACACGATAATATATGGAGAAATATAAGGGGTGAACTTAATTTTTATAGATTTTGTGTTCCGCTCACTCTGAAAATTCTACATTTCTTTATCTTCTCTATCGAAATTTAAATTTCGCCCCTTCTCTCGTAATCGACCCTGTAATAAGAGTGTCATGTCGACGTATACAATACGATACATTGAGATAATCGAAGATTGTCCGATTTCTAGATGTGTATTTACAATTGTGGGATCTCCATCAAGCTTGGATATGAGTGGGAGAGAGAAAAGAGTGGAGGGACCTCCAAGAACGAAAATGACACATAAACACACCCAAAAAAAAAAGGCAAAAATGAAAAAAAAACACACATTGAAAGAGATTGAAGGTAGATTTCAAAATCTTCTTACAGTTTATATGAAGTAAGAAATAATTTGTTTAAATCCCACTGGAACTTGCCTGTCACCTATGGTTAGCCTAAGGTGGTTGAACTCTCCCGTGTGGTTTGCAGGCTACTGCACAAGGAGCGGGGTTTATAAGTGCGCACCAAAGGTAGCTCCCACGAATAAAAAAAAAAAAATTGTTTATATAATTACCTCAAAAAGCATAACTCTCTACTGTTACAGATTGTACTCACAGAGTAGCTCCCACCTACTGTTCCATTCATTTCTCCACCATTTTTTCTCCCTCTCTCATCACTCTCTCTCTCCTCACCCTAATTTCAAGCTCCGCTTCTGCAACTTTTTCGCAAATCTTCTCGGGATCTCCACCACCACCACCCGCCGCCGTATGTTTTTTGCAGTCCGCAGCCTATACTCTGCAAAAAGAGAGAGATTAGGCTGCCGTTGCAGCTTTTTACCTAATCGGCAATAAATTGGAGATCCACAGCTAAAACTTCAAGATCTCATGAACCGGAATCGAGACTCGGAGATATGAAAGGCGGAGAGCAGGGCGGCGAGATCGTGCAGGTCGACGGCGGACTTATCATCCGCGCAACCGGACGGAAGGACCGCCATAGCAAAGTATACACAGCGAAGGGGCCACGTGACCGACGTGTGAGGTTATCTGCTCACACGGCGATTCAGTTCTACGACGTGCAGGACCGGCTCGGGTACGACCGGCCGAGCAAGGCGGTGGACTGGCTGATTAAGAAGGCGAAGGCGGCAATCGACAGGCTGAATGAGGCGGCGCCGCCATGGCAGACAAGCCATACTGGAACTCCAACTCCGGATTCAAACCCTAGCTCCAGCGATTTAGGGCTGGACCACCAGTACGAAGTAATCCACCCTGATAATCACAATAGTAGCGGCGGTACTACAAATTCTTCGTTTATGGCTTCCAGCGGCGAGCCGGATCTGATGAACACCATGAAATCGTTGTTTCCGACAAACAGTTTTGGAGGCTTCTCGAATCATGCTTGTCAGAGCTCGTCTTTTCAAGCGGAGGATCTCGGCTTGTCTCTCCAGACTATCCACGGCGAGAACGAGCGAAATTCTCACTTTCCGTTTGAGAGCTTCCAACGAATCGACGGTTGGAACAACGGCGGCGGTGGCGGCGGCGATCATGTGGAGGGTAGGGTTGGGATTTTGTTGAATTCGCCGCAGCCGATTTTTTCATCATTTTCTCAGAGGGAATTCCTTCAGTCCAACTTGGCAGCTAATCAATGGAATCAGAGGCCGTTGATTAATCCAACTAATCATCATCAACATGATCATCTTCAACCTCGTAGCTCCAAATCTTCGAATTTGGATTCCCCTTTCGAGCTCGGATTTCGTGTTCCTGCTCGGATTTACGGAGAGGAAGAAGGAGACAAACATCGTTGAATGCACTCATGAATCCAATAAGTAGGTATTTATTTTTACAATCAATTTATATATATGAATGATATCAATCCACGTATTGTAACTTAATTAATATTTTCTATTAAAATCAATTTAACAATATAATAATAACTGTTCTTTATATGCGATTGTGCAGTATATTTGTTCGATGTCTTGAAGTTAATTTGTAGAAGTTTTTGGAACACGAAATTCGACTCCAAAGAGAGGAAGAAATGTGATCTAGTTCTTGACAAAGAAAGTCTTTATCATTAGAAACTTATGTGGTGTTGTAATTTTGTCCGAATAATTCTTGTAATGTTCAATTTCTTGATTTCTAGCTAGTTGTTTATTTTTGCTTGAACATCTGAAACTGCTGTGATTTTATCATTTATATATATGGTGGGGTATTATTATTTATTTGTGGAATATTTGGTATACCATTTCAATGTATAATCTCTCTTAAAGTCTGAAACTGATTTCTGCTGCTGTGGATTTATTTTGTCGTTTCCTCTTTCATCTTCCAACAAAGGACAACAAGCATTAGAAATGTTCAAGCTTTTGCTTTTTCACATGTTTAATTCAAGGCTAATTGGGTTTTTTAATCATCAAATTATGACCGTTTAGCCAATTTGATTCCTTATTTATTTACTTTTAATTATATGGTTTCCAAATTATAGAATTTTGGCCAATAATTGCTACTTCTGTTAAATTTTCGGTTACTCAAATCTTAGTCAACATTTATTTTTTTTAAATGAAAATAAAATTTTCTATATAATTTTATTGAGGACCAAAACATCAAGTACTGAAAGATTGAGATCAATTTAGCCAACATTTTCTTTACTCAAAAAATTTTAATTTTACCTAAAAAATCAAAGAATATTTTAGCCATTTTAATTTTTTAAGAACCAAATACGCCAGTTTTAAATAGACAAATGATTAATTCGGTCAATTATAATATATATATATATATATATATATATATATATATATATATATATATATGGATTATAATCATCAAATTTACAGCTCCGTATAATAATTTATCGAACATACTCCCTCTGTCCCATTAATATCGTCCTATTTCTTTTAGGCACAAGGACTAAGAAAAGTGATTTAATTGTATATTTTATGTGTTTTAATTATATTAAGAAATTAGCACCATTTTCGATGAATGGTTAGTGGAAAAATATGAGAATTCATCCAAATGTTATTAAGGCATAACTGAGACAATTGATTTTTTTCATTTTTTTCATGTTGTAATTAAGAAATAATCTAAAGTTTTTAAAAAGTTAAAAATCATAATTTTTTGAGTTCGTAATGGAACGGAATCGTGTGAGAGATAAACTTTTGGAGAGAGAGTGTATAAGAATATGGGGTGGGTAGTTAGTAATGAGGGGTCACCTCATTTTCTAATGTAGAGGGTTTTGGCCTTTAAATAAAACAAGACAATTATTGAGACGATCGAAAAAGAAATACAAGACAATATTATTGAGATGATCAGAATAAAAATACAAGACAATATTAATGAGACGAAGGGAATATTACTAAAACGAGGGATTAAAATGGAGAATATCCAACATATTTTTGAACATATATTTATTTTTAATCCCTCATTTTTATAGTAATATGTTCGAAAATTGTGACACATTAACATGAACTTACTTATACTAGCAAATTAAAAGGGTTTGATGGAGGGTAGTAATGTATATAATGCCCTGATATATTATATAACTATATAATATGCATGTGTTTGTATGTATATACTAAGTTAGAGACCAAATAAAGTATGACAAACATGTGGCCAATTTCCAAAACTGGCATAACACAATATGCTTTTTCTATTGTTTGGTTTTCCATAATGAGAGCAACATTGATTGGTTCAACAAAAGTTGGAGTTTTTTTCTTGTGAAAATAGTCTCTTTTGAAAATAATATTATTATTGTTATTCCCACGTGCTAGTTAGGAAATCTTCCACATTCTTGGACTATATAGTTGTAATAAACATTTGTGGTTTGCAAGCCATATGAGGAATAAATTAATTAAATTAAATTAGGTCAGTGCTTGTTATCTCTTTTCTTCAATTATTTGAGTTCTTCCTATCAAGTCTTTTTGTCAATTGTCCTAAACAAATAAAAGCCCACGTTTTGCTAGAGGGAGAATGACTTGATTATTTAATAAAAATAATAATTATCCATTCAGACAATAGAATAGTGGCCGGAAGGTTTATCTTTATACATTACATCCTTCCGAAAAATGATATGTGAGATTTTGAAAAAAGGTTAATATGAATTTTGATACTTTTTAAGTTTTATTATAAGTGTTCTTTTTCTTTGCATCACAGAGATTTAAAAATTAATATTTTATGATGTATATTATTTGACTTTTAGGTAATTTTAATTTATCAACACATTATTATCTCTTTAGAAAGATAACACTTAATGGTAAAACTCAATTAAAAAAGACGAACACTTATAATGGGGTCGAGGGAGTATAAGTTAAGGGTTACGCTATGTGTCATTGATGTATATTACTCCCTCCGTCCCATAAATTTAGTTCAATATACATCTCATTAAAATAGTCTAGTTTACATTTTTGGCAAATTATTATAAATATTTTTTTAAGGGACCCACAACTTTAAACAAATCTATATATATCAATAACTCTCTTTAAAAACCGTGTCGAAAAGAAAATGGACTAAATCTATAGGACATACACTTGAAGTTATACCGGAACCAACAATTGGTATCACAGCAGTGATCAAACCGACTATTGTTTCTGTTTACTTGGTCAACTTGATCAAATCCTATTTGTTTTTCTGCATATTGTTCATCTGCACTTCAACTTCTCACTATTTGCTACTATAGCTGAACAATTACCAAAGTCTGCATTAAATAGTTGAGAATAATTTCATATTTTGATGAATTGATAACAAAACCTTGCAAGGCTATTAAATTTATTAATCAATTTTTTATTCTTGATTAAGTTAGACATGCTCATTTTCAAACCGAAACCTGCTTAAACCGGATTTTAAATCAGAATCAGAACCGGCAAAAATTGGAACTGGTGCAAATCGGAACCGTCTTGAACTGTAATCCGTCGGTTTGTTGTTCAGTTTCGGTTTACTCTTTTTAAAACCGTAAAACCGCCGGTTTCAGTGAAACCGACGATTTCACCCAATAAAATTGTCAAATATCAGATATCTAATGTATTAAATAAATGAGTTTTAAATTAAAAACAATATTGAAGATCTAAATCTTCTAATTTTTACTTATATTTAAAACAAACTATTCATTTAAAATACAAAAATCCTATACCAATTTTGATATTTTAAAATATTATAGAAAATGATAAAACATTATTTTGTATTTAGTATAATTGCAAATGGATAATAATGTTCCCAAAAAATATATATGGGATAAAAGTTGTTCAAATTTTATCACTGAAAAACATAGAACATCAAATATTGTTTAATAATTACTACACGACGAAGAATCGAAAACAATGATATAAAATTTATTTCTAAAACGATGATGATAATTAATTAAGAATCAACAATCAGATTGTATGAATATTTTTAATTGTTCAATTTTTTCATGAGATCGTACAATTTTATTTATAATTTATTATTGACTTGATTCGAAACCGAAAAATGTATTTTTTTAAATTAATTCAGTTATTAAAAAATAAAATTTATGAAAAGCGTGAAACCGATAAACTGGAATCAGAAGCGGCGGTTTCAAAGCGGAACCGTCAACCATCTACATATGGTTCGGTTTTGATTTCAGTTTTTGATAAACTGTAACCGTCAGTTTCAAACACTAATCGAAACCTAAACCGGAATCGGAAATGAGCAATATCTAGATTAAGCTCGGATCTATCTTTATTAAAATATCTTAATTAATTAACCATATTCATAATTTAAGAAAAATAAATTTAACCAAGAAATTAAAAGATAGTCAAAACAAATTAAACAAACAATTTAAAATGAGTCGATAAGTATTAGTATAATAAAATGTGAAAGGACTATCTCGGAAAAAGTTGCTATATATGTGGGATTGGGGGAGGACACTTGATGCTAAAGGTTGACTGACAGTGAGTCGACCAGAGTGTGGAATAATAATATGCCCTTGTAAAAAGCTTTTCTTCAATGCAATAGTTAAATTTATAAAGTATGCGATGAATTATAAGCAGAATGCAAGAAACGATACAAGTACGATTTTTGTAGTAGTTCAGATTCACAAGATCCTAATAGAAAAACTATTGCACTGCAGAACTTTACTAAAAGACGAAACCTATTTGCTTGGCTTCAAATGAAGTCAAACATACAATTTTCTTGGTTCTTATCCAAAATCTTTGTTGCTCCCTCTTCTTTCAATTTCAAGAAAATGATTTGTTTTACTATTGTGAAATATAGTAACGATTCCAAGATTACCATTTCTGGAACTAGAATTTAACTTAATCATCAAAGCCTTGCATGCATCAATTTTGGATGCTAAAAAAGGCACATTCTTTTGGGCTATTACTAAGTAGCCCAGTAAGTGAAAATTAACTCTTACTTCAGCACTAAGCCCAAGAGATAGTGTAGAAGATTATGAATAAGATTGATAATGTTAATTAGGATTATTGATGAAATAAAGTACGTAATATAGTCAATTTATAATTTTAACACAAATTATAAACATTGGAGAAATAATGCACGAACTTTTGAATTTTTGCAATTGAAATCAGTTTTTTCTGATCATGAGAAAAACTAAAACGATCTCGTTGCACTGAGTTGGACTCAAAGCTGGACTAAACTATTACATTTTTAAAATATGATGGTGTTTTGATACCACATCACCCAAATTGTCACCTCATTTTTTTATTTTTTAATTCATGGAACCCGCAGCCGCTACCTTCGGTGCGCACTGGGTAAACCACGCTCCTTGTGCAGTAGTCTTGGTGGGAATTGAACCCAGGACCTATCGGTCTCGGGTCACCCACCTTGACCGCTAGGCCATCCCCAAGGGGACAAAAATTGTCACCTCATTAATTCCAAACAACGACACTAACAAATAAAAGAACGACTTTTACTCTCTAAATGAGATAAACACCTAAATTTAGCTCTAAATCAGAATGACGCCGTTTCTTACCATCCATGTAGGCAACCAATTCAACAACCTGACGGCCGAAAAAAGTTAAAGATACGATCATACCTTCAATTGCAAAAATCATAAAGTTCTTACATTAATTCGCCTAGATTTGAAGTCATATTAAATTATAAATTAACTATATTTTGGAATTTATTTCACTAAAATTAATTAACAAAAGAGTGAAAGATTGTTTGATAAAAAATTCCCAAATGGACTGAAGCACTCTGCAATTGGAGTTAAAGATGAATATATACAAATGGGATTTGCTCCCTTTCTTGAAAAGAACAAAAGCTTAATAATGTAGATCAGATCAGACATGGGGAAGAACAAAAACAAACAGAAGAGGGACATATTTTCAAAATCAGATGAACAAATCTGACAGGCTATAATGAACAAATCTAATGATGATTGGTTGATAACCCCAGAAAGAATAAGATTAAATAAAATGAAATACTAAAATTAAAAAAGGACAGCCAAGAAAAGAGAATTTCCCTAACTCCAAAATTATGGGATTCTTGTAGTGAACTTGATTACTGGCTTCATTTTCCTTCTAATCTTGTTCACGACATTCTGGTTTGCAAGCCTGCACAAGGAGAAATCCCACCTTCTCTCGATCAGCTCTATTTCTTCGACATTTGACTCATATTAAAATGATTTTATATAAAAATAATTGAATCAAGAAACCTTAAAAAATTATCAGTTGGCTGCCAGTTGCTCTTTCTCAGCAGTATCAGCAGCTTTTGGAGGTGAATTAGTGCCAGTAGCATTCTCCATCTTCATATTCTGTTGGTAGTATAATTTCTTCAGCCTCTCAATTTCCCTCTTCAATGCTTCTTGATGAGCTGCAATTTGTACAACGAGGGATGGATTCAAAATTTTCGGTTATAACTATTGAGATGCATATATTGAATATTTTCATATAGTGAATATAATCAATCAAAAAATGGGCACATTTATATCAATGAATATTTACATAATGTCTCTCCAATTATTGCAAGATTTTGGAATCTAATTAACTAATCTTTTAACTAAAAACTAACAAATCTAAACTAGCAAGAAGTGTATTTATGAAGAAGCCTTGATTTGATTGATTCCTTTTGCTTTTTTCTTTAGCTAAATTATTGCCCAAAATTGTTCTCTTATGTTTAGACTTTAGTTTCTCATGCATGTGGTGATCTTGGCTTATAGATCGGTATCATAATTGTCCGTATAATAATTATGATATTTGTACGTATCAAGTATGGATTAAATACATAGTATATATAATCATATTATATTTTTATGTTACATTTGATCGTGTCAAAACGAATATTTGTAAGGTAATAATTTTCGAAAAGAAAAACCTTACCATCTTTGAAGACTTTATCTTAAGCTAAAGCTGCGATTCTTTGCTTGAGAACGCTGTTATCAACGCCTAGTACGAGGCGTTGGTGGTCCAGAAAAACTACCCGTGGGGATAACACTGAGACTTCATCCTTCACAATTTCCACAAAGTAATATTTACTTTTTAATAAATTATTCAAAGAAAATTACAGGGTACAAATCATTAATGCATGTCGGAAAATGTACAACTTACTTGGAGCGAAGAAACGCTGCGCTCTAACTCGGATATGTACTGTAGTTTTCTCACTCGTGACCTCTGCGCAGATTGCCGGTTCGCCAAAATTCTGATAAATAAATGAATTTAATTTAATTGAGAATATATAGAAGTGCGAATCCATAAATTTAAAAGAGGGTACAACATGTGAAATTTTGAAAAAAATGAGGCGAATTGTAAAATTCAAAAGTGGTGAAATACAAAAATGGAAAAATAGGTTTTCGGACAATTTAGCAAAAATCTAGTAAATGCATGGAATTTAAAATAATACTACTATATAGTTCATGCATTAGGTATAGGTAAAGATTTGTGTAAACAAATCAAATCGAATCAAATATTACAATATTCGATTTAATATCCGAATATTATTAAATGTATGCAAATATCCAATTGAATATCAAATTTTGAATTTGTATGTATAAATTAAATTGAAATATCAACATTTTGATTATGAATGTTAAAATATGAATGTGAAGCGAACCAAAGATATATTATTTGTTTACTTATAACCCATGTGAAATGAGGAGTACCTTTTGATCCTCTTCGGATCGCCGATCCTCTCGCCGGAGCCGTTGATTCCGTCGGATTTGCACGAGCCGTCATCCTCCTCCGGCTCGCTCTTGAGCTTCACCTCCGGCTGCATTAGGCCGAGCTTCTCATCGTCGTTGCCGCTATTGTGATCCGACGGTGAGGACGGGTTTGAGCACGACACGGTGGGTCCACCTCCCACGTCGTCGTTGAACATGGACATGAGCTGGTCGTCGTCGAACCTCTCGAAGTCGCCGCCGACGAGGGCGGGCGAGTCGGCAGCGGAGTGGCGGCGGCACTCCTTGACCATGGGAGCCTCGAGGAAGGCGATGGAGTGTCGCTTATCGACCGCCGGTGGGAGCCGCGCCGGGCCGACGAGAAGTCGAGGAACTCGTCCGCCCATGAGGCGGCTCCGTCGTGGTGGTGGTGGTTGATTGTTAAGGCCTCCTTCTTTTGGAGAGAGAAGTCGGACCAGCTTGGGTTGGTGGTGGGGGGGCGCTTTGGGAGGTTGCTGTGCCATGTTACAAAAAATATAGGGCGATGTACAGATATAAACAATTCAAAGATTGAAAATGCATATACATACACAAATTACTAAAAATGCAATATTAGACATTTATTCTTTTTTACCCCTAAAAAGGTAGTCTACAATGTCAGCATCATAGCTTTTCTCTTTCCAATTTACTTTTCAGAAAATCATTGTTCAATCATTTCACTCTCTCTCACTTCTTGTCACATGCTATTAATTGCTTTGACCACTTTATTTCAATTACTCTACAGACACGTGACTTCTGTACATGAAAAAGAGAGAGACCACTTTATTTCACCACGTGTCCTCTGTCCCTCTCTCTCTCTCTCTCTCTATATATATATATATAATATCTTCTCTCTGTATAAATATATATATATATCTCTCTACCTCTCTCTCTCTCTCTCTATATATATATATATATATATATATATATATTCTCTCTGTATATATACGTCTCTCTCTATCAACTCTCTCTATATATTTTCATATCACCTCTCTCTCTCTCTTCTCAACCTGGATTATAGGCATTTCTGGATTTCTTGCTCTAAATCCGTGTAGTGGAGCTGACGAAGAGTTTGGATCGGAAATTAAATTTCAAGCAACTTTTTTTTGTCTCAAGCACAAGGTATGTACGTAGAATATCGCCGTGATTATATTGTACGTAGAATATTTTATTTTTTAATCTGAATCTTTGAATATCGCCGTGATTATATTGTACGTAGAATATTAACAAATTATTATTCCAATTCATTTTATACGTTTATTGGAGATGTTAAGTAATTGTATACGTAAAATATTTGGATAAATACTTATCGTGTGGATTTAGAATATCTTAGTTCCCCGTATTTTATATAACGCATAATTTTATAACAGTGAAATAAGTTAATCGCATGTGTAATACAGTGAACTAAGTTACTTAATGTGTCATAGTATTCTTTTTATTTGCAACATTTACATATAAACAGAATAAAGTTCATATACGTACTTTGTAAGATAAAGTTCATGTTAGAATAAGATGTTTATATACGTACTTTGAATGATAAAGTTCATTTATTATGTTAATCTTAATTCCAAGTTTAAAATATGATTTGAAATCTATTACTATATCTTATTGCTCCGTTTCTTATTTAAATCATTAAGTTCACCTGAAGAAAATACGATATTTTGGAGAACAATCGGTTATGAGACATTTCATTTATATCAAATTCACGGCTTATTGTCTTATTTCTTCGTATCTATGTACGATTTATCTTTATATAGTGAAATAAGATATTTATACGGAGAACTAAGACTGTTTCAAATAATATCTTGTACAGATGGCCGAATGGATACGAGTAACTGTGAAGTACGGAGGTAAATTTGTAGGTTCAGATTACAGAGATGGGGATGAACAACTTGCAGCAATTCCGTACGCCGAACTAAGACTCTCAAACTTAAGAGCGATAATTGAATCGCTTACGCAAAGAAACTCAGAGTGCAGCCCATATTTGCAATTTTCACTAGAGCATAATCGAGCTGGTCGGCTGGTGAAGGCATTAATGACAAACGATGATGATTTACGTCGACTCGTCAACTATGAGGCATACCCCATCGTATGTGTTGTGACGTCGAGTCATACCACACCGTATGTTCCTTCGGATCCAATCGAGCAATCCACTAGGCAGTTCGATGCACAGAACTTTTTTGGCAAATTATATATATTGTTTTTAATAATTTTAGTATAGAATCTTATCGATGTTTCTGTACAATAATATATGTAACTAACATGTAGTAGTTTGATTTTATAATAGAAGTTGTAATTTATATCTATTTTTCAACTTTTCTAGTCGAATCCATCTAGTATTCATCTTTATCCACTTGCGTGAGCCATCTCTTTCTACTATTAAAGACATTATTTTTGATATTTTACTATATTCAACCATTAAAGCAGAATTGATACTTTACAATATCAATAAATCATATTAATATAATTATTTCTCCGTATTTTGCATTTCAGAACTAAGAATCGGAGAAATATGATAATTATTCGAAGAAATTATATATATTGTTTTTAATAATTTTAGTATAGAATCTTATCGATGTTTCTGTACAATAATATATGTAACTAGCATTTGTAGTTTGATTTTATAATAGAAGTTGTAATTTATATCTACTTTTCAACTTTTCTAGTCGAATCCATCTAGTATTCATCTTCATCCTCTTGCGTGAGCCATCTCTTTCTACTATTAAAGACATTATTTTTGATATTTTACTATATTCAACCATTAAAGCACAATTGATACTTTACAATATCAATAAATCATATTAATATAATTATTTCTCCGTATTTTGCATTTCAGAACTAAGAATCGGAGAAATATGATAATTATTCGAATAAATTATATATATTGTTTTTAATAATTTTAGTATAGAATCTTATCGATGTTTCTGTACAATAATATATGTAACTAACATGTAGTAGTTTGATTTTATAATACAAGTTATAATTTATATCTACTTTTCAACTTTTCTAGTCGAATCCATCTAGTATTCATCTTCATCCTCTTGCGTGAGCCATCTCTTTCTACTATTAAAGACATTATTTTTGATATTTTACTATATTCAACCATTAAAGCACAATTGATACTTTACAATATCAATAAATCATATTAATATAATTATTTCTCCGTATTTTGCATTTCTGAACTAAGAATCGGAGAAATATGATAATTTTTCGAAGAAATTATATTTTTTCTTTTTTATAATTTTAGTATAGATTCTTATAGATGTTTATGTACAACAATATATGTAACAATAATGAACTAATTTGATTGTATAATACAAGATGTAATTTATATCTACTTTTCAACTTTTCTAGTCGAATCCATCTAGTATTCATCTTCATCCTCTTGCGTGAGCCATCTCTTTCTACTATTAAAGACATTATTTTTGATATTTTACTATATTCAACCATTAAAGCACAATTGATACTTTACAATATCAATAAATCATATTAATATAATTATTTCTCCGTATTTTGTATTTCTGAACTAAGAATCGGAGAAATATGATAATTATTTGAAGAAATTATATATATTGTTTTTAATAATTTTAGTATAGAATCTTATCGATGTTTCTGTACAATAATATATGTAACTAACATGTAGTAGTTTGATTTTATAATACAAATTATAATTTATATCTACTTTTCAACTTTTCTAGTCGAATCCATCTAGTATTCATCTTCATCCTCTTGCGTGAGCCATCTCTTTCTACTATTAAAGACATTATTTTTGATATTTTACTATATTCAACCATTAAAGCACAATTGATACTTTACAATATCAATAAATCATATTAATATAATTATTTCTCCGTATTTTGCATTTCTGAACTAAGAATCGGAGAAATATGATAAGTTTTCGAAGAAATTATATTTTTTCTTTTTTATAATTTTAGTATAGATTCTTATAGATGTTTATGTACAACAATATATGTAACTATAATGAACTATTTTGATTGTATAATAGAAGATTTAAGTTATATCTACTTTTCAACTTTTCTAGTCGAATCCATCTAGTATTCATCTTCATCCTCTTGCGTGAGCCATCTCTTTCTACTATTAAAGACATTATTTTTGATATTTTACTATATTCAACCATTAAAGCACAATTGATACTTTACAATATCAATAAATCATATTAATATAATTATTTCTCCGTATTTTGCATTTCAGAACTAAGAATCGGAGAAATATGATAATTATTCGAAGAAATTTTATATATTGTTTTTAATAATTTTAGTATAGAATCTTATCGATGTTTCTGTACAATAATATATGTAACTAGCATGTAGTAGTTTGATTTTATAATAGAAGTTGTAATTTATATCTACTTTTCAACTTTTCTAGTCGAATCCATCTAGTATTCATCTTCATCCTCTTGCGTGAGCCATCTCTTTCTACTATTAAAGACATTATTTTTGATATTTTACTATATTCAACCATTAAAGCACAATTGATACTTTACAATATCAATAAATCATATTAATATAATTATTTCTCCGTATTTTGCATTTCAGAACTAAGAATCGGAGAAATATGATAATTATTCGAAGAAATTATATATATTGTTTTTAATAATTTTAGCATAGAATCTTATCGATGTTTCTGTACAATAATGTATGTAACTAACATGTAGTAGTTTGATTTTATAATACAAGTTATAATTTATATCTACTTTTCAACTTTTCTAGTCGAATCCATCTAGTATTCATCTTCATCCTCTTGCGTGAGCCATCTCTTTCTACTATTAAAGACATTATTTTTGATATTTTACTATATTCAACCATTAAAGCACAATTGATACTTTACAATATCAATAAATCATATTAATATAATTATTTCTCCGTATTTTGCATTTCTGAACTAAGAATCGGAGAAATATGATAAGTTTTCGAAGAAATTATATTTTTTCTTTTTTATAATTTTAGTATAGGTTCTTATAGATGTTTATGTACAACAATATATGTAACTATAATGAACTATTTTGATTGTATAATAGAAGATTTAAATTATATCTACTTTTCAACTTTTCTAGTCGAATCCATCTAGTATTCATCTTCATCCTCTTGCGTGAGCCATCTCTTTCTACTATTAAAGACATTATTTTTGATATTTTACTATATTCAACCATTAAAGCACAATTGATACTTTACAATATCAATAAATCATATTAATATAATTATTTCTCCGTATTTTGCATTTCTGAACTAAGAATCGGAGAAATATGATAATTATTCGAAGAAATTATATATATTGTTTTTAATAATTTTAGTATAGAATCTTATCGATGTTTCTGTACAATAATATATGTAACTAACATGTAGTAGTTTGATTTTATAATACAAGTTATAATTTATATCTACTTTTCAAATTTTCTAGTCGAATCCATCTAGTATTCATCTTCATCCTCTTGCGTGAGCCATCTCTTTCTACTATTAAAGATATTATTTTTGATATTTTACTATATTCAACCATTAAAGCACAATTGATACTTTACAATATCAATAAATCATATTAATATAATTATTTCTCCGTATTTTGCATTTCTGAACTAAGAATCGGAGAAATATGATAAGTTTTCGAAGAAATTATATTTTTTCTTTTTTATAATTTTAGTATAGATTCTTATAGATGTTTATGTACAACAATATATGTAACTATAATGAACTATTTTGATTGTATAATAGAAGATTTAATTTATATCTACTTTTCAACTTTTCTAGTCGAATCCATCTAGTATTCATCTTCATCCTCTTGCGTGAGCCATCTCTTTCTACTATTAAAGACATTATTTTTGATATTTTACTATATTCAACCATTAAAGCACAATTGATACTTTACAATATCAATAAATCATATTAATATAATTATTTCTCCGTATTTTGCATTTCAGAACTAAGAATCGGAGAAATATGATAATTATTCGAAGAAATTATATATATTGTTTTTAATAATTTTAGTATAGAATCTTATCGATGTTTCTGTACAATAATATATGTAACTAACATGTAGTAGTTTGATTTTATAATAGAAGTTATAATTTATATCTACTTTTCAACTTTTCTAGTCGAATCCATCTAGTATTCATCTTCATCCTCTTGCGTGAGTCATCTCTTTCTACTATTAAAGACATTATTTTTGATATTTTACTATATTCAACCATTAAAGCACAATTGATACTTTACCATATCAATAAATCATATTAATATAATTAT
Organism: Lavandula angustifolia; assembly: GCA_028984105.1. Taxonomy (NCBI): domain Eukaryota; kingdom Viridiplantae; phylum Streptophyta; class Magnoliopsida; order Lamiales; family Lamiaceae; genus Lavandula; species Lavandula angustifolia. The sequence continues at coordinate 23,116,817 of CM054818.1, forward strand.
TTCTCCGTATTTTGCATTTCAGAACTAAGAATCGGAGAAATATGATAATTTTTCGAAGAAATTATATTTTTTCTTTTTTATAATTTTAGTATAGATTCTTATAGATGTTTATGTACAACAATATATGTAACTATAATGAACTATTTTGATTGTATAATAGAAGATGTAATTTATATCTACTTTTCAACTTTTCTAGTCGAATCCATCTAGTATTCATCTTCATCCTCTTGCGTGAGCCATCTCTTTCTACTATTAAAGACATTATTTTTGATATTTTACTATATTCAACCATTAAAGCACAATTGATACTTTACAATATCAATAAATCATATTAATATAATTATTTCTCTGTATTTTGCATTTCTGAACTAAGAATCGGAGAAATATGATAAGTTTTCGAAGAAATTATATTTTTTCTTTTTTATAATTTTAGTATAGATTCTTATAGATGTTTATGTACAACAATATATGTAACTATAATGAACTATTTTGATTGTATAATAGAAGATTTAATTTATATCTACTTTTCAACTTTTCTAGTCGAATCCATCTAGTATTCATCTTCATCCTCTTGCGTGAGCCATCTCTTTCTACTATTAAAGACATTATTTTTGATATTTTACTATATTCAACCATTAAAGCACAATTGATACTTTACAATATCAATAAATCATATTAATATAATTATTTCTCCGTATTTTGCATTTCAGAACTAAGAATCGGAGAAATATGATAATTATTCGAAGAAATTATATATATTGTTTTTAATAATTTTAGTATAGAATCTTATCGATGTTTTCTGTACAATAATATATGTAACTAACATGTAGTAGTTTGATTTTATAATACAAGTTGTAATTTATATCTACTTTTCAACTTTTCTAGTCGAATCCATCTAGTATTCATCTTCATCCTCTTGCGTGAGCCATCTCTTTCTACTATTAAAGACATTATTTTTGATATTTTACTATATTCAACCATTAAAGCACAATTGATACTTTACAATATCAATAAATCATATTAATATAATTATTTCTCCGTATTTTGCATTTCAGAACTAAGAATCGGAGAAATATGATAATTATTCGAAGAAATTATATATATTGTTTTTAATAATTTTAGTATTGAATCTTATCGATGTTTCTGTACAATAATATATGTAACTAACATGTAGTAGTTTGATTTTATAATACAAGTTATAATTTATATCTACTTTTCAACTTTTCTAGTCGAATCCATCTAGTATTCATCTTCATCCTCTTGCGTGAGTCATCTCTTTCTACTATTAAAGACATTATTTTTGATATTTTACTATATTCAACCATTAAAGCACAATTGATACTTTACCATATCAATAAATCATATTAATATAATTATTTCTCCGTATTTTGCATTTCAGAACTAAGAATCGGAGAAATATGATAATTTTTCGAAGAAATTATATTTTTTCTTTTTTATAATTTTAGTATAGATTCTTATAGATGTTTATGTACAACAATATATGTAACTATAATGAACTATTTTGATTGTATAATAGAAGATGTAATTTATATCTACTTTTCAACTTTTCTAGTCGAATCCATCTAGTATTCATCTTCATCCTCTTGCGTGAGCCATCTCTTTCTACTATTAAAGACATTATTTTTGATATTTTACTATATTCAACCATTAAAGCACAATTGATACTTTACAATATCAATAAATCATATTAATATAATTATTTCTCCGTATTTTGCATTTCTGAACTAAGAACCGGAAAATATGATAATTATTCGAAGAAATTATATATATTGTTTTTAATAATTTTAGTATAGAATCTTATCGATGTTTCTGTACAATAATATATGTAACTAACATGTAGTAGTTTGATTTTATAATACAAGTTGTAATTTATATCTACTTTTCAACTTTTCTAGTCGAATCCATCTAGTATTCATCTTCATCCTCTTGCGTGAGCCATCTCTTTCTACTATTAAAGACATTATTTTTGATATTTTACTATATTCAACCATTAAAGCACAATTGATACTTTACAATATCAATAAATCATATTAATATAATTATTTCTCCGTATTTTGCATTTCTGAACTAAGAATCGGAGAAATATGATAATTATTCGAAGAAATTATATATATTGTTTTTAATAATTTTAGTATAGAATCTTATCGATGTTTACGTACAATAATATATGTAACTAACATGTAGTAGTTTGATTTTATAATACAAGTTATAATTTATATCTACTTTTCAACTTTTCTAGTCGAATCCATCTAGTATTCATCTTCATCCTCTTGCGTGAGCCATCTCTTTCTACTATTAAAGACATTATTTTTGATATTTTACTATATTCAACCATTAAAGCACAATTGATACTTTACAATATCAATAAATCATAGTAATATAATTATTTCTCCGTATTTTGCATTTCTGAACTAAGAATCGGAGAAATATGATAAGTTTTCGAAGAAATTATATTTTTTCTTTTTTATAATTTTAGTATAGATTCTTATAGATGTTTATGTACAACAATATATGTAACTATAATGAACTATTTTGATTGTATAATAGAAGATTTAATTTATATCTACTTTTCAACTTTTCTAGTCGAATCCATCTAGTATTCATCTTCATCCTCTTGCGTGAGCCATCTCTTTCTACTATTAAAGACATTATTTTTGATATTTTACTATATTCAACCATTAAAGCACAATTGATACTTTACAATATCAATAAATCATATTAATATAATTATTTCTCCGTATTTTGCATTTCAGAACTAAGAATCGGAGAAATATGATAATTATTCGAAGAAATTATATATATTGTTTTTAATAATTTTAGTATAGAATCTTATCGATGTTTCTGTACAACAATATATGTAACTAACATGTAGTAGTTTGATTTTATAATAAAAGTTATAATTTATATCTACTTTTCAACTTTTCTAGTCGAATCCATCTAGTATTCATCTTCATCCTCTTGCGTGAGTCATCTCTTTCTACTATTAAAGACATTATTTTTGATATTTTACTATATTCAACCATTAAAGCACAATTGATACTTTACCATATCAATAAATCATATTAATATAATTATTTCTCCGTATTTTGCATTTCAGAACTAAGAATCGGAGAAATATGATAATTTTTCGAAGAAATTATATTTTTTCTTTTTTATAATTTTAGTATAGATTCTTATAGATGTTTATGTACAACAATATATGTAACTATAATGAACTATTTTGATTGTATAATAGAAGATGTAATTTATATCTACTTTTCAACTTTTCTAGTCGAATCCATCTAGTATTCATCTTCATCCTCTTGCGTGAGCCATCTCTTTCTACTATTAAAGACATTATTTTTGATATTTTACTATATTCAACCATTAAAGCACAATTGATACTTTACAATATCAATAAATCATATTAATATAATTATTTCTCCGTATTTTGCATTTCTGAACTAAGAACCGGAGAAATATGATAATTATTCGAAGAAATTATATATATTGTTTTTAATAATTTTAGTATAGAATCTTATCGATGTTTATGTACAATAATATATGTAACTAACATGTAGTAGTTTGATTTTATAATACAAGTTGTAATTTATATCTACTTTTCAACTTTTCTAGTCGAATCCATCTAGTATTCATCTTCATCCTCTTGCGTGAGCCATCTCTTTCTACTATTAAAGACATTATTTTTGATATTTTACTATATTCAACCATTAAAGCACAATTGATACTTTACAATATCAATAAATCATATTAATATAATTATTTCTCCGTATTTTGCATTTCTGAACTAAGAATCGGAGAAATATGATAATTATTCGAAGAAATTATATATATTGTTTTTAATAATTTTAGTATAGAATCTTATCGATGTTTCTGTACAATAATATATGTAACTAACATGTAGTAGTTTGATTTTATGATACAAGTTATAATTTATATCTACTTTTCAACTTTTCTAGTCGAATCCATCTAGTATTCATCTTCATCCTCTTGCGTGAGCCATCTCTTTCTACTATTAAAGACATTATTTTTGATATTTTACTATATTCAACCATTAAAGCACAATTGATACTTTACAATATCAATAAATCATATTAATATAATTATTTCTCCGTATTTTGCATTTCTGAACTAAGAATCGGAGAAATATGATAAGTTTTCGAAGAAATTATATTTTTTCTTTTTTATAATTTTAGTATAGATTCTTATAGATGTTTATGTACAACAATATATGTAACTATAATGAACTATTTTGATTGTATAATAGAAGATTTAATTTATATCTACTTTTCAACTTTTCTAGTCGAATCCATCTAGTATTCATCTTCATCCTCTTGCGTGAGCCATCTCTTTCTACTATTAAAGACATTATTTTTGATATTTTACTATATTCAACCATTAAAGCACAATTGATACTTTACAATATCAATAAATCATATTAATATAATTATTTCTCCGTATTTTGCATTTTTGTAACTAAGAATCGGAGAAATATGATAATTATTCGAAGAAATTATATATATTGTTTTTAATAATTTTAGTATAGAATCTTATCGATGTTTTCGTACAATAATATATGTAACTAACATGTAGTAGTTTGATTTTATAATAGAAGTTATAATTTATATCTACTTTTCAACTTTTCTAGTCGAATCCATCTAGTATTCATCTTCATCCTCTTGCGTGAGTCATCTCTTTCTACTATTAAAGACATTATTTTTGATATTTTACTATATTCAACCATTAAAGCACAATTGATACTTTACCATATCAATAAATCATATTAATATAATTATTTCTCCGTATTTTGCATTTCAGAACTAAGAATCGGAGAAATATGATAATTTTTCGAAGAAATTATATTTTTTCTTTTTTATAATTTTAGTATAGATTCTTATAGATGTTTATGTACAACAATATATGTAACTATAATGAACTATTTTGATTGTATAATAGAAGATGTAATTTATATCTACTTTTCAACTTTTCTAGTCGAATCCATCTAGTATTCATCTTCATCCTCTTGCGTGAGCCATCTCTTTCTACTATTAAAGACATTATTTTTGATATTTTACTATATTCAACCATTAAAGCACAATTGATACTTTACAATATCAATAAATCATATTAATATAATTATTTCTCTGTATTTTGCATTTCTGAACTAAGAATCGGAGAAATATGATAAGTTTTCGAAGAAATTATATTTTTTCTTTTTTATAATTTTAGTATAGATTCTTATAGATGTTTATGTACAACAATATATGTAACTATAATGAACTATTTTGATTGTATAATAGAAGATTTAATTTATATCTACTTTTCAACTTTTCTAGTCGAATCCATCTAGTATTCATCTTCATCCTCTTGCGTGAGCCATCTCTTTCTACTATTAAAGACATTATTTTTGATATTTTACTATATTCAACCATTAAAGCACAATTGATACTTTACAATATCAATAAATCATATTAATATAATTATTTCTCCGTATTTTGCATTTCAGAACTAAGAATCGGAGAAATATGATAATTATTCGAAGAAATTATATATATTGTTTTTAATAATTTTAGTATAGAATCTTATCGATGTTTCTGTACAATAATATATGTAACTAACATGTAGTAGTTTGATTTTATAATACAAGTTGTAATTTATATCTACTTTTCAACTTTTCTAGTCGAATCCATCTAGTATTCATCTTCATCCTCTTGCGTGAGCCATCTCTTTCTACTATTAAAGACATTATTTTTGATATTTTACTATATTCAACCATTAAAGCACAATTGATACTTTACAATATCAATAAATCATATTAATATAATTATTTCTCCGTATTTTGCATTTCAGAACTAAGAATCGGAGAAATATGATAATTATTCGAAGAAATTATATATATTGTTTTTAATAATTTTAGTATTGAATCTTATCGATGTTTCTGTACAATAATATATGTAACTAACATGTAGTAGTTTGATTTTATAATACAAGTTATAATTTATATCTACTTTTCAACTTTTCTAGTCGAATCCATCTAGTATTCATCTTCATCCTCTTGCGTGAGTCATCTCTTTTCTACTATTAAAGACATTATTTTTGATATTTTACTATATTCAACCATTAAAGCACAATTGATACTTTACCATATCAATAAATCATATTAATATAATTATTTCTCCGTATTTTGCATTTCGTAACTAAGAATCGGAGAAATATGATAATTTTTCGAAGAAATTATATTTTTTCTTTTTTATAATTTTAGTATAGATTCTTATAGATGTTTATGTACAACAATATATGTAACTATAATGAACTATTTTGATTGTATAATAGAAGATGTAATTTATATCTACTTTTCAACTTTTCTAGTCGAATCCATCTAGTATTCATCTTCATCCTCTTGCGTGAGCCATCTCTTTCTACTATTAAAGACATTATTTTTGATATTTTACTATATTCAACCATTAAAGCACAATTGATACTTTACAATATCAATAAATCATATTAATATAATTATTTCTCCGTATTTTGCATTTCTGAACTAAGAACCGGAAAATATGATAATTATTCGAAGAAATTATATATATTGTTTTTAATAATTTTAGTATAGAATCTTATCGATGTTTTCGTACAATAATATATGTAACTAACATGTAGTAGTTTGATTTTATAATACAAGTTGTAATTTATATCTACTTTTCAACTTTTCTAGTCGAATCCATCTAGTATTCATCTTCATCCTCTTGCGTGAGCCATCTCTTTCTACTATTAAAGACATTATTTTTGATATTTTACTATATTCAACCATTAAAGCACAATTGATACTTTACAATATCAATAAATCATATTAATATAATTATTTCTCCGTATTTTGCATTTCTGAACTAAGAATCGGAGAAATATGATAATTATTCGAAGAAATTATATATATTGTTTTTAATAATTTTAGTATAGAATCTTATCGATGTTTCTGTACAATAATATATGTAACTAACATGTAGTAGTTTGATTTTATAATACAAGTTATAATTTATATCTACTTTTCAACTTTTCTAGTCGAATCCATCTAGTATTCATCTTCATCCTCTTGCGTGAGCCATCTCTTTCTACTATTAAAGACATTATTTTTGATATTTTACTATATTCAACCATTAAAGCACAATTGATACTTTACAATATCAATAAATCATAGTAATATAATTATTTCTCCGTATTTTGCATTTCTGAACTAAGAATCGGAGAAATATGATAAGTTTTCGAAGAAATTATATTTTTTCTTTTTTATAATTTTAGTATAGATTCTTATAGATGTTTATGTACAACAATATATGTAACTATAATGAACTATTTTGATTGTATAATAGAAGATTTAATTTATATCTACTTTTCAACTTTTCTAGTCGAATCCATCTAGTATTCATCTTCATCCTCTTGCGTGAGCCATCTCTTTCTACTATTAAAGACATTATTTTTGATATTTTACTATATTCAACCATTAAAGCACAATTGATACTTTACAATATCAATAAATCATATTAATATAATTATTTCTCCGTATTTTGCATTTCGTAACTAAGAATCGGAGAAATATGATAATTATTCGAAGAAATTATATATATTGTTTTTAATAATTTTAGTATAGAATCTTATCGATGTTTCTGTACAACAATATATGTAACTAACATGTAGTAGTTTGATTTTATAATAAAAGTTATAATTTATATCTACTTTTCAACTTTTCTAGTCGAATCCATCTAGTATTCATCTTCATCCTCTTGCGTGAGTCATCTCTTTCTACTATTAAAGACATTATTTTTGATATTTTACTATATTCAACCATTAAAGCACAATTGATACTTTACCATATCAATAAATCATATTAATATAATTATTTCTCCGTATTTTGCATTTCGTAACTAAGAATCGGAGAAATATGATAATTTTTCGAAGAAATTATATTTTTTCTTTTTTATAATTTTAGTATAGATTCTTATAGATGTTTATGTACAACAATATATGTAACTATAATGAACTATTTTGATTGTATAATAGAAGATGTAATTTATATCTACTTTTCAACTTTTCTAGTCGAATCCATCTAGTATTCATCTTCATCCTCTTGCGTGAGCCATCTCTTTCTACTATTAAAGACATTATTTTTGATATTTTACTATATTCAACCATTAAAGCACAATTGATACTTTACAATATCAATAAATCATATTAATATAATTATTTCTCCGTATTTTGCATTTCTGAACTAAGAACCGGAGAAATATGATAATTATTCGAAGAAATTATATATATTGTTTTTAATAATTTTAGTATAGAATCTTATCGATGTTTATGTACAATAATATATGTAACTAACATGTAGTAGTTTGATTTTATAATACAAGTTGTAATTTATATCTACTTTTCAACTTTTCTAGTCGAATCCATCTAGTATTCATCTTCATCCTCTTGCGTGAGCCATCTCTTTCTACTATTAAAGACATTATTTTTGATATTTTACTATATTCAACCATTAAAGCACAATTGATACTTTACAATATCAATAAATCATATTAATATAATTATTTCTCCGTATTTTGCATTTCTGAACTAAGAATCGGAGAAATATGATAATTATTCGAAGAAATTATATATATTGTTTTTAATAATTTTAGTATAGAATCTTATCGATGTTTCTGTACAATAATATATGTAACTAACATGTAGTAGTTTGATTTTATGATACAAGTTATAATTTATATCTACTTTTCAACTTTTCTAGTCGAATCCATCTAGTATTCATCTTCATCCTCTTGCGTGAGCCATCTCTTTCTACTATTAAAGACATTATTTTTGATATTTTACTATATTCAACCATTAAAGCACAATTGATACTTTACAATATCAATAAATCATATTAATATAATTATTTCTCCGTATTTTGCATTTCTGAACTAAGAATCGGAGAAATATGATAAGTTTTCGAAGAAATTATATTTTTTCTTTTTTATAATTTTAGTATAGATTCTTATAGATGTTTATGTACAACAATATATGTAACTATAATGAACTATTTTGATTGTATAATAGAAGATTTAATTTATATCTACTTTTCAACTTTTCTAGTCGAATCCATCTAGTATTCATCTTCATCCTCTTGCGTGAGCCATCTCTTTCTACTATTAAAGACATTATTTTTGATATTTTACTATATTCAACCATTAAAGCACAATTGATACTTTACAATATCAATAAATCATATTAATATAATTATTTCTCCGTATTTTGCATTTCGAACTAAGAATCGGAGAAATATGATAATTATTCGAAGAAATTATATATATTGTTTTTAATAATTTTAGTATAGAATCTTATCGATGTTTCGTACAATAATATATGTAACTAACATGTAGTAGTTTGATTTTATAATAGAAGTTATAATTTATATCTACTTTTCAACTTTTCTAGTCGAATCCATCTAGTATTCATCTTCATCCTCTTGCGTGAGTCATCTCTTTCTACTATTAAAGACATTATTTTTGATATTTTACTATATTCAACCATTAAAGCACAATTGATACTTTACCATATCAATAAATCATATTAATATAATTATTTCTCCGTATTTTGCATTTCGAACTAAGAATCGGAGAAATATGATAATTTTTCGAAGAAATTATATTTTTTCTTTTTTATAATTTTAGTATAGATTCTTATAGATGTTTATGTACAACAATATATGTAACTATAATGAACTATTTTGATTGTATAATAGAAGATGTAATTTATATCTACTTTTCAACTTTTCTAGTCGAATCCATCTAGTATTCATCTTCATCCTCTTGCGTGAGCCATCTCTTTCTACTATTAAAGACATTATTTTTGATATTTTACTATATTCAACCATTAAAGCACAATTGATACTTTACAATATCAATAAATCATATTAATATAATTATTTCTCCGTATTTTGCATTTCAGAACTAAGAATCGGAGAAATATGATAATTATTCGAAGAAATTATATATATTGTTTTTAATAATTTTAGTATAGAATCTTATCGATGTTTTCGTACAATAATATATGTAACTAACATGTAGTAGTTTGATTTTATAATACAAGTTATAATTTATATCTACTTTTCAACTTTTCTAGTCGAATCCATCTAGTATTCATCTTCATCCTCTTGCGTGAGTCATCTCTTTCTACTATTAAAGACATTATTTTTGATATTTTACTATATTCAACCATTAAAGCACAATTGATACTTTACCATATCAATAAATCATATTAATATAATTATTTCTCCGTATTTTGCATTTCAGAACTAAGAATCGGAGAAATATGATAATTTTTCGAAGAAATTATATTTTTTCTTTTTTATAATTTTAGTATAGATTCTTATAGATGTTTATGTACAACAATATATGTAACTATAATGAACTATTTTGATTGTATAATAGAAGATGTAATTTATATCTACTTTTCAACTTTTCTAGTCGAATCCATCTAGTATTCATCTTCATCCTCTTGCGTGAGCCATCTCTTTCTACTATTAAAGACATTATTTTTGATATTTTACTATATTCAACCATTAAAGCACAATTGATACTTTACAATATCAATAAATCATATTAATATAATTATTTCTCCGTATTTTGCATTTCTGAACTAAGAACCGGAGAAATATGATAATTATTCGAAGAAATTATATATATTGTTTTTAATAATTTTAGTATAGAATCTTATCGATGTTTCTGTACAATAATATATGTAACATGTAGTAGTTTGATTTTATAATACAAGTTATAATTTATATCTACTTTTCAACTTTTCTAGTCGAATCCATCTAGTATTCATCTTCATCCTCTTGCGTGAGCCATCTCTTTCTACTATTAAAGACATTATTTTTGATATTTTACTATATTCAACCATTAAAGCACAATTGATACTTTACAATATCAATAAATCATATTAATATAATTATTTCTCCGTATTTTGCATTTCTGAACTAAGAATCGGAGAAATATGATAAGTTTTCGAAGAAATTATATTTTTTCTTTTTTATAATTTTAGTATAGATTCTTATAGATGTTTATGTACAACAATATATGTAACTATAATGAACTATTTTGATTGTATAATAGAAGATTTAATTTATATCTACTTTTTAACTTTTCTAGTCGAATCCATCTAGTATTCATCTTCATCCTCTTGCGTGAGCCATCTCTTTCTACTATTAAAGACATTATTTTTGATATTTTACTATATTCAACCATTAAAGCACAATTGATACTTTACAATATCAATAAATCATATTAATATAATTATTTCTCCGTATTTTGCATTTCAGAACTAAGAATCGGAGAAATATGATAATTATTCGAAGAAATTATATATTTTGTTTTTAATAATTTTAGTATAGAATCTTATCGATGTTTCTGTACAATAATATATGTAACTAACATGTAGTAGTTTGATTTTATAATACAAGTTATAATTTATATCTACTTTTCAACTTTTCTAGTCGAATCCATCTAGTATTCATCTTCATCCTCTTGCGTGAGTCATCTCTTTCTACTATTAAAGACATTATTTTTGATATTTTACTATATTCAACCATTAAAGCACAATTGATACTTTACCATATCAATAAATCATATTAATATAATTATTTCTCCGTATTTTGCATTTTGTAACTAAGAATCGGAGAAATATGATAATTTTTCGAAGAAATTATATTTTTTCTTTTTTATAATTTTAGTATAGATTCTTATAGATGTTTATGTACAACAATATATGTAACTATAATGAACTATTTTGATTGTATAATAGAAGATGTAATTTATATCTACTTTTCAACTTTTCTAGTCGAATCCATCTAGTATTCATCTTCATCCTCTTGCGTGAGCCATCTCTTTCTACTATTAAAGACATTATTTTTGATATTTTACTATATTCAACCATTAAAGCACAATTGATACTTTACAATATCAATAAATCATATTAATATAATTATTTCTCCGTATTTTGCATTTCTGAACTAAGAACCGGAGAAATATGATAATTATTCGAAGAAATTATATATATTGTTTTTAATAATTTTAGTATAGAATCTTATCGATGTTTCTGTACAATAATATATGTAACTAACATGTAGTAGTTTGATTTTATAATACAAGTTGTAATTTATATCTACTTTTCAACTTTTCTAGTCGAATCCATCTAGTATTCATCTTCATCCTCTTGCGTGAGCCATCTCTTTCTACTATTAAAGACATTATTTTTGATATTTTACTATATTCAACCATTAAAGCACAATTGATACTTTACAATATCAATAAATCATATTAATATAATTATTTCTCCGTATTTTGCATTTCTGAACTAATAATCGGAGAAATATGATAAGTTTTCGAAGAAATTATATTTTTTCTTTTTTATAATTTTAGTATAGATTCTTATAGATGTTTATGTACAACAATATATGTAACTATAATGAACTATTTTGATTGTATAATAGAAGATTTAATTTATATCTACTTTTCAACTTTTCTAGTCGAATCCATCTAGTATTCATCTTCATCCTCTTGCGTGAGCCATCTCTTTCTACTATTAAAGACATTATTTTTGATATTTTACTATATTCAACCATTAAAGCACAATTGATACTTTACAATATCAATAAATCATATTAATATAATTATTTCTCCGTATTTTGCATTTCTGAACTAAGAATCGGAGAAATATGATAATTATTCGAAGAAATTATATATATTGTTTTTAATAATTTTAGTATAGAATCTTATCGATGTTTCTGTACAATAATATATGTAACATGTAGTAGTTTGATTTTATAATACAAGTTATAATTTATATCTACTTTTCAACTTTTCTAGTCGAATCCATCTAGTATTCATCTTCATCCTCTTGCGTGAGCCATCTCTTTCTACTATTAAAGACATTATTTTTGATATTTTACTATATTCAACCATTAAAGCACAATTGATACTTTACAATATCAATAAATCATATTAATATAATTATTTCTCCGTATTTTGCATTTCTGAACTAAGAATCGGAGAAATATGATAAGTTTTCGAAGAAATTATATTTTTTCTTTTTTATAATTTTAGTATAGATTCTTATAGATTTTTATGTACAACAATATATGTAACTATAATGAACTATTTTGATTGTATAATAGAAGATTTAATTTATATCTACTTTTTAACTTTTCTAGTCGAATCCATCTAGTATTCATCTTCATCCTCTTGCGTGAGCCATCTCTTTCTACTATTAAAGACATTATTTTTGATATTTTACTATATTCAACCATTAAAGCACAATTGATACTTTACAATATCAATAAATCATATTAATATAATTATTTCTCCGTATTTTGCATTTCAGAACTAAGAATCGGAGAAATATGATAATTATTCGAAGAAATTATATATATTGTTTTTAATAATTTTAGTATAGAATCTTATCGATGTTTCTGTACAATAATATATGTAACTAACATGTAGTAGTTTGATTTTATAATACAAGTTATAATTTATATCTACTTTTCAACTTTTCTAGTCGAATCCATCTAGTATTCATCTTCATCCTCTTGCGTGAGTCATCTCTTTCTACTATTAAAGACATTATTTTTGATATTTTACTATATTCAACCATTAAAGCACAATTGATACTTTACCATATCAATAAATCATATTAATATAATTATTTCTCCGTATTTTGCATTTCTGAACTAAGAATCGGAGAAATATGATAATTTTTCGAAGAAATTATATTTTTTCTTTTTTATAATTTTAGTATAGATTCTTATAGATGTTTATGTACAACAATATATGTAACTATAATGAACTATTTTGATTGTATAATAGAAGATGTAATTTATATCTACTTTTCAACTTTTCTAGTCGAATCCATCTAGTATTCATCTTCATCCTCTTGCGTGAGCCATCTCTTTCTACTATTAAAGACATTATTTTTGATATTTTACTATATTCAACCATTAAAGCACAATTGATACTTTACAATATCAATAAATCATATTAATATAATTATTTCTCCGTATTTTGCATTTTCGAACTAAGAACCTAGGAGAAATATGATAATTATTCGAAGAAATTATATATATTGTTTTTAATAATTTTAGTATAGAATCTTATCGATGTTTCTGTACAATAATATATGTAACTAACATGTAGTAGTTTGATTTTATAATACAAGTTGTAATTTATATCTACTTTTCAACTTTTCTAGTCGAATCCATCTAGTATTCATCTTCATCCTCTTGCGTGAGCCATCTCTTTCTACTATTAAAGACATTATTTTTGATATTTTACTATATTCAACCATTAAAGCACAATTGATACTTTACAATATCAATAAATCATATTAATATAATTATTTCTCCGTATTTTGCATTTCTGAACTAATAATCGGAGAAATATGATAAGTTTTCGAAGAAATTATATTTTTTCTTTTTATAATTTTAGTATAGATTCTTATAGATGTTTATGTACAACAATATATGTAACTATAATGAACTATTTTGATTGTATAATAGAAGATTTAATTTATATCTACTTTTCAACTTTTCTAGTCGAATCCATCTAGTATTCATCTTCATCCTCTTGCGTGAGCCATCTCTTTCTACTATTAAAGACATTATTTTTGATATTTTACTATATTCAACCATTAAAGCACAATTGATACTTTACAATATCAATAAATCATATTAATATAATTATTTCTCCGTATTTTGCATTTCAGAACTAAGAATCGGAGAAATATGATAATTATTCGAAGAAATTATATATATTGTTTTTAATAATTTTAGTATAGAATCTTATCGATGTTTCTGTACAATAATATATGTAACTAACATGTAGTAGTTTGATTTTATAATACAAGTTATAATTTATATCTACTTTTCAACTTTTCTAGTCGAATCCATCTAGTATTCATCTTCATCCTCTTGCGTGAGTCATCTCTTTCTACTATTAAAGACATTATTTTTGATATTTTACTATATTCAACCATTAAAGCACAATTGATACTTTACCATATCAATAAATCATATTAATATAATTATTTCTCCGTATTTTGCATTTCATAACTAAGAATCGGAGAAATATGATAATTTTTCGAAGAAATTATATTTTTTCTTTTTTATAATTTTAGTATAGATTCTTATAGATGTTTATGTACAACAATATATGTAACTATAATGAACTATTTTGATTGTATAATAGAAGATGTAATTTATATCTACTTTTCAACTTTTCTAGTCGAATCCATCTAGTATTCATCTTCATCCTCTTGCGTGAGCCATCTCTTTCTACTATTAAAGACATTATTTTTGATATTTTACTATATTCAACCATTAAAGCACAATTGATACTTTACAATATCAATAAATCATATTAATATAATTATTTCTCCGTATTTTGCATTTCTGGACTAAGAACAGGAGAAATATGATAATTATTCGAAGAAATTATATATATTGTTTTTAATAATTTTAGTATAGAATCTTATCGATGTTTTCGTACAATAATATATGTAACTAACATGTAGTAGTTTGATTTTATAATACAAGTTGTAATTTATATCTACTTTTCAACTTTTCTAGTCGAATCCATCTAGTATTCATCTTCATCCTCTTGCGTGAGCCATCTCTTTCTACTATTAAAGACATTATTTTTGATATTTTACTATATTCAACCATTAAAGCACAATTGATACTTTACAATATCAATAAATCATAGTAATATAATTATTTCTCCGTATTTTGCATTTCTGAACTAAGAATCGGAGAAATATGATAAGTTTTCGAAGAAATTATATTTTTTCTTTTTTATAATTTTAGTATAGATTCTTATAGATGTTTATGTACAACAATATATGTAACTATAATGAACTATTTTGATTGTATAATAGAAGATTTAATTTATATCTACTTTTCAACTTTTCTAGTCGAATCCATCTAGTATTCATCTTCATCCTCTTGCGTGAGCCATCTCTTTCTACTATTAAAGACATTATTTTTGATATTTTACTATATTCAACCATTAAAGCACAATTGATACTTTACAATATCAATAAATCATATTAATATAATTATTTCTCCGTATTTTGCATTTCAGAACTAAGAATCGGAGAAATATGATAATTATTCGAAGAAATTATATATTTTGTTTTTAATAATTTTAGTATAGAATCTTATCGATGTTTCTGTACAATAATATATGTAACTAACATGTAGTAGTTTGATTTTATAATACAAGTTATAATTTATATCTACTTTTCAACTTTTCTAGTCGAATCCATCTAGTATTCATCTTCATCCTCTTGCGTGAGTCATCTCTTTCTACTATTAAAGACATTATTTTTGATATTTTACTATATTCAACCATTAAAGCACAATTGATACTTTACCATATCAATAAATCATATTAATATAATTATTTCTCCGTATTTTGCATTTCAGAACTAAGAATCGGAGAAATATGATAATTTTTCGAAGAAATTATATTTTTTCTTTTTTATAATTTTAGTATAGATTCTTATAGATGTTTATGTACAACAATATATGTAACTATAATGAACTATTTTGATTGTATAATAGAAGATGTAATTTATATCTACTTTTCAACTTTTCTAGTCGAATCCATCTAGTATTCATCTTCATCCTCTTGCGTGAGCCATCTCTTTCTACTATTAAAGACATTATTTTTGATATTTTACTATATTCAACCATTAAAGCACAATTGATACTTTACAATATCAATAAATCATATTAATATAATTATTTCTCCGTATTTTGCATTTCAGAACTAAGAATCGGAGAAATATGATAATTATTCGAAGAAATTATATATTTTGTTTTTAATAATTTTAGTATAGAATCTTATCGATGTTTCTGTACAATAATATATGTAACTAACATGTAGTAGTTTGATTTTATAATACAAGTTATAATTTATATCTACTTTTCAACTTTTCTAGTCGAATCCATCTAGTATTCATCTTCATCCTCTTGCGTGAGTCATCTCTTTCTACTATTAAAGACATTATTTTTGATATTTTACTATATTCAACCATTAAAGCACAATTGATACTTTACCATATCAATAAATCATATTAATATAATTATTTCTCCGTATTTTGCATTTCAGAACTAAGAATCGGAGAAATATGATAATTTTTCGAAGAAATTATATTTTTTCTTTTTTATAATTTTAGTATAGATTCTTATAGATGTTTATGTTCAACAATATATGTAACTATAATGAACTATTTTGATTGTATAATAGAAGATGTAATTTATATCTACTTTTCAACTTTTCTAGTCGAATCCATCTAGTAGTCGAATCCATCTAGTCGAATCCAATTGCTCTAATTTTATTCGCCTATCTCCACAAAAAAACACGCCTAACCCGAACTCTTGAAACATCGTGCTGGATGTTCGGGTCAAATTCAGACGACCCAAACATCAATCCCGTCACAAGGGAGAACTCTTCAATACCGAAGTGGAGAATGCGATCGCTCACATTGAACCACAAGCTACTAACGAATGGTGGGTCATGACGAATCTCACGACACATAAGTTGATGAAGGGCTTTACTAGCACTATACTTACCCTCCCATCCCATTAAGTGTCCGAAAGGGCTCGTTCGAACGAATTCATCGTATAGCTCACACCCGCCAATGGCCGTAAGGGTCTCTTTAATTAATAAAATAACATCTCACTTCACATGTGTCAGTACTTGAGGCTTTGCCGATCGAGCAGCGATTCTAACCCAATTCCAAGGTCTCTGCATGTACATGTGAGAACATATTAAACTTATTTCTTCAGTGTTGCATCTTATTACTCCATAATTATTTAATAAAGTAGAGAAATAAGATAATAAGTGACATTTTCCAAGGACTCGGCATGCTCTCTCGAACTCTGTCTCTCTCGAACTATCTCTCTCTCTCGAACTATCTCTATCTCTCTCTCTCTCTTCACGCTCTCTCAAACTCTCTCTCTCTCTCTGGCTCTCTCGAACTATCTCTCTCTCTCTCTCTTCTCTCTCTCGAACTATCCTCGCTCTCTCTCGAACTCTTCTCTCTTCCCTGTCGACTCTCGACTCTCTTCTCTCTCTCTAGTACTCTGTCTCTCTCTCTCTCTCTAGAACTATTTCCATCTTCTCTCTTCTCTCTCTAGAAATAGTATTCTGTCTCTCTCTCTCTCTCTAGAACTATCTCTCTCTCGAACTAGAACTCGTAATCTGTCTCTCTCTCTCTAGAACTATATCTCTCTCGAACTATCAACAGTAGGAACCCAGAAGGAAACCACCAACAGAAGGAACCCAGATTCAATATGTACTTACCTGCGGTCTGCCGTCGTTTTCAGCCATTGACATGCAGGTTAAGTGGATTGGAGAAGATGGTGAAGGGTTCTGTGGAGGAGATGGTGAAACTGCCGACTGAAATTGTAGAGTGTAAGGATGGCTCTGTCGAATTGAAGGCGAAGAGAGAGAGATGGCTATGTAACTGCTCTCTTGCAGTAATGGCAATTTAAAGAAAGTAGTATTAAATTAATCATTAATAATAATATAATTAGATTTAATTAGATAACTGTTATTATCTATTAATCATTAAAATTATATTCGAATATAATCCAAAATTAGATTTATATTAAATTAGATTAACTGCTATTATATATTAAATTAGATTTATATTAATCATTAAAATTAGATTTATATTTATAGATAATCATTAAAATAGTATTCGAATATATTCCAAAATTAGATTTATATTAAATTAGAATAACTGCTATTTTCTTAAATTAGATAATTGCTATTATGTATAATTATATTAAATTACAATAACTGTTCTCATATATTAAAAGCTTCGAATAACTGCTACATTATTATATATTATGTATAATTATATTAAAATAAAATAACTGCTAGATTATTGCTATTATTGCAGATTATTGCATTGATTATATAATCCAAAATTAGATGTACTATGGAGAAATAAGTTTATAATCCACATTCGAAAATATAGAACAAATTATTGCAGCAATTATTGCATGGAAAAATGTAAAAATACAACTGTAAAGGTAAGTCAAACAACAACTTATTCTTGCATGGAAACTTGGAAAAGAAATAGACTTTGCAGGCGGCAGGGGGGTAGGGAGCAGGCGGGGAGGCGGCAGGGGGTAGACTGTCCCAGTCACCTGCGCAGCTGTCACCTTTTTGCCTTGATTTTTGTAAAATGTTGACTGAAAGTTGAAAAATAGGGGTATAAATGTACAATGTCTAGTATTGCATTTTATAACTTCAAAGTGTCTATTTTTGACATTTGCAAATAGTGGTGTCTATTTTTAACATTCTGCTCAAAAATATAAGACCGATACACAAGGGCCCTTTATCTATAGTACTATATAATAATAATAAATTATAGTATATAAAATAAATCCAAAATGGATTAGTTAGTTCAATTTCTAGTTATCCAATTTGTATCGTTAATAAAAAGGGTGATACGCGTCCTTAATTAAATTCTAAACTATCTAAAATAATTAAAAAAAATCGTTAAATATGAACAAGCGTCACTATTTCAATTGTGAAGACAAATTAGATAAGGAAAATTTGGATAAATGATCCATTCTTTAATAGATCACATGCAAAATTAGAGAGTATGTCTATTGTCCCCAAAAGTCAATGTTTCAACCATACTTCAATTGAAACTCGTACTTTTAATAGTAAAACAGTTGTTATTTTCCTCTTTTGTCCTCTCTCTTATATCAAAACTATAAGTTTTTAACTGAGACATGAAATCTCATCACGAAAAATTGGATAGTTGATCTGCTCCCATATAAATCACATGCAAAATTTGATTTTTTGACTTTATATATTTCGAGAAAAGAAGGTAGCCACATGAGGACTGGCCCTCTATAATACCATTCTCTATGAAATAATTCTTTTTTAAAAAATTGAAAAAAAAAGGAATTTGTTACTGTCTAAGAAGGTGGGGTCACATGGGGGGAGATAAGGATAGCTATCAACAGCTACGAGTAGTTTATGAAGTCAAGTGAGTGGGAATCAGAAAGCACGTGGAGTACAATTTTCAGACAACATTCTTCTCTCTTCATTCATGCTTTCATGGCCGTTGGATTGGATCCTTCTTCTAACTCATGGTAATGGTGGTGGATGGAAAGTGAAGGGTAGTAGAAGAGGATCATGTCTACCCATGTGAAATGTTAGCACGCCCAATCTCTCTCTCTCTCTATCTATCTGTCTGTCTCTCTCTCTCCTCTTTACTTTATCTACAACTATCCCCACATGTCGGCCCATCTCTCTCTCTCTCTCTTAGTTTGCATATTATGTTCATGATATAGGTTGATGCAATTTTTGTGGGCAGTTGAATTTTTTTGGGCCTAGTGGCAAAATAATGAAATATTAAGATATGTTTTAGCTTTGTTATAAAATGGAACCAATAGTACTAGCTTAATGGATTTGAATCTTCAGAATTTATGTAGTGATTTAATTTTTGTCTACGTAATTATAAAGTTTGGCCTTTTGGGCCCAAAGTATGTGGGCTTAATTGCCTACAATTTGGACCGGCCGTACACTAGTTAATTAAAAGGTGTGAAAGTTTGTAGGCTTTAAGTTTTATTATATCCTTGATATCTAACCAAAATTTTCATTGTATTATTTTTTATAATATAAAAATACATTTCTAGTTTATTCTTATTAGGATGATTAATCCGACAACAAGTAATGTAGTTGGTGTTTCTCACTCGTGCTTGAGGAGTTGATCTAGAGCTTAATCTTGGTAGAAACATACATGATCTTGTTTAGTACTCTCGCAGTTCCATTCATACTATCCTGTTGGTTTTCGACACGAAATGTAAGAGACTTGAATTTTGCATGTAAAGGATGTTGGTCCACATATTTTTTTTTGTAATTTATAATGTTATTTTAGTTCCTTTTACATAAATGAGACAGTATCAATGGGACAATCATATATATGCTATATGAGACAATATGAATGAGATGAAGGAAGTATTATTCTTCTCATGAGTAAAAATTAAAAGTATAAAATAAAATAGGCAAAAGACAAAAAAAGAAAAAAAAAACTTTCCAAATAAACTCAGTTTCAGACCAATTCGGATCTTCTGGCCCATTTTCGTGGATCACTCAGTGCCCCACCAATCACGCGGTGCCACGCGTGCATTGATGGATCATGCTACCAGTAAAATATTATTTATTTACTAGTAATATGACCCACCAATATACGAGTGACACCGCGTAATTTGTAAATCATTGAATGGTCCACAAAAAATGGAACAGATGATCCCTGGCGATTTCATACAATTTGCACATGATAAAATGCCAATGGGATTAACATATTACAGCCAGAAGAATGGGCCGGCACGCTTCCCTATTCTGGGCCATGTTCCTTTTATTATTATTATAATGTGTATGGTTCGCTATAATTATTACTTCAACTTTATAATATTGCTATTAGTCATTATTATGAAGAAAAAGAAAAGTTTATTTATGACATGAAGAATACAGTTGAACTTCTCTAAAGCAATAATATTTAATTGGGAAAAAAATATTTATTTAATAAAATTATTACTTTTATCGAATATAATTTTAGTGCATTAATTCATATTGAAGATGGAAAAAATTATTATCTAAGTGATATTATTGTACTCTTAAATATCATTTTATTAAAATTTAACTGTAATTGCTAATACTTTTTACACCGAAAGAGTTTATTTATTTCTGTAAATAAAAATATACTACAACGTTAACAAAGCGAGACAAAATAATGAAAAGTTGATTATACCATTAGAACAAATAGAGCAATAAATAACTTCATAAATAAACGGAAAATATCTTACTAGAGTAGCAAAAGTTTAGGCTCATAGGGTACCATCTTTACCAATTCAATATGATTATTTATAATGTGACAGAATAAATAAGATAGTGGAAATCCCTCCTATTAGCCAAATAGAAAAAAAAAAAAATTAGCCATGTTATTAAAAAAAACACAAATCTAGCCATTTTGTCTTATTAGACGCATTGATTCAAGGGCCGATGGGGGCCGATGGGCATTATTGGGGCCGATGGAGGGCCGATGGGGCCTCGTGCTAAATTGTCCATCGGCCCTCCTATCGGTTTTCTTTTCGGCCCCGAATATAACGGCCGATTTTCTTAGGGTGAAAAGAATTGCTCCCCATCGCCCTCCATCGGCCCCCATCGGCCCCGAAAATAATTGAAGGCACGTATTTACTGCCTCTTTTTTTTCTCTTCGGCCGTTATCAGAAAAGAAAGAGAGGAGGGCCGACGTTTTTTTTTCCCAGCCAACAACCACCGCCGATCCAGCGCCGCCGCCGATCCACCGTCTTTGAGCAACGACCGCCGAGCCACCAATGCCAAGCAACGACCGCCGAACAGCCATGGACGCCGATCAGGTTCCAGATCTCGTCCCTTCTTAAATTTTTTTTCTTGAATTGTTATCGAAATTTGTCAATTTGGGTGTCGAATTATTTGCTATTGTATGCCATTGCTGTGAAATTTGGTATTGATATGTCCAATTATGAGCAATTTTTTGTCGAATTTTTGGGTAGAAATTTGAGTCCAATTACTATCGATTTTTTGTGAAATTTGTCGAATTGATGTCGTTTTTTGGTTGAATTGTGTGGAAATTGAGTATTGTGAATAGAATTGGTTTGTAGTTCATTTAATTGGGCTTTGTATTGGATTCGATTCGATAATGACGTTTTGCAGCCAAGGCCGATGAAGGGCCGATGATGGCGGTTAAGCTCCATCGGCCCTGCCTTCGGCCCTTCCTTCGGCCATTCTTTCGACCCTTCCTTCGGCCATTCTTTCGGCCCTTTCTTCGGCCTTTTTCGGCCCTAAAAAATGTATTTTTTTCAACTGACAGCCCGCTTACATCCGACTCCCGATTAGAGAGAAGACATTAAAAGTGACTACATACTGGAGAGATTCATTACCAGAACTGATTAAGACTGCACTTTCGAGGCGGGGGTAATAACTTAGTCCGGCGGTTTAGAGAGGGACAGTTTAGGCACCTTTTGAGCTAGAGGAAAGGAAAAAGTTCGGTAATAGCATTGCATCAGTTGATGTGCTACGAGGTACAGGCACCGGCCGGGGAGGCTCGTTTTCACATATCCGGGCGAGAGCTCCGATTTTCCCAGTTGGAATATGCATTGGTGACTGGATTATTTTTCGGTCCCTCTGAATTTGATACGAATGCACCTCGCGAGCCGGGAGAGTCGACGGTATACATGAGCCTCACAGGTGGAAATCCAATAACCGGAGGCGAGCTACTGAAAATGTGGAAAAGTGATAAGCTCTGTGAGCTCTCTCAAGATGAGCATATGAAGGTGGCCAATGTCATGGCACTAATGTGTTTTTTCTTTGCTCCTGCCGAGACGAAGAAGGTGGAGACCTGAATGTGGGTCCTGACAGATGATTTAGACGCGTGGAACGCGTTTCCATGGGGATCCTACACCTACAATGCCCTCCTCCACTACATGAGCTTCGTACCGAAGCGAATGGAGACGTTGAAATCGAAATATAATATTTATGGGCTAGTTTGGGCCCTTCAGGTACGAATAAATATTTAATTATTTTTCGACAATTTTATAGTAGTCATGATGTTTAATGGTGTTCTTGTATGTTAGATTTGGGCATATGAGGCGATACCAGATTTGGGCCGACAACACCGGAGGTATGTCCCGTTGTATTAAGTGGGTTTACACTACGCCACCAGATACGGAGTGGATTAGTTTCTTCGCCACACCGGTAAATAAATTTTAAATAATTTTTTTTTTTATTTTACAAGTAGAAGAGTGTATTGTAACTTGTGATTACATTTTTTTTAACAGATGCAGACACCTCCCCTTGAGACTCTGATGCCTACTCCGGAGGAGCAGCTTACAGAATATTGGAGAATGGTGAATGGAGATGATCCGATTACTGTGACGTTTCCGAGACCCGCCCCCATACAGCCTAGGCGAGTCGATGAAGCTGGCAGTGTAGAAACTCCGGCGACCCCTGCACAAAAGAAAAAATCAAAGAAGAAACGCGCACCGATTGAGGTAGAGTCATCCCGTCATCGTCCGGATCAAGATTCATCTGTTCCTACTTACGACCGAGCCTTGCGGGCATTAGAAGAACGCTTCGAAAAGCGCGATGAAGAGTTGTTAACGAAAGTGGATGAGCGGTGGAAGCTGCGGGAGAAAAAAAATTCGGTAAAGTTGGGAAACTGATCGAAAAAGTGTTCGGCACCGGTAAGAGCAAGGGTACGAGCAGAGGATCCACATCCTTTAGTTTGGAGGATTGGGAAGGGGAGGATGTTGAGGACAATCCGGTGGAGGAAACATCCGCACCGCATGGGAGGATTGTCACAGTACATCAGTGGCCGAGCTGGAATGAAAGAGAAGATCAGCCACAGGAAGATGAGGATTGCACAGTGCTTGGCGATGCAAATCCCTGGGATGCGGCGGCTCGAATGGTTCATCGGGGATTTGATCAAGGCCGACATAGCATGTACGAGGAGAGAGATGTTTGGGTCCCTAGACGTTGGGAGCCACTTCCTCGAGTTGAGCCACCGCCTGTACAGGTATTTGACGATTGTTAAATAATTTTTATTTTTTTCATTTGTTTATGTGTGTTTGTCATATATGCAGCAACAACAGTTTATCGGTTCCGACTTCTTTGATACGGAGGATGTACGACAAATGTATGAAAGTCAAGCTCCGGAACAGAGAATTGAAGAAAGCCAAGATCCGGTACTAACTTTATTTTAAGATTTATTTTTAATTATTTTATTAATAGATCATATTTGCATTTTACAGCCCTCAGTGACTCCACGAGAGAATCCTTCTGGAGCTCCATACATGGTAGATGTCGGTGACGTTCTGAGGAGAAATTTTGAGGGGTTCATGGCCACTGGTGTTTCTGCAAAGATTACGGTGTCGCAACATGACCTCTCACATGATTTTCAATAGACTATATGTAAGGTATCTGAAATACTTACTTTCTTTTAATAGGCTTCTAGTTATTGGATGACAAATAAGTTCAACTTGACGCATCCGGGCTGGCGGAGTCCCAAATTCATCTTGATGCCGCAGACAGAACAGTTCAAGCAACCAGATTCAAACAGATGTGGCTCATTTACATGTATGGCAATCGAAAGACTCATCAGTGGATACCCTACACCAAAGTGGGGTAATCAGAAGACCAACATCAGAAGATATCGGGAGTGGATGGCGTGGAAATGCTTCGAACAATGCTACTACGAAACCACTCATTCCGATGATTAAATAAATGTATTTTGTAATTTCGAACAATTATAATCTTGTATATTGTAATTTCGAACAATTAAAATTTTACGATTATACTTGGAACATCAGAAGATATCGGGAGTGGATGGCGTGGAAATAATTGGAACAATTTTACGATTCCATCGAAAAATGAGTTTTTTTTTCTTGTTCTCGGCCGAGGGCCGATGGAGGGCTACGATTCCATCGGCCTCGGCCCCTTTCATCCGAGGGTCGACGGCCGAAAGCCGAGGGCCGAAGGCCCTATACGCGAATGGCCTAAGGGCGAATGGCCGAGGGCCCAAGGCCGAAAGGCGAGGGCTGAGGGCCGAATGGCCGAATGCCGAGGCCTTATACGCGAATGGCCTAAGGGCGAATGGCCGAAGGCCGAAAGGCGAGGGCCGAGGACCGAAGGGCCGAGGGCCGAGGGCCGAATGGTCGAGGGTCGAGGGCCACATAGGGCCGTATAGGGCCGAATGGCCGAGGGCTGAGGCCCTATACGGTAACTACGAAAAAGTAAACATATTACGATGTCAAAAATTAAAAAAGTCTAGAATATAGGAAAACAGAGAACAAGGTCGCTTCACTCGTTATTTCTCGTTCCAACATTGGGGCATCTTCTCCTTGTGTGACCTTCATCTCCACAATTACCACATTTTTTTCGACGGCGAGTTCTTGAAGTACTGCCTTCAGTTCCGGAAGGTCGACGGGTATTTCTCGAACGTCTTGCTTGACGCATAATCATTGGTGGAAGAACAACAATGTCGTCTATCTCCGGTGGGACACCCCACTCATTCTGAGGAGGTAACGGATTAACTACACCAGCATATATTGCCTTCCACGTCGCCGTCGTATAATAATCATTAATATGATTATAAAAATTCTCTCGGCGATGATACAAAACGGCAACAACATGACTACACGGCAATAGGTCGATTTGCCAGACGCTACATTCACACATTTCATCTTCAAGATTTACCCTCCACTGTCGGTCACCTTCGTCGACCTTGTATTTATTAGAAGTCACCTGGGTAACCGTAAACCTCCGTGCCAACTCAACTTCATTCCGCATCCTCAACTCACAAGCCTCAGTCAACGGATTATTTCTACAAATTGCTTTTACTCGTCGTTGATCGAACCATGACTCTATCATATGACGGATTGCCTCGAGCATAGTAATAATCGGAAGTCGTCTAGCCTCCAACAATCGAGAATTTATTAATTATGCAGCATTCGATGTCAGTAGACTATAACGACGGCCTTTACTAAAAAGTCTCGACCACTTCTCCGATCCGATTTCCATCAACTTTTCGTAAATTCTCGGTTTCCCCCGACGGATGGCATTCATTGCGTCATGGAACTCTGTCGACCGATAAGCATAAGCTGCTCGATAGAACGATCGGATTACCCACTCACCGTGCCTCGCAAGCTTATTCGAAAGATGGTAGTAACAAAGTCCGTGTTGTGCGTCTGGGAAAACCACACTTACCGCATTCGCTATGCTTTTATGTTGGTCTGAAACAATGACTAAACTATCATCCGTTGGAAATGCGGCTCTCAGTCGCATCATAAACCACGTCCATGAAACATCATTTTCAATAGGACCTACACCAAAAGCGAGTGGGAATATTTGTTCGTTCGCATCAAAAGTAGTTGCGACGAATAATATTCCCTTGTTTCTCCCTTTCAAATGGGTACCGTCCACCACAATAACCTTCCGGAGGTTGGTTAACCAAGTGGCTCGTAATACACCAAGCGCCATAAATAAATGTCGGAAATGACCATCCTCACCAACATCAAGATCCGTATACGTTCCCGGATTAGTTAGTTCCAACAAATGTAGATATTTAGGCAGTTTGTTGAACGAATCAGCATGCCCACCGTAAATCATCGAAATAGCTGCGTTGCGCGCTCGGAGGGAAACCCCGTACGTTGCTTGTATTCCAAATTTATCCAACAGATCAGCCTGAATATCAGCCGGTTTCATTAACTTGCTTTGACGGCGCATTTTACGGGCTATATAAGTAGCTACAGCCTTCGACCTCACATTTTGTTCGCCTAGCCCGGATAAATCAATTGTACAATTGTGCTCCGCAACCCATTTACTAACCTCCCAACACGTCTGACCTCTACAGTATGTCCGTAGCTCGAATGGACAATCAACACTTCTTCTGCACAAATATTCCAAGCGGGAACTACTCGAACGTTGCACTCTGAAATCCGCATCATTTTCCAAATGAAATAGAGCGACAGCAGCATAAAGTTCGTCTTTCGAGCTGAACATCAATCCTGCCCACAAACTTCCGTCTACAACAGTATTCAAGTTCCGCGGCGCTAATGAATCGGCAACATCAAGGGGAACAATAGGAAGTAGCCAGTTGCTTGCTGCTTCTATGTTATCGTATACAGTCTCCTCATTTGTTCGAGAACGATTGATTGGAACTAGCAAAGACATAAGTTGACTTACGCCACCCCCCCTCCGAATCCATGCATCAAAATCTTGTAACGAACAGTTAATCAAGGCAGAAGGTATATCTTCATCCTCTTCATCATCAGATGATGAGTCCAAATCCGCCTCATCATCTGAATCCGACTCCACAAGAACATTCCTTTCGGGAGCCCTCCGCCATCATTACTTCTACTACTTTGCCCCAGTAAACCAACTAGGACACCCGAAATTACAATTATCTTCGGAAATTGATTCTGTTCGGGACACCAAATTTTGGATTTTGCACTCGAGATACACAACAAACACAACCGGCTCTACGTCGATAGAGCACGATCGCATAAGATCGCATCATGACCCGTAATGGCCTTCATCATCCTCGCCGGTTCGTCGGGAAGCAAAGAAGATAGTAAATGAAGTAGTTGAACGAAGGGAATAAGACTCGAGCCACGTATCAATACTTTGTCGAAGATATTCGAGCGAAATATTGTTTGAATGAATGAAAACCATGAACTCATTGCCACCGACATAATTCGACTCTGCATCGAATTGACCGTTTAATTTCACAATAATTGATCGATAATCGACCATTTCTATCAAGTTGATGTGAAGAATTGATAAGAGTGGAAGTGAAATGAGGAATTTTTTCGTTGATTCAACCAAATCAGCCATTCTACGTCTTATAAGAAATTTTCCAGTCAATTTTCACGTGATAATCGGATTCGTGTAGTCATTTCACCATCGGCCCTCCCATCGGGCCCCCATCGGCCCTCATTAACGTGCATGTGACTGTCATATCCGACTAGTCATTTCAATAGATAAAGCTGAATTGAAACTGCATCTCCCACATGCCTTCGATCGGCCCTCCATCGGCCCACCATCGGCCACCCTTCGGCCCTTCTGTACGATTGCAGGAAAAGCCATGCATGTGTCGTGTCGAATGCTGTGTCGAATCACGTCTCGAAGAAAGGGATACATGGCCGATTGAGGGCCGATGGAGGGCCGACGGATAACCACATTCGGCCCTCCTTCGGCTATCACAACAATGGCTCGGCTTATGGGATGTTCGGCCTTCGGCCTTTCTCCTCTCGACCGATGTCGGTAAGGGCCGATGGACACTATCAGTCGGCCTCCCTTCGGCCCTCGAAGCCGATAATTTCATCACATCAAATTAAGTGGCTCGGCCGATGGGGAGGGTTCAGCTTTTTTCCTCAGGGCCGATGGGGGGCCGTCCATCGGCCCCCTATCGGCCCTGCGCCGTATAAAGACAAGATGGCTATATTTGTATTTTGTTTTAGTGGGCGGCTATATTTGTGTTTTGGGTACTACTGTGCGGCTACTGCTGCAAATACTCGATAAGATACATAGTAATTCAACCTTAAAATAAAAAAAGATACATAGCCATCAAGGTGTAGGGTGAACGCAATAAACAAATAATTATCGGAGTTGGTTATATATCGCAATTCTTTATTCGAATCAAATGGTATAGGATACGAATAATAAAATTGTCACATTATCATCTACTGTTTTGGAAAATAATGAGATGAGACAAAAACTAATTTGAACTTCCCAAGGACATAAATTTGGATAATGTTTACATTTTATGGACTTAACTTAGTAGGAAAAGTAGTTAATTGTATCATTAAATTTTGGGTTTAGGTGTAGGATAGATGTAACGTCTCACGTTGTGTATTACTCGTAATGCTACTATCTCGCTTTATTATATAGGAGCGAGATTTTGAATAAAATAAGTTTATTGTATTATAAAAATAATTTTACGAATATATTATATTATTAAAAGATTCAATTTTAGATGTATATATACATAAAAGTCGTCTTTATTTATTCGAATCCCCGCAATTTCAAAGCAAGCAATCGTCCACCGACCGCCAACAATGGAAAAGGTGAATTTCAGAACTCAAATTCTAACCAGGCACCTCAAGAATCACGCCGTCGCCGCCACCGCCGCCGCCGCCGATTCACCCGGGGCCGCCATATCGCGCTCGCCATGCCTCAGCGACAGTCCGCCGGAGGCCTTGGAGCGGTCCTCTTCGTTTGACGTGAGCTCGATGCGGAAATTGATGGACGGACACAATATGGGGGATAGGGATTGGCTGTACAACCTAATGGTACAGAGCAAGCTCTTCAACCCGAAATTGAGGGGCGGGAAGGTCTTCGTGGCGCCCGATTTTAATCAGTCGATGGAGCAGCAGCGGGAGATGACGATGAAGAGGGTTCAGTATTTGTTGGATCGAGGCGTTTTTGCTGGATGGCTGACGGAAAGAGGATTCGAAGCTGAGATGAGGAAGCTCGCTCTTATGGAGGTTATTTCGGTTTTCGATCACTCTCTTTCGATCAAGATTGGCGTCCACTTCTTCTTGTGGTACGGATTTTAATTAAGTATTTCAAGATCTTGTAGAATTTATTGTTCTGGAATTGGTTGTAGGCTGGAGATTTATTATTAGAAGATCTGTGGTTCCTTTCGTACGTTAGTTTTGATCTGTATATTGATATGATTGATCTGCTGGGATGCTGTCTTGATTCACTTGAAAATGTGTGTGAGCTTTTATCACTCTTGATGGTAGGGGCGGTGCTATCCAGTTTTTTGGTACAGAGCGGCATCATGATAAGTGGCTGGGTTCGACGGAAAATTACATAACTAAGGGCTGCTTTGCAATGACAGAGTTGGGACATGGAAGTAATGTATGTTGAGTAGTTGTTCAATTACTTGGTCAATTTTGTGCACCCTATATTATATTGATATAGCTGGTTTCTTTTACTGAAATTTCGAGGCATTTGGATTCTATGTTTTCAGGTTCGAGGCATTGAAACAGTAACCACATACGATCCAAGTACTCAGGAGTTTGTCGTTAACACTCCATATGAATCAGCTCAAAAATACTGGATTGGTGGAGCAGCTAATGTAATTAACTCCCTGTCAAACTTATTTGAGTTATTGATTGCTTGTGATATCTATGCTCTTCATGTTATCACTCTTCACACTTATTATGTAAGTATAGTACCTAACAAGACTCTTCATTGAATGGCATTATAGCACGCAACACATACAGTAGTATTCTCGCAGCTGAATATAGAGGGCAAGAATGAAGGTGTCCATGCTTTTATTACCCAAATCAGAGATGCAGATGGTAATGTCTGTCCCAATATTCGGATTGCTGATTGTGGTCATAAGATTGGTTTGAATGGTGTCGACAATGGTCGGATGTGGTAAAAGAAGCCCCTTCAGATTTTCTTGGATGTTCTCACCTTTCTTTCATCTGAATTGTATTGGAATCTGTCTCTTCAGGTTTGACAATGTTCGCATACCCAGAGAAAACATATTGAACTCAGTTGCTGATGTTTCTCCTGATGGAAAATATCTGAGCTCAATAAAGGACCCAGACCAGGTTAGGGTCTTTTCAGAAACACCGAGAACTTGTATTATTGTTTACATCACTTATTCAGTCTAAAAGTGTGTTCTAATGTGTATACTGATGGCAAAATAACAAGGAAGACAACTCTCCTGATCTTTCTTTAAGATTTCAATTCATGCCCTTTGTGAACCTCTGCCTTTGTCAGATAGACAGTGCTGAACCTCCCATCGATCACTTGTCCACAAATTGTGTGTTATGTTGATCTTAATAGTTTCTTAGTAACACGTGAAAGCTAAGAATTAGTTGCAGTTACTAAGTGGTTTTCTATTCATTAGTTTGTAAAGCAATTTCATGATTGCATTGACAAGTTTCATTGACAGCGTTAATATATTGCAGAGGTTTGGTGCATTCATGGCCCCTTTGACGTCTGGACGTGTCACGATTGCAGCCAGTGCCGTTTACATGTCAAAGGTGACTTGTACAACCTGTTCATTGGTTTGCCTATTCAGTTCCAGTTTCTAACTATTCTTCGCTTTTTAGCTGTTGTTTACCTATTTCTTTAGTAATTTGATGACTTGGATTTCTTTCAACAGATTAGTTTAGTGACTGCCATAAGATATTCATTGACAAGGAGAGCATTTTCAGTTACACCTAATGCCGATGAAGTTCTTTTGCTCGATTACCCTAGCCATCAGCGGCGTCTTCTACCGCTTCTATCAAAAACGTCAGTATTGCATTAGGGACTCTGCTTGCTGAGTTTATATGTTCGATTTTTTATGCATTTATTTCGCACGACAGTAAATATTTGGGCAATTACTTCAAAACCTTAAAATCAGTCTGCTTGTTTCTGGTGCTACAGATATGCTATGAGCTTTGCTGCGAACTACTTGAAGCTGCTATATGTTCGGAGGACTCCTCAGCTGATCAAGAAACTTCATGTTATTTCTAGTGGATTCAAGGCTATTCTAACATGGCATAACATGAGAACTCTTCAGGTGGTCATTGCAAATACAAATTGAGTCTATATTTATTCATATAAGCACACGCTTACAGAAAGGTATATATTAGGAGTGTCGTGAGGCATGTGGTGGACAAGGATTGAAAACAGAAAATCGTATTGGTCAGCTGAAAGGCGAATATGATGTGCAGTCTACGTTCGAGGGCGACAACAATGTCCTTATGCAACAGGTATAGTTTATTTAATCGTTCTTCATGGTAATATCCGCCCACCAAATCCTTTCTGTGCTTAGAGATTACATGAATCTGATATGAGATGCCAAATCATGTAAAGATTGGATTAGATACGTGTGAATAATTAAATGTTTGAACTTTGTTATCTAAAATTTATGCGGTGCAGGTTAGCAAGGCGCTGTTAGCAGAGTATGTGGCGGCTAAAAGGAAAAACAAACCATTCAAAGAGTTAGGACTTGAACACATGAATAACTCGACCCCCACTATTCCTTCACAACTTTCAGCGTCCACATTGAAGAGCTCTCAGTTTCAGGTACAAATGATTCTTCTCTTTATATTTACCATCTGGAAAAGTATGGAGTCTTTAATTGTTCATTTATAACAGAATGATATCTTCTGCCTGAGAGAAAGAGATCTGTTAAATCGTTTTGCTGCTGAAGTCTCCAGATACCAAGCTCAGGGACAAAGCAAAGAGTCTTCTTTTATTGTGGTATTGATGAATCTAAAACATGAATCTTGTATCAAATTTTAGTACCTTTTTCTTTTCTGTTTCTAATTCATATATTTTTCTTATGCAGAGTTATCAGCTTGCTGAAGATTTAGGCAGAGCGTCTACTGACCGAGCAATTCTGCAGACCGTTATAGAAGCTGAGAACAGCGTGACAGACGCATCCTTGAAGGTACATGCGTTTTTTTTTTTCTTTCTTTCTTACCTGGGATTGTTTTTATTTTATTTTCATTTTAATAATTAAAACTACAAAATTTCATGCTTTTAGAACACAGTGTTGAATGCATCATGAATCATGATTATCAGTTCTATATGAGTATCAGTTACCATGTTTCGTGTAATCTATATGAAAATTGTCCTAATTTGAAGCGTAAAATCTTGATGCATAATGCAGAATATATTGAGCCTTTTGAGGTCGATGTATGTTCTGGTGACATTGGACGAAGATGCTGCATTTCTCCGATATGGTTACCTGACAACAGAGAATGCTGCAATAGTGAGGATAGAAGTTGCAAATCTATGCAGGGAAATCCGACCACACGCACTCGCCTTGGTCAGTTCTTTCGGTATCCCTGATGCTTTTCTAAGTCCGATTGCTTTCGACTGGGTTGCTGCGAATTCTTGGTCTGCATCTCAAAACTAACTTTTATGAATGCAATCAAGACTACATGGTGTTTGTTTTCTGTCCATCTTGCTGTAATACTAAATAAAGTCCTGACATGCTTGCTTGCTTTCATGCTGTCATCTTCTCTTGTGCTGCTGAATTGGTCTTGTAGTGTTGTGGAATGTCAACGAAGCATCTTTCATGAAACAAACTATTTGCAGAAGCATCTTAATTTCTTTTAAATTGGATAATATATTTTATGTCAACTTACTAATGTAAACAAACGAGACGGCTGATATAAGCCAATAAAAAGATTCGAGGAATAGCTCTCCAACTCAGACATAATGTTGGAATAAAGACAAAAAGGCATCTACCTTAAAAGTTTGGTTGATCCATGGTAGTTGGCAAGATTATGCATGTGTGCTTATATATATATATATATATATATAAGAGGAGAGATAATGAACCACACATCCCATAAGCATTAGTCTAAACATTTGAGTCACCAAATCCAAGCTATGGATTGGATATGGAAATTTGTTGTATGGTTTGTGATTGTTTTGGTACCGGCTATGGTTCTCTTAGTTCGGCATCGGGCGGGGTTGAGCCCCACCCGGCTGCCTCCTGGGCCACCGGGGTGGCCAGTTTTTGGCAACATGTTCCAGCTGGGCTCGATGCCGCATAAAACCATAGCCGAGTTAACAAGAGACTATGGCCCCATTGTGTGGTTGAGGATAGGCTCAATGGACACAATGGTGCTGCAGACTGCCGCCGCAGCAGCCGAGCTTTTCAAGAACCATGACGCTAACTTCGCCGAGCGGACGATCACCGAGGTCATGCGGACCCACGGATTCTACAAGGCGGCGATCTCGCTCTCCCCACGCGGCGAGTACTGGCGCGTGATGAAGCGGATAATGACTGTCGAGATGGTGACCCAGAGGAGGGTCAACGACACGGAGGCGATTCGGCGGCGTTGCGTTGCGGACATGGTGGAGTGGATTGGCAACGCCGCGAGCGTGGGTCCTATACACGTGGCGAGGTTTGTGTTCCTTGCGTCGTTTAACATGCTAGGAAACTTGATGCTTTCTCAAGACCTAATCAGCCCTGACTCGGAAGAGGGATCAGAGTTCTTCACCGCGATGATCGAGCTCATGGGGTGCTCGGGGACTCCCAACATTGTCGATTTGTTCCCGAGCCTCAGATGGTTAGACCCTCAAGGTTTGCGTCGGAAAATTGACCGTGGGATGGCGAAGACGTTGAAGATCGTCGCCGGATTCGTCGAAAAACGAATCAAAGAGAAGAAATTGAACCCTAGCGCCAAGGACTTTCTAGAAGTACTATTGGAGAATCGAGGAAAAGAAAAGACTGAATCGGAAATTTCCGATCGCGAAATCAACATGGTCATCATGGTATGGAAATTACTTCCTCGTAATTAAAACTAAGATTCATCAATTGATTTAAATTATAATACGACTATGGTATAGGAAGTGTTCATGGCTGGCTCGGAGACGACAAGCAGCTCCATAGAATGGGCGATGGTGGAGCTGCTGAACCACCCGGTTGCAATGACGGAGGCAAAGAACGAGCTATCTCGGGTCGTAGGCCATAGCGACAAATTCGACGAAACGCACATCGACAAACTACCTTACTTGCAAGCCGTGATCAAGGAGACTCTCCGACTACATCCGCCGATTCCGTTCCTCGTTCCGCGTCGTGCGATCGAAGAAACAGAGTTCATGGGGTATCGGATTCCCAAAAACACGCAGCTTTTCGTAAACACATGGGCAATCGGAAGAGACCCGCAATGCTGGGATGACCCGTTATCCTTCAAACCGGAGAGGTTTATCGGGTCGAATAAGACCACGGACTATAAAGGACAGAATTTCGAGCTGATCCCATTCGGTGGTGGCCGGAGAATCTGCGCTGGGATTCCACTAGCCCACCGGATGCTTCACCTTGTGCTAGGGTCTTTGCTGCATGAATTCGAGTGGCAAGTTGATGACGTGGCGAGGAATTCGATCATGGATACAAGCGAGAGGATAGGAGTGACGGTTAGGAAACTGGTTCCGCTCAAAGTTATAGCGCGGAAACGTTTGAACTAATCGTGCACCCTATATCTCACACTCTTTAGACGAATGACGTGCTGTAAGACATGATGAATGTCTCAAACATTTGCGAATATTGTGTAAAATAAAGAAATAAATAAATTACGATTTCAAGTTTCCAAGATAGTGATGTAATAAAGAAAGAAGTATGATGTGATTAAGACAATTGGTAAGTTGAAACATAGGGCATAAATGAGATGAATAAAGTATGATGAGGACCATTCTCTTCGTCAATACCCAACATCATACCAACTTTATACATAAAAAGAAGCAAATTAACCAAGAGGAATAATAATATAATATGAAGTAAAGGAAACACTGAAAAGACTAAATTCTTAGGAGTAAGATGAGCAACAGACCTACACCAAGTGCTCTCATGTAGGCATGCTGGGTGTATAATCCTGCATTTAATAAGGGAACTGACGTTAAAACCCGAAACACATAGTCACAGCATTCAACACTACTCATACACAAAGTTATCAAACAATTTATGTCAGCAAAAAGGATGTTACAACCATATCTTGGTACTATGTTATAAATTAGCTACACAACTGTATTCTCAGACAATTATATCTGAAAAGTTGGGTAAAAGTATCAGTCATGTAGAATTAGAGAACACATGTGGCAGCAGAAGTAATTATTCTAGAATAAAAATAAAAGAACAAAAGAGTCAAAAAGATATTTTAGCTTAAAGATATATTCAGAGTTAACATACCATCTTGCCAATACGTTCATAACCATATCTAAACCGAAACTCAGCAGCCTCATTCCTTGCTTGTTGCACCAAAGTCCTTGCATCAGCTGGACAGAAGAGGAACGGATTCTAATCAACTTAACCGTATATGCTTGAGTGTATATCTCAAAGAAGAAAATCAAGATTGTATACCTTTCTCAGCACGAATGTTTATAGAGACATTAGAGTAAAAAACCTAGTTAACACAAAACAATTATCTTCAACTACTTGGAAATTCATATATTGACGTGTTACTGGCTAATCAAAATCATAGACAATTGAATATCTTGTAACTCTTTTAAAAACCATAACTGGGAGCCTAAGGAAAACGGACAATAACATTCTTCGAACTGCTTTACAAATCATAATTTCTTAACCAGAAGAATCACTAACTTCACCGTAACTTACACACCCAAATCTCAATCTAAGTTCATTATAATGAATACAATATACATACCCTATCCCGGGAAACAAAAAGCACAGCAAAAACATATCCAATGCATACACGCCTGTCATTCCAGTAGCCAACAAACAAACAAGGAACTTGGTTATGGGAAACAAAAGCGTGACGCTTCTGATCTAAGAGTTTCAACCCCTAAAATAAGCTAAACACAAAACAACAAATAATCACCCACCGGCACTTTCTTCTGAGTAACAACACATACTGAATCCTTTCCGCGGACGCCAATCGAGCCTTAACAGCCTTGAAGGCATACTCTACACTAAATCACGGCAATACAAACTCATAAACCCTAAATTACCAAAATCCACCGCGAGAAAACCGAATAAAACCCCCAAGTTTAGTCAATTGTATTGAGTGGAAATTACAAATAACGGATCTTGTCTGTGCAATTAGAATACTCACACCTACTTGATAGAGCCGGCCTTCTGGGGAGAAGATCGTAATGTGTCGATCGTATCCACCTCCACTTCCGCGGCTCATTCTTCTTCAAATTTCTTCGATACTCGAATGAATTGTTTTTTGGATCCGGAGTAACCCGCCAACCCTACCGAATTGCGTACAGATATAATAACACGCTCACACATTGGTGGATTTTCAAATTAATTGATTTGATTCGCGATGTGAGAGAAAGAAATGCGAGTCAAAGACAAAACTACCCCCTTTTTCCAATTTAATTTTAATTGCAAATGGATTTTATGTTTTGTATTTTGTACGAGGCCAATTGAATTAAATAAAAAAGTTATGGCTAGTGTTTCTAATTTAATTCCAAAACCACCCCTTTACAAAGGGGAGTTTGGTATTTTAGAACCCTACTATGGGTTGGGTTTGATACCTATCGTTTTTGGTGTGTTGATTTTAATTCTTGACTATGGGTATTAAATACTTGGGGTTTGATTCTTGAAACTCATATGGATATCTTTAATAAAGAAATGGAGAAAAGGACAAGTAAAAATTTCCTTTACTTCTCTCTCCATTTCTATTTTCCTCCAAACCACTCTCACCTAGGGGTGTTACAGTATACCGAAAAATCGGTATACCGCACATACTATATCGAAAAAATACCGAAGATATCGAATTTTTGGTATACCTTAATTTTCGGTACGATAACGGTATGCGATTTTTCATACCGAGGTATACCGCATATCGAAGTTCATACCGCATATATCTTGTAGAAAAGAGTGCAAAAATGTTGATTATAAGTTTTGAACACGGGTTGTTACAAATATGTCACTCATATCAAACAATCTTAATGTTATATCATAAATTCACTTAAATGACATAATTTTATTTGACATAAAGTCACATTATTTATCTATTAAATCATAAAATAGATAAAAAATTATATTTTTCAACTTTATAAACATTAACCCATAATATTAACAAATTCATACAAAATAAATTGATTAATTAATTTTATTGGAAAATAATTCTTGGCTTTTAGAAAAAACATAGATTAAATTTACGGTATACCGTTAAATATTCGGTAGACCTTGATTTTTCGCTATATCGAAGTGCGGTACGGTATACCGAAAGAACGGTATGACAACGGTATGGAGATTTGTTATACCGAACTTTTGGTATACCGAATTACGGTATACCGAAATGATCGGTACGGTAACGGTATACTTTTTCCCATACCGACCCTTATCGGTACAGTATGTGATATGGGAAAAATAGTACGGTATACCGTACCGAACACTCCTACTCTCACCCACCACTGATCTCCACCGGCCACCGCCGTCATCGCCCTGGGAAATCGTCTAGCTTTTTCCATCTCGAACCAAGTATTCTTTTCTCCCATATTTTTTCGTCATCTTTGGGGGTGTAAAATTAGATTTTCTAAATACTCCACGTATTGCTCGATTAAATTGGGATTGTCTTTTATCAATTTCATATTTTTTCAGTAATTGCTTAATTGGTCTTAATTTGATTCAATTGTATAAGATTCAACAAAATTGCGTGAGGTGGTGAGGGTATGAATTTGTGCTTTTCTTGTTGACAAAGTTCGATTCTTCGTGCTTATATAGTATGAGTAATTTGGAGTTCTTTTATATAATCTCATCTTGAATTTCTGTGTAGTAGCATGTGTGTTGTGTTTTTCTGGTTTATTACTTGATATCTTGCAATCTTCTGCCTAATAGGCCTTAAATATGATATGAATATAAGAAGTTTCGCTCGTTCACAATTGTTATCCTCGTATTTCCATATCGTCCTTGGTCTCCTAAGTTTACATAAGTAGGCATTTTGACAATAAAGTCTCATTCTTGAGTAAGAATTCTAAGTTCTGCTTACTTAGGAACCATTCAACGGTTCTGAATCCATTTCTTTTAAGTGTTAAAATTGAAGGGTGTTTATGTTGTATGTTCCCATAGGTTATGATCTTCTCAATAAATCGGCATAATTTTTGTACGAATTTTCATATCTTTCTAGCATAATGGAATGACCATTTCAGCCGGATTTAAATGATAGACGAGTAAGAACGTAACCCGAGTCAATTTGTTGAAAATGAAGAGAGGATTGAATGTCTAATTCAGTCATGGCTTTGTTAATTTTAAGTTGGGCTTTATAAGCATGGCCCATCAATACAATGATGCACCATATATCATGCAAGTGTGAAATTATGTTTTTTTGGGATTATAGAGCAATCCACTTCTCATGCGTAGATTATACAGCAATCCACTCATCTGTTTACTTGTTGCATAATATTTCTGCTTGTTTCTTATATTGTGCTTGTTCTTCATTCATATTGAGATGACTCACTTACCTCTTACCCGTAGAGATAAAAACGTATTAGAATCTTAGCAACACTTGTTGCATCTATGGCTAATATTTTAGCTATGTGGTATCAATTCACTCTTTTGTATTTAACTAACAAGAATCAAGTAATAACAAGTAGTTATGATCGAAGAGTAACAAGAATGATATTCATTTATAGAATTGTTAGTGAAAGTGATATAGCTTGTAGAAGTCAACTTCGTATGGATAGAAACATGTTCTACATTTTGTGTTGAGAGACATGGGAGGTTTGAGTGGCACTAGTAAAATATGAGTTTGACTGAAATTGTAGCAATGTTTGTATACACCTTAGCACATCATCAAAAAAATAAGACCATTGCCTTGGACTTTTTGAGGAGTCAAGAAACAGTTAGTAGACACTTCAATTTGTGTCTAGTAGCCCTATTGAAATTGCAAAGAGTGTTGCTTAAAGCACCCAAACCAATCAACAATGGAAATGATGATGATAGATGGAGTTATTTTGAGGTAATTTCTCTTGTTATTCACATTTTTCTTCTATTCAACATTAAGCAAATGAAATGTTTGTTTGGTGGTTGCTATTGTAGAATTATTTAGGCGCTCTAGATGGTACCATGGTTAAGGTGACCCCACCCTAAAGAAGAAAGGGGAACATATAGAACCCGGAAAGGGGATCTTTGCATGAATGTGCTAGGTGTTTGTGCACCGACATGCAGTTCATATATGTGTTACCTGACTGGGAGGGTTCGGCTCATAATGGGTGTGTCTTAAGAGATTCAATAAATAGACATAATTGCTTAAAAGTTCCTGACGGTAATATACATTATACATGCCTAGATCTTAAGTGATTAATCAAAGAATAAACTAACTACATATTTCTTCTATATAGATTGTTACTACTTGGTTGATTGTGGGTATTGCAACTCAAAGGGCTTTCTTGGTCCTTATCGAGGTTAAAGATACCGTCACAATCAATTTTAAGGGAGGGTGCCACAAACTGCAGAAGAATATTTCAATATGAAACATATTAAAGCCAGAAATGTAATTGAAAGAGCTTTTGGAGTACTAAAGGGAAAATGGAAGATTCTTGCATCTCCGTCATTTTTTCTCATTCTAATATAAAGGAGAATAGTTTTAACTTGTTGTCTACTCCATAACTTATGTAGGAGATAAGGGCTAATACATGAAGATGAAGATTATGATGAATACAATAGTTATGCAAACTTTAATGACTCAGATTCTGATGAAGAAACTTCGCAAGTTGAATTTATCCAATCCACTGATGAGTGGACGAATTTTAGAAATGGAGTAGCCCAAGGGATGTTTAATCCTTGTAGAAGTATTCATTGATACGCTATGTGCTCGTTTTTTACATTCCTATTTTGTAATAGCCTTTTAGATTGAACAATGAACTTGAGCGGTTTTGTGCTGACTTTGTATGGATTTATGAGGTGCAATCTTTGAGAGTGTAGAATATTTGGGATTGAGATTGTGAAAATTATAACCTAATACATATTCAACCTTACATTTGTTGGATTACAAAATTAATTACATACCAATTGAGGCCTAAATACAACCAAACATCATATTTAGTTATAATTCTCATTCACAATTAAATACCAAACACTATTTAAGAAATGGATCATACTCATACCCAATCACCCTACTATCATACCCATTATCATTGTCATTTCCGAATTCGTGCCAAACGGCACCTAAAATTTGGGCAACCTTACACATTAATAAAATACTCCCTCCGTCCCATTGGAAGCGTCTTGTTTTCCATTTTGGGCGTCCCATTGGAAGCGTCTTGTTTCTAAAAAAGGCAAGAATATGTGGACAAGATTTAACTATCCAAAAGTCAAACAATATACACCACACATTATCATTTTCTTAACATCCGTGCCCATTGGAAACAAGACGCTTCCAATGGGACGGAGGGAGTATTAATTTATGTCTTCTCCCCCATTTAGGGATGGCAAAATGGCAGGTCGGGTTCGGGTATCATACTACCCGGATCCGCCCCGCGCAACGGACCCGCGGACCCGCCCCGCCCCGTGGACCCGTATGGGTCTGCACCTTTGGCCCGGAACCGAACCCGCACGGGGCGGGTCCTACCCGCCCCGTCCCTTTTTTTTTTTTTTTTTTTTGCTTCTCATTACTACAAAAACACTATTCACTACGAACTAATCAAGTTGCAAAACTTGTTATCGTCAATACTACTACAACAAACATAAAACAAACACAATTTCATATGTTCGGATATTACCAAATAAACAAAATACAAATTATAAAGTCATAAAGATGTCCAAATCATAAAGTCATAAAGATGTTCATATCCTCATAGATAATTACAATTTAAATATAGTATATTGAATTCTAGAAAATTAATATTTATATTTTATAAGCTAATTTTTTGTTAGATGTATCAATTTTTTTTTATTTTAGTATGTAATATTCTTATATATAACTATACATGTAAAATATTAACAAATGTGAACATTAGCTCAAACGGCATAAGTGCATATAAAGAAATTATTGATACGGGTTTGAATATCACAAGTAACACTTTTACACTTCTAAATTCTAATTTGTTACGGGGCGGGGCGGGTCCGCGGCTGGAACCGGAACCGCCCCGGACCCGGTACGGGTCGGGTCCAGAACCGCCCCACACTCCTACGGGGCGGGTATTACCCGCCCCATTGCGTGCGGGTCCAGGTCGGATCCGACGGGTCCGGGTCCGGGTCCTTTTGCCATCCCTACCCCTATTCCTTGTATTTTTTCGGTACGAGGAGTAAAAGTTGCTTCTAAAGTAGCTATCATGCACCGTGAATAAATTCCGGTCATATTATAAGCTCAAATTTAGATATATTAGTAAAATTTAGTGAATGTGTTGAGTTATTCTGGCCATATTGGATCTGCAATGAAACTTGAATTTCGTTATTCGTAAAACAATTTTGTTTACATTAAGCCTTAAATGGAGTCATATGGAAACCCAATGCAATATCTTCGAATCAAGATGTTATAGATTTTGTTTAGGTAATGCACATGTTTGATCCCTCACAAACTAGTTGGAAATTTTGATGATGTCTTTTTTAAGAGAGTGTGCCTTTTTTAACTGTTTTGTATGATTTAATTACAGTATTTTGGTGAAAACAAATCTCTATTTCTGAAGATTATGGAGAGTCAAAACTCATGAAAGTTTAGTGAGTTATAATCAAAATCAAATTCTTCAACAATTACCTTCTCATTGTTTGGAATTTAATTATTTATAAAATTTTATATTCTGAGTTTCTTTTTAGGAATACATCATTCAATTTTTTACGGAAGAATGACTTTACA
The DNA here is from genome assembly GCA_028984105.1 of Lavandula angustifolia. Taxonomy (NCBI): domain Eukaryota; kingdom Viridiplantae; phylum Streptophyta; class Magnoliopsida; order Lamiales; family Lamiaceae; genus Lavandula; species Lavandula angustifolia. The sequence continues at coordinate 23,159,727 of CM054818.1, forward strand.
TTTTAAAGTTAATAATATAAAAAGAGTGAGTTGTTATTACACATCAGATTTAGTAGTTTTGAGTGTATATATACATTATACACCCTCCGTCCCGTTTGATTTGTCTCGCTTTCTTTTTCGGGTTGTCCCACTTGACTAGTCTAATTTCCTAAAATGAAAAAAATTACTACATCAACTCCAACTTTTTTTATGGGGCCCACACCTCTACTCATAGATGTGAATTGGGTAAACTTTACCTTTTACAATAGACTGATTATATATCAAATGCAACCACATTGATCAATTTAGATGACGGGACACACATGTGAAGGTGATGCAATTGGTGCGATAGACCAAGTTGAACTATAATTTAATGGTTTATTCCTATGTGGGATTCAAGTCAAGATTCAAATAAGTAGGTCAAATGACTTACCTGTATTAAGATATACAACTGTAGTATATACATATTTTTATGCATTATTTAATTTCATGATAAGTAATTATAACAATTATAAGATGGTCTAAAAAATACGAAAATTGAAATATATGAAATAGTAATATGACCTAGCAATTTAATAAGCACAAAGCATAGGGAAGCACCATGTGATCCACATATATATTGATTTGAAAAACATAGTAATGTTTTGGTGGGTGTCCCGAACCATCATCAATTCATCATACTGTTGCTCTTCTTCCTCCCTTACAAGAACTTTCCAGATGCAACAAGCCGCTCCAAATGTCAATTCTCAGTATAATCTCCAGGTCTGACACCCTCCAATTTGGATTAAGAAGCATCATTATAAGGTCTTCTGGAACTTTCTCTTCGCCTATATAAAGACTACCTTATACGTACTCTTAAAAATTGACACAACAACTCTAGAAAGCCAAAAATATTCCTCTCTATTCCTTCTTATTTTTCTGGTGCAAGATTCTACATGTGATTTGCTACACATTTTTGTTTTGTTAAACTGCACTGCTCCATTTTCTGGATTTGGCGCTCTTCATCTGGATTTGGCGTTTCTTCCTTGTAAATGTAGTATTTCCTCTTTTTGTGTCCGCTTTCTATTATTCCTTCTTTGATGCAGCGATTTGCTATTTTTTGTCTTATTTTGCATTTCTTCATGAGGATTTGGCGTTTCTTCGTTCTATATCTCGATTGGTCGATTTTTTTTTTTGTAATATCTCGATTTATGCACTATCCGGTGGGAATTTGATTTGCCATTAATTGTTAGGTTGAAGTAATTATGTTGCATTACTAAATTTTCTTCCTAAGATATCTAGATTTCCTCGTGAAATCCCCTTAAGTAGCTGTTGTAGTTTAGAATTTGAAGTTTCTTTCTATATGTAATTGTCTTTTCTGATTCATTTTGAAGCTCAATATGTCGGACTTTGTTGCAAACATCACAAACGTGACCACTACACCTGAGAATAGGGTTATATAAATATATTGAAAAATTGATATATCGCTAAAATTGTACCGAGGAATAACACTTAAGACATCGACTTAAACGGTATATCGTAATTTTTGGTACAGTAACAATTTGAATTTTTCAATACCGTTGTATATCGAAGTTTTTATATATTTCAAAAGTTTCTGTATGTATCACGTACATAATAGGTATATACACGAACAATATCAATGTATACCGAAATCAATATATACAACATACTGCATATATCTTTTAAAAAATATATTATTTTTAGTATACCGTCATTTTTAGGTATATGCTGACACTTTTGGTAAACTTTAAATTTTGATATTTTTGTATATCGAAGTTCAGTATGATATATCGAAAAAACGGTAAGATTAAGGCATAGAGAAAAGCTCATATCGAAAGTACGATATACAGAAAGTGATGGTATGATAGTAATATGATTTTTTTCATACCGAATTTTTTTTTGTACGGTATATGGTATGGAAAAAAAAAATCGGGATACATACTGTAGCACTCCTTGCTGTGAACAAACCAGCAAGTGCAACTACGCGAGCGTCGACCCTCTTGTGGCCTCTTGGATCGCGATCGCGTCCGCATTTTACATGAGAACGAGGAAGGCTAAAATCTTTATCGGAAAAATGAAATTCTCCCAATATATTCAAATTATTAAAATATAACATGAAGAAAATCGAATTGAATTTCAATTTAAATACTATAAGATAAAAACAATCATGCATGTTAGACTAACCATACATAATAGACTCGACTTAAACGACCTACAAGACCAATGAAAACCCAAATGTGTTTAGTCACAAGTAGACAACAGTTCATTTGCTCATAATCCCTTTTGCATTTATTTGTTCAACAACTAGATATCTAATTGACATGAAAATACGTCCCTAATCTGATTTGGCAGGTGAAATATCTACTCATTACCACCACCACCACTCATGCACACTAAAGGAGAAATAAAAACAAACGATTGCAAATATATACTTTTTATTCTTTTATTTATAAATAATTTAATTTTTACACTTTTACCCTTATATATATAATATAATAGAAAATGTATAATGAATATTTTAGAGCATATTTAACCAAACCATCCAATAATAAGATAAATGGTGCAAATTGCTTCTTATTTCCTATTTTAAAGAGTCTTCCTACATGATCGATTATTTGTTGAGTTAATATTTATATTTTCTTCGAATGAATATGCGTATAACAATGCATATAGTAGAAATAATTCAAATCAGAAGATTTTGTATATTTCCATCCTAACAACAAAATGATCATGACAACTTGGACGTGTTGTAATGTAATCACGAGTTAAACAGAGTCAAGTTCAATTGGACAGTACTACAAATTTGCACATATTTGCTGACATATTTACAATCGAATCCGGAGCGGATTAGTCGTTATCCCTAAAGATCGATCGTCAATAGTAACACCATTTTTGTAATTAACTAAGACCAAGATTCTTATGCATGCATGCGTGTGTCACTCACTCTCTTAAAGAATTATAAAAGTACTTGTTAGGATGTAACAATTCACAAATTAATCAAATTGATTGACTTTATAATAATACAATATCTCATCACTTTCCCAATAGTTGATGATGATCAATTTCGAGTCGTTTGTGTGCCCAAATTTGTCTATAGATTATATACGCGTGCATCTTTCTAAATTTAGGCAATTCATGGATCGTTTGTCCATCAATTCTTCCTTGAGATGTCTATTAATTAATTGTATAAATGTTTTTTGTTGCATAATATATTTATATTATCATATCTGAAGGAATATGAAATAATACTACCTTATCTCATAAAATGTGTCTTGTTTCTTTTGGACATGATTATTAAAGAGAATTGAAAGTTGTGTGAAGTGGTAAATCCTATAAATAAAGTGTTTGTAATAAATTATCAGTTTTGAAAAAAGAACACATTCTATGAACGGATATCATCCGTTGATAAAAAGCAAGAATAAATTAGAAAAAAAAAATATATGATTTCCAACGGATAATGCCCGTCGTTATATTTTAACAACAGGCATTATTCGTCGATAATCTATCAATACATCTTAATAATAAGTGCCGTTTGAAATCCATCGGTAACTTGCGACCCGCATTAAATCCGTCGCATTTTCGGTCGGTATTTTACACAATTCTTTGTAGTGAGTGTAATTATATGTTTATTTACACTGGCGATGCATCAACTGCTAACAAAAAAAAAAATCGACCAATTGAGATATAGAACGAAGAAACGCCAAATCCATATGAAGAAATGCAAAATAAGACAAAAAATAGCAAATCGCTGAATCAAAGAAGGAATAATAGAAAGCGGACACAAAAAGAGGAAATACTACATTTAGAAGGAAGAAACACCAAATCCACATGAAGAACGCTAAATTCAGAAAATGGAGCAGTGCAGTTTAACAAAACAAAAATGTAGCAAATCGCACGTAGAATTTTGCACTAGAAAAATAAGAAGTAATGGAGAGGAATATATCAAGTGGCGTCGACGTCGGAAACTTTATTATAACTTTTTCTCGCTTTCTAGACTTGCTACGTGATTTTTTGGGAGTATAAGCTAATCTTTATAGAGGCGAAGCGAAAGTTCCAGAAGACTTGGTTAATTGAAATAATCATGCTTAATTCAAGTTGTTGCTTAATCCAAACTGGAGGGTGTCCGACTCCGACCGAGAGAGTAGAGAGAGAGGTAGTGCGTGCAAAAATTGAATAGTTATCCCATTTCTGCGCCGGGATTCCACTAGCCCACCGGATGCTTCACCTCGTGTTAGGGTCTCTGCTGCATGACGAGGCGAGGGATTCGACCATGGATACAAAGGGAGAGGTTCGGAATAACGGTTAGGAAAATGGTTCCGCTCAAAGTTATGGCGCGGAAACATTTGAACTAACTGTGCACCCTATATGTCGCACTCTTTAGATGAATAATATGTAACACTTCAAAACCGTTACGATTGTGAGACATAAAAAATGACACATATGTACAAATAATGTAACATAGAAACTTTCCCAATTTCCAAACTTAGAAGCACAAAATAAATGTCCTAAGATTCATTCCAAGGATAGTCATGTAATAAAGAAATTACCAACTGGGAAACTATGATGTCATTAAGACCAAGAGAAGTACGAAGTTCAAACATAGGCCATAAATGACTTGAATCAAGTATGGTAGTGCAATTAAAACAGAAGGCTACTCACTCCCTATCCATCATCAGGACGTAGTTCTTCTAAATTTGATCAGACAGAGCCCAGTTGGCCAAACTTGATGTGATCAATCGCGCTCGCTGATTGCAGTCAGGTGCTCGTCGATTTCTTCAGTTGACAGAACTTTGAAAACTCGGTCCTCTTTCCTCACAACACCAACCTGGATGAGGCAGAGAGTATAATGAAGAGTGCAACACATTCTCACAAATAAACAGTAGGAAATGGAAAAAGGGATTACCTCGATCTCACTGGCTTTGAAATCCTCCTGTAGGACAGACTGTAGAGCTGAAATAGCAGTCTGCAGAGGGAAGAGTCGAAATAACATTAAGGCAAAACAGTTTCTTCAGTTTTGAATCAACATTTACCACCGGCACATGTACTATATAGTAAGTCAATAATCAGATCAAAATGCGATTGCCAACATTGGCAATAGCAAAGTGGAATCCATCAGCGCATATAGACTACTATATATACTTTTATCAATAGGTCAAAATGCCATTGCCAGCAGGCCCAGCACTGATTAGCGATAAGAGGCATATTAAAATTATGCATTTTGTTTTACCTGTACAGTTTCGTCGTAGGTGAATTCAGGGTCATTTTTCATCTTCTTCTCTAAGAAGTTGATGGCTTCTTGTTCTTTCCCTCCAGCACTAGTTGCCTATCCAAAAACGAAATGGAATTGTTAGGTAACACTAAGAAGATTGCACTGGTAGAAAGTATAGGGAAATAAAAACTATGGAAGATCAGTAATCAGCCAGAAAAACAGCAATCATTGTCATATTATAAAAAAACAATTTTATAATAACTTTCATACAATTTAATAAATAACATTTGCTGCAAATAGTCAGCAATTATGTCAAGATAATTAAACTTTTTAATATCCAACAACAAAAATAGAACAAGAAAGCGCCCAAAGAATATAATTAAGCACTATCCCTAGCCACAAAATCACTGCAGACTAAACATTTAAGGTGTAAGTAAAGAAGAATGGCAAACAAATTTCTCATAGAAAAAGTCTAGGGAAGTATATACAGCACAACACACGAAAAGAATAAAAAAATTCAACAAACGTACATGATCAGAGACAAATAAACACCAGAAGTAGATTCTGATGTATTGCAAATTTGAGAATAAAACCAGAGGTATAAGGTCCTGACTACCTTATGACCAAAGAAGTGACCAGCCGGATCACACTTGAAGAGCTGAGGACCATTCTCTTCGTCAATGCCCAATATCATAGCAACTTCAAACAAAAAAAGAATGACTTAAAGAACAGAAAGAACATAATATGAAGGAAAAAAAACACTCAAAAGATTAATTTATTAGGAGTAAGGACGAGAAACAGACCTACACCAAGTGGTCTCATGTAAGCATGCTGGGTGTATACCTGAGACTTGTCCGCAATCCTGCATTCCAACAGGTATCAGACATTAAAACCAAAAAAACAATACTCCTGGCATTGAACACTCATCACAAACTCGCAAGTTACCAAACAGTTTTTGACAGCAAAAAGGATGTTACAACCTTATCTTGGTACTATCTGTCATTTTTCTAAATTAGCTACAAAACTCTAGGCTCAAAGAGTTCTATCTGAAAAGTTGAATAAAAATATCAGCCACAATGAGTTAGAGTACACATTTTGGAGCAGAAGTAATTATCCTATAACGAAAATACAAGAACAAACAAGAGTTGAAAAGTATTTTAGCGTAAAAATATATTTATAGTTAACATACCATCGTGCCAATACATCAACAGGCATTTCATAACCATATCTAAATCGAAATTCAGCGGCCTCATTCCTTGCTTGTTGCACCAAAGTCCTTGCATCAGCTGGAAAGATAACAGATTTTAATCAACTTTGGTGTATATGCGTGTGAATGTATCTCAAGGAAGAAAGTCAAGGTTGTAGCGTTTCACATATTAAATATATTTTCAAGGCAAGTATCTACGGAGTTATTAGTAAAAGACTACATTAACACAAGAAAATTATCTTGAACTACATGGAAATGCATATATTTACGTGTTACTGGCCAATCAAAATCTCATTGAGTATCTTGCCGATTCTATTAAAAAACATAACCCAGAGCCTAAGGAAAATGGACAATAAAATTCTTCAAACTGCTTCACAAATCATAATTTCTTAACCACAAGAATTACTAACTTCAACACAACTTACACAGCCAAATTTCAATCCTAGTTCATTATATGATGCATACACTATCGTGGCTAACAGACTAAGCACAGGAAAATCATATTCAAAGCAAACAAGTACCTGTCATTCCAGTAGCCAACAAGCCAAGGTACTTGGTAATGGGAAACAGAAGTGTGACGCTGGTCTGATCTAAAAGCTTGTCCTGCTCACCCAACATTCAGTATTATAAAACCAACCCATAAAAAGGCTAAATAAAAACAACAAATAATCACTGCTAAAACCACCCACCGGCACTTTCTTCTGAGTAACAACACAGACTGAGTCCTTTCCGCGGACGCCAATCGAGGTTACTCCGGCGGCCTTAACAGCCTTGAAGGCATATTCTGCACAAAATAACGGCAATACAAACTCATAAACCCTAAATTGCAATAATCCACGAATAAAAACCCCAAGTTGAATCAATTCTATTGGGTGCAAATTACAAGTAAGGATCTTATGCAATTTGAACACTCACCTACTTGATAGAGCCGGCCTTCCGGAGAGAAGATCGTAATGTGCCGATCGTATCCACCTCCACTTCCGCGGCTCATTCTTCTTCAAATTTCTGCTTAAGTATTGTTCAAATTTCTTCGTTAATCGAGTGAATTGATTTGATTTTGCGATTCAGAAAAGATGTGAGAGAAGGAGAGCTATTGGGGTTTATACCTGGAGAGGGAAGAAGCTTTGTGCCCAAGACAGGAAGTAAGAAATGCGAGTTAAAGACGAAAACACCCCGGTTTTTCATTTAATTTTAATTGCAATTGGGCTTAATGGGCCCAATAAATGGATTTTAAGTTATCTAATTTGCAAAAGCCCAACTAAATAAAATAGCAAGTTATGGGCTGATGCTTTTAATTAAATTCCCAAAACCACCCATCAATGAAATGTTAATATACGCCTTAAAAACAAGGGAAATGAAAAAAATACCACGTGTTCATGTGAAAGTACGTAAAACTATCACGTGTTTGTTTTATAGTAAGAAAATACTCATATATTCTATAAAATATTGCACGAAAATTTCTCATATCAAAATTAACGCCTTTATGTTAATCGCTCTTAAATCTTTAACTAGATTAGTATTTAAATGAAATTACTAAACTAGACGAGACAAAATCTAAAATTCTAAATAGGAATAGGGAGGAAATGTGAACTTTGAAGAACTGAGAATGAATCGATTTAAAATGCGAACTATGATAACGACGTATATGCTTGTGAATTTATTAAAATTAAACATTATATGCACATTATATGATTATTTCAGACATTGTATACAAAAAATGGAAAAATCTTGTCTAGACGCACTCAGAAAGATTGAAAATACATGTATTTCATGTTAGGGGTTTTCTTGCAACAAGTTTAAAAAAAATAAGGATATTTTATGCAATAAAACCAACACGGGGTAGTTTTATGTATTTTCACCTTGGTTTTTTTTTTGTCTGTGTTCATTTTCCCTTAAAAAGAAAAACTATTTTCCGCCTCCGTTTTCTCCCATATCCCTTCGTTTTCATGATAATCGAAAATCGCATCAGCTATTCAAGTTCCGTAAAAACGATACTCTATAGAGATCATTGAAATTAGAATATGTGATCTTTAATTATAAGACAATCAACTTAACAATTAGGCCATCTTAGATCTACACTATTTCACTCTACAAACAATACTTGAATTCAAATATGTTAACATTTAAGCATAAGACAACACTTGTTCACTCTAATTAATAAGGTTCTAAGTAGGTTCTTTGTATTATGATCCCTTTCCCTAGCTAATTAAGACGGCATTTATTCTAAATAGCTTATGATTAAAGGATTAGTTAAATTGTAACCACTTATTTTTTTTCACTAATTAATGTTTGGCTCCATAGATGAAGACGTCTCGACACGTCTACCACATCCTTCACTCATATACTCTCTTATAAAAAAAATCGTAGAAAAAAATAAATAAATAAGAAATGGTTGATACAAAAATTCTACTAGCAAATGAATGTGGTTTACAATGTCAAATAGGTAGATGGAATGTTACAATCGCTTGTTAGACTTTATTTATTACCGACTATACAAATCATAAATAAAACCATATCGTCTTAGTTGAGGATAACAATTTTCATGAAATCAAAAGCGCCACGTCATCAACAGCTCTTGCCACTACATGTATGTATGAAGATAACATGGGGTGGGTGCATGCCAAAATTCCATGTTATGCCAGGTTGTCAATATGCTCACTGTTCCTCTTCTTACATCATTTGATTATACATAATTAATTGTAGATTTGTAGTATGTAGGCAACTTGGCTTTGTTTAATTGTGTGTTTTTTTATTGAAATCTCTCCTAATTAATCATATGTAGACAAAGAGGCCTACCACTAATTAGTTGGTTATGATTTTTTTTTAACTTGCGTAAATTTTGATACGAGTTGAGACACGGTACACAGTACATATTCAGGCGAAGCTCTCGACATCACCGACGACTCGAAAAGCCGATTGTGACCCTAAAAAAGTTCGTTTGGTGCTTGTTATGCACCCCGAATAAAAGAAAACGACGATTTTGATCGCTAAAACCTTGTTTAATTAAGCCTTAATCTTGCAATATTATTATTATCACCAAATGATGCATGTTGTTAATTAGAACATTTTTCAATAATATTTGTACGTCTTGATTTCAAATATTGAACAAGCCAGCTCATTCCAACAAAGTCCAACCTCCACATCTTATCCCCATAAAAACCCCATCACATTCTCCCCACCCTCACTACCCCTCTCACCACCACCACCACGACAATGGCGGCCGCGGCGCCACCACACTCCTCCTCCTCCCTCATTCTCCTCTCCCTCCTATGCTCCCTCCTCGCCTCCGCAACGGCCCAGTCCGCCCCGGCCCCGGCCGCCGCCGGCCCCATCAACATCACCGGAATCCTGGAAAAGGCCGGGCAATACACCAAATTCATCAAATTCCTCAACACCACCCAATCCGGCAACCAAATCAACAACCAGGTCAACAACTCCCACGACGGAATGACGGTCTTCGCCCCGACCGACAACGCCTTCGACACCCTCCCCTCCGGCGCCCTCAACAACCTCTCCACCCAGCAGCAAGTCCAGCTCATCCTCTACCACATCTGCCCCAAATACTACTCCCTCGCCGACCTCTTAACGGTCAGCAACCCGGTCAGGACGCAGGCCTCCGGCCAGGACGGCGGGGTCTTCGGCCTCTACTTCTCCGGGAAGAACAGTCAGGTCAACGTCTCCACTGGAGTCGTCGACGTGCCGATTTATAATGCGGTGAGGAAGGATTTTCCCTTGGCGGTTTATCAGGTGGATAAGGTGTTGCTGCCGAAGGAGTTTTATGAGGCTAAGGCGCCGGCCACGGCGCCGCCGGCGGAGGGCGGGAAGAGTGGTGGTGGGGATGATGCGACGGCGCCGTCGACGCATAATCCGGCTGGGAATGGTGTTGGGAGGATGAGTGGTGGGATTGGAGTGATGGCGGCGGTTTGGATCTTGTGCATGGGATTGTTGTCTTGATTCGGTCAAGTGTAAACTCTTTCTCAAGTGTTTTTTTTTTTTTTTAAATTTATTGTTTTGATGTTGGGAGATATTGTTTAGTTTGATTCTTGTGTAATTTGTTGGAATTTGTGGTTGATAAATTTCATTGATTCATATAAGGAATTTCTGTATTTCTCATTATCCTTCTAATGAATATTAATATACAATTATAGAATGATATAATTTATGCAAATTAGATCTAGTTGAAGAAATTTCACATGCAGGCTGGTCATGCATTATATAATTTTACTTTGACTTGTACTATATTTTAGTCAATTTTATGACTTAATTTCGGTGCAGAGCATTTGAGATAATGAGCTTGAATATTCGTGCGTACTTCGGATCGAGGCTGTCAGTCTATTCATCATATAAAATTTTTAAATTCAAAGTTACTAGAAAATTGGTAGAATTTTGGGATCTTGAGGTAAGAAATAAAGAGTTATGCATGGTAGGTGGTGAAATTTGCATGTTTTAATTAAAATTAAATAATTTTAATTTTAAACTGTGTAATTTTAATAACAGCACAATTAGTTATTTTATCATTTACTCGTTGTTTTATCAAAACTACGTAGTTTTTACTGTAACATGATAATTTTGGAACATCAAATCTCAATGAAAATGGTAAATCCGAAAAAGTAATATGACCATTCCCTTCGTTAAGGAAACAACATCAATAAAAACTATACTTGACTATTAAGTTGATTAAATTATTTTTTATTTTGGTAGTTATATAATTAAGGGTGAAATTAATTTATTTAAAGCAAGTTGAGATCAATTAAGATCTTATATACGTGACTTACCTACTTCACGTGGCATGCGTCTTCTTTTTTACGATCACGCGCATTTGAAATTCGAATTATAGAATTAAAATAATATTGAATACATATGCACAAGAAATACATTTCTAGAATATATAAAAAATGCGAAGAAAAGTCAAAAGAATTGCTCCAAGGGCCTTTTGTTGGGCCACCATTATCACATGGACCTAACATTGGGCTTAAAAGCCCAAATATTCAGCAATTTGAATTACAGAATGGAAATACAAAAAGAAAATGAATGGAAAAAGAAAGTAGAGAGAGAAACTGAGAAACCATAAGCCCTAACCCCTTCTCCAAGTTCTCTCTAAAACCCTTCTTCTATCTTCCGTATTTCCTCGCCATTCATTCACTCCGCATTGTTTTCGCTCCTTCCTTTCCTCTGTCGAGGTGTGGTTATTTACTATATTTTCTGTTTTTATTAATAGATTGTTAATTATTTTCTACGTGGTTTGCTTATGAATTGAATGTTTGAAAGGAATTGAGCATTTGAAGATCTGTTGTGAAGCGGTATAGTTTTTGTTCAATTTCATAGCTGATGTTGTTGAATGGATCTAAATGTCTGCAGTTACGATTTTATTTGGTTCTCTTTACTGAACCGACCTCTGATCTCTAGCTTATTCTCATTTCCCCCAAAATTAAGGGATTTTTTCCTTCAATTTTGTGTTTGCATAATTCCTTTTGTGGGTAATGTATGATGCTCATTCAATTGCCACATTGATCGCTGAAACCGGGTAGCCATAGCTCATAGGCCTTATAAAGTTATAGCCATCATATTATTCTGCCTGTTCCAGTACTTTTATTGTTTTAATTATGATAGTGTCGATTGGGATTTAACAAACAATGACAAGGGAAAAGGTGAAATTGGCCTTTTTATGCGGAGAGCTCAGTGTCTGTGGCTTATAGTGTATTCAATCCTTTAGCTGCAGGTATTATTTGTTGGGTTGCTAGTCAAGTTGTCCTCACCATCAGATGTGCAGAATCAATCAATTCTTGAGTTCAATTTTGTAAAACTTGCTGAAATTATCGTAGAATCTAATCAAAATCTTGAGTAATGTTTCTTTGCATAATGCCCCACAAATTAGGGCAATCAGTTATTGATGGTTATGTAGCTTATAGAGTATAGCTGATGGTTTAGTCATATATGGCTTATTTTTTGGATTTCATCATGCTATTACACTAAACTGATGATGTTTCTTCTCTAATACGCAGTGGTTTAAAATATGAATTTCAAAAATGTCAATGTTCCCAAGATGCCTAGTGGGGGTGGTGCCTCCAAGCTAGTAACGCTCGGGACTCTTGCTGGGCTTGCTGTATATGGACTCAATAACAGTCTCTACAATGTTGAGGGAGGGCACCGTGCAATTGTTTTCAACCGTATATTTGGGGTCAAAGATAAGGTTTTGTTACCTTCTTTTTACCTGCAAGATTATCCACATTTATTTTTCTAATTCTAGGAAATATACCTCAGTATGCTTGCTGTCTCATTATTTTTCTTAAAAGAAAATACATTTTGTTCTTTATAGTGTCTGTTTGTACTGTCTGGATTTGGTTCAAAATAGACCCTTTTGTAATGCATGGAGATGGTTTGGTTAGTTTTATCACCATTGTTCCTTTTCCATTGTAGAATATGGCTAACAGGTAATGTCTAGTCTACATACAGAATTGATGTTGTTAATGAAGTGCAATCCATGTGAATAACAAACAGGTGTATCCTGAAGGGACACACATAATGGCTCCATGGTTTGAAAGGCCAGTGATCTATGATGTCAGGGCACGACCTCATCTTGTGGAGAGCACGTCGGGAAGTCGTGACCTTCAGATGGTACTCCTTCTGTCCTCATCTTCTGATGATGTTTGATTTCAGATAGTGTGAATCTAATGATCATCTTGGTTCACTATTTGATTGTTCTAGGTCAAAATTGGTCTTCGTGTTCTCACTCGTCCAGTGCCTGATCAGTTGCCTACTATTTACCGAACCCTTGGTGAAAATTACAATGAAAGGGTCCTGCCCTCAATTATTCATGAGACTCTGAAAGCTGTGGTTGCTCAATACAATGCTAGCCAGCTTATCACCCAGAGAGAGGTAAAGTGGGAGGATCTTAAATTCCTTTTTTAGGAATTTCCTTTGTTCGAATATTATGTGCTCTAATAATATAGCTGCTGCTGAATTCAGAATTGATTGTGAGAAAGATTAGCTAATTTCTCTTCCAATGATTTTTACTCTAGTTTAATAAACGACAAGTTACTGAATATTATCTAGTCAATGAAATTAAAGGGAATATCTATGGACATCATAACCTTGAAAGGGAGAAAGTCTAGGAACTGGAAGATCCTAAGTGGGTCATACATACTAAGTCGAAAGGAGTTTCATATAGAGATTCTTATATTATATGTGCTGCATGTTTTTAAGTTTTAACAATAATTCCCTTCTGCACCATTATATTATTGAGTCGGTAGCCGGTGGAGATTAGTTGAATTGGGAAGATTTTTGGTATCCTGAATCGAAGTTCTTGAAACTTCTGTGCCTCTTCATAACGATGGGGCTAGCATTAGATTGATCATAGAATTTGTGAGTTCCCAAATATCATGGAGTGCTGAACTGACAGTAATTTTCTCAATGTAGAATGTCAGTCGAGAAATACGGAAAATACTAACAGAGAGGGCTGCCAACTTTAACATTGCACTGGATGATGTGTCAATCACCACCCTGACCTTCGGAAGGGAATTCACCGCTGCCATAGAAGCTAAACAGGTGGCTGCACAAGAAGCTGAGAGGGCCAAATTCGTCGTTGAAAAGGCTGAGCAAGATAAACAGAGTGCCATTATCAGAGCACAGGTTAAACATCCACTTCTTACTATATCTCTGAGTGATGATATTTCATGTTCGCTTATCAAATTTTCCGCTTTTTGGGTGCCAGGGAGAAGCTAAGAGTGCTCAATTGATCGGTCTAGCTATCACCAACAACCCGGCCTTTATCACTCTGAGGAGGATCGAAGCATCCAAAGACATCGCCCACTTTGTTTCCGCTTCAACCAACAAGGTGTATCTGAACTCTGACGAGCTCTTACTTAACCTTCACGAGTTCAACCCGGATCACAGCACGAAGAAGAAGTAAAAAGACCATCAACACTGGCTGAGCTTCAAGTTTTGTCCCACCAGGTAGATTTTATGGGACAACTGGATCTTCTTGTCTCATACTGTGCAAATATATGGATTTTCAATTCTTGTAGTGGAGCCTTTTCATGCGGCATCTAAAAGATTGTCCTAAAATTGCACGTTTCATGCGAGTTCTGTAATAACTGCTTCAAGATTGGTTAAGCTTTTTAGGGCCAAGTTGTTTGATTATTTCTACCATTTCTGCGTTATGTTAGGTGATAATATGTTTTTTTATGAATAATTTTGAGCCCAAACGACGTCGTTCTGCAATATTGGTTGATCTTCAACTTCTTTTTATGATCATTTTTTGTGCGATTAATTTTTTTTTTTAATTTCTGTCCACCTAAAAGGAGAAAAAATAGGAAATGTATTTTTATTTCACCTAATATTGTAGGTGCATTCAACTGCATTTAATTAGGTGATATCATGCAAGGACCACTTAAGTTGGGCTGTAAAACTTATACTACCCACACACCGACGCAAAACATATTAGTTGAATATTAGTGTTATTTGCATCTTCCGTATAATAGATATAGTTTTCAAGCTACCTCACAATTTTTGGTAACAAAGAAGTTATTGGTCTTAAAACGTGCAAATGTCACATTTCAATATTAATTTCGGTGATGGTCCACACATATAATTGGTCCCTATATAGTTCTTTTGATTTATCTATTTACAAACGTCTGTAGGTGGCTTTTAAGTCTGCCGTCAAATCCCAGGGCTCAACCCTGTATAGGCGGTGGAAACTATCAAGCTAGATTAAGGCCTTTTGATTTATCTATTTACAATCTTAAACCTAATATACAGTACAACGTGACATGGTCCGAAGACAACATAATGAAATAGTGAAATGTAATTAATTAGGGTAAAAATGACAATTCACAGCTCAACCAACTATTAAACCACCAATAACACAAACTCTTTCTAACCTCTTCAAGAAGCTCAAAACCTACTCTAAAATGCAAGGGGTTGTTAGGGGCGGAGGAGCGGTGGAGTTGAGGAGGATGGTGGAGGAGAATGCGGCGGTGGTGTTTTCGCAGCGAGGCTGCTGCATGAGCTACGTGGTGAGGCGTTTATTACAAGCTGTCGGCGCCAACCTCGCCGTGTACGAGGTGGAGGAGGGAGAAGTTCGCAAGTTGGCCAGCGAGCTGGCGGTGGCGGGTGGGGAGGGAGATGGGGTGATGCTGCGGCTGCCGGCAGTGTTCATCGGAGGACGATGGTTTGGGGGGCCGGAGAGGGTTATCGCGACGCATATCACGGAGGAGCTCAGCCCCTTGCTGAAGCAAGCTGGAGCCTTGTGGTTGTGACACGTGAGATCTAATTGTTTGAGGTTTGATTAATTTGACACAAATAATATAGACTTATATATTTTAAGTTTATTTGGGTTTTCAATTAGGTTAAAACGTAAATCATGTGCTAAATAATTGTATGATCTTTGCTTATGTTTATTTGATTGTATTGAATAATGTTTAAATTGGGGTAGGTCGGTACGGTATATGGAGCTTTTTCCTCATACCGTATCAAAAATAGCGGTATGAAAATTTTTTATACTGTTATTGTTTCGTACTATGAGGTATGCCGATGTTGTGTATCTCACACATTCGGTATTGAAATAGATCATACCGTGTACCGTACCGTTTTATCAGATCCAAATATATTTAAAAATCTATAAATATATAATATGTATGTGGATATTATTAATAAATAAGTACACTTAATATATATCTTTTATTTTATTAAATAGATACATAATACAAGTACTTATTATATTTTCTTTTATAATTTTAGTAATATCTTTTTATTTAATTATTTTACTTATAAATATAAAATATTAGATAATATATAAATTATTATAAAAGATAATAAAGTTTAGAATACTTAACACTATATAACAATAAATAAATCGATGATATGGATTGGTATATCTCGATATGTAAAAATTCATATCGTTATTGTACCGAAAAAGGTCGGTACGGTATCACATTATACCGAAATTACGGTATACCGGTAAAGTCAGTATTTTTGGTTTTTTTTTCGGTACGGTATACCGATTTTTCGGTATATTTACCCATCCCTGGTTTAAATTGCATTTATGTAACGGGAGTTAGGTTCATGTAAAAATAACCTTATGGTAGGAAATAAGAACAACTTCGAGCAATTGATCTTAAGAAAATTGACGATGGTGTTTCATTGTTCATTTTATTGTGAGGCGAATGCATTATAAAATGTAGTGTAATGCAATGTGTTTGATGTATGATACTAGAATATTAATGTTATGCATTCATGTGTAATTATAATGCCTCGTCTTCCAGTTACAATTGAATTACAAGTTAATTAATTTATAATATAAAAATTTTATTAATGACATTTCATAGATCTGTTCTATTTCATAATTTAAGAAGCGTTTTTATTTGATCATCATAACTTAAATAATCTAACTTATTAGACTCTAATGAACATTTATTATCAACAAATTACGAAATTAATCTTAATTAAGAAAAAAACCAACCCTAATCAACCAATAAGTGTAAAGTTAACTAAAACAAGGCAAATCAATCAAAGAAAAGTATAATAAAAACTAATAAATTTGATCGTGCGTATAAAACATGAAAAATAGATCGATCGATTCGTAGAAAAAGATTCATATAATTTTATAACGAGTCTTTTTCAATGCATTCATTTCAGCTTCTAGTTCAATTTTTAGTTGATGCTCAATCGATACGTGGCCATGATGTCGCCATTCAAGAACATCATCATCGTTCAATTAATAAAAACCTCTTTAAATGATGATACAATTAAAGTGTTCGTCTTACGGCAAAGATTATAGGTTCGATTCTTTAAGGATTTCCCTATCATAAAAAGAGGAATCGATGATTAGTCACGTATTATTATCTTTAATATGGTAAAATAAGAAAATCGAGCGAAATTATTTTTACTATGCAAAAAAGCTCGACATAAAAAAGGGGAGAAAAGGTTCAGATTACAACAAAGAGAGTCTGCTTGTTTGCAGTAGAAGTTTATATTGTGTCCAGCCATGAATCAAAATCATCCAAAATTTTAGATTTAGAAGTGGAATTCATGCTAGAGGATATGTTTGCCTTTTCATCCTCTACAATGGATGTCTCCTCAAGCAGCATATCAATGGCATCATCCATGTGTGTTCCACTCTTGATAGATTCACCAGAGGCATCAGCAGCCGACGGCTCGAGCATCGTATTTTCACTGAATGAGTTGAGAAGCAAGTCAAGCTCTGCTTCTGCACTAGTTGCCTCAAATAAAGGTGCCTCCCCAGCAACAAGTAGATTACTTCTCTTGATTTCTTGTGACTGCAAGATCACTTCTGGGTTATGCTTTAAAACGTGTTTCGGTTCTTCTTTCGATGTTTGAACAAGATCAGATCCGGGTTCGCAGTTTGGTTGGACATTTTTACTCACTTCTAGATTATCAACCAAAGATGAGGATAAGGATGAAGATGTATGAGTTTGATGATCATGTTTGTCTTCCTCACATGCCTCATCCAACTGCAAAGTAAAGACACAAATGAAACGAATAGGAAATTAGCCTGTTCGTGATTTTTCATTTCTCCATACATATTTTTTTGATTGCAGTAGTTCACACAAGTTCATGTCAATGGGATTCAATAATCATATCACTCAACAAAGAGCTTGATCTTAAGATAATAAGCCAGAAATCAAGGATTCAAGTATACTGTTCCAAAAGTCGCAAATAAATATGAAAATGAGCAGAAAATGAATATAAAGATAAAACAATACCAGCTCTAGAGGTAACAGATCTGATTGTAGATATAACCTCTCTGATAGCTTTGCTTTTGCAAGTTGTTCAGCAAGAGCATTTAGGTTCATGGAAAGAAAAGGCACCTGCACGCACACACGTGGTGAACGATTATTGGAAAAAACTTTTACAACTTCTTTTTTATGAAATATTAGATGGTCTCCTTCATGATGTATTAATAACTAGTAGGCCATCCATACGTGGTGGAAAATTAAGAAACCCTTAATGTCAAAAACACATAATATATTACCTCAAGAGTGGTGCTTGCTTCGTCTTCAAACTCAAAACTATCATCTGTAGTCCATGAGAGCATGTTTTGTCCCTTGGCAGCAAGTATTGGACCAAAATCCTGCGTAAAGTCTAAGATACATAGTTGTCAATAATTTATTGTATCTTCCAAAGTAATAGTATCATGATTCTACACAGCTTATCACTAGACTCATCTAACACTTATTTATATGAGCTTGCTTCCTAGGTTTAGTATGCACTAACAAAGCAGTGTTGTCTACAATGGCGATAAGGATCTTCTATCCACTTTTGGAGTCCCACTACATGGCCCACCAATCAAGCGGTGCGATGTGTATTTTGGAATTTCTCTTTATCATTTAATTAGATATTAATAGCAACTGATTTTAAGTTTGTTTGAATTAAAATACACATGACACCAGTTGATTGGTAGGTCAAATAGTGGGACTTTAAAAGTGGGATGAAAGATCCTTATCGAATGCCCGGCTGCCACAGCAGTTGAAACCTACCTGTACATTTGGACCAAAACTATCATTCTGCCATGTTGTACTAATGCCCAAGAGGTATTAACTAGAAAATATATCCTACGGTCAAAGTTCTTTGCTGCTTTGATGCTAACAAGTTTTTTATGGGACCAGCATTCAAAGGTTCATCCCCAGGAAAAACTGTCTCCTGCATGGCCAGAAGGGCACACACTTGCACGAACCATTAACTATTTTTAATTCACTGGACCTAATACATTTTACCTAATTTTTCAACATTAATAACAGATCCTCTGAGAACCTTACATGACCTTCTAAGGTCGTTGCTATACTAAGTTAATATTAGTTCTCAACATTACTAAAAAATATTAGGTAGTTTCGGTGCGCTGCCAAGGCAAGAGCTAGGCATGTTTTCTAGTCCATCATACAATGCTACTCGAAAGTTAAGAGTTTACATGTCATAAAATTGTCAAACTAGAATAACAAAAAAAGACCATTAAACACCACTGAGTTTATTAAAGCTTCTACACTTAGATCTTTACACTCAGCCTTTTGCTTCGTGAACCTAAAACCAAAATCAAAACTGATAGCAAGAAATAATTTTTTAAGGTGATGACGTGAAATCATATGGCACGTCTACTATTTCTTACACCAGAAGCACTCTTTCATAAATGATGATGAGATATATCGCTTTTTTAAAGGCAGAGGAGTTAAACTACCGGAGAGGCCCCTCTAACTCTAGCTTTGGAGATTTCTATAGCACTTCACTAGCCTAGTATAATTTTGGTTTTTTTATTGTGTTCCAAAAGAATCTTGATAAAACTTGCAGGTAACTTCTTCATGATTCTATGTTATAAGACAAATAAATAAAAAATTGAAACCTTGAAAGAATAAGTAATGCCAAACAGTGATGTCGATGATCTCCACCCTATGAGCTACAATTTAATGGAAAAACAAACTAAACCAAAGTTATAAGTATGAGCCTTAATAGCCAAACACAATCATCCTATAGAAGTGGTACTCATTAACTTTACTAGACTAGATTTAAGTACTGAGAAAAATGTCATATCAATTCAATTATGAAGGATGTACCTCTAATAAAATCATCGAACAAAGGCAAAAAATCCGAAGAATACTGTGAATGAGACTGACCCTTGGCCTCCGAAATCAAATAAGCATAATCTGCACCTTTACTTTTAGGAATTACAAACTCAGTCGGCTGACTTGAACTCCCCTGGGCTTCTCCAGTTACCAAATCAAAATCTTCACCATATCGATCCCAATTCGAAGGAAGTCCTCTCGGGCCTTGACTCTGTGGGAATTTTTCTTTGGATTTCTGACCATGAGGTTGTTGGGGCTTTTCTTTAGCTGTCTTCTTATCATCCGAACCAACTGAAGAAGCTTTCAACCCTTGGTGCGTGTGATGCTTCTTCTTATGATTCAATGTGTGAGCTCTTTTCGATTTTGCCAATGCTTTAGCATCCATTCTGCCCAAGGCGAAAAAAGTCTAAAAAATAAGCATATTCGTAAATCAACGATTCTGCCAAAACCATTCAGTAGAAACGTAAATTTTTCTCCCAAAGTGTATACTTATATCTTTTACTTCACATCAATGCCTAGATTTCGAAACTAACCCCATATAAAATACTCCCTCCGTCCCATTCGACTTGTCTAGTTTTCCTTTTTGGCCGTCGCATTCGACTTTGTCGGTTTCCAAAAAAAGGAAGCTTCTAATCATTACACAACCTACCACTTTTTTTTTTTGTGAACTTATCTCTTTACACACAATCACACACTCATCTACACACAACCACCCACTCTTCTTAATCTCCGTGCCCAAAAGAAACAAGACAAGTGGAATGGGACGGAGGGAGTAATGAATTAGCAGAAGATTCGTATTGCAGTTAAAATCAAGCGAGGAGAACAAATACTAGTTCCTTACAGAGGCTTCGGAAGATAAATTAGCGGTTAGCGGCGAAGATCGGAGGAGAAAAGCGGCGATATTGCTAACCCGAAGATCGAAGAATTGCAGATTGAGGCGTGATTCTTGGAGGAGTGGAGGGAAAATTGGAAATTAGGGTAGGAAATTTACTTTCAATTTTAACAATTAAAATCTGAAGAAAGAACGGTTGCACAACTAACGGGCTAACCCGGCCCACTTATGCGTAAGCAGGCCGATCCGCCCACTAGTTTCTGTGGACGATTTGGGTTGTGGCCCAGCCCGAGATGATTAATCACAAAATTTATTAAAATTGAAGAAAAGGTCCAAACTCGAATATATTTGCTCGAAATTAAAATATAAAAATTAAAATTAATCATTGATCATATTAAAGTAAACAAATCGTTTAGCTTTATCATCTAGATTGTAGTGACACGCAGGGGCGGATCCAGGATTACGAGAGAGGGGGGGCGAAACTAAAAAATTCGATAAAGAAGAGGGAGAAGTGTATATTCGGGGGGCAAAATATAAAATTTCTTAAAAATTACATGTATAAAATCGCATTTCGATACGAGTTCAGGGGGGGGCCGCCGCCGGACGCCCCCCTTGGATCCGCCACTGGTGACACGATACACGATACGAGCACGGACACTATTTTTCAAAAACAAACAAACACACGACACGTAAATTATACTCCACGATACGAGCACGGACACTATTTTACTTAATTTGAATTAATTATTTTTATTTTACATTTTTATTTTATCTCGATACTTCATACAACACGTGAAAATAATAAATTATGCATTTATAAGACCAAAGAATTATTTAGAAAAATATAAAAGCCGAAATCTAGAAATGGGCATTATCGTATACATCGATATAAGTGCCGTACGTGTCATAGGAATATCTAATACGTATTCAACACGATATATTGAGATTTTATTAAAAAAAAAGGGGGGGGGAAAGAATTAGTCTGAGGCTACTATTGAGACGCCTGGCCGACAAAAACAAGAGGCTTTATCATTGTGCTAACATCATATTACAAGAAAATAATTTATGTAACTATCATACTACTGTAATTAATTTGAATAATGCTGCCTTAATCGATCATTGATTTGTTTTTTTTTTCTTTAACAAAAAGATCAAATTGTGCACTATGCTTCTCCTTCTATCTTCCAAGATTTTTGATCTATTTAGTGGCAATTTTAGTGGGAGCTGGACCCTTTGATTAATTTAATATTGCCAATATATAATTTTATATTATCAAGAAACAAACTGATCTTTTGTTATCCTCCAACTTTCAACGACTCTTTTTGACCTCAAATCGAAATCATTAGGAAATAATTGTGGGTGTATGAAGCTTCTTTTACGCGCAATAGAGCATATAGAATTAATCTGGCAAAGCATGAGAAATGTGGCAACTATCCGCCGCAGAAACGGGATTCGAATTCATGACATTTGATCATAAAAATACCTATTTCGTAAATCGAGTCTATCGAGGGAAGAATGTTGAGGGGAAAGAGATTAAATTAAAAGAAGGGTATTAAGGAGTAGAGGGTTTCACAAAATGATGTAAGTTAATAAGAGTTTAGTGGAAAAATATTATTTTTGGCTCGTTATCTTGATGCCTTATTCACTTTGACTCGTTATTTTGGCCGAGTCCAATTTTAGTCCATTAATTTGGTAAGTTGTCATTTTTTAGTCTGTTTTACAAAATTTGTCCAATTTTAGTCCGCTAGGTTAATAAAAAAATAAAAATCACAATTTTAATATTAGAACATATTTATAATATCAATTTTCGTCTTTGTACATTATAAATGTCTAGTTTTAAACCCATTATGTTTTACAAAAATCCAAAAATAGGGTTGATTATTTTTTAAATATTGCTAATGGTGTTTGTCGAACAATTTATGAAAATCCGGCTTGGAGATAGACACGGATAATTAAGAAAATTCTAAAGATTATTAAGAAAAATAATCAACCTCATTTTTAAATTTTTTTAAAACATAATGGTTAAAACTGGACATTTATAATTAAAGGATGAAAACTGATACTATTACAAATATTAAAAAATACTCCCTTTGTCCTGCTATTTCTGTCCTACTTGCCTAATCGGGCTGTCCCGCTATTTCTGTCCTCTTTCCTAAAATAGTAAAAATTACTTTTAAACATAAAATGAAGTGGTCCCCCTTATTCACTACTCAACCCCCCACATTCTTATACTCTCTCTCTTCAAAAATCTATCTCTCACTCGATTATGTTCCGCTCCGAACTCAGAAAATTATGATTTTTATCTTTTTTAAAACTTTAGATTATTTTTTCAAATACAATATAAAAAAAATATAAAAAATAAAAATCGATTGTCTTTCACTAGCCTTGCAAAAATTTGGATAATTCTCATTTCTTTCCACCACCACTCTTCGAAAACTGTGTCATTTTCTTTATACAATTAAAACTCATAAAATACACACTAAATTAAAATTTCTTAATCTTCGTGCCGAAGTCAACTGAGACGTTTTTAGCGGGACGGAGGGAGTATGATTTTAAAGTTTTTTTTAACCCTAACGGACCAAAATTGGACTAATTTGACCAATTTTGTAACACATACTAAAAACTAACAAATTTGCCAAATTAACGGACTAAAATTGGACTCGGCTAAAATAACGGGTCAAAGTGAATCGGACACCAAGATATTGGACCAAAAATAATTTTTTCCCCAAGTTTAGTAGCATAAAATTTCAAATAATAAAGTTTGTATGATTTTCATTTACTAAATTAAATAATTAAACAAGTGCTCGAACATTGTAGCTTGAATGTGTATTTAATTTATACCTTATCCTTATTAAATTTTGCACCCTATAGTAGTGAACTTTATAGGATTACTAGGTTATATTACAATTTGTAATATTTAAAATATTATAGAAGTGGAACTTTATAAAGCAGAAAAGGGACTTTTATTAATCTTTTCATATTAGATATGAATAATGATTGCCTTATCATTATGGTGATTAGCTTGTGTTTATTTCACTTACTTAAATGTCCACGATATGCTAATTATATATGGTCAAAATAATTATTGGTAGATAACATAACAGTAGAGGTGATTATCTTATAATTTTCGAAGTTTACTTAATGTATATTTTAGATAGCGATTACAAGTTCTTCTGATCTTCATCAATAATAATAATAACAATAATAATAACTATTGAGGCTTCCAATGATAGAAATGGCCATGCGACATACATACAATCCAAATCCTTGGACAGAAATTATTCTTAAAAAATCATTGGATACAAATACAAACGCGTGCAGGGAATGAATAAGACAGCACTCATATTTCACATTCAAATGTGTAGAAAACCAAGAAAAAGTATTAATACTTATTTACAAGTAATCTGTTAGATTAGGAGACGACAGTTATTTCCAAGAAATCTATCAACAGCCCAAGAATAATACAAAAGCTAAAAGACAAACAAGGAAACAAACATGCCCTTGGTGACAACGTTTTACTTTTCCCTAAATCCTCCTACATATGTTGTAATATTTGAAACAAGCAAAATGTATATATCTGCATCATATATACCTAGACATATATTTTCAAATCTCAAAAGATGGTCAATCATGTGCTTCAAAGTTTTCTCACTAAATTAAAGCACCTATATATACATGCACTTGGTAACTTTTTAATTAACTATAGTGTCGAATTGCTTCAAAAAATAATCGAACAAAAAGTAGAACCATTCAAGATCGAACTTGCAGAATCCCTAATTTCTAAAAGCCTGGATTTCTATTTAACACTTCAAAAACCAATGAGTTTCAAACCCTAGAGGAAATATTTACTGCTGTTGCGATAATAAATAGAAAACGAAGTTTTTCCCCCAAATAGTAAAATGACATTTTCACCCCTCACAAGATGTGTGGAATTTCGAGCCCTTATGTTTCATTCTGGTTTCACCACCTTGCCTCAAACTATTTTTATGTTTTCAAGTTTTAATTCGTCTTACATAAATTATATGATATCGTAGTTGAACAACTTATCGTTTACGTATAACTATGTATTATCGAATTTGGGATCGAAATTAAGAAAATTCAGTATTCTACCTCTAAAAAGGAAATCATGTGGATCTACCCTCAAGCACGAGATAGATTATGAGAGAGGAAAAAAGATTATGAGAGAGAAAGAGAGAGAGGAATAATATAATAAGGGGTGGGGAGAGCTGGATCTTGAAAGTTGAAGCTGGCTGTGAGGGTAGTGTGGTCCATGGGGAAAGAATATTCGGAAGTCACTTAAAATCAAACAGCTAAATTCCAAATATTAAATTCTAAACAAAGACATAAAGCATAAACATAATTAGATTATGATTAAAGGGTGTTTTGCAGGAAAAGTCAGCCCACAAGTAGACGACTACTCACACTTCCAAAAATTCACTGTACCCATGTCTCTTTATTACCACTCCCTCTGTCTCGTTAAATTAACGCGTCTGTTTTGGGTATGAAAATTAAAAAATATGCGCTATGCTATGTTGCACGGACACTCCGAAAAAATCCGTCGTACTGTGTCGGACACGTGTTGGACACGGACACGCCCGGACACGCGCCCGACATGTGTCCGACACGGCAAAAACGTGTCCATAAAAAAAAAAACGGAAACGTTTCCGGACACGGCGATTTGTGTGTCCGACACGGAACGGACACGGCGATTTGTGTGTCCGACACGGCACGGACACGTTTTTTTTTTTTTTGATACGTGGAACCCGCAGCCGCTACCTTCGATGCGCACTGGGTAAACCTCGCTCCTTGTGCAGTAGTCTGCAAACCACACAGGAGAGTTCAATTACCCTAGGCTAACCATAGGTGATGGCTCCACAAAGTTGCTTCCAAAGAGGATTTGAACTCGGGACCTATCGGCCCCGGCTTACCCACCTTCACCAACTTTGCCATCACAAGGGGACAACGGACACGTTTTTTGATTTAGTATTGTAGTGGACACAGTTGAATGAGCCATGTAGTTAGAAATTAGTAAAAAATAAATAAATATAAAATTAAATAAGTAAAGGGATAGTGAGACACGTATATATAATTAGTAATAAGTAAATAAATATATAATTAAATAATTAAATATTACTTACCTTACTAATGTATTTAGATTATCTACTTATTTTAGTATTTTACATTTTTATGCTATGGTTATCTACTTACGATTGTGACTATGTCGTTTGAGTTGATCATTTGAACTATGAATTTGATATTGAAAAACTTGACTTGATCATTTTTAAATTTATATATATATATTAATAATTTAATATTTTTTATATCAGGGTCCGTGTCGTGTCCTAAATTTTTCAAAAAATGCCGTGTCCCGTGTCCCGTGTCCTTGTCGTATCGTGTCCCGTGTCCGTGTCCGTGCAACCTAGGCGCTATGTCAAGTAGATTGTTTGATTTTTGATAGTTAAATGCGGTTCATACAATCTTTGTTATTTTTGATAATGTATCATTTTTAATGGGAAGTCACGATAGGGAAAACGTGTCACTTCTAGCGGGATGGAGAACGGGAGGAGTATGGTATTACATTTTACTTGTGTTAAAAATAGTAGTACTACAATATACCCATTTTTATTTTAGTTTTAATTTCTTTGACAGTTGGGACACATGCATGCATGGATGAATATTTCCTTACATTTCTTTATATAAATGTAAAGAAATGAGTTAAAAGAATTCGATGTGGAATATACATTTTGGAAAATATTTTGAATTAGGAACGAATTTTTGAAAACGATAATATTTTATTGGGTATAAATATTTGTATTACAATAGGATAGTTGGTTCATTAGGGTTTTGAATTGGCAAATACTTTCTTCGTCCCATAGAAAATGTCTTCTTTTTATGGGTGACGGAGATTAAGAAATTTGTATTGTGCGATGTATATTGTTTGACTTTTGGGTTGTTAATTTTGGTCCACACATTCTTTGTTTTTTTTTTTAAACATGACACTTTCTATGGAACAACCCAAAAAGGAAAACAAGACATTTTTTATGGACGGAGGGGTATTATATATTTTAGGTGTATTAACTACAATTATACACATCACATCAGCATGCATGTCAATATCAATAAGATTAACCAGAATTATAGAATTTGGAAGTGGGGTTATTACATATTAATCAAACCAACAAGTGACAGTGGGCATCTATATTCATGCTTGGTAATTGGATTCATGTTTTAGCATAATAATAATTTAAAACAAAAAAGCAAAACAATTATGGGATAATCATTCCAACCAGAAAGGCATACACACAACTTTCCTTAGTCCTCACCATATGTGTCATCTTACACTCCTCCCCATACCAACCTAAACCCACCCCCACGCCCACTCCCTACGTACCCCCACCCCACGCCCTACCCCCAAAACCCCCAAACTCCAATATCATAATAATGTACGATTTATTTTTAATTTAAAACTGCACTATATGATGCAGAAATGTAATATTCCAAGAAAACAAGAATCTCACCAGTGTGCCAAATAAACAGTATTAGTAATTTGAGTTACATAAATAAGATTAAAAACCTTAATCCTCCACCCAAATCATTCTCTTTAGTTTGGAGCATTGCTTACGTATCAATCACACCACTTCATGAGTGAGAGAGAAAGAGAGAGAGAGAGAGAGAGAGAGAGAGAGAGAGAGAGAGAGAGAGAGAGAGAGAGAGAGAGAGAGAGAGTATATCTTCTCCAATATTTCTGCATCAATCAGCCAAGGTTTGTTTGTGTTTGACATCATGGTAAAAGGTATCTTTTAGCTTATCTTCCTTGTAATAATATCCCATTAAGTTCCATTAGATTGTCCCAAAAAACCGTTCTTGTAATAAGATGACAGAGGAAGCATTAATCTCAACCAATGGATCATCCAATCCTCCTCCAAAGAAGAAGAGGAACCTCCCAGGAAACCCAGGTTCAAGATTCAATCTTTATTCAAAATTCACTTCATCACATACATCTAAGTTGATTTTCTTGGCCTAATTCACAGATCCTGAAGCAGAAGTTATTTCCCTTTCGCCGAAAACCCTAATGGCAACCAATAGGTTCTTGTGTGAGATATGTGGGAAGGGGTTCCAAAGGGAACAGAATTTGCAACTCCACAGAAGAGGGCATAACCTTCCATGGAAGCTGAAGCAAAGGACTAGTAAAGAGATACGAAAGCGCGTATACGTATGCCCGGAAAAGACTTGTGTACACAACCACCCTTCTAGGGCTCTTGGAGACTTGACTGGGATCAAGAAACACTTCTGCAGGAAGCATGGGGAGAAGAAGTGGAAGTGCCAGAAGTGCTCCAAATGCTATGCGGTGCAGTCTGATTGGAAGGCCCACTCCAAGACTTGTGGCACTAGGGAGTATAAGTGTGATTGTGGGACTATCTTTTCCAGGTATTATATGTTGTCTCTCTCTCATCAAAATTCAATCTTTCTTCTATATTTGGTGGGTTCTAATTGTATAGTCCCAAATGGTGACTGAGTGAATACAAATGTGATTATATCACTCTCAAAATCAATTCTTGCTACTATATGTGCTTTCTTTCTTGAATTTATTTGGTGGGTTTTGATTAGTCCTAAATATTGAATTAATTGAGTGAATACAAATGTGATTCATTCTCAAAATCAAATCATGCTACTACATGTGCTTTCTTTCTTGAATTTATTTGGTGGGTTTTGATTACTCCCATATATATTTAATTGAGGGGACACAAGTCCCTAGCGAGATGTGTTGATTTTTTTGAGCCCCAAATAAGTCAGTTCATAACCTATATCTAGCAAGATTGTGGTACTATCTTTTGAAGGTACTACTACATGTTGTCTCACTCTCGAAATCAAATCTTGCTACTATATTTATATATGCTTTATTTCATGAATTTATTTGGTGGGTTTTGCATAGTCCCAAAATATTAACTGAGGGAATATACAATTTCTTATAGCAAGATCTGATTTCTAGCCCAAAATAGGTGCTGCATTCATAACTTTATATGTTGAGATTACAAATCTTGGCCAAATTTAGTGACTTTAGTACTTATACATATGTTACACATCTTCTTACACTAATAAAAAAATTCACTTTGTCACACTAGGAGGGACAGCTTCATCACTCATAGGGCCTTCTGTGATGCCTTAGCAGAAGAGACAGCAAGATTCACAGCAGCATCTCATCACATGAACAACTACCACTTGATCGGATCAACACTAGTGCAACCACCTCTAACCCAACATTTCCCTCCTATCTTCAAATCAAACCCGAACAACGACCAAAACATCGGTCGAGGCCAGCACCAATGGATCCCTAATGATCATCCCTCCATCCCCAAAAACCTCCAAGAAATGCACCAAAATCATCCACTAATCAACAACCCTCCACCATCTTCATATCAGCAAACACACATGAATTGGGATTTTGGGAAAGAATTGTTCAACAATCAAATCCCTATAAGCAATGTGAAGGAAGTTAGTGTCCCATCTCTCTTTAGTACTCATCACTTTCAAAGCACTCACCAGCCTTCTTCTGCTACTATCTCCGCGACGGCTTTGCTGCAGAAGGCTGCTCAAATTGGAGCAACTACAAGTGCTAATGAAGATGGGAACAAAATGTGTGGGTTTTACAGTACTACAAACTCAGCAAATAGTGGGCTTGGGAGTGATGTGGAGATTTCAGTCAACAATCTTTCCACCTTGTATGAGATGGAGATGTACCCTTCAAAACGGTGTCGTAGGATGCCCACTGATGAGGAGATTGCAGGAGGGGAAACTAGGGATTTTCTTGGAGTTGGGATCAATCCATCATCAATCAAAGGGTATGGATATGATCATTGAAGAGAGAGAAGTAAAGTGGAGTTTGAAAAAAGGTGGGAGGAATTTAGTATTTGCAAACTCTGCAAAGGAAGAAAAGGTAGCAAAAATATTTATTCAAAGTGAGGAGATAAGATCCATCCATATTCTGGTTGAACAACATAAATATATGTCTTATATTTTTCCCCTTTGAAAGTGTGGGTTTTAGCATATATTATGGTGGAAAAGGGGACTTTTTATGTGGTGGGGGGGCAAAGGAAAAGAGCCCTTTTAGACTCCATTATTGTTAACTTTTTAAAGATGATATTAAAATTAAGGTCGGCTAATTCTGGTTTAGGTTTAAGGCTACTTGTGTTGTTTTCTTCTGAAAATTCTCTCATCATAAAAAGAAATACAAGTGATCAACATATTATCACCTAGAAATAGAAGAAATTTGCATTCCGAACCCTAACTATTATATATTATTAAGTAGGAGTGGATTGGTTCGATATTACCAAATTCTTTTGTCGTACCGATACCACACCTCCACTTCGATATGCTGTATTTTTACGGTTACCGAACTTTAATGATATCTCGTCCTTATTTGATATACCATACTTTAGGTATACATTTTGTAACTCCCCGAAATTTTCAATATAAAATGCATTGCATATCTATTTATGCATGTTATCAAGTGTTATAGGCTCGTAAGTCGCGCCTTAGAAATTTAAAGAAAAATTAAAGCATATGTCTCATTTGTCATTTTTGTTTTGTAAATTTATTTTTGATTTTAAAGGTATTTATTTATATTCATATTATGACTATATTGTTTATTTATTTATTTAGAAATCATGTTAGAAGCATTAGGTAAAAATAATAGTTATTTATTTTGGATTTCCTAAATCGACTAGGATTCAAGAAAGGATATAATATTTTATATTATATTAAGTTATTAGGAAATAATTTGAAATTATATTTTGTGAATAAAATAGATATTATATTTGTGATATAGATGTTTTAGGAAAAAAAAATCTAGTTGTACTTATCCTTATCCTAATTTATCTAGGATTGCATCTCTTATATGATAAGTGATAGAATAAATTATATATAAAATATATATGGACAAAAATAATTATGGATAAAATATATTTGATACCTTATTCGATTAGGAATGACTTATAAATACCCCTTAATCGCACATAATATAGCATCCCATAAAATTTTCGAAATCTGCCAGCATATCTGCGAACTGTTTCAAGAATTATTTCCATATTTTCTTGTCCTCATATCGTCGTGGAAATTTAGGATCATCTTCCTCGGTATATCTAGTATACTATGTTATTTTTGTATAATTTTACAAGCATTATAAGTATTTGTTTAAAATTGTTCTTCGTAACCTGCCAGTTTTTGACAGCATGTCCATAAGCTTGATAGGAAAATTGTTTTATCATGTTTTCTTTGAGTTGTTTTCGACCAAGATGAATTTTAATAGGATATACTATATGTTGGGTATTCATGTTAAAAAATATAGAATTTTTATGATACGTTTACTATTTATTTGTTAATTTGTTTCTTGATGTGTCAGAATCTTTTGTCAACATGCATGTAGATTGAAAAACAAAAGGGTTCATGTTACAATTAAATGAATTGTCAATAAAAGTAAGATTATATTTAATATACTTAAGTTTATTATTATGTGAAACCATTAAAATTGCATATGAATAAGTGGATTATGTAGAATATATATTTGTTTGATCATCTTGATCTATTTGTATTTATGAATTAAATATATTGAAATTGTTGATGCATGCATGACATTCCATGTAGAGTCATTAAGATAAATTTTCATGTATAAGATCGGCGCGCGGGACTTAAACATTGATATCCATTATTTTCTTCAAAGTCAAGGTCAAGGTGGGGAATTCTTGATGTTCATCCTTATTATACTCTTTACTTGAGTTTTTCATGTGACTATAATACAGGATCAATGAAACTATGAACGAGGGATATAAGGTCGACGGGCCTATATCAGCGAGGGACCTTCGGGTCAAGCCTACGGGCTGCTATGTCTATGGATCTTCGGATCAACCATGCTATGCTATCATGTCTATGTTATCATGTTTAAATTCGGTATCGTTTATAATCTGGATAAATGCATTTCCCACTGAGTAGTCGTACTCATCCCTATCATTTTAACATATTTCAGGAAAATGGCTCGGCCGATGCGTAGAGGTGTTGGTGGTGATGGTCACACGAGGAAGGATTTATAAACTTATTATTACATTAAACTATTTTTATCATGAACTTTGCATTATATTTTCGAAAACTAGTAGTCGCATGTGCTTTTATTTTTAAGACTTCCGTTGTGTATAAAAATAAATTGAGTTTTTCAATGATTATTTTCCATGAAAATGTTTTGAAAGGTTGAAATATGCACGTTAAGTATGAAGTAGCGTCCCTAGTTAAATTTTAAAAATTGGGGCGTTTCACATTTTCATGCCGGATTTTACGGTGCTACGATAAATACCCAAATGTTCCTTTTTGTAGTATATACGGGATTTTCAGTATGCAAGAATATGTTGCGGTATTTGAAAATCGATATGATTACCATTCCGAAGTCTTTTGATATGGTATCACGCTGTACTGAAAATTATATACCGACAATTTTGGTATTTTTCAGACTTTTAAAATCCGGTATACGAGATTTTCTGTATTATTATCCAACCATTAGGATTAAGATTTATCCACTACACATTTCCATAGTTTCATTGTAAGGGCTGACCCATGGTTAGTTTCTTTATCATAATAATAAATCTAATTTATAAAGTAAAGGTTGCCTATACAATAGGCCCGTTTATGATGTAACCTTTAAGCCCAATGGGCTTTTTCTAAGCCCACTTGTGCCCAATAGGGATCCAAATTCCAATAAAATGAAAATCCATTCAGACCCAGAAAACATATCTCGCTCGTAGAGTGAGAAAATATCGAATCGAAAAACAAAAATGAAATTCACGGACTCGCCGGTGATCGAACTGAGCGTGCACGACACGCACCTCTCAATCCAGCAGGACAACGGCTCGATGCACGTCGGCACCTCCGTGTGGCCGTGTTCCTTAGTCCTCGTGAAGTTCGCCGAGCGCTGGCACCCGCTAAGGTGCGCCACAGCCGACAACCCCTACGCCGACCTCCTAAACTTCGCCAACAAGCGCGGCGTGGAGCTCGGATCCGGCTGCGGCGTCGCCGCCATGGGGCTCTACGTGCTCGGCCTCCACGACGTCGTCGTGACCGACATCGCCCCCGTGATGCCGGCGCTCAGGCACAATCTGAAGCGGAACAAGCCGGCGCTCAAAAAAGCCCTAAAAACCGCGCAGCTGTATTGGGGGAACGAGGAGCAGACGAATTCGCTGAAGCCGCCCTTCGACTTGGTGATCGCGACGGACGTGGTGTACATAGAGGAGACGGTGGCGCCGTTGATTTGGGCGATGGAGCGGTTGGTGGCTGATGACGGCGTCGTTTTGTTAGGGTACCAAATTAGGTCGCCGGAGGCGCACCTGCTTTTTTGGGAAAAGTGCGGCGACGTATTCGAGGTGGAGAAGATTCCGCACGAGCATTTGCATTCGGATTATGCTTATGAAGAAGCCGATGTCTACATTTTCAGGAAGAAGAGAAAGGAAGCTAATTCTTGAAGGTTTCTAGAAATCAAGATTTCATCTTCTCTGATTCTGCAAGAAGAATTGAGGTTTGTTAGATCTTAATTTCAAAAATTATTGATGAAAAGCTTGTGAGATTTTGGTTGTAGAATGACATTTACAGCATTATGAAATGGATTCCATATTTGTAGTATTTGTCTTTGATGTTTTTTTGTAAGATGAGTTTCGAAATTCCATATTTTATATAAAATGTTCGAATTAGATAATCCGAACTTAATTCAAAGTTGTGAATTAGATAACCCTTTAACAGGAATTGAACTCTAAATCAACTTTAGATCAATCATTTACGCAAAAAATAAAAATACGAACTACATTACATGTGCTCGTCAAATTACACCCTGGTGAGTTAAATAAACCGGCATATTAATGAAGATTGAGTCCATTACCTTTATATATCTAGTTTCTTGATCTTGACTAATGAAAAAGATTGGATACTTTACATCATTCATTTATTTGAAACAAGAAATTAGAGGTGCTTCATGCAAAAATTGAATGCTTCCAACTATTCTGCGGACCCATTGAGTAAATGTTCGTCGGCAAATGGAAAACTAATTGCCCACAAATCAGGCAACTTAGATGTTGAAGTCTTAACTGGGCCATCTTCTTGAATTTTCAACTTCTTGAAAATATATCTTAATATTACAAATTGACAACCCAATTCATCTATAGATCTATACTAGGATATAATCTAATTCTTTTCCAAGTCCAAACATTGGACTAAATTTGAAATTAGGGTCTCAAACTAGCTCTGTTTTTTTCTTGATCATGATTCATAATCTTACTTAACCCATTATTATGTCAAAATGAAGTTAAGATCTTGGCACCCTTTTCTTCCACACTAGGCATAGAAGCACCAAACTGCTGCAGCATATTCACCACTAAACGCATGGAAGGCCTACTGATGGGGATTGAGCTAGTGCAGAGCAGCCCCACATCAAGAACCTTACTGATCTGATCACCAAACCTCGAGTCTAGGTCCGGGTCAATCACGTGACTCGACCCCTCCCGGTCCAAGGTGGCTCGGACCCACGAAGCCAAGTCCTTCCCCCCAAACTCCTGATCAATGGGCGGCCTCCCGGTAACAAGCTCAAGAAGTACGACTCCAAAACTGTAAATATCGCTCTTTTCGTTCACGCGTAGCGTGTATGCATACTCTGCAGTTGAACACATAGATTAGTTTAAACCCATTTTTTTAGCTTAAAGTATGTTTGCATCAATGTTTTAATAATCTAATTTGAGAACCCACCCGTTTTTATATGGTAAAAATCATTAGGGACCGATATGTAAGTATCGATGGGCCACTAGCCACGCCAAAAGTAATTAGCAGTAAAGTTTTACTCACTGTACCACCCACCTTCTTTCTTGGAAAACATTAAAAGGAATAGCTATTAAAGTTCTATGCACGCAATACACCTACATCCTCATACACCATAATTCAGTCGCAAAAAATCGATGATTGGTAAAAAAGTCTACAAAATCCAGCCCTAATCAGATTATGTTGATTATTAAAGAAAGAATAAATAAACCGATTCTCACCGGAACGGGACTCAAATCACAAGATTTGATTCGGAATTTTAGACCGATTCGTAAGAATCAGT
This sequence comes from Lavandula angustifolia, assembly GCA_028984105.1. Lineage (NCBI taxonomy): Eukaryota > Viridiplantae > Streptophyta > Magnoliopsida > Lamiales > Lamiaceae > Lavandula > Lavandula angustifolia. Next base: position 23,194,647 of record CM054818.1, read on the forward strand.
AGCCAAGATCGATTCGTAGCTTTTGAGTCGTTTTTCTTATGAATATATCAGAAACGGGAATTATTCGTGGGAATGAATGGTTTTTTTTGTTTTTAACATTGGTATGCAGTTAAAGACATACCTGGTGCAATGTAGCCACATGAGCCAGCAATAACAGACATGGATTCAACACCATTGTTGGCTGATTTCACAACTTTTGCAACTCCAAAATCTGAGATTTTAGCACAGAAATCTTGATTAAGAAGTATGTTATTTGACTTCACATCTCTATGAACAATAGGAGGAACACAATCATGGTGCAAGTAGGATAAACCCTCTGCAGCATGCAGAGCAATCTTGAACCTTGTTGGCCAGTCCAACAATTTGCTCTTATCTTTATGCAGCAAATCCCCTAAACTCCCATTAGGCATATACTCATAAACCAGAAGTTTACACCTCCCTGCATTGCATGAACACCACAATCTAACTATATTCTTGTGCCTAATCTTCCCTAACGTCTCAATCTCCACCTCAAATCCGTCCCCATCCGAACCAACGCTGCTGCTGAAGCTGCTATCGTCTTTACTCTTCCTCTCGTGCAGCTTCTTCACAGCAACCGTCTCCCCATTGCTCAGCACGACTTTGTAGACCTTGCCCGACGCTCCTCTACCGATCACATTCGCCTCTTTAAGGCAGTGGCTGATCTCAAACTCACTGAATCCGAGTTTATGAAAAGAAGTCCACTTTGTTATAGTGGGTATGCTCTTCATCTTGTTTAGTGCCTTGTACTTCAATACAAACCACACAGTGCCAACTAGGAAGACTAATGAAGAGACAATGTAAATAGACCTCATTATCCATGAGAAGGCTATACTATGCTCACTTACACTCGGATTACATGCGTCAGCAAAACATAGCCCTGCATTCCCAAGAAAGCCATCTCTATAAGCATCACTTGCATACAGAGGAGGGACAATCCCGGTAAGCATGTTACTCGATAAATTAAGCTTATTTAGCTTCAAATTCTGTAATGTCAATGGGATTGTACCAGCTAATCTATTCTGAGAAAGATCAAGGTAGTTAAGCACTGGCAACTTCCCAATCTCATTAGGGATAACACCAGATAGCCTATTACAAGCCAAATTAAGCTCATTCAACTCCTTCAAAGATTGGATTCCATGAGGAATACCACCACACAAATCATTGTTGCTAAGATCAAGACTCCCAAGTTGCCTCAAATTCACAATGGTATTAGGTATCTCTCCACTAAACTTATTACCATCTGCAACAAACTCGACCAAAGAATCCAAATACCCAACCTCACTTGGTATACTTCCCGAAAACTTGTTACCCGCGATTGAGAGAGTGGATAAGTTCTTTGCTCCGGAGATCAAAGGAGATATAATCCCAGAAAATGAATTATCATCAAGATGAAGCAAGTATACATTAGGCAAACCCCAAAACTTGGCTGGAACAGAGCCGGATAATCGGTTGCCACGCAGCCTAACCCTTTGTAAACTCCTGCATTTGCCAAGACTTGAAGGAATAGTCCCAGAAAATGAATTGTAGATCAGAATCAACTCCTCAAGAGCCCCATTCTTGCATAGGAAATCCGGGATTCGGCCAGAGAGATTGCAGCTTGTTACATCAATGATCTGCAAGGGAGAATTCTTTCCAAGCTCTCTTGGTAGAATCCCAGTTAGTGGATTACCAAATAGTTTGAGCTCATACAAGTTCTTGGAGTTAGCAAGGCTATTAGGGATGGACCCTTCTAGATGGTTCTGGTACAAGTTCAGTGATTCGAGTGGCAAGCTGCATAGATCATTTGGTATGGTCCCGAATAACTGATTCATCGATGCATCAAATCGCCTCAACTCGGTTAGATTAGACCATCCATATGAAGGTAATGAGCCACTAAAGGAGTTGTTGTAAAGCTCTATTTGAACAATGCTTTTAAGGTGGAAGATATGAGTTGGTAATGGACCGGAGAGGCGGTTATCGGAGAGGTCTAAGTTCTTGAGGCGTTGCAGTTTGATGAAACTCTCCGGGATGGATCCGGTGAGGCTGCAGCCGCCGAGCCAGAGCTCTTCCAAGTCGGTGAGGTTGCCTAGCTCCGGTGGAATTGCGGCCGGTGAGAAGGGGTTGAAGGGGAGGATCAGCTTTTGCAAGGTGGTGATGTTGCCGAGGGCCGCCGGAATGGGGCCGGAGAGGAGGTTTTCGGTGAGGATTAGGGTTTCGAGGCGGCGGAAATGGGCGAATGTGGCCGGAATATCGCCGGAGAAGCTGTTGCCTTCTAGATTGAGGTATCTGCAAATCAATCATACAAATAAAGTTGAAAGTGAAAAGGCGGAATCCCATCATAAATGCGGACAGGAGGGAATTGTTCTATCGAATTAATGGCGGTTAATAATGGAGACAAAATTTCATGTTCATTTGCGTAAAGCGGACGAAACAAAAAAAAAACTCCATTTTTTCTCAGCCGACGAATAATTTTCACTAAATTTACAAAAAAAGATTGAAACTTTATTACAAACCTGAGAAAAGGGAGGTCGGAGATGGTAGTTGGAATGGGGCCCATGAGAAAATTCTGCGATAAATCGAGTTTGACGAGGTTTTTGCAGGCGGAGATGGCGGCCGGGAGGGAGGAGTTGATGGAGTTGTTAGCGAGCGAGAGGTTAGAGAGAGAAGGGAGGCGGCAGAGGGAGATGGGGAAAGCGCCGGCGAGGGAGGCGCTGCTGAGAACGACCGACACGACGGAGCCGAACTGGTTGCAGGTGATTCCGGTCCAGTTGCAGGGGGTGGCAGCGCCGTCGGACCAGGCGGAGAGGGCTCCCGATGGGTCGGAGAGGGAGAGCTTCGCCTCCTGCAAGTAGACTCCCTCTTGTTTTAGAGCGAGAGAGTGGAGAATGAAGAAGAACAGAAATGGAATCAGTTTCATGGCTGAAGAAAGATTCATGCAGAGAATAAGAATTTTTTTTTTTCTTGCAAGATTAATCTTTTTGAGTGTGTTGAGGGTGGAGGGAAATTGTGAGAGAATATGAAGGAAATGAAGCGTTAGTTCTGTAATGAAGTGAGGTGGGACCAATTAAGATCTTCTATTATTTGTTTAATAAATTTCATATATATACTATAAATTTATGAAAGTTCTTAATATACAAATACAGTTAAACCTCGATAAAATAATAATCTTGAGACCAAGAAACATATTCATTTAATGAGATTAGTACTTTAACGAATATTATTTTAATGCATTGATCCATATCGGGATCGGAGAAAATTATTATCTTAGCGAAATTATTACTTTATTGAATATTATTTATCGAGATTTAACTGTAATTAAATTAATCAATGTAAAATAAAGTATATTTTTATTTTATTTATATAAAGAATAAAATATGATACCATTATATTATTGAGATGCATATTGGATAAATCGAACTAGACATTTCTTATATAAAAAGGCAACCAATGGAGGAATTTGAAGGGGTGGTGTGTGATAAGTGTGAGGGAGAATTTCAAATGAGTGGGATCCGGCACTTTTGATTGGCTTTTAATCCAAGCAAATTTAGAAATTATTGTTTCAATTTGTGGGATCAAGTCAATAAAGAATGAAAATAACTGTCCTATTTAGTTAAAGGGTTAAAGACGTTAAACCCTCGACTATTGAATTTGTACACTTTACCCCCTGAACTATAAAATTATACACTATACACCCTCAACTATCAAAATTGTTGCAGACAACTAAATTCCGGCAAAATACTCATATACAGCGGTTGACCCAGGGGTATTATCATCTTGAATTTTTAATTTTGTACAATTTACCCCCTTGACTATCAATTTTGTGTAATGTCCCCTAAACTAATATATAAAACTTAGAATATGTATGGATCTTAAAAAAAATATCTCGAATTTATATGTTGATCTAATCTATATATAGCTAATGTTTTAAATTTAATTTTCCTTGTTAATGAAAATTAACAAATCAAACACTATATATAGCTTAAATTTTATTAATGAAAATTAAAAAAATATCTCGAATTTTATTTCTTAAATTTATAAATTCTAAAAGCTATATATAGTGTTTGATTTGTTAATTTTCATTAACAAGGAAAATTAAATTTAAAACATTAGCTATATATAGATTAGATCAACATATAAATTCGAGATATTTTTTTAAGATCCATACATATCCTAAGTTTTATATATTAGTTTAGGGGTACATTACACAAAATTGATAGTCTAGGGGGTAAATTGCCAAAATCAAATAGTCAAGGGGGTAAACTGTACAAAATAAAAAATTCAAGACGATAATGCCCCTGAATCAACCGGTGTATATGAGTATTTTGCCGGAATTTAGTTGTCTGCAATAATTTTGATAGTTGAGGGGGTATAGTGTATAATTTTATAGTTCAGAGGTAAAGTGTACAAATTCAATAGTGAGGGGTTTAACGCCTTTAACCCAAGTAAAGTTGTATAAAAATGAATTGAATTTGTAAATAAAAAATAGCTCGGTGGAATGTTAAAGAATTGATCCACTATAGAAACAAGACTTCATAACTTCAGGGACTTGAGAATGGAACAAAAAATGGGAAGATTCGATTATCTTCTGTAAAGAGATGCGGCTATAATGAAAAGACAATTATCTCGCCTACAAACATATCCGGGCGAGATTAAATATATGACAAGGAAAAAAATGGGAAAAGATTAAAGTTTAGATGTGAAAGGCATGTTTTTACTTTTTGCATTTTAGGGAGATGAATGTATGGTTATGAATAAATAAGAACAAATCGATTTTATTTAAATGTTAAAAGGTTTGAAAGTAATGTAAAATATTTTGGGTAAAAAAAGACAATTATCTAATTAGGGACAGTTATCTCGCCTACAAACATATTTTGGGTAACTAACCGAGACAATTATCTCGCCTACAAACATATCCGGGTGCAGTGTGTGAAGTATATTTAGCAATTTAGTTGGATCTGATTCACTTTCTAATTAGGGACAAAATAAACTTTAGGGTTAAATAATTAATTACGGCAATAATTAATGAGTAGCGAGAAAGTGTAAACATGTTCCATCATTACAGTTAAACTTCGATAAAATAATAATCTCGCTAAGATAATAATTTTTTCTGGTCCCGATATAAGTCAATGTACTAAAATAATGTTCGATAAAATAATAATCTCGTTAAATGAATATTTTTTTCTCGGTCCCAATATTATTATTTTATCGAGGTTTAACTGTATATATGAGTATGAATTAACTCGATTTCATCATTCATGTAATTCATTAAACTTCACAAACACAGAACATGAAGTATTCGTCTATTTGTTAGAAGCATGTTAAAAAAGGGTGAAGCTAAATGGATCAATTTGATCCGGATCAATTACCATATATAACTTCAATTAATTTTAAAATGACTATTTTACCTTTTTAACTTAATATATTAGAAAGTTCGATTAATTAGCTAGATTGTAAATTATTATTAGTCAAATATTAATTAATACTAACTAATACTCCAACTTGTTATTACGATTAATGCAATGAATACAGTGCAATGAGCCAATGAATCAAATCACATTAATTTCGTTCTTACACTTTTTGGACCGATCTCATACTATAAATTATACAAATAAATAGTATATAATACACATTTCTTTGACACTACTTCTTTCGCACTAATTATTTAGATATTTTGTTTATAAAGTATATTTTTACTTTTTTATAATTTATTAATGAAGGGGATCAGTAATAAACTATAAAGAATCAAAATTACAATAATTCCCTTGACTAAATAAGTAGTCTCTAATACCGATTAACCATCGTTGCAAATAGCATCCTACATCCGAGTAAGACTTACTTGACTAATCCACTTCAATAATAAACTAATCAAAAAAATGAATCAATTTAAACATCTAATTCCCTACATTAATAAACTATAAATATTCAATATGTGATTTTTATTAACATTAATCTCATTAATATAATATAAAAAAATTATATTAATGTCATCTTACTAAGATTGACTGTATCTAATAAACTACAAACTACTCTCCTTCCTTATAAAACTAATAGAAAAATGAATTGATTTATGAAGATCTAATGCCCTCCACTAATAAACTATAAATATTCAATTTATATAATTTTCTTTTAATTTTTCTTATCAACTTATTCTATAATTATTCTTATCACGTTTCACTAATAATACTACTTTTTAATTTGTAGACCAACAAATGGTAAATCAATTTAATGTGCACATATATGACCAAATTCTATGATTTTTTTGAACACTAATAAAAACATCACTAAGATTTGAATACCCCTATTTGATAATAGAGATATTCTAAGATTTGAACTCTAAACATTTGACAATAAGACAAGCTTATTGACGTGTATGTCATTAAGGCTGTTAACAAACAAAACTTTATCTTAATAGCTCGGGCTCAAGCTCAATAAAGGTCGACTCAAAATTTTAAATCTGAGCCGAATACGACAAATATTTCAATTCTATGAATTTAACTTTCCTCCGATTTTTTTCTTTTGCAACAAGTGTATATTTAATATTTTGTAATTTTTTTATTAGCAAATTAAAAATATAAAAATATTTATCAGGTTACTATTGGAACTTATTTTTTACTTATTTATAAAATAATGATAAACTAAAGCTTTTTTTAATTACTTTCCTATCAAAATAATATATGTACAACTTTTTACTTTTTTTTATTTTTTCAATTTATTATAAATTTATTTTATTTATAAGCAAATTAAAAAAATAAAGGGAAATATTTATAACGCTTCCTATTAGAATTCTCCTTTTACTTATTTATGATATAATGATAAATTGAAACTATATTTTTTAATTTTTTGTAGAATTAATTTCCTATCAAAATATAATATATATCCCTTTTTATATTTTTTCCAAATTATTATAAATTTATTTTATTTGAAATAATTATATAATTTTGTATTAAATTCTTCATATTCAGATATTTATTATATTAAAAGAAATAAAACTTAAAGTTAAAAATGAAAAGGGCAAAATAGTTTTTTTAAGATTTAATTGAAGTTATTTATGGTAACTGATCCAAATTAAATTGATCCATTTAGCTTTTCCCGTTAAAAAAATTGTGTTTAAATAATACTAGTAGTATCTAAAAGTTGAAACTCATATTAATAGCTGTCAAGATTAAAGGCTAAAAAGTCTTGAATTTGACTAAGTCTACCTACTACGTATACTCCCATTCACTGCACCTCTACTAAAACAGTCTGTTGAAAATTGAAATTCGAATTTAAATCACATTTTTTTACTTTTTCTTTCTCAATGAATCACGCATTAATTAGTACTACCACACACTACGGTTGTTCTTCGGGACACCTGGTCCATTTCTTGTCAAGTAATCCATCCTTCCCTCTTTATTGTAGTTTTATTTTCTTGATTGTTTCATCATTTTTGTCTTCATTTGAAAAATAATAATAATAAATTAATTTGTGGATTACAATTATAAGTTGATAAATAGATCATATAACTTTAACATTAAATATAATTTTACTTACTTTTTTAATTTCCGCACGGACCAGTACTAAGACAAGAATAACTAGATGGAGGGAGAATGCTTAATTTCTTAACCATATACTTTCAATCTCATGTTAACTTGATATACTTCCTCCATTCATTATAAGTGGTTGAACTTTCTTAATTTTATTGTTGAAAAATAAGTATTTTCCATCCGTCCAATTTATCTTGTCTTGCTTTTCTTTTTAAGTTCTCATTCATCTCGTCTCACACCAAACATGGCAACTTTTATACATACAATATTTTTGTGGAATCCACCATTTTTCTCACAATTAACAACTCTTATTAGAAAAGAAAAAAGACGAGATGGAGGGAGTATTTATTAGCGAGTGTCTACAATTGATATTTCAACAATTTGATAATGTGGTGTTTTCTATTTGAACTTGAGAAATGTTGATTCATAGTCTAGTATGATGTAATTGAGTTTTATTTTTATAATTTTGATTTGTTAATTATTGAAGTCTATAAGATAATAATTTTTAGGAATAATCTAGGGATTCAGCCCGCAATACGATGGATTATTTTACCCAAATTTCAATCGCCATTTAGGCCCAATTTTAGAAAATTCCACATTTACTACAAGTAATTCATTGCATTAGTATTCCACATCAGTAAGATAACACCACAATTTGGTCCATCTAATTTATTGACGGTTGAAATTGCATTAAAACAATTATTACGCATTAACGGTTCTAATTAAAACTCCCTAATTTTAAATTAACTATCTTGAAACCTATCACATAAATTCAGACCTAATATAAACCAATTTTAAAAAATAAAAATTTACCTTTTCTCTCCACACCATGCAATAACTTTGAATATTAGAACAATCCCATTAATAGTAGGAATTCAAAATAAAATTTAAAAAAAAATCAAAAAAAAAAATTATCATGGAAAATTCAGAAGGCATCAAATCTCCTTTCATCAACGACAGACCGCCGCCGCCTGCGGCTGCCAAACCGCCGAAGACGCCGCGGCAGAAGGTTGTCCGAAAAGCATTCAAGGGGACCGCCCATCTCTCCAACCTCCTTCCGACCGGCTCCGTCATTACATTCCAATTCCTCTCGCCGATCGTCACGCACGAGGGGAAATGCAAGTCGGTCGTCAGCCAGACCGCCACAGCCGCCGTCCTCGCCTTCTGCGCCGCCACGTGCTTCGCGATGAGCTTCACCGATAGCTTCAGGGACGAGAGGGGGAAGGTGAGGTACGGCGTCGCCACCTTCCGCGGCATGTGGGTGGTGGATGGCTCCGCCGTGCTCCGGCTGGAGGAGGCAGCGAAGTACCGTGTAAGGTTCGTGGATTTCGTGCATGGTTTTTTGTCGGTGGCGATTTTCGCGGCGGTGGCGATGTTTGACAAGAATGTGACGAATTGCTTCTGTCCGTCGCCGACGGAGGAGACGCGGGAGATTCTGACGGCGGTGCCGATGACGGTGGGGGTGATTTGTGGTTTGTTTTTCGTTCTGTTTCCGACGAAGAGACACGGCGTCGGATTTCCACTTTCGCGGCGGTGATGAATGAGTAACGTTCCATTTATGGTAACAGTCGAGACGAGAACTAGAATCGAATCTGAGTCAAATACTATCGAATATGTTTTTTTTAATTTATTATTAATTTACACTTAAATATCGATAAATAATAACCTCGGAACCGAAAAAAATATTTATTTAACGAGATTATTACTTTATCGAACATTACTTTAGTACATTTATCTATATCAGAATGGGAAAAAATTATTATCTTAACGAGATTATTACTTTATCAAATATTATTTTATCAAGGTTTAACTGTAAGTCATTAAATATACTTGACAAAAAGAAAAGATAACAAAACTTTCACCAAAATTAGTTATACTGGGAACATATATTTTTAATTTAATCACTATGTCTATATTTTCTAATCACAACCTAAAAAGAGTCGGATCAAATTCAAATTTTATTATTTTTAATGGTAAATCACATCTTTCGTTACTAGGCTAAAATTCATGCTAAAATTTGAAAATTCTTAATGGATTTTAGGTTCTTGATTTGATTTTAATGATATTCCACCGCGGGTCATATCAATGTTGAATATCTATCAAGAAATTAGTCAATGACGAGACAGTCGCAATCTCAATCTTGCCTCATCTCGAACTTATATATATTTTTTTATATTATCAATTCGCTTCTAAAGATTATTGATTTTACCCCTTCAATTTTAAAATTGTATATTTTGCGTCTTAATTCATACTTACTCCGTCCAATAATTCTTGTCCCTTATTCTTTTTCGGGATGTCCCATAATTCTTGTTCCTTTACCTAAAATAGCAAATTATTACACACACTTTATTTAAGGGTCACACTATCTTACTCACAACCAACCACTCTCCTAAATTCCCGTACCCAATAGAAAGGGGACAAGAATTGTGGGACTGAGGGAATATTTCTCAACTTAATTATATAACGTACTCGAGTCAAGTGGGGTAATATTCCATCCACATTCCATTATTTACGGTTCATTTATTTCAGTACAATGATTAAGAAAGTAGTATTACATGTGAATTATTTGATTTTTGATAGTTAAATTTGATCGATACAATCTTTAAATTTTTAGAATAAATCACTTTTGATGAGACGACTAAAAAAAGAAAACAAGTCACTCTCAATATTGTATATTTCGCATACTAATTCATATTTCTTGGCCTAATTATATATAACAGACTCGAGTTAGGTAGTAATCATTCAGTTTCATTAATAACGTCTTATATTCCCGATTGTGGTGTCCTATTAAATGTGTCTTATTTATCAAAAAAAAAAAAAGATAGACAATGTGTAATACTCCCTCTATCCTATTAATGTTGTCTCGTTTTCCTTTTCGAACCTTTCTAATAATATCGTTCAGTTTCCTTTAATGGCAAAAAACTTATACATTCAATAATGGAGAAAAAATCGATTTTGGTCCTGTAATGTTGCCCCATATTGAAATTGGTCCTGTAATGATACCTCAATCGATTCGGTCATGTAATTTTACTTTATCTCCGTTTTTGGTCCATCTTGGGAAGGTGATGCTCACACACCTAACTCCGTCGCCGGACATTTTTCCGGTCAGTCACCCGTTTTCATTTTTAGTCCTGTAATGTAGCTTGCAACCAATTTTGATCCTGTAATTTAGTTCTAAATCGATTTTGGTCCTGTAATTTAACTGTTAATCAATTTTGGTCATGTAATTTAACTGTCAATTGATTTTGGTCCTGTAATGTAGTCTTCAATCAATTTTGGTCCTGTAATGTAGTATTAAAATAATTTCGGTCCTGTAATAAAGAATGTAATAGATTTTGGTCCTATAAATATGATATATATATATATTTATAATAATGCAAAATTATCATAGTTCTAATAATAAAAAAAATACTACATTATTATATTCATCATATTTTGTTTACTATTTACCTTCTTGATATATATTATGTAAATTATATAATGTCTTGTAAGTAATACAAAAATTATGAAATTCTTTGGTTTTCTCTCTATTTATTTATTCTCTCTATGATGGAACAAATAATTTAGTTATCTCACAACTAGTTCTTTAAACTTTTACGAGTCTTCTTTTCGCACATGCAGTTTTTATTATTTAGATATTGAGCCCGTGAAGTTTAATTGATTGTTCTACAATTTATTTAAGTTGGCAATTTTCTTTTTTATTAGACAAATAAATTAGAATGGTACAATTTATGCAAGAAAACCAAAGACATTTCATAATTTTTGTATTACTTATGAGACATTACATAATTTACATAATATATGAAGAAGGTAAATATTAAACAAAATATGATAAATATAATAATGCAGTATTTTTTTTATTATTGGAACTATGATAATTTTGTATTACTATAAACAATAAATATATATCATATTTATAGGACCAAAATCGATTACATTCTTTATTACAGGACCGAAATTAATTGAAGACTATATTAGATGATCAAAATTGATTGAAGACTATATTACAAGACCAAAATCGATTGACAGTTAAATTATAGGACCAAAATCGATTTAGAACTAAATTACAGGACCAAAATTGGTTGCAAGCTACATTACAGGACTGAAAATGAAAACGGGTGACTGACCGGAAAAATGTTCGGCGACGGAGTTAGGCGTGTGAGCATCACCTTCCGACAACAGAACAAAAAACGGAGACAATGTGAAATTACAGGATCAAAATCGATTGTGGCATCATTACATGACCAATTTCGATTTGAGGCAACATTACATGACCAAAAACGATTTTTTCTCTTCAATAATGAGATGGACCTTCATTACTCACCTCACATTCTTATAAACTATCTCTATCCTAATATTTTTTTCTATCATAAGATTTAGCTCTGCTCCAAACTTAGTTGATTTTAAACCTTTTGGAAACTTATGATTATTCCTTTAATTACGAATAATGAAAGAAATTAATTGTTTCAATTATACCTTGAAAACTATATTTATTTATTAATAAAATTAAATTTATAAAAATATATTTAAATAAAGTTTTTTAAGTTTCGTGGCGAAAAAAATGAGACGGTTTAGTTGAGTCCGATGAAGTATTACTTAAAACTATCCATAGAATCAATATGAAAGTAAAAATAAAATTTGATGTTTTACGCCTATTCTAAGTACAAACGTCGTCTTCAGTGTCTATCTGGTCCCACCATCTGATAATCAACTTTTTACAGACAAAAGTACATTCGGAATAGAACCTTCCCACCTTCATAACAAGCACGTGCACTACAAACGCCGAGTCCTATTGACTTATCTACCCAGGCGAGTGAAGACAAACGCCGAAACCAGCGTGGTGTAATAACTTCTCCAAACAGAAATATTTGAGACCCGACCCGCTTCATCGTACCTAACGGTTACCCGTACTGGAAAGAGAAAATCTAGAGAGAGAGAGGAAGAAACCACAAAACCACAAATCCAGAAATTCATTCGTGAATCAAAGCGTCCGATTTTTCAAAGCGAACAAGAAAACTCATTTATCTGACTTCTACTATTATTCCACTCTCTCTTCCCCCCCCTCTCTCTCTCCCCAAACTCACACGCGTAGATTTCTTTTTATATTTTTTTACAGCATTACATTCGATAAAATCACGATTGCGTTGAAGTTTTTTCCCCGAACAAAAAAACAAACAGAAATAAAGAAAGATAGAGAGAGAAAGAAGTCATGGGTGGGATTAGAAAGAGAAAGGGAATTATTGTTCGTGGGTTTATTATTTCAGCTGTAATTTCGCCTTTGAATTCTATACTTGTACTCTTTTTGTTCCTTTATCCTTACACCACGACCAAAGCAAACGAGAAAAATCGCAACTTTAATACATTTAATAATTATTGTATGTGTTTTTTTTAGTTATTGTTTTTCTTTGTTTCTGAGTATAGCATTAGTATCAGTAGTAGTAGCACCAGTAATTAATTGTATTTTATTAATGGGTTTTCTCCAAATCTTCACTGCACATCTTTGTCAAACTGAAGTTTTTTCTGCTGTGTACCAATAATCAATAGGTTATCTAGAGAGAGAAAACAAATTGGGGGCAATTCCGTTGTTCGCACATTTCTCTGTTGCTATTTTTTCGAGTTTCGAAGGGGTAGAAGAAAATCAGAAATGCCCCTTTTTGTCAACAGAAGTTTTTTATTTCTGCAAGCCCTAAGTTTTTTTGAAGGGGATTTCGAAATTATTTTGTGTTAGTTGTTAAATGGTGGTTGATTAGTTAGTTGTTGATATTTTTTTTAGCTCTGAATTTTGTTGGGTTGTTCGTTTGTTGGGGAGTTGTCTGGTGGGATGGAGGTTGATGATGGCGGAAACGGCGGAGAAGGAGGAGGAGGAGGTGGTGGTGGTGTTGGTGAAAGTGTGGAGACGCCGAAGAAGAACTCGCCGGAGGGTGAAGCCAAGGGGAAGCGCAAAATGAAGACTCCTTCTCAGTTGGAAGTTCTTGAAAAAACTTATGCTGGTTAGTCTCAATTTCATTTCTTTCTCTCAATACATAACATGCAAGCCTTTTAATTTTTATAATAATAATTATAATTATTTTTATTATTTCCATAACGAAAATTATTTTACCTATTATTCATAATTTAAGCTACCTTTTGTGTGGGGTTGTTTCATGTTTGTGTCAGTTGTTAGTGTTAGCGTTTGTGCTTGTGTGCAAATTGATTGTGTTAGTGTTAGTGTTTGTGCTTGTGTTTGTGTTTGTGTTTGTGTTTGTGTTTGTGTTTGTGTTTGTGTTTGTGTTTGTGTGTAAATTGATTGTCTTAGTTGTTAGTGTTTGTGTTTGTGTGCAAATTGATTGAAATGTATCATTTCTGTGTTTGTGTATTATTTCCATATGGAAAATTGTTTTACTCATTAGTCATAGTTTAAGCTACTCTCTGTGTGTGTTCGTGTTCGTATTTGGGTTTGGGTTCGGGTTTGTGTTAATAATTGTATTTATGTTTGTGTTAGTTATTGAATTTGTGTTTGTGTTAGTTTTAGTGTTAATGTTTGTGTTTGTGTGCAAATTGGTTGTGTTAGTGTGCAAATTGGTTGTGTTTGTGTGCTAATTGATAAAAATGTGCTTGTGATTTCTATCTAGTTGAGACATATCCTTCAGAAGCATTGCGAGCAGAGCTTTCAGTTAAATTAGGCCTCACCGATCGCCAGCTGCAAATGTGGTTCTGCCATCGGAGGTTAAAAGACCGAAAGCCCCCCGCGGAGAAGAGGCAAAGAAAGAGCTCCTTAACATCTGCCGTTTCCGAATTCTCGACTGGGGTTGTTCATGAAAAGGCCATCAACAATGGCGATGTAGCAAATGACTCTCGTTCGGGTTTGAGTCTCTTTACACACACGGAGAATCTGCATCAGCAGCAGCGAGTAGCCCATAAGGCTGGAACTGCTGTCCCAAGGATATCAACAGAATTACCTTCAACTCGGAGATACTACGAGCCAGCTCTGGCTATTTCCGAACAACGAGCAATTAAGTTTGTCGAAGCACAGTTAGGGGAACCACTGAGGGATGATGGTCCCATTCTCGGAATGGAGTTTGATCCGTTGCCGCCTGGCGCTTTTGGTGCTCCTATTGGTAAACATATAGCATCTTGTATTATACACTTTATGCTCTGAAATGTTTCTCATGGGAGTAGCCTAACATGTTTTCACATCGAACAGTTACATCGGACCAACAGAGACCAGCCGGGCGGCCCCACTTATTTGAGAGGTTGGATGATAAACCAATCAAGGTTAGATATCCTCTTGGGGGCCTCTTTAATTCGAGTTTTTGTATGATAAAAACTTTTTGATGGATTGTTTCTGTTCTCCGTCAAACGACTAAAATTATATGATAGTTTCTTTACTTTTGCAACATTGCTGCATAAGCTTTTTTAAGTATGTAACTGAATAAGCTGAATGTGATATTTAATCCTATTTGGTGGAAGGGCAGAAGAAAGATTAATTGGCTATTATCTCCTATACATTTCGTCTAATCTATTGATTTATTTCCACTTTTTCCCAACTATTAGATGTTAATATTTCTCATGAATAATCATATGTATATATATATATATATATATAGTAGCTTTGTGTGTGAGCATGTCAAATGCCCGTATATCGTTATATGAAATTGGTCAGGAAGAATATCGCAGGAATCAAAAGGCTTTTGTTTTAATTGTTTCTACTATGTAAGTTTCCACCATTCTTCTGACTAATCTAAAAAAACTCACTATCATCCTTATGAATTAGAGTTCTTGAGTGTGATATTTTGTAGGTTATTTTGTTCTTTACTTCTTTCTTGTGATATCGACCAAAATGCAATCTGTTATGGAAACTAAAATCCCAACTTATCAGGGTGATTCCAGGGCTCTCCATGAATACCAGTTTCTCCCAGAGAAGCCGTCCGTGAGAAACAACCCTAATGAAAGAGCTAAGCCACATTATTACGGTTCGCCCACAGACCTGAACTCACGAGTTCCGTTACCCATGGGGAGACCAATCATACGCAGTAACGAGCTAGGAGCCTCTGGATATCTTCAAGGTCAAATGCCAAGTTTGAGTCTTTTGCCTCAGCAAGGCAGGCATGAAGTACACTTGTCTCCCGTTTCTCGAGAGGTTGACGTTAGTCCACTAACAGCTCCTGTGGTTAATGCCAACATCGATTCTCATCTTCTTGTTCACCTAGTTAGTGGATTCGATAATATGACGCCAGATAGGCGAACTGTAGTCGACCTCGAGAGATTGGAGAGGAAACGCAAGGTGGTTTATTTATTTTTCTCTTTTTTAAATCTTGTTATTTGTTTCCAATTTTATTATATTATTCCTCTGGATATTCCAACATTGCTTTTGCTTTAAACAGTACAAATTGTTATTCTCTTGACACAACATGAACAATTCGGAATTGAGTCAATGATTGCTTAAGGATGGGATTTCAAATTGCTAACATTCTCTTGGTTTATACTTTGCAGGCTGAAGAGGCTAGAATAGCCAAAGAAGTTGAAGCGCATGAAAAAAGGATCCGTAAGGAACTAGAGAAACAAGATATATTAAGGAGGAAGGTACTCCTTCAGGCTTCAGCTAATAGTTGCAAATAATATAATTTTTTGTAATTATTTTTGTTGACAAGTATATATTTTATTCGATAGAGAGAAGAACAAATAAGGAAAGAGATGGAAAGGCAGGATCGAGAACGGCAGAAGGAGGAGGAGAGGTTGTTGCGTGAAAGGCAGCGTGAAGAGGAGCGACTCCAGAGGGAGCAAAGACGTGAAATGGAACGTCGGGAGAAATTCTTACAAAAGGAATACATCAGAGTTAGTACCAATTCTTTCAGCTCACATGTATGTACTCTGCTTTTAACTTAAATTAATCATCTCTACAATCCGTTATATCAGGTAGAAAAGATGAGGCTGAAAGAGGAAATGCGCAGGGAGAAGGAAGCTGCAAGGCTTAAAGCTGCTAATAATAGGGCTGCTGCTCGGAGAATTGCCAAGGAATCGGTGGAATTGATCGAGGATGAAAGATTGGAACTCATGGAACTAGCAGCTTTAATGAAGAGATTGCCCTCCATTTTTGCTCTTGACAATGAAACTTTGCAGAACCTCAACGTGTACAGAGGTATTAAGATTGAAGTGCCTCAATGTTTCCTTATCGTATCTTTTCTCATTTTCCCATTTATTAATTGTCGATTTGACCTATTAATGGGCAAGCATAAATAATTCCCTTGTGAATCTGTGCTGAAATTAAATTGATCTTGACTTCAATGTTGTCAAGAATTTTATACAGTTTTGATGAATTTCCATTTTTTAGATAAACTACCAGACTTTCTGCCGAAGCCTGTCCACTTGAAGAGGCCTTTTGGCGTCCAGCCCTGGACCGACTCGGAGGAGAACATTGGTAATCTTCTTATGGTGAGATGACTATTCCTCCAGCCGCTTCTTGCTATTGAAAATCCGTTGTTTTTTTATTGTTAATGTTCAATAGACTGTCCTACCTATCCAAACCAAATCTGCTTTACAGACTGATAATGAGGCGGTCTCTGAATTATACTAAAAGGGCGATATTGGTTAATAATATCTGAATTCTCCTAAAGGGGCGATATTGGTTAATAATAATATAGTCTGAAATATGGCCGAATATCTAGGATCAGGTCCTAAATTACATTTTTATTTTGTTTTATTTTATGGGATCAATGAGGTAAAAGTTTTGTTGCGTGTTAACATGTATGAGATTTGTTCTTGTTGTAGTTATAAGGTGATATAAAGGCTTAGAGCTTTTTTCCAGCTCATTCATCTTTTAAATGTCCAAAGTTTATTGATCATCACATGTTGAAACCTCTTCCAGACTTTATAGAGTTTTAGTTGATAAGCACGATTAGCCGTTTGCGTTCTAGAGACTACATACGAAACTTGCACGAAATAGTTTCGATCTCTTCTGGAATGGAAAGTGGTTTTCTTGAGCCTTAAGGTTCAAATATATTTGTTGGCTTTTCTCGGCTTAATTTTCCTGTGGAAATGTGGATTTACTTGATTTCTCGAGGTTCTTTTGGAATTATGTAGGTTTGGAGATTCTTGATATCTTTTGCCGACGTTCTTTCTCTGTGGCCTTTCACACTGGATGAATTCACTCAAGCATTGCATGATTCTGTAAATCTCGTAATCCTCTTTGCAAATTTTTGATAAGATATTCGTGCATGGCTCCATTATTCAGTTTAAATATGCTTCGATGGATGTAGGACCCACGGTTGTTGGGAGAGGTCCATATCGCTCTTCTAAGACTCATTATAAAAGACATTGGAGACGTCGGAAGAGCATCAGATCCAAATTCCTCTGGTATCCCTGTTGGCGGACATTCACACATTCTTGAAGGGGTGTGTTTAACTGGATTTTTGTTCCTAATACTATTTGATTGTGAATTTGTGATGCATCGTGACTTAGTTATATTTTGGTTTATCTTTAACAGGCATATGCTTGGGGTTTCGACTTGGTTAGCTGGCAGTGTAATCTGAGTCCGTTAACGTGGCCTGAAGTTTTGCGGCAATTTGCTCTGTCTGCAGGTTTTGGGCCAAAATTGAAGAAGGCAAATTCTAGTCCAGCATATTTTCAGAATGAGAATGAGGTATATAGTATTCATTTTGCTGCTTCTCGATACGTATGGAGTATATTTTAGTTCTTTTGTGTCTCCGTTGCTCCTCTTTTTGTGTTTCTGATATGTATACATCTTTCAAGAAATTGCTCTATGTTTCACTCCTCCATCCCGGTATTTGTGCCCGTTTCTTTTCGGGATTAAGAAAGTGGTGATATGTGGTCTACACAAATTTTTCCTTTTTTTAGACTGAGCCACTTTTAGTGGGACGGCCAAAAGAGGAAAACGAGCCACACTTTAGAAAGACGGAGGGAGTATTTTCCATGTTACTTCTTGATCTGATTCTTTAATGTTGGAATAGGTCGATCTAATAATGTCAAGCCCGTCGCGGAATCGCTAAAACGAGAAACTTATTAATTCGAAAGATTCCTTAGAATTGCTTTTGGTTCATATACAATTTTTTAACGTTCGAATTCGTTTCCTTGAATTTCAGGGTGATAAAGGTGCAGATACGATTTCCAATTTACGTAGCGGAGTAGCTGCTGAGAATGCTGCTGCCATTATGCAAGAAAGGGGTTTCTCAAACTCTCGAAGATCCCGGCATCGCGTTACTCCCGGAACAGTTAAATTTGCAGCCTTTCATATTCTTTCATTGGAGGGAAGTAAGGGGCTTTCAATACTCGAAGTTGCCGACAAGATTCAGGTAGTCTCTATTGCTTTCTTACAAATACAAATCTCCTTTTTCGCTGCTGACTAGAAATATATACTATATGAAGAGATCTGGTCTTAGGGATCTCACAACGAGTAAAACGCCGGAAGCTTCTATTTCCGCTGCTCTGTCGAGAGATACGAAGCTATTCGAGAGAACTGCTCCTTCAACTTATTGCGTACGCTCTCCTTACCGAAAGGATCCGGAAGATGTAGAGGTGATACTCTCTGCAGCCAGGGAGAGAATCCGGGTTTATCAAAACGGGAACGTCGACGAAGAAGAAGCCGACGTTGAAAAGGACGATCTTGAAAGGGACCAAGACTCCGAAAGCGATATTGCGGATGATCCCGACGTCGATAACTTGGATGGTTTGGTGAAAGTAAAGGAAGCCATCTCTCAATACGGTAACGAAAACTCGTGTAGTGAGTTGATGGAGACTTCACTCGGTGTTGTTGGAAATTCGGAAGATGGATTGACTTTGACTCCATCCGTAGATGAGACGAAAAGTAAAGGAACAATAAGTCTCCCGTCTGCAGATATTAATCGGGTTAACTCTCAAGTGTCTGCTTATGATGTTGAAGACAATTTAGTCGACGAATGTGGCCTCGGAGAACCGTGGGTTCAGGGTCTTACGGAAGGGGAGTATTCCGACCTCAGTACGGAAGAACGTTTAAACGCTCTCGTTGCCTTGATTGGTGTCGTTAACGAAGGAAATGCAATTCGCATTGCTTTAGAGGTCTATATGTCAACAAATTACTATACACTTTCTGCTTCTCTTTCTCTTTTCTAACTGAAAGTTTTCAGGAACGGCTGGAAGCTGCGAATGCATTAAAGAAGCAAATGTGGGCGGAGGCGCAACTTGACAAGCGTCGAATGAAAGAGGAGCATATTTTTAAACTACACAGAGCTGAACTGAATGTCCCTCAAGGTATGGACAACAGGAGAAGTCTACTAACTAGTGTTACTACGAAGCAAGAGTTGCGATCCGTAAACCCGGAGTTCCATATGCTTGACTTGAATGATCAACACAATGAAGAACAATACGTAGCTACTGAGAAGAATCTCTTAATGCGAGAGTTTCCTGCAGTACCCGAAAACGTGATGCTTCAGCAATCCGTGTATGCTGCTGAAAAGTCACGATCGGAGATGAAAGCTTTCATTAGTCACCAGGCTGAGGAGATCTATGTGTATAGGTCCTTGCCTCTTGGACTGGATAGGAGACGAAATCGGTACTGGCAGTTTGTTACGTCACTATCACGAAATGATCCGGGATCTGGCAGAATATTTGTTGAGTTACCGAACGGTATGTGGAGGCTTATCGACTCTGAAGAGGTATGTATATGAAACGCGTTTCTTTCTTTTGCCTTTCGCTCAATTTTGTCGATACTCTTCAAGATTTATCGAGGGTGTCATTTTTTATGCCAAGATTGCAACTTTATTTGACAAAATATAATTTTTTGCAACTGGTAGGGGTTCGATGCTCTGTTATCGTCTTTGGACATCCGCGGAATTAGAGAATCGCATTTGCATTCGGTACTGCAAAACATCGGTCCAACTTTTAAAGAAACTGCAAGGAAAAACTCGTTTTGTGGTGGGCGGGTCGGTCTTGATTTCAAGGAGGAGGCTAAGTTTCCGGTCTCTGCACCGGATTCACCTGGACCATCAACGCCAATCGCCTCAACTCTTGTAGAGAATGGACCAGAGGAAAGTGATGTTGATCGAAGATGTAAGGACTTCGATTGGATACGTAAAGAATGCTTTGCTTCAAATGCATTAAGAGCTTTGAAGCACGGAACGCTGAGGAGCCAACCGCTGCTCGAGATTTGCAAATCCTGCCATGTTTTGTTCTCTTGGGAGGAAAATCACTGCCCTTCTTGTCATAAAACTTACACCTCTTCAAAGGAAAGTTTTGATTTTGCAGAACATGTTTCTATATGCCAAAAGCAGATTGAAGAGGTTGATTTATCGTTCGACATGCCGTTTCCCCCGAGAATCGTATTGCTGAAAGTTCAGTTAACTACAATTGAGGTTGTTTGCTTTTCCCCTTCTTTTAAGCTCAAGAAATCCATTACCACATGTTTAATCATGTTTTCATCCATTCGCAGGCATCGATTCCTTCGGATGCGTTTGAATCCGTTTGGAGCGATGAATACCGAAAATCGTGGGCCCGGAAGCTGCACGTGGCAACAACACCTGATGAACTTCTCCAGGTAGTCTAAATTCAAGTTGATTGCATTTATTATTTATTCCATCTTGATTTACGAAGCATTTGTCTTGCTAATACCAGTGCTTGACAATGCTGGAAGATAGCATCAAGAGGGGAGTTTTTATCCGCGAATTACGAGACATCCTCGGAGATATTGAGTTCGACTAAAGTTATACATTGTTATACGGACTCGTTGTCTAGACCGTCAGTGGTTCCGACGCTCCCATGGATGCCTCGTACTGCGCCTGCTGTGGGTTTAAGGCTCATGGATCTTGATAACTCCATCTATTACACACACCACCAAAAGGAAACTTGTCAAAAAGACGACGGCGACGAGCATTTCAATGTAAGGATTTCTGGTCATTAGCTTATCTTTTAAGTATGAAGCGAGAAAATTTCGATTTTGGTCTTGTTATGTGGCCTTCGTCCGTTTTAGTCATGTCATGTGGCGGCGGCCATTTTTGGTCCTCTAGCGTAGAGTCTAGGCAACTGAGAAAGGGACGTGGGAGTACACTCTTTGTCGGAGGACCTTAAATGGATGATTTTCACATTGCAGGGCAAAAACGGAGGAAAAACGGGCAGAAACTACATTACATGACCAAAATCGAAATTTTCTATGCATTAGGTTTTATATCTTTTAACTCTCTTTGTAATCCATGCTTGACCAGGATTTTTCGTCGTTATACTCCGTGCTTGAGGGTCCGGTGAATAATGGATCACAACCGGGATCTCGACTAGATAACTGGGGTGACCTCCGAAACGGTCTCACCGCATGCAAGCGAGGCAGAGGACGACCGAAAGGTCCGACCCGGACACGTGGAGGGAAACTCCGGGGGAGAATGATCGGTGCTCGAGATGAATTGGGTAATTTGAGAGGACGGGCACGTGCTCGAGGTGGCAGCATGAAAGGCCGTCGCTCCGCAAGAAGCAGGCAAAAGCCGACTCCAAGAGCGACCAGCAAAAGAGGCGGCAAGGGCATCGTCGGATACGAGGATACCGCCGGAGTACAGCCGGAGGAATGGAGTTTGGAAGCAACTCCGGTTGAAACAGAGGCTGCCGTAAACCCTAGCAGTTCGGAAAGATCCGATTTTGATAACGATAATGGTGAAGCATCGGCGGATGAATTTGATGACCTTGATGAGTTTTCCGGCGCCAAGTCCGGCCAATTCACCCGACGCGGTGAAGATGCGGACGATCTTGATTATGTGAACTACGATGATGAAGAAGAAGACGATGAACGGGAAGAGTATTACGGAGGAGGTTACATCAACAGCGACTATCAAAAAGAGGGCGATAAATCTGCTGGTGCGGAGCGAGTTGAGAATGCAGAAGAGAGAAGCTCCGATGGCGATTCGGCTTCCTCTTCTTCCTCCTCCGAGTATAGTTACTAACGTTTGTTGGTGTAATCAATAATTGTAGCCATAGATGACTTGATCGATACTTGCTTGTATGATGTTATAGAAACCTGCAAGTTGTAACCTCAACAGTCCGAAGGGTCTTCTCCGTTCGGAAAACAGCTAAAAATTCCCCGTGTTCACTAAAAATTATATCGTGTTTGTTTTATCACAACAATTTTCATATATTCTTAGAATTACTACAAGAAATCACGTAAATAGCAACAGAAACTAGTTTGGTCGTTATCTTAGGACGGAATGCCGGTGACGCCGGACATAATAAATTATTAATGTTACTTTTTTCTAATTAAATTATTAATTCTTCACATACTATGTTAGGAAAAATTTGGAGCAATAGTTTTCTTTCAAAAAAAATGAATAAATGAAATAAAATTTTGCAGTATTAATTTACAAATTCCCACAAAAATATATACCAAACTGTCACCTTCATGATTCAGTGAACTTGACATGGACAAACTATTTTGTACAGAGAAATTACCATTTTTGAAGAAAAGTTATGAACTCAATAAATAAAGTTGCCTTGCATTTTAGGAAGCATTTACGCCACTTATGCTTCGAAAGTAACCTCTCATGCTTCTTTCTTCTTCCCTCCAAAAGTACTCCGAATTGTCCGCCTCCCATATGTAAGATTAATTCATTACATGAACCATAAGATCTTAAACTACATGATTATCAGATGATACAAGTAATAAGGAAGATGAAAGAAGAGTACCTCTTGGTGAAGACATTAAAAAGAGATGCGGCGGAGATGGTGTAGAAATCTATTTCTCTCTCCTAGCCTACGAACCGTATCTATTATGGTTTCATAAGTGTCCTTTATGATGACTCTAAAGCAATATATTTATAGGCGGAGAGAGGACCAATTTTTAATTGGAATAGGATTGACATTAAATATCTAGTCCATCATAGATAGAGATAATCTCCTTAATAATAACCAACTTATCGGATTTAACATATATCCCTTATAAAAACGTATTTCTATTAGACCACAATAATGAGTGAGATATGGATAAATAATAACCATATCTTACAGTCTCCCACTTGGTAGAGAGGAATGCATAGTAACATTTTATTTGGGATTCATAAGGCGCTCATAAAATGTTAATCCTTTATTTATGTAGTTTTCATGAATGCCTTGATTAATCTAGTAGTTAGTGAGAGTCATGGCGGTTTCATCATTTTGTAACATGATTCCTTCCATGTACCACAACAATAACGACTATCATAATCAGGCCATAAGCAGGAGTTTTCATAATGGTCCCATAATGTCTTTGAAGAAATACGAATTCTGCTCTCATATATCCAAATAATATGAAAAACAAAATAGTAAAGATGTAGAAGTCCATAAAGAGCTCAAAATAATGTCATAATTTAATAACAATTCCTCATCTTCTAACATCTAATTTCAAGAATAGGTATTTAAGGTTCATGTGTTTTGTTCCCTTAAATATCATCTCATAATAGGAGAAACATGCTCCTAAATTTGCAGTCTTAAAACATGTCACATATTCTACCTTAATAATAGATGCATGTAGCAACTCATGTTTCGAGCTTGCTTCGATATTACATCTCTAGCTAAAATATAAATAGTCAAGAGTACAATGTGTAGAACATGAACATCTACTAAATGCGAATATGAAAAATCCAACCATCTGTGGATGTGTCGACTTTCTTTACGTGAGCATGCAATTGATTATTTCCTTTTTGAGAATAAATATTAGTAACACGTATTAGTTACTAGTCATAATTTAGCACATTATGTGATAATTTTTAGCCTCAAGTAAAAGTCACTACTTGCTCATAAAATGTCATTAGTATAATATCAAAATATAAACTTACTCCCACTGATCTTGATGTATATCGATAATATCAAAATATGAACTCTCCCACTGATCTTGAGATATATAAAAGATCCATAATGGTTTAATTCAAACATTAGGTAGCATTACCTCAAAGCTTATGTTAGTCCATAAAGTGAGTTCTTAAATCCATACATATGAAAGTCGCCGCAATTATAAAGATATATATATTATATCTTAATTAAGCCATTCAATAACGTTGTAAGTTGAAATAGTATGAAAATATAGTACTCATGTGGGTAGTATCTATAAATTCTACAAGTATCAGAAAAATTTCGTTACAACACATAATGTCCAAGAAAATATAGTGCTCTTGTGGGTAGTCACTATAAATCATGCAACTAATACCGTCATAGTTGTAACATTCTCATAATTCGAGTAACGTATCAACTTTAAGGAAGCACAAGAAATATGTGGATGTTCTTGGTCTACATTCACATTATTTGGTCTACATTCACATTACTCACGATGAAGTTTTTCATTGTCATTATTACGATTGACCTTATTGAAATATGAATAAAATGCATTAAACGACTAAGGTCACCTGTGGTGATCCTTACCCTCATACTAAAAATCCGTTGGTCCGGAGACGAAAAGTCGTGTGTAGAGGGGGGGGGTGAATACACCGATCTCTTCTTTTTCTCGGTGAAGGTCACCAAACCGATGTTTGCAATCGATGAACAAGTGCCAAGTAAGCCTTCGATCACCTGGGGTCAAAGTGAGTCGCCTTCGAGCTCTTCTACTCGACCGATGTCAGGTATTACGAAACTCGGCCGGAGACCGTAGTGCGGATAAGTGTTAGACCCGGAGTCGTCTCTTTTGAAAACGCGTTTTTGCAAGTTAAATCTTTTGGCCGCGCACTTTATAAAATACGTTTTATGCAAACTTATGATTTTCAAGTCAGTTGAATGCAATGCAATAAAATAGTAAATGAACACAAGCGATTTAACGTGGTTCGGATACGCAAGATCCTACGTCCACGGTCCTGAACAAGGCAGGAGAACTTGTTGATTATTCTGAGCAAGCCTCAGCAGGGATACCGTGCACTGGACAGTTCCCTCTAAGTTATAGTCCTTAGCGACTTTACAATCCAAACCTAAGTTTAGAAGGGAGGGAATATTCTCCAACTGAGAAGGAGTTCTTACAACAAGAACAATTCACTAAATGTGAACTCCTTCGGATCTAAGCTATGAATCTAGCAATGAGCTTAGTCTAGAGAAGATAGGGATCAAAGTGCTCTAGAGAGATGAACTACAAGAAGTGTTCTATGAAAACTAGTTCGTCTCTGGATAAGCTTGAAGGTTCTAGAGCGTTGTGAGTTTGAATGATTTCCCTTGATTTCGCGTATATTCCTCTCGTCGAAATCTTCAAATCCTTCTCTATTTATAGTTGTGAGTTGTGACATATGTCCGTTGGAGACGACGATGCCACGTGTCACAAGCGTCCAAAGAAAACGGCCACTATTCAACTTTGTTGCAAAGCAGGCGCTTAATGCACCGTTCATGAGAGCACTTTTTACCGTGTAGAGTAGGTAAGCGTTGTCGGCTTCTCATTGGTCGAGGTTTGTAGTTGGTGAGTGTCGAGTTGACCGTTCAAACTACCTCGTATGTCTTCTCGCGAACATTTGAAGGGACTTTAAGTGTTGGGTCGCTTTCGTCGGATACAAGACTCGAAAGTCTGTCTTCTTCGGCCGAGTCGTCCGACCGATAAAGTGAGCTTCGATAGTCGGTTGGTCGATCGCGAAGGTATACTGCCAGACCGGTTCTTCTACCGATGACCATCGCCTTGTAGAGAATGCTTCTATCGAGGTCCGGGCCACTGATGCGGGATCTTCAACCGAGTTTGATATCACCGCCGACGAAGAATGCAAGCGATTACACCGATGACGTGGGGTTCGAAAAGTATCTTCACCGAAGATCGTTCAACAGCCTACCCCGCATGTGACTTAGACAAAAATAATAAGCATTACATCAAGTCTAACCTATACATCGCCTAATCCTATCGACACACTAATCTACCGATATCGCCTCGGCTTTGGGATCTTCAATTCCATAGTACTACTATGATTTCCCCCAATTTCTTTTAACCCTAGAACACTGAGTATCAATCTACCGACTCATATCCAACAATTTCCCCTAATTGATGATGCCAAAACCTCTATACTCTAATATCTATTAAAGATATCTTGTCCTATCGACAACAATTTCCCCCTTAAAGCATCCGAGGAAAAACCGATAATAGTAAATGAACTTCAAAGCAGCGAGAGCATGGCAAGATCGTGAGAAACCGATGTGAGTGTGTGTCGATCACTTAGTGATCGGTTGTGTAAACACAAAGAAAGAGGCCGAGAGACAATGAGTAATTGTCTAGCAAGCGCAGAGGAACCGATATATATATCAAGAATTACAGAGTTCCTATGCTATTACAAAAGATGAGGAGAGAAAAATCATCGCTCGCCGCTTCTTGAACTTCGCGTTTTCTTCTTGAAGTCGGTGGATTTTTTCCTCGGGAGGATCCAGGTAATAGTATTTATACACTCTAGCTCGAATCTCCCGGATCTCCAAGTTATCATCCGGCCTTTCTCGGGAGCAGCACTGCATCGTAGGCGGCTTCCTCCACTTCTCTTTCTATGTCCTTAGTGCTCAGCCAGTCCACTAGCAAGTCTCGGCGGTGGAATACATCGGAAAGTCGGGGCACGGAAGGTTACATTCGTGATTCCATGACTTGCTTCACCGTTCACCGAATTCAACATTAAATCTCGTAATCAACTCCTCAAAGAGTTGATCGGACCGGGCATCAAGTGGGTAAATGCGCCATACGTAGTAGCCTTTGATAAAAGTTTCTTTCAATCTCTCCCAATGTTCATTCATATCAGCCGGCACCCACTTATCCACATGCCGAATCGGTTGTTGCTTGATGTGGGGCCCCCGATGAACTTAGATCCTCTCGGGATCCGCCTTCTTGATCGGCCGCTGGTTTATCGATAGGCTTGTCATTCTTGCCGTGTCGCCCATCCTTTTCTTCTCACGGAGAGCGGCCGCTCTAGTGTCTCCCTCGTCCGAGACTCGCCCTGCAGCCGTCGCCTCCCGTGTCGTTTGATCTTCTCGCTATCCGCTCAGTGTAAGAGTAGATATGGGAATACTCGAGCAAGTAGCTTTGATTTCAATCGCCGAAGAGCCTTAGCAAATTCTTCTTGGGCTTTCTTCTTTTGCTCTTCGACCGTATTAATGACCTTTCTCTTTCCTTTGCCCCTCGACGCCTTTGCCCTTAGGCTTTTCGCCGCTTCACCGCTCCTCTAGCCGACGCTCCCGGTCCAGGCTTGTCTTGCAGCTCTTGGGCTATTCCCGAGGTCGAATGCCTCTTGCTCCGCTTTTGATTTAAACTTCTTGATCGGGGGAGGAAGGAGTAGTGGATTCAGAGAACGATTTCCTTCCCCCGACCCTCTCGCGGCAGCCTTTTGAGACTCTTCTTCTTCACTGGCTCTTCAAGGAATTGAGCGATTTCGTCTATGTGCACACCGAAGAGGAGATGGGGGTGGCTTGTAGTGGGAAATCAAGGAGAAGGACCTCGCAGATGTACCTTCTCGAGTAGTAGGTCCCGCCTCCGGAGCCTGTCCCCCCGAATCTCTCGCGGGGCCGAGGGCTCCGCCGCCGAGGAGGGTCCCGCCTCCCCGAGCCTCGTCCCTCAAGGATCCGGACGTCACCGTATCCGTATCGGGTTCATCTTTCACAATATCTTCCCCTTTTTGGCATCGCAATATTCGTCGTGGAGGTGCGGATAGCTTTTTACGCCCCGCTCCAGCATTGTGCACGCAATCTTTGATCGGGTAATCGTGTCATCAAAATCACTCGACCAAGTTACGTAGTTTTCCCAGCCTTTCTCCCGACGCCTCTAGATTTCTTCAATCGAGCGGCCGACTCCTCGACGGAGTTTCAAAGCAGAGCTTGATCATTTGATTCTCGTCATTTCTTTCTCGAATGGCTTTTAAGGCCTCAACTTGTTGCTTGATGGCCGTTTGAAGAGAGGTGGTTGCTATCTTGTTTCTCTCATCAATGAAGCCTTGAATTGTTTTCATGGCTTCGAGTCACCGCTTCCGAGAAAGTTTTATGCTTCGAGTGGCAAGCACCGCCGACTCGTGGCCGTTAAATCGGCCTTTTGAGCACTTAGGGCCTCGCTCAACTATCTCCTTGAAATCCGGCCGAGAAGCCTCTTTAGGGGTGGAGATGTCACGGCCAACTTACTTAGAGCTTCGTTCCGAGCCTTGGTGTACTTCTCCCATTTGAAATGAACATCTTTGGCTAGGAGTCGATTTTTCTCACCTTGGCGTTTGATAGCCCTCGTTGACGTAACGTGAGGACACGGAACCGATAGGTTGTATCTCGATAAGAGCCGGTTCCGAGCCTCTCGCTCGTAGAACGAGATCAATCGCTCCCTACCGTACTCGGAGCGGTTGTAGCCTCACCGATGTGACTATGGGTGGTGTTGGGCTCTTCTCTTGGGGAGTTTGTCCCTCTCGCAGATTCTCCCCCGGTCTCGCTTCCTTGGGTTTGCCATCCATCTCCTCATCTTGATCATCATTATCGCCTTTATCGAAGGTGGAGATGGGGGCGGAGCTGCTTTTGGCCGGAGCTCTCAAGCTCAGCAAATAGAGCATTGCAGCCCTCAAATCTTCGAAAGACGCCACATCACCGGCTCTCCGAATCCAATCTTGGCTTGGAGCTCTTGCTCCTCCGTCGCAGCTCATCCGGTGACCGGCTGGGATTTGGCAAAGTCAATAAGAATGTCCCAGTCAGGCAGAAACCTTAAGAGCATCTCGAGCTCTTGTCCTCATCGCTATTTCAACCGGATCTCGCGTGCTCAAGCAATTTTCGGTATCTCTAGCTGAATCTCAGCCGCAGACACGCAATCGAGTGGTGTCGGCTATTGTCCACTCAAGAAGTAGGTTCGGGTGACGGTTCCCTCTTGTCGACTCTGTTCCCTCGTAGCCGATCACTTGGACTTTGTCCTTGATCGTCGCTCCCTCGATTCCAAGATTCGAATCGAGTAGTTGCTCCTCTTGAATAGAAGGAGGAGCTGGCTGAATAATGGTAAGTGGCCGAGCCACCGTGACCTCAGCAGGTCGATTCTTAGCCAACCTCCTCTTCTTTGGTACTTGGACAGTTGGGGGCAGAGCGCACGCCGCTCTCTTCGGTTCAAAGTGGCCCCCTTGCCAACCGACTTTTCTCGCTCCAAATCTTTGTCATAAATTTGATAGACTTCTTGTCAAAGTACTTGGAGTCCTCAAAGGCCGAGTTCTCAACAAATGAAGTTCCCTCCGAACTATGCATTCTATCGTAACGTACATCTTTGTTCCGAATAGAAGTTTACCCACACCGGCTATCCTCCTCTCGCCACTGGGTAATGTGGTGAACTTCTCGAGCCCGTGCCTTCATCTCGAGTAGTATAATACTCGGCCCAGCTTCACTTCAACCCCATCGTCTATTGCCATCATCACTGAATCCTAGGTTTGGACAGTTGATCATATGATCCACCGAACTTGTCGAATGTGCGATACCACGTAAGCTAGACCTCTCGTACCGAGGTAGCAACATATTCCTCGGTAAGAAAGCCGTTTTGAACGCCATATCCTTGCGTCCACGTAATTTCTCGCACATATGCATTGATCTCCTTCTCCTTGTATCCAATCGGAGAAATGCCGGAGTTGGGAAGATAGAAAGAGAGAGCTAGAGCATCTTGAATATCGAAGGTAAGAACAAATGACTCCCACTCATCTTGATCGACTTCCTTCGATAAGAGAAGGACGATTCCTCTCCTCCCGACGCTAGAGATTTCCAGTTGAAATAAACTTCGGCGAATTGCCGAGGGAGAAAAGCACGGGGTGCTTCGAAACCAAAGATCTCCAACCCCGAACGCTCCAAAGCGTCAAACACGGGTTCAAGGAAAGAGATCTCCACTTGGCGGAAGGCCAAGGTAGGTTCAAACGCAATCCTGGAGGCTACAATCTCCTCAATGTTGTCCGGAGTTTGAACGTTCGCCATTGAAATCTCGCAAAACAACATATTAGCACTTGAAAATAGAGTAAGTTAGTAGTTGCTAGCAGACATCTGATACATTACCGTGAAATAGAGCTTGAAAAGAGATATAGCAATGCAGTTTGAATGAGGATGTAAGGAAGGAAACTGAATCGCTAAGAAAAAGCTCTAAGATATGAGAATGGCGAAAAGTGAGGAGTTGATAGAAGATGAAAGATTTTGTATATTGAAGTTTGATCTTCGTTTGAATCGCACGGTTCAAATTTAATCTTTCAAAATCAAGGGGCGGCTAAGATTAAATGTTATAAAAGAATGATTACAATAGCCGCCAAAAATATAGATATACGTAATAAAGCTAATGGAGAAGACATGCATTAAATGCGCGACGTAGAGCATTAATTACGCAGCGAGGAGTCCCGCCGACCTTTCCTCAAACCTTAAACATAATAAATGGTAAGGAATAAATGCTCCTAGGCAACTGAATGCAAGCGACTGATGCATTAAATGCGGCATGCTTCTGAACAAATTAAGTAACGATACTACGCAAACCTCTTCAGCTGAACTTATCAGCTGGTTACCATCATTTATCAGGAGGATGGTTGTGCTGATGACCATGTTCTCCCTTGTTGTGTACAAGGTGTGCATTTCCCAACCGAGTCACCGTACTAAGTTTTCTCGACTGTCGTGCCGATTCCATACCGATACACATTGTTGCTAAGTATATTATTATCGGTAGTCGGCTTCTACCGACTTGTCTCGTAGGGATCTAGCGCACTCTAGCTCAACCGATAGTTCTCTCGAACCTGTTCTCGCCTAGTGGTTTGGTCAAGATATATCGCCCTTTGCTTGTCGAGCATGGATTTTCTCCATCCCGATGTCCTTCTTTTCGACATGGTCTCTCGATGAAGTGGTGTCGAATGTCCACGTGCTTGCATCTCGGTATGTAGAACCGGGTTCGAGTTATAGCTATTGACCGGTGGAGTCACGTAGATGGGCACTTCATCCCGAGTTATACCATAATCTCTCAATTGTTGTCGAAGCCAAAGGATCCGGGGCACAAAGCAACTTCCCCGCAGCCATGTACTCGCCCGTGAGTGGACGTAGCTACCGAGTGCCGTTTCTTTGAAAACCACGATATCGCCTTTGCCGCCTAGGAACCGACATGTTCCGAAGTTGATTTTCGATCTATCCCGCATCCTCCGTAATCGCATCGAATAACCCGTCAAGCATTAGATTATCATCAGCAGGATACCATAACCCAGCCTCAGGTGTTCCTCTTAGATATCGCAGAATCTTCTTCGCTGAGTCTAGATGACTTCGCTTGGGATTCGCCTGAAATCTTGCGCATACACCTCTTTGTCTAGATCGATTTTAAAGTTCGTGTTCATGGGGATCTTGACTGGTTTGCTGGAATCACAGCCGAATCTTTTGAGAAGATCTCGAGTGTATTTGGCTTGATTGATGAAGATTCCTTCAGCTGATTGTTTTACTTGAAATCCAAGGAAATAATTCATCTCTCCCATCATGGACATCTCGAATTTCTCTTTCATCATCTTCTCGAACCGCCGACATATAACTTCGTTTCGCAGCCGAAAATGATGTCGTCCACGTAGATTTGCACCCAGTAGAATGTCATCTTCTCGACTTTATGCCGAATAGGGTGCGATCTACCGTCCCCTTTTGAAAACCTTTCCAAGTAGAAAGTCTCGATAGGGTATCATACCAAGCCCCCGGGTGCTTGTTTTAACCCATACGGAGCTTTCCTAAGTCCGTACACCTGATGTCCCCGCCGAAAGCCGGGCGGTTGTTCCACGTAGACTTCTTCCTTCGCACGCCGTTCGTAAAAGCCGACTTCACATCCATCTCGATATACCTTAAATCTCTCGATGTGTTGCATAAGCTAGGAAAAGACGAATGGCTTCCAATCCGGCGACCGGAGCAAATGTTTCATCAAAGTCAATTCCTCTCGCCCGATCTGTATCCTTTAGCAACTAGTCGAGCTTTATTTCGACAATGACGTTGTTTTCATCTCGCTTGTTCTTGAAGACCCACTTAGTTCCAATCACGTGCCGATGTCAGGTCCGTCGACAAGCTCCCAAACTTCATTTCGACGAACCGGTTCAGCTCTTCTTGCATAGCAATGACCCGGGCCAAGCATCTTTAAGTGCGTCCTCTATCGACCGAGGTTCTTTCGTAGACGAAAAAACAAGAGTAAAGTGAGCTTTCTCCTTGAATTAATCTTGATCTCGTCCTTATAGTTGCCGATGGATCTCCAATGATAAGATCTCGAAGAATGAGCATCGAGCCACGAACGCCCGAGTCGGGCTTCTTCTTCCGATACCACTTCGCACGGCCAGTAGGTGTATCGTGCATTTCGTAGTACTTGTTTTGCGACCGTAGTAATTCAAGCAAGAAGGTTAGGATCTACCGAGTTTCCGTGTTCGGGGGCATTCAGCTCGGGAACATTAATCGTTCCCCCGAGTTTATATTCTCGGTAGAGGTCTCGGTTACCACAGGGGGCTTCCTCATCGACCGAAGTTACCCGTTGTTGATTCCCGTTCGATAGAATCAACTAGGTTAGCTACATTGCTTGTTGGCCGAGTCCGAATTTCTTCATCTTCCGACTCATCATCCCAACAATGCCGGATCTTTTCGACTTTGTCATTTAGTTCGAGATCCCGTAGCTTGCCGCCGACATCCTCGTGCTTGACTTTGTATCTTTCCCCGTTCTCGCAACAAATTCATCAAAAACAACATGAGGGCTTTCCTCCACGCAAAGAGTTCGATAGTTAAAAACTCGAAGGCTTTATCGACTCGGGAGTATCCTAAGAATACTCCTTGATCGATTTGCTATCAAAGACCTTCAACCGATCTTTCCCATTGTTGTGGATAAAGCAAGGACAAACGAAAACATGAAAATGAGAAATAGAAGGAATTCTCCCTTTCCACAGTTCGTATGGGCGTCTTCATGTGTTGCCGTGTCGCAGTGATCGATTCGAGTGTAACGGGGCGGTGTCGTAGCATCAGCCCCAAAACTTTGAGGGTAGTCCGAGAATCTGCGAGGAGCGTTCTTGCCGCTTCTTTGAGAGTTCTCGTTCTTACGTTCAAGCAAGTCCGTTCGCCGAGGGGTGCGCGGCAAACTCGATGTCTCGTGCCGAATTCCCTCTTTATCGCAAGTATGTCTTAACTACCGAGTTTAGAAACTCGTTCCTCCGTCTCGAGCGTATCTTCTTAATCTTGATGTTCTTTTCCACACCGAGTTTCTTGCAGATTAGGTAACTCGGCCTCGAACATCGATTTGTCTGGCGATGAAGATGACCCAAGTATATCTCGAGAAGTCGTCTATGACGACGAGGGCATACTTCTTGCCTCTTATAGTCACCGGAGAGACCGGCCCGAATAAGTCCATGTGAAGCACCGAAGGATTCCATCGGTGGAAGGTGACGTAATAGGTGGATTGCTACTCTTTGTTTGCTTTCCCTTCGTGCACGCTTCACAATTTCTCGTCTTTGATAAACGATTCGTTGGGCGTCCTCCGACTTTAGAGTTCTTGACAAGCTTGTTCATGGTCTTGAAGTTCAAGGTGGCCGAGTCTCTTGTGCCATAGCCCCACTGACTTGTTACCTCGATTTAGTCCGTGCGAGCAAGCAAGCCTCGTGTTCTGCGGTATTCCGGGCTTGCAACATAGATGTTCTTCCTCCGCGAACCCGATAACACTGTTTTCCCCGTAGATTTGTCAACAATATCACGTAAAACCAGCGTCAAAGATTACTCGTTAAGATTATCACAGAATTGATCGATCAAAGGAGATTATGTTGAAGTCCTTCAACATATGTTACTCTTGGAACCGTGGCGGGCCCCAATGTTCGCGTTCCGTATCCCCTTGTGTAGCCTTTGGAATTGTCACCGAATTCAATTCTAGGACCATCTTCTTGTACGTAGTTGGTCGCCAGGCTCTTCCCGGTAGGTCATGTGTCTCGAAGCACCGCTCGTCCACTATCCACGGGTCCTTATGCACCCGCAAAACAGAGGCATTTTTAGGTACCCTTTGGTTCAGCTTGGGTCCTTACAGGGTTAGTGGGTGATTTCGAACCCGGATCGTCTCGAGACCTTAGAAGTTCCGGACTTCTTTTTCTCGAACCTTATCGCCTTTCTTCTCCACGAGGACTTGGAGATACCGACTTTCGCCGATAATTTTCGGGGTTCATGCGCTTTCTTCTTCTCGAGTCTTAGCGCTTCTCCCGACCCCGGGCTCATAGTAGTACGAGCCGCACCGAGCCGGGTGCTCATACAAATGGCTCCTTTGTACTGTTCGCCCATCCGACCTTCTTGATTCCCCCCGAATTTGATCGCGGTGTCCCGGGCCGGAACCTTTGGTCACCGCTTGTTGCTACTCTACCGAGGTGTAATTATTTTCTCGTTTGTTTTTCGCCCGAGGTGTGGTGTCGCAGCCTTGCACCTTTCCTCCGACGAACCTATCGCCCGGGGTTGCCGAGCTTTTGGAGGTAGAAGCTTCGTGGGTATAGCCCGGTGCCTTCTTTCACGTAAGTTGACCGTTGAGCTCTAAGCATGCTTTCAAGCTTCTCCTTAGCTCCCGGTATTGTTCGGTCATCAAACCTCTCCGGACTTCGTCACTCCTTCTCGAGTGAGTCATAGTCATTCCCGCACGTCCGCGAGCTTCGATCGAGCTTGGCTATTTCGATCTCTTTCTCGAATTGTCCTTGGTCGAACCGAGATCTCGAGTCTCTTGAAGCCGAGACTTAGTCATGAGAGATTCAATCTCTTCCTTGAGTCTCGCAACTAGATCCACCTGACTCAGTAGAGACCCGACAATCGAAGAAAGTCTCGATTCTCGCCCTTTACCTGTTCAAGTTCCCTGGATGGTTCTCTCCGAACTCTCTCGCTCACCGAATCTGTTCCTCTAGCGAGATCATCGTAGGCTTGTACCACATCTAGAGGATCATCTCGTGACCGAGCACGTGTCTTGTGTGCTATGTGAAGAAGAGGTAATAATGCGTTTAGAATTTACCTCGGCCTCTTCTCCGGCCATCGACGCAATTCGGCCGACTCATCGAGAACTCGTCTCGCGACCTCAACCGCGACGAACGCGGCTTCATCTTCGAAGAATACATGAATGTATCCTCCTCAATTGAAGTTGTCGGATATCTCTCCGGCTATATAGGCCGCCGTCTCTCGGCGAATTTCTTTCTCCCCGGCTCGCCGTTCGCTCTTTGAGCAGCGAGAGTTCGGGACAATCGTACCGATAGTGTCCCTCCTTCTTGCGGTTGTAGCAGGTAGATGTTCCGCACGCTCTTACCACCGAGTCTTTAGATGGATGCGGCAAGCAGACTCCGATTTCCCGCATTCAGTAGAAGGATTAGATTCTTCTTTCTTATGATAGTCTTTCTTACCTCGAGGAAGAATCTCGGTTGTATTTCCTCGGCTTTCGACTCTCTCCTTTTCCCTCTCGATATTTGAGAGCCATCGGTGCTAGCCGGTCGTGGCCTCGAAGTCTCGTAAGACTTTGCTACCGATGTGGCCACGTTTTGCTTGAGGAAATAAGGCTTGGCTCCGTATTGCCGATCGTTGCCTTGAAGGCGTGGTCGAACCGTGTGTCACCGGAGCGCTTAAGCACTTTTGGGGTAAGGCTATGCTCGAATTCCTCCGATTTTAATTCGAAAATATAACATCGGGAGTTAGAGCATTTAGATCGAGCGACGTAAATAAGTAGCAAATGGAAGCCACTTCGTCTGGGCAACGCTCTCAAGATCTTGGTGTTCATCTCCTTGTTGGTGAACGACCTCCCCAACCCATTGATAACATTGACTTGATTGGTGAACTCGACACTCACCGCTCAATGGTTTCCAAGAGCTCCATTGCAAAGGCGTCGAACTTCGAAGCTTTAGCTCGAGCTTGTTCTCTTTGATCTCGAGGGGTTCCATGGCTCGCATGCGCCAAGGCGTCCCATAGCTCTTTCGTTGTTTTGCAATCTTGTACCCTTCCGAGATGTGAGTCACCGAGCGTAGTCGGTATGGCATTACGTGCAACTCGGTCAAGGTTGTGCAACTTCTTTTCTTCGAGCGTGAAGGCAAATTTGTCTTTGGGAACCTTAGCACCCGCTTGTGCTCCCACGCCTCCTCCGAAAAGCAAAATACTACGCCGTCGATCATGGGAATGATCGGTCCCGACTCTAGGACATCTCGACATGCCGTCGTGGAGTGACGTTAGGTGTGCCTCCATACGTACGCGCCATACCGTGTAGTTCTCTATTGAGAACATCGGCACCATCCTAATACCTGACATATCAGACATTGTAAGAGTAAGAGTATAAGGATGCTGAGAAGATGCTTATGCAGTGAAAACGGTTTTCAGGATCAGTTCGAGAGGACCAAAGATTTCGTAACCGGCGATCGGTTGAACACCGAAAGCTCTGATACCAATTGTTGGTCCGGAGACGAAAAGTCAGGTGTAGAGGGGGGGGTGAATACACCTGAGCTCTGTTTCTTTTTCTCAGTGAAGGTCAGCTGAAGCTGATGTTTGCAATCGATGAACAGTGCGCCAAGTAAGCCTTCGATCACTGGGGTCAAAGTG
Organism: Lavandula angustifolia; assembly: GCA_028984105.1. NCBI lineage: Eukaryota > Viridiplantae > Streptophyta > Magnoliopsida > Lamiales > Lamiaceae > Lavandula > Lavandula angustifolia. The sequence continues at coordinate 23,231,567 of CM054818.1, forward strand.
AGTCGCCTTCGAGCTCTTCTACCGACCGATGTCAAGATTACGAAACTCGGTCGGAGACCGTAGTGCGGATAAGTGTTAGGCCCGGAGTCGTCTCTTTTGAAAACGCGTTTTTGCAAGTTAAATCTTTTGGTCGTGCACTTTATAAAATACGTTTTATGCAAACTTATGATTTTCAAGTCGGTTGAATGCAATGCAATAAAACAAGAAATGAACACAAGCGATTTAACGTGGTTCGGATACGCAAGATCCTACGTCCACGGTCCCGAACAAGGCAGAGAACTTGTTGATTATTCTCGAGCAAGCCTCAGCAGGGATATCGTGCAGTCCGGACAGTTCCCTCTAAGTTATAGTCCTTAGCGACTTTACAATCCAAACCTAAGTTTAGAAGGGAGGGAATATTCTCCAACTGAGAAGGAGTTCTTACAACAAGAACAATTCACTAAATGTGAACTCCTTCGGATCTAAGCTATGAATCTAGCAATGAGCTTAGTCTAGAGAAGATAGGGATCAAAGTGCTCTCAGAGAGATGAACTACAAGAAGTGTTCTATGAAAACTAGTTCGTCTCTCGGATAAGCTTGAAGGTTCTAGAGCGTTGTGAGTTTGAATGATTTCCCTTGATTTCGCGTATATTCCTCTCGTCGAAATCTTCAAATCCTTCTCTATTTATAGTTGTGAGTTGTGACATATGTCCGTTGGAGACGACGATGCCACGTGTCACAAGCGTCCAAAGAAAACGGCCACTATTCAACTTTGTTGCAGCAGGCGCTTAATGCACTGCGTTCATGAGAGCAGACTTTACTTGTGTAGAGTAGGTAAGCGTTGTCGGCTTCTCATTGGTCGAGGTTTGTAGTTGGTGAGTGTCAGAGTTGACCGTTCAAACTACCTCGTATGTCTTCTGCTGAACATTTGAAGGGACTTTAAGTGTTGGGTCGCTTTCGTCGGATACAAGATTTCGAAAGTCTCTGTCTTCTTCGGTGAGTCGTCTCGACCGATAAAGTGAGCTTCGATAGTCGGTTGGTCGATCGCGAAGGTATACGCTTGCACTCGGTTCTTCTACCGATGACCATCGGCCTTGTAGAGAATGCTTCTACCGAGGTCCGGGCCCCCTGATGCGGGATCTTCAACCGAGTTTGATATCACTGGCCGACGAAGAATGCAAGCGATTACACCGATGACGTGGGGTTTCGAAAAGTATCTTCACCAAGATCGGTTCAACAGCCTACCCCGCACGGGACTTAGACAAAAATAATAAGCATTACATCAAGTCTAACCTATACATCGCCTAATCCTATCGACACACTAATCTACCGATATCGGCTCGGTTTTGGGATCTTCAATTCCATAGTACTACTATGATTTCCCCAATTTCTTTTAACCCTGTAACAATGAAGATCAATCTACCGACTCATATCCAACAAAATCTAACATAATTGAAAACTCAACATAAAGAGAGTCACAAACATAAGTCAATCATAAAGTATACTTCAAAATAGTTTCACATCAAAGTACTTGACAATGTATTGTCGTTCATAAGTAGCACACACATATGAGTATATTAATCCGATATCTATAAACTTCCTAATCTATTCATTGTGATAATGCATTACATTGCTATCAAATAATATCATCCAATTAGATGTACATAATTAACAAAACTCATTAGGGCATCTTAATCGCCTATCCTCTCATTCAGATGGCATATTGATAGATATAATCAAATTCTTTAATCATTATGTAAAAAAAACATCTGGCATATACAGAATGAAAACTTCATTCTCGATTCTACGAGATTTTTTTATTAAAGCCTCTCATTTGCTTCTTTTCGATGGAAGCATTACACAAAAACATAAAAACATAATTTCCACAAAGATTTAATCGACATGCAATTAAGATAAAATTATAATGTCGAAAATTTCATTAACACGTGGCAAGACTTTAAAAAACTTAATAAAATAATTACATATATGCAAACTATTATTTTGTACATCACTTAAATATAGCATGCTTTAGAATCATTTAATTATCGAATCAACATGCTTTTACTAAGACGATTAATAAACATGCTATCGACAACTAAAATAATATTTATAATAACAATAATAATAATAATAATAATAATAATACCAAGATGCAATAGTTTATTTTGATAATTGCAGTCCAGTTATGTGGCTATATCAGGAAATAAGGATTAATACATCTAAGTGATACGTTCTCTTAAGCACTACAAATAATGTGTTACATCATTATCCTTTATTATATACATATATAACCATTCATATGTATATACGCATAAGACTGTAAATCACCGTAGTAATAATTTTCAACATAACCCTTTTGGCAATTTCGACAAATATTTTTCATCATACAAAAATTCTTCATTTATCATACATAATTTTTCGAAAGCATACTAACAACAAGGATAAATATTCATAATGAGGAATTTATATATTCTTTAATTATCCATTAGTATTATCACATGCCTCGAAAAACATAATTGCGGAATATATTAATAAATTCACAAAACTGTACATCTTAAGCATAATATACGCATAATATATATTATCTATATTTGCAACATATACGTAATCATAAAGAAAAGCTGACATTTAAAATACTGTTTAATATATATAATTTTCTTAGTATGAATAAATAACCATTCTTACCAACATTAATTTTATGCATCACATGCAAAAAACATTAATACCAGAAAACCACGATATTTTATATTTCTTGCAAATATACATGTATATTATGTATATACTTTTAGCCATGAAATTATGCATATTAGCCTTAGCAACTATCTACAGAAGTTAAAGTTAGCACTTTCTTTATTTAAATTCATTCGGCCAACATATGACACATATTCATGCATATATTTATGCGTAACCGTATTTGTCAATCATCTTAATCATCATTACACATGTTAGTATATATAATGCGTGTCTTTACTTTCATTAACATCAGAGGCGGATAGAGGGGGGTGCGGGGTGGGTGTGACCGCACCCCCCAACTTTTGTCATTTACCTATTTATACCCCTTCAAATCTTGAATAATTATGTTTTCGCCCCTCCCATAGTTTTCGAATTTGCATCATTCTCCCAACAAATTTTCGAATTTGCTCCATCACCCAAACTTAATTTTCAGATTTTATTTAAGATTTTCCAAATTACAAAATCAATACATAAAACAAAAGAATTAGAGATTATCACTTTACAACTTACAAAGGTTTTCAAATTCAGAATCGATTAACAAACTTCAATCTCCTCTTCCAAATCTCATGAAAAAAACGTTGATCTCAATTTCAAATGCCTAGGAACATATCATAATCTGTTATGGTTTTTGTATTTTTATTTTAGACTTTTTATTATTGCCCTTTTTATAAGTTATAAGTACTTTTGACTTCGTATACTCATTGTTGCGCTATATCTTACCTAATTTTTTTTTTCGGGGGCTCCCCTGAACCCCCGGAAAGGTTTCGCCCCCAAACTCTAAATCCTGGATCCGCCCCTGATTAACATAAACAAGCATAAGAACAGAGGCATAACATTAAATAATCTACACAAAGTAAACGGCAAAATCCTTTCGAAAAATATGTTTATCAGATTAATAATAATTCTTGAATCACTCGTTGTTGCAGCGGAATATATACATAATACATAAGTTATCCTAAATCCCAATCTCTGGGGTTTATACAAAACCATTCAATTACAGCATAAAAACATATATACTATTATCTTATGCATAATAGATAACCCTTTTCATAACAAATTAATAATTCTCGGATGCTCATAAGAGAATATTTTCAAACAACTAGGAGAAAATCTCATACATATTTGAATTAATTAAAGGTGTCATAAATTGTAAATCAATAAGATCGATCTATAATCGTTATTAATTTTTAATAAATATATATATACTTCTGACGTATAAATGCATCAAATCAGTGACCATGTTTTGCAAATTAATCCATGCTCATAAACGGAGAACATAATTAAACGATATAGAAACGATCTCCTCCAATCAATTTGGAAAATTAGGCATCATAAATAATCACTATGAATCCATATTCTGTTGGAATTCTAATAGACTGTCAGTTATGAACTTTCATATTTGCCGACATTACAATTCATAAAATAGGGAATAAGAGAAACTAAATTTCGACGAAACGTCTCAGTTTCTTTCTACGCCGATATGCAAATATACGTGATCACCACCGTCAAATTCCATCATAGGATTTAAGATTAACAATATCATAATATGATCAGTTGACAAGTATAATTCAAAATCATGATGATGTTTTTGCTCACTCATATAATAGAGAGGAAATATTTCAAATCATAACGAATTCCTAATTACGGTGATTCATTAATTCAAGGATAATCATGTGTTTGTTAACCTATGCTCTGATACCACATGTAAGATTAATTCATTATATGAACCATAAGATCTTAAACTACATGATTATCACATGATACAAGTAATAAGGAAGATGAAAGAAGAGTACCTCTTGGTGAAGACATTGGTGTAGAAATCTATTTCTCTCTCCTAGCCTATGAACTGTATCTATTATGGTTTTATAAGTATACTTTATGATGACTATAAAACAATATATTTATAGTCGGAGAGAGGACCAATTTCTAATTGGAATATGATTGACATTAAATATCTAGTCCATCATATAATAGATAGAGATTATCTCCTTAATAATAACCAACTTATCGGATTTAACATATATCCCTTATAAAAATATATTCCTATTAGACCACAATAATGAGTGAGATATGGATAAATAATAACCATATCTTACACCATAAACACAAGGGTCGAATTTGAACCCGTAATCTCTGTATCACAAATACTTAGGGGTGAAAACGGGTCGGATATTATCCGCTCGACCCGGAGCCGGATCCGATCGGAATCAAATTTGGGGAGCAAATCTAGTATCCGGTCGGATACGGGTTCGAATTCGGATAGCCTAAATCGATACGGATTCGAATTTGGATTTCACATTATTCGCCCGTATTTAATCGGATATTTCTCGGATTATGAATTCGGATATTTCCCAGATTATGAATTCGGATATTTCCTGAATTATTTAATAATTAATTTTTTAATATAATAATAAATTAAGATTAAGAAAATATATTAAAAAAAATATTAAGTGCATCTATGGTTATTGTTATGTATTTTACGTTGAATTTTGGAATTTTTTTCGTACTTTCTTGATCCTAAAAATTATTTTATTCATAATGGGTAATACTTTAACTATAATTTGCATTAAAATTTCTATTAAATATTGTATACATGATTTTTTCATATGTTGCAATCACAAATAGATGGTTATTTATGAATCATATTATCCGATTATTGTTATTCGAATTCGATCTGAATTCGTCATATATTCGCCCTGTATTCGTATCCCGAATATTCCGAATCCGTATTCGTATCCGGCCTTCTCGTATTCGACTCCGAATTCGAGAAAAAAATATGGGACAAAATATGGGAAGAAAGACTATCCGTCCGTATTCGACCCGTTTTCACCCTTACAAATACTTACCATTATCAATCTGATTACACAAAGATTCTTATCATATCGACATGATAACGAATAACGAATAATTTCTACAACCAATCTGTAATACAAAACCAAATTAAATCCAAAAAAATAAATTCAAATTCGATGTGGAGAAACGGAATGATTTTTGCAGCTTGATGACAAACACACCACATACTGCAATAAACAAAAGTCATGCTTGAATGTGTACTAGTTCTTGATATCAAATTGCATGTGTCTCTTTCAACAATGCTTTATTACTACATTAATAATTTTAAAAAACTATATATAACTCCAAAACACCAACGGAAATGTGAAATTTGTACGTGCAAACAAATTAATTGGAGCCACAAGAATAGGGGGGAGGACAGAGAAATTCTACGTACATACATTTATTAAATTTTAAAATAGTATACCTTTTTCGTTTTTATTTTTTTATTGTATGGTAAATTTAACAAATAAAAATAAAAATAAATGAGAAACACTATTTGTATAAGTTGTTGGGTGATTTTTATTTGTTACACAATCAATGTCTATTTATTTATTCGTCGATAAATATGAGCCGTTGAGATAAATATATTTCAATTGGTATTTAAACCGAAGTCTCGATGAATAATTAGTGGCAGATTCAAGATTAAAAATTAGGAGTGAAACTTGATACTTTGAAAAGAGGCGAGAATGAAAATTTCAATTCCAAATGAAGTAATTAAAATACTAAAACAGATAGAGAAAATTCGTGGTACTGTACGTTTTGAAAGACAACGCCCCCATCTGCCCTATTGATCAATAGTGTATTAACTAAAAATGGTGATTTGGGACTTTTTACTATAGCTTGTTACAATCTTAACGTAAAATATCATCCTAGTCGAAGTTTTTGATCCGATCTCAAAGTCAAATTGGAATTATCAAACACTTAAAAAGTCGAACTTCGAATTTACTTTCTAATACTTCATTTTATTTTATTTTTTCTTTTTAGGCCCACAGAAGATTTGTGAGGGTGATTGAACATCAAGAAGCATATACTCGTATACATAATTAATTAATACTCTCTAGGGCTCGAAACACAATGGATAATTATTTCCAGCCGAGAGAGAGAGAAAATGTGTATAAATTAGAATATGTGTGTGTGGGTTGAAGAGTATAACCAGTCTGAAATTCAATAATTGAAAAAAAGTGGGGTCAAAGGACAGAAATCTTGGATCTTTGAGATTGGGGGACCTCTTTCCCACACAAGTACTAATTAAACAATAGTACAATATAGTTGGAGGGCCTTTCCTCCAAAAAAAACAAGAACAATAATTTATTTTGTTGGGTCCCATCTGTGTTGACAGAGCATCGTGTCCACAATTAACACATTGGTGTCTTTTCTTAAAAATGTGTCATTTTGGAATTGTCCAAAATGGTTCAATCATGGTCCCAAAATCCACATTCCATGAGATGCCCCACCATTGCCTAAGATAAACCCCTTCTTGCTCCATGAAAACAACTCCCCATTCACATCGATACACTGAATTATCTCTTGCACATATATTTTTCCTTTTGATTAAATTGGGTAATGCAAATGTTCTCATGTTATGGACTTAATTACGCTCGAATCGATAATCCAGTTATGTTTGTATTAAGGTTTTATATGCAGATCGCTAATTTAGAATTCCCCTTGGGATGATGTAGCAGTTAAAGTTGGAAGCCTATGGTCGGAAGATCGTGGGTTCAAAATTCACCAAGACCGCTATGTGTGAGCATGTCACCTATGGTTAGCCTAAGGTGGTTAAACCCTCCTGTGTTGTTTGCGGTGTAGGGAAAGATAAGAGCAGAGTTTACCTAGTGCGCAATTCGATAGCGGTTGTTTTACCCTCGTCATCCATATGCAATGGCGGAGCCAGAGTTTTTGTACAAGGGGTGCTAAAATGTACTCTCGTCATCCATATACAGTGGCTGAGCCAGATTGTATGTAAATTTTACTAAAATATAAGATATAGACCCAATCGTAGGGGTGTTATGTGGCTCCGCCACTGTTCATATATATATATATATATATATATATACTATATGAAGATTGTGTGTGTGAATTATAGAGAACTACGATTTGTCTCCAGTTTTTGTGATTGGAACGTACACGTACATGTTTGTTTATCTAGTTAATGATAGATTTCTTTTTGAATTAATTAATCGTTGTGTCTTCTACTAATAATTTTTATGATTTTTTTTTTCCAAGAAGCTCTTTTCCTTTTTTGTTTTTTCCTTTTAATTCCTAATCTGCCTAGTTTGCATTATTAATGCAAGATAAGTCCAAATGTAATATTGGAGGAGGAAATCAAGTAGAAAGATATGGTGAAAAGTCTATGTTTGACTGGTTATATTTAACCCTTTCATTTTGTTAAATATGATTAATCTTGATGTTGACTCTTGCATTATTATATGATTATATTTGCAAAAATAAATAAATGTCGGTTCAAGCATGACTGCATGAGACAAATATTATTTCAATAAAATCTAACTCGTGTGGTAGAAATTCTAATGACTCTTTTTAATGTTTTAGATTTTATTGCATGAGGCTTTTTTGACCGCATCTATTTCTTAAAGTTGTCGATTCTGTTGGAACTATTTATCTAACCTTATGAATAATTCATTTGCACGAGTATAATATATGACAACTGTTAGGATCGAAGATCTGAACTGTACTATAGAGTCGAAAACAATAGATATAATGGATTAAAGAGTACAGACTCAGACCGCTCTTTCACACACCACACAACACCTACACAAGATGCCTACAGGCGTATCGAGAAACAAATACACGAGATCCTCACGTTTGTACAATGAATCACTCAAGAACTCACAAAAGAGAAGAACAGATTCGAGAGTACAGAGAGAGAGAGGATGTTGAAGAAGAGATTAGAAAGCGCTGCCGAACAAACGATACACAAGACCCGACTATTTATAGCTAGGTTAAAGTGTAATCGGTTCGAAAGATAAGAGGGGAAACGGTCCAAAGAAGAACCGCGCGACCGTTTTCAAGAATTAAATCATCTGGGCCAGTAACGAAAGGGCCATGTATTGTTTCTTCAAGATGGGCCTGGGCACAACTTGTGCTTGGGCCTATCAGTTAACAAACTCCACCTTAGGCCAAGCGGTGGTGTGCCCTTCCATAGAAGGGAAGTGTGTAAAAAACAATTTATGTCCTCATCGCCCCCTCTCCATTATATAACTCCATGACCTGCATCAAAAAGAAAAAACAGACAGAGAAAACAGGAGAGGTAGATACACAAATCAGTAACTCAACCAATTTTAAGTATCTTAAGACATGTCTGTAATTTTTCAGTGCTTAAACTCTTTGTGCCCATATCTGCAGGATTCAAGTCAGAGTGTATCTTATCAATCATAATTACACCTTTTTCTACCAAGTCTCTAACGTAGTGATACCTAACATCTATATGTTTGGTCCTTTCATGAAACACAGGATTTTTAGATAATTGAATTGCAGATTGGCTATCAGAATAAATGATCACATCTTTATGTAAAAAATGCAATTCAGAGAGTAAACTTTTCAACCAAACAGCCTCTTTCAAGGCTTCAAGTGCAAAGAACATACTCTGCTTCAGTTGTAGACAAAGCAACAATATGTTGGAGTTGAGATTTCCAACTTATGCATGAACCACAGAAGGTAAACACATATGAAGTAGTGGATTTTCTATTATCTCTATCATTAGCATAATTAGAATCCACATATCCTATAAGTTTAGTACCATCATTCTGTTTAGAAAAACAGATTCCTAAATGTTTTGTTGATTTAAAATATCTAAACAACCATTTCAAGGAATTCCAATGTGCTAAACCAGGATTAGACATATACCTGCTCAGGCAACTCACTGCATAGGCTATATCAGGCCTAGTGCATACCATAAGATACATCACAGATCCAATAGCATTTGCATAAGGGATTTTATGCATTTCAGACATTTCAGAATCACTCTTAGGAGACTGATCCTTACTTAAGACAGTATGTGATGCAATAGGTACATTAACAGGTTTTGCTGCAGACATAGAAAATTTACTCAAAATCTTATCCACATAAGAAATTTGATTTAGAGTAAGTGTTCCTATTTTTCTGTCTCTATAAATATGCATGCCAAGAATTCTCCTTGCATCTCCCAAATCTTTCATTTCAAAATTTTCACTCAAACATTTCTGAATATGTTTAATAGATTTAATGCAAGGACTGGCAATCAACATATCATCCACATAAATAAGAAGATAAATAGGAATAGAGGCAGAGGAAGTAAAATAGAGACAAGGATCAAATGAGCTTCTGGTGAAATTCAAAGAAAGCATACATTGATCAAATTTCTTGTTCCACTGTCTAGGAGACTGTTTCAAACCATACAAAGCCTTGTTTAACGAGACACACATGATTGGGTTTTGCGAGATCAACAAAACCCTCGAGTCGTTTCATAAAAATCGCCTATCCAAGTCTCCATGTAGAAAAGCAGTGGTAACATCCATTTGTTTTAATTCCCAGTTAAAATGAGCAACTAAAGTAAGCATAATGCGCACAGTAGTCAATTTAACAACTGGAGCAAAAACTTCAGAGTAATCTACCCCCTCTTTTTGAGTAAATCCCTTAGCCACTAACCTAGCTTTGTACCTAACGTAAGAAGGTTCGATTTTAGCTTAAACAACCACTTACAACCAACAAGAGAACATGCGGGAGGTTTTGGAACAAGAGACCGAGTGTGATTAACATGTAAGGAATTAATTTCGAGATTGCATGGCGTATAACCATTTAGAAGCGAGAGGAGATTTCAAAGCATCCGTTGGTCCCGAGTGTACGGTCGGGTGTAGAGGGGGGGGGGTGAATACACACGATTCGATTTCTCAACTTTCGAACACGAACAGTCCTATTCGAGAAGGTGCCGTATCGAACTAGTTCAAAGCACTGCATACTGTTCCGAATCGTGTTAAAAGGCTAGAAAAGTCTCGACTCGACCGAGATCTCGCTAACCGACTAGGTCGAATTCAGTATCTACGGTAAGAGTTCGGTGTACGGAATAGTGTAGGCCCAAATCGGTTTTTGTGAGAAAACGTTGTCTCGCCCAAGTAGATATAGAACTCGGTATGAATGGTAAAAATCAATGCAACGCTTAAGAAAGCAAGAAGAGACGGGATTTTTAAAGTGGTTCGGATATCGCTCAAATCCTACGTCCACTGTCCCGAATGATCGGGAGGCTATTTATTATCCCGAGTTAGTCTCGGTCGCCTTGCACACTTGGGCAAAGCCGCGTCTTAGTTTTTATACCGATCCAAGTCTCGCTTACAACACTATCAAACTTAAAGTGTTTGACAAACTTCTCCAACAGTGAAGGAGTCCTTATACAATAAGGATTGGGTTCGAGATGTGAACTCCTTCGTCTAAGCTATAGATAAGAACGGTTGAGCTTAGGGTTAGAGGGATAGGGAATATGAAAGAGTAGCTTCTAGATCGACGAACAGTGAAGGTAAGCTATAAGTTCGTGTAACGTCGATTGGATACTAGAGGCTTTATATGTTGGTTTAGCTTGATTCCCTATGAGCTAGAATGTAGTCTTTCGCCGGAGAATGTTCTTCGAGTTTTTTGCTAAGACGTAGTTCTTTGGGTTCTTTGCTCGTTGAATGCTTTCTTGATTTTTGCTCTAGATACGTGCATTCCGTGTATTCTTCTTGAATAATCCCTCTATTTATAGAGCGAGAGATTGAAATAGATCCGTTGGAGACGATCTTCTTCTCTCTCTCTCTTTTTGGTAGCAAACGGCTCTTTTGGTGTAGGCGGCAATGTGCCTTTTCCTCCTTTTCCGGAAAGTGTTGACTTGCGGCTTTAGCAGTGAGAAGACACGTGTATGCTTGTCATTTGTTGAGGTGGATGTAGTGGTTGAGACAAAGACAAACTTCGAGATAGGACGAAGCCGACTTCTCTCTTCCTCGTACATATGACCGCTGATTCTTTCAAAAGATTTCGACAGCCCCGAAGACTATCCGCCGTTCTTTGAGTCCGACCTCGTATTCGATAGATAGACTGCCGAAGATAAGTCTATCGATGATCGGCTCGAGTCCAGGTGAACTACTCCCGCCGAGTTTAGTTCGATCGACTCTCTCGGAATCTTGCTCCCGCCGAGTCCAAAGATCACCGAGTCTTTCAGATATCTTGCTCCTACTCGAGTCCAAAAGTATCACCGAGTCTTTCGATATCTTTGCTCCCGCTGAGTCCAAGATCACCGAGTCTTCGTACCGGTGCCGAGGCAAATAAGCTACCGAGCGCCTGACCAGAGCAGAGTGTCTACCGAGTCCGAAACCTCGAGACAAATACAAATACAAAGGAATGGTTCACCAATCGAGATAGGGTTTTGGGATCTTCAAATCTTCTCAATAGTTCAGAGCACGAGGCTACTGAGCGTGATCCAGTATAGAAAAGTCATTTCCCATAAGTATGATCATGCTGAGGATTGAATCATCACCCAACAATTTCCCCCTATTTGATGATGCCAAAACCTATCATCTATGTCCTATCAACTATGCTAAACACTAACTTACTCGGAGAACGGAGCTCCTTACAAATATTACAAGTAGAATCGGTGGAGTTGTCCGGTAAGTGCTAGACTACCGAGGGAGACAGGGGCGGAACAATTTTCCCTTTTACAATAATTTCCCTTTAAAAAAATACAACAATTTTCTCTTAAGAGAAATAATAACTCTTCGAAAGTCTAGTCTATCAGAGATCTAACCGAGCAAAAACTGACAAGTAAATAATCAACGTGTGTGTCAGTAATCACTTCAGTGATTCTGAGTGTTAAAGCATAAAGCAAACACGGCTATTTAGACAACAAGTAGTTGTCAGAGCCAAAAGAAGATTTGTATATATATAATACACAGTTCAGTACATTACAAATCTTGCTAAGCTAAAAGAAGAACTAAGAGGGAGAACCCTTAAACCGCTCGAATCCTATTCATGAAACCTTGGGATTTATCTTGAGCGATGGAACTCCATACATTCGAACGTGTTCTTCCTCGCCTTCGGATATTCGGCGAAGTCTCGCCGGATCATCTTGTTCTAGTCCTCTTGTCAACGCAAAGCATTCTTCACTTCTTGTTCAATCATTCCGAGATGTATCGAGTCGTCTTGTCTTCTCGGGTGGAGGAATGATCCTTGCTTCGAGAACTCGACTACTACCCCTTATTCTTGCCACGTGCGCATATATGGGTAAAGATCGGGTTCAAGAATGGTCATCCACTCGACATAGGCATCGGCCTTAGACATTTCGAGCCGAATCGCCGTAAATAATTTCTCTTGATAAACTCTATCTTGGCCGATTCCCATCTCTCGATTGAACCGAATAGGCATCCATTCGTCCGATCTTGGCCATCTATGTGTTTTCGGATCGTTTGGCTTCTTGAACCTTACGTATCGATAAGGAATGTCGGCTTTCGAAGGAATTCTCTCACCGGCCTCTTGTTCGACGTTTCCGAGTGCCTCAAGGTCCGCCAAATGTATCCTCTCGTCCGGCGGCCTCTATCCGTCTAGCTTCCTCTCCTCGTAGAGATATCTATCCATCTCGAGCAAATATGTCTTCAATTTCGCATCCCGCTCTTGAGGCTTCGAGGAGCTTGTTACGATTCAGGGGGTACTAGATCTAGATTTGGATGTACCACGCCTTTCGGTATTCTTCTGTCGCTTGCTCCTTTTCTTTTTCTCTGTCCTCTTCATCTCGTTATGATGAGCTTTCTCGGAAGCGATCTAGCGGTTCTCTTTCCTCCTCCGGCGGGGCTTTAGTCTTTCCTTTGGCGAGGCTTAGACTTTGGCTTGTTAGCCGCTTCGGCCTCTCGCAATCTCTCGCCGCCTTCTCATCCGCAGCCTATTTGGGCTTCCTCCCTCGGCCAGATATGTATCTTAATCTCTTTGCTTGGAGGGGTTGGAATGTTAAGCTTTTGTTTGCCCTTGCCTTCTTGAACCGGTGGTGGAAGAGGAGCCTCTTCTTCTTCGAGTCCTCCACCGCCTTTGTTCGGCGTACTCAAGCAACCTCCTTAATGATATCTTTGGGAGTTTGGGTTGCCCGAGTAGTCCGCTGGGTCCTGAGCCACTTGGGCCGGTTTCGTCGTGCTCGCAGGCTGAAACACCCGGGCCTCACCCTTCGAGACCGAGTCCGGGATGACTTCGGTGTAGCTTCCCCCTTAGACTTTGGACTTTTGGTGAGGGTCGGCTTCCCAAGACTCTTCTTTCCTTCCCTTTTTCCTTCACTTTCCCCCTTTTTGGCATCATCACCGATCACCGGGTAGGGACTAGGACCGACTTCTTCGGACTTTTGTAGGAGGTTGACACTCATCGAGACGATCGTGGAGCTTAGTCGAGCCTCATGCAACTCGTTCCTCTCCATGGTAAGGTTTTCCTTGTACCGCTTGTGAGAGAGGTCAGCCGCTTCCTTGAAGTCTTTCGGCTTTTCGGTGATCGTGTCTTCCAAGGCCGGTTGGATATTCTCAAGTCTCTCGTTCGGTGGCCTCGGATTGTTCAAGTGATAGCGTCAGATGAGCCAATTTAGAAGCCAAAAATTCATCAAGTAGCTTGGCTTGGCTCTCCGAAAGATCTTTAGCCGAGCTTCGAATTTGACTTGCTGTCACGAGCCAACGCCTTGAAATAAGCGCGGAAACATCGGGGGCGGCCGATGAAGAGACAGAAGACTTCACCCCGAAGTTCTTTAGACGTGGCTTGAGCAAACCGCTTCCATGTCCTATGGATAGCCTTCGCAAGGTCTCGATTTTTGATCCCTTGGGCGTTAAGGCTTTTGCCACCGATCGAGATCTCTTTGCGGTCCGGGCCGGGCGCCGCTTCGAAGGTCGATCGCAAGCAAGAGCGAGCGGGCTCGCCGAGGACGAAGCACCAGCCTTGGACTTCTCAGGACCAAGGATACTGAGTGGTGGAGCAGTTTCAGTATGGGTATCCTTGTCCCGTGGATGTCCCTCATCAGGCTTTCCAGGGCCTGAATCACTGGGTGGGTCGTCATGGTCTGACCCATCTCGAGGGCTTTGGGCCGGAGGCGTGCTTGTCGATCATGAATCATGGCCAGCATTGCAGCCCTCGGATTGTCCATTGAGCCGAGGTCTTCGGGCTCGAATAGCTCTATCTCCTCTCTCGTTCAATTCCTCTTCATGCAGCTGCTGACAGGAGTAGTGTAGGACAAGGCGCTGTAGACGAGGCCACTCCTGATGTCGCAGCAACATGTGGAGCCTTGCTGTTTTGGCGATGAGCAACAAGTCTGAGTAGTCAGCAAGCTCCGGAACTAGTTGTAGAATTTCTCGGGATGCTCTGGATATAATCACTGAAGCTTCCATCCCGATTGATTCACCTTCAGATGCAGTCTCAGACTCCAAGTCTATGTGTGAAGTCTGCTCTTCAGTTGGAGGGACTGAGCTGAGTGGAGGGACAGAAAGGGGGCTGTCTAGGTGCTGAATATCTGCGCTCTGAGCTTCAGAAGCATCCCCTTGGTTCCTTTCAGTGGAAACAATCTTTTCCACTGACTGAGTCTTCTCAGAAGACTCGGACTCATCAACCAGCTGCATGGGCTGAGTAGTCTTCTCAGGAGCCTGTTCAGCAGGCACTTGTGGAACCTCCTCAGTAGCTGGCACCTCAGCGGCTTTCTTCATTTTCTTTGCCGGTGCCTTAGGAGTTTTAGTGGGAGGGGTTCTTTTCTTTATAGGCGTAGCCTGCTGAGACTTTGATTTCGGAGAGACTGCTGAGGGTCCTGACCCTATCTGCTGAAGCGCTGCTGTCTTGTTGTGAAATCTGACCTTCTTCACATTGAAGTACTCCTTGTCACTGTAGGTGATAGGCTCAGATCCACATAAATCTTCGATCATGATGGACAGTTTGAGTCCATACAGCAATTTGCCCTTTGCGCTCAGCATGTTCGATGCTTTGTCGAACTTAGCAGCCTGAGCCATGAATTCTCGGAGAAAGAACTCCGTCCAATTTATCTGGGCTCGGTCGTATATGGCCATCATCATCTGAATCTTAGGCCTCGACACCTGGTCAAACGACCCTGCTTGGCTTGTCAGTAGCTGTGTCACTATATACGCAAGTGCCCTGAACTGAGGCAACATGCTGTTCTTCGGAAAAGCAGCTCTGAATGTAGTGGGCTTTCCACAGAAGACGGTAAGATATTCATCAACTCGGTCGTCTCTGTACCCGACTGAACTTATCCCTTTGGAGGGTAGATCAAAACTCCGCTTCAAGGCATCCTTGATGGACATCTGCTTCAGCTCCGTAGTGGCGTGTTGGATAGAATGTGCAACGAATCTCGCCATTATATCTCCAGCCACAGTGTCTGAATTCAAGTACAGCTCTGCAACCTGTCTCGGGAGGAAGAACGAAGGCCTCCTAGACAGAAATTTCTCCAGCCCTGACTCGCGCAGAGCTGAGAATACATCGTCCATGTACTCCAGATCGCATGAATAGAAGTCCATGGTGGGTTCACACCATACGCGATCCTTCTCCAAAATGTTCCTGCATATCTATTTGGAGATATCATAGAGATATTGGTTTCCGCCATTGTACTGTGACAAGAAATGAGTCAAGATTTATTTTTGGATAGAACAGTCTTTGTGCTGATGCGATACCGAAATATATAACAAATATATTAGCAGATATAAGCATACCAATGGATAAAATTCGAGATAAGATAGAGTGAAAATTGCAAGTAAGGATTGCGAATGCGAGATCTCGGATTTTTCGAATTTGAGAGTTATGAAGTATGCTAATGGCGGTTCAAGGATATGATCGAATATATATATCAAACTATGAAGGTGAACGGTTTTCGATCGAAGGCCGAATGTAAACTTGCTTTATGATATGGACGGTTAAGATTAGAAGTTAAAAAATAGGCAATGATCACAAAAGACGCCTAAGTCAAAGCCGAGTTGTAAAATAGCCTAAGTAGTAACTCGTGAAAAGACATGCATTAAATGCGTGCGAGTTCAAGCAAGCTTATGTATGGAATGTCGTGCATTAAATGTGAGTCGTTAATAATAAAGACAAACCAAAAGATATTAATGTCATGCTGAATCTTTGCCATAAATGCAAAATCGTAGTATTAAATTACTACCGAGTAGAGATACGCAAACCTCGTCGCCGATCATAGTAGTCACTGATACCTCGTGTAGATGGTTTTCGAATCTCTATGTACCGAACTTACTCGATCGAGAGTGATCATTCCCCCTCACCGGAATGTTCCTCTCCCGAAACCTTATTACCGACTAGGGTCGTAGGGTCCAGCAGACCTAGCTCTATCGAAAGTTCTCCGAATCCGGATTCGCCTAGAGGTTTAGTCAGTATATCGGCCCTTTGCTTGTCGGTATGGATCTTTTCCATTTCGATATCCTTTTTTTCGACATGGTCACGAATGAAGTGATGTTCGATGTCCACGTGCTTGCATCTTGTGTGAAGAACGAGGATTCCGAGTGATTGCAATAGCACCGGTACTGCCGCGAAAAATCGGCACTTCATTCCGAATGACGTCATAGTCTCTCACCGCCTTGTCTCGGCCAAAAAGGATCAGGCGCAACAACTTCCCAGCAGCCATGTATTCGCCTCGAGTCGACGTGGCCACCGAGTGCTCGTTTCTTTGAAAACCATGAGATCGCCTTGCCGCCAAGGAACCGACATGTTCCCCGAAGTTGATTTTCTGGTCGATTCTACATCCCGCATAGTCGGCATCGGAATAACCAGTTAGTTCAATATTATCATCAGTCGGATACCACAAACCCATGTCAGGTGTTCCTCGTAGATAGCGGAGAATCTTCTTTGCTCGAGTCCATATGACTCGCTTGGGATTCGCCCGAAATCGAGCATACGTACCTCACAAAGATAAGTTATGTCGGGACGAGTAGTCGTTAGATATAATAAAGAACCAATTATAGCACGGTATTCAGTTTGGTCTCTCGATACTCCCTCTTTATCAAGATCTATCTTCATATTCGTGTTCATAGGGATCTTGATTGATTTGCCGGATGTGCGCCCGAATCTTTTGATGAGGTCTCGAGTGTATTTGCCTTGGTTGATGAACGTTCCCTTTTTGATTGCTTGACTTGAAAACCAAGGAAGTAGTTCATTTCTCCCATCATTGACATCTCGAACTTATCCTTCATCATCTTTTCAAATTGCCGACACATGATGACATTCTTCGAACCGAAGATAATGTCATCCACGTAGATCTGCACAAGTAATAAGTCTTCTTCCGGTCGAATGCTTCGAATAGAGTGCGGTCTACCGTGCCTTTCGAAAACCTTTCGAAGAAGAAACTCGCAGCGGTATCGTACCAAGCCCCGGGTGCTTGTTTTAACCCGCATGAGCTTTTCTCGAGTCTATATACTTGATGTCCCTCGTCGAAAGCCGGGCGGTTGTTCCACATAGACTTCTTCTTTCAAGCACGCCATTCGGGAATGCAGACTTCACATCCATTTGATAAACTCGAATCTTTGATGTGTTGCGTAGGCTAAGAATAGTCTAATTGCCTCCAATCTTGCAACTGGAGCGAAGGTTTCATCGAAATCTATTCCTTCGACTTGACAAGTAGCCTTTAGCCACGAGTCTTGCTTTGTTCCCGACTATAACGTTGTTTTCATCTCGCTTGTTTTTGAAGACCCATTTGGTTCCAATGACATGTTGATGCGGGGTCCGTCTACAAGCTCCCATACTTCGTTTCTCGTGAACCGATTCAGCTCTTCCCGCATAGCAATAATCCGGTCAAGCATCTTTAAGTGCATCCTCAATATTCTCGAGGTTCTTCGGTAGACAAGAAGCGGGAAAATAATGCGCTTTCTCCTTGACAGAATACTGGATCTTGTCTTGACATGTCTTTGAAGGATCTCCAATTATAAGATCAGGCGGTGTGAGCATCTAGCCACGATCTACGATGTTTTAACTCTTCATCTCGAAATTTGTTCAATACGAGATAGTAGGTGAGTTAGGCATTTCAGCTTGTACTATTCGAGATTGAAGTAGTTCAAGAACAAGAGTATGATCTACCGAGTCACCGGGTTCGGGGCATTCGGCTCGGGAACATTACTAGACGTTCCCCCGAGTTGTTATTCTCGGTAGTGGTCTCAGCATTACTTCTACAGCTTCCTCATTGACCTGAGTTACACGGGATTGATTCGTTCGGGAGAATCAATCGCTCGCCTACTTGCTCACCTGGTTGAGATTCGGTAGATTTGTTTTCGGTTTCTTCGTCCGAATCATCATCCCAACATAGCCTGGATCTTTTCGCATTTGTCTTTTAAGCTTAGATCCCGTAGCCGCTTCGATGTCCTCGATTCGGAATTTGAGTTATTGCTCCCGTCTTCGATAGCAAACTCGTTAAAGACAACATGAGGGCTTTCCTCTACGCAAAGAGTCCGATAGTTGAATACTCGAAAGCTTTGTCGGCCGAGAGTATCCTAAGAATACTCCCCGATCGACTTGCTATCAAAAGTCTTCGCTGATCTTTCCCATTATTGTGGATAAAGCATGAACAACCAAAAATATGGAAATAAGATAGAGAAGGCTTCCTGTCGTTCCATAGTTCATATGGTGTCCGCTTATGCTTTGCTTTGTCGGTAGAGATCTATTCCGAGTATAACATGCGTATCGTAGCTTACGCCCGTAATTTGGTTGGGAGTCCCGAGTCTGCGAGTAGAGTCCTAGCTGCCTCTTTTAGAGTTCGTTCTTTCGTTCAGCAACTCCATTCTCGCCGAGGTGTGCGTGCGGTGAAGTCTCATGCTCTATTCCTTCGCTGCGAGAACTCCTTTACCATGGAATTAAGGAACTCGGTTCCTGCATCCGAACGTATTTTTCTCGATCTTGGTGTTCTTCTCGACACCGAGCCTTTTCGAAGCGTTGGTAACTCGTTTTGACGTCGGACTTGTTGGCAATGAATATGACCCGTGTGTAGCGCGAGTAGTCATCTATGACCACTAATGCATATTTTCTCGCCTCGATCGTCATCGGGGAGGCCGGACCGAACAAATCCATATGTAGCGGTGAAGGATTCCATCCGTGGAAGGCGATGGAACTGGAGGATTTTGATTCCTTGTTTGCTTTCCCTTCGGACATGCTTCACACCGAGTGTCTTTCTTTGAATACTTCATTCGGCGGTCCCCTTGCTAGAGTGTTTCTTGCAAGCTTGTTGAGCGTTTTAAAGTTGAGATGGCTGAGTCTTTCGTGCCATAGCCACCCCGTGCGGTTGTCATTCTTCGCCCGTAAGCAAGCTTCTGAGTTCAGCTGAGTTCCGATCGACCACATATATGTTCTTTTGCGCGCGAACCCGATAACACTGTTTTCCCCGTGGATTTATCAATAACATCACGAAAACCGGCGTCAAAAATCACTCTATTTGAGTTATCACAAAATTGACTAACGAGAGAGAAGATTATGCTGAAGTCCTTCAACATATGATACTCTTGGAACTTTGGCGAGTTCCTATCTTGAGTGTGCCGTATCCTCTCGTGTAGCCTTTGGCATTATCTCCAAACTCAGTCTGGGTCCTTCTTCGGTGATATAATTCTTGCCAGACTCCTTTGGTATGTCATGTGTCTTGAGCATCCGCCGTCCATATACCATGGGTCTTTACGCACCCGCAAAAACGCAATTATATTCGGGTACCCTTTATTTTTGATTTTGGGTCCTTAGATGTTAGTTTTCATAACCCAAATCTGTCTAACAACCCCGGTGGTTTCGGACATTTTCTTTCCACTAGAGTCAACATATCTCGACCACCGGACTGGTCAAAGGTGACTTCGAGGCTTCGAGGTTCGGGAGTCCCGATCTTCCGAGTTGGTGGATCAGCCGACCTTAGCCTTCACGTGTGGCTTTCCTTTTCTTCGACATTTGGAGCCTCTTCGACTATAGGTTCATAATAGTGTGACCCATACCGAATTTGGATGTGTCGGCTTTGGAGGTCCATACTCGATCCGCCAATTTTAATTTCTTGTGGTTCCCCCTTGACTGTCTTTGGGGTTTCTTGGCACCGATCTTCTTGTCGAGAATGCCGACGTGTGGGATGAGGTGCTTTCATCTTCTCGTTTGTTCTTTGCTAGGGGGTTCAGTATATTTGCGGTCATAGTCTCCCCTCGAACAAATCTATCGGCAAGCCGTACTTCCGAGTGTCTTGGGGCGGATGTGGAAGCTCCCCGGCTGAATCCAAGTCCTTCCTTGCAGTGCTTTGACTTATTGCATGCTAGCATAGCCTCTAATTTCTTTTCAAGCACCCATGTACCTCTCGGTCATCAAGCTCCTCCGGCACATCATCACTCTTCTTCGGTGTGTCGTGCTTGGTCCGAAGTCCCGACATTTCTTGCTTCGACAGACTTAGTTCGAGATCTTTCGAGTCAAGTCATTGGTCAAAACTCAAATCCGATCTTCTTGATGCCGAGACTTGGCCATCAGAGAGTTTATTTCCTCCCCGAGTCTCAACACAAGTCCTTCGGCCTCGCAGCAACCCGACTCTCCCGAGAAAGTCTCGATTCTCTACTTTCGGGGTATCCAACTCCCGAAGCGTCTTCTTTGAGCCGAGCACTCATCCGAATTTGTTCGTCGAGCAGTTCTTCGTATGCGGTTGCGACGTCCATATTCTCATCTGCACACGAAATAGTGTCGTGTGTGCGGTGTGAAGAGGAGTTAAGTGGTTCATGAGAATTTACCTCATCCTCTTCGCCCGCCATCATGCACTTTTCGCTGATTCATCCGCTTCATGCTCTAAGGCCATGAAAGCCGCTTCATCGTCGGATGAATCCATAAAAGGAGTCGATCTCTTCGAGTCGTCCGAGATTTCGCCGCCTATGTAGGATTGTCTCTTACGGGCGAATTTCTCTCTCCTTGCTTTGCGTCTTTGCGCGTTCAAAGACTATCGAGCTCGGGGACAATCATACCGATAATGTCCCGGCTTCTTGCGGTTGTAACAAGCAATGACTCTTTCTTCTTTGCTTTCGCTATTCTTTGATGGTTCTGAGTCATCTTTCTTTCTGCATTCAGAAGATTGTGAGTCAGGAGTGTGTTTCGACATATAATTTGACTTACCTTTCGTTTCCCGATAGGCTTTAGTCACTTTTCTGCGTCGCTCCTTCTCCTTCTGATACTTTACAGCGAGCAGTGCATACTTCTGAGCGAGGCTTCCTTCTTGTAGATCATTGAGTGAAGGTTCGGTCTTACTCGTCGTTTTGCTCGTTCTTTGAGATGATCTTTGGCTCGACCGATGCTTTGAAAGCATGGTCGATTTTTGTGTCAGCTTCAGCTCTCTGCTTTCTTTGAGGTCTGTCGAACTCAAACTCCTCTGCCTGTAATTCTGAAAAGATATGGTCAGGAGACACAACATCTAAGTCAGAATGTCGCAATAGAGTGGCAAAAGGTGTCCAGTGTCCGTCCGGCAGTGCCCTCAGAATCTTCAGATTCATCTCTTCTTCGAATGTCTTTCCCGGCCCATTGATAGAGTTCATCGATTGGTAAATCGACGTTCGGATCTTCGATTTTGTCACCGGAGTGAGAGACAAGCTTTCCCGGCTTTTGGAGTTCCAGGCGCTAATTTGTTGGCTTTAATCTTCTCGAGTCCCTCGACTCGGTAGCGCAAGAGCGTCCCGAGTTCTTTAGCAGTCTTGCATTCCCGAACCCCGCCAAGATAAGAATCACTAAGGGTGGTTAGTATAAGCATTTCCGGCGACTCGATCTAGATTGTGAAGCTTCTTCTCTTCGGGAGTGAAGAGACTTCGTCTTTGGGGATCTTCTTCCCAGTCACCATTCCTCCTCCTTGAGCTTGGTCCTGAGTCACGACACTATCAATCATAGGAACGAATGGTCCATCTTCAAGCACTTCGGCCATACTATCATGGAGGGATGTCGGATGTGCTTCCATTCGACTCGCCATACTCCATAATTTTCCACCGAGAACATGGGTACCATCCTTATACCCGACATATCGGCCATGAAAAAAAAAATATAGATATGAATGTAGAGTGATATGCGGTGAAAATGTTTTCCCTCGGATCCGTTCGAATAGACCGGTCTCAAAGATAACAAGAGTCAAAGAACTCCCCGCTTCCGATACCAATTGTTGGTCCCGAGTGTACGGTCGGGTGTAGAGGGGGGGGTGAATACACCCGATTCGATTTCTCAACTTTCGAACACGAACAGTCCTATTCGGAGAAGGTGCCGCATCGAACTAGTTCAGGCAGACTGCAGTACTGCTCGAATCGTGTTAAAGGCTAGAAAAGAATGCGACTCGGTTGAGATCTCGCTAACCGACTAGGTCGAATTCGGTATCTACGGTAAGAGTTCGGTGTGCGGAATAGTGTAGGCCCAAATCGGTTTTTGTGAGAAAACGTTGTCTTAGTTCGGTAGATATAGAACTCGGTATGAATGGTAAAATCAATGCAACAGTTAAGAAAGCAAGAAGAGACGGGATTTTTAAAGTGGTTCGGATATCGCTCAAATCCTACGTCCACTGTCCCGAATGATCGGGAGGCTATTTATTATCCCGAGTTAGTCTCGGCCGCTTGCACACCGGGCAAAGCCGCGTCTTGGTTTTTATATCGATCCAAGTCTCGCTTACAACACTATCAAACTTAAAGTGTTTGACAAACTTCTCCAACAAGTGAAGGAGTCCTTATACAATAAGGATTGGGTTCGAGATGTGAACTCCTTCGTCTAAGCTATAGATAAGAACGGTTGAGCTTAGGGTTAGAGGGATAGGGAATATGAAAGAGTAGCTTCTAGATCGACGAACAGCTAAAGGTAAGCTATAAGTTCGTGTAACGTCGATTGGATACTAGAGGCTTTATATGTTGGTTTAGCTTGATTCCCTATGAGCTAGAATGTAGTCTTTCGCCAGGAGAATGTTCTTCGAGTTTTTTGCTAAGACGTAGTTCTTTGGGTTCTTTGCTCGTTGAATGCTTTCTTGATTTTTGCTCTAGATACGTGCATTCCGTGTATTCTTCTTGAATAATCCCTCTATTTATAGAGCGAGAGATTGAAATAGATCCGTTGGAGACGATCTTCTTCTCTCTCTCTCTTTTTGGTAGCAAACGGCTCTTTTGGTGTAGGCAACGTGCCTTTTCCTCCTTTTCCGGAAAGTGTTGACTTGCGGCTTTAGCGGGTGAGAAGACACGTGTATGCTTGTCATTTGTTGAGGTGGATGTAGTGGTTGAGACAACACAAACTTCGAGATAGGCGAAGCCGACTTCTCTCTTCCTCGCATACGATCGCCGATTCTTTCAAAAGATTCGACGGTCCACGAAGACTATCCGCCGTTGCTTGAGTCCGACCTCGTATTCGGTAGATAGGCTGGCGAAGATAAGTCTATCGATGATCAGCTCCGAGTCCAGTGAACTACTCCCGCCGAGTTTAGTTCGATCGACTCTCTCGAATCCTTGCTCTTGAGTCCAGGATCATCGAGTCTTTCAAGATATCTTGCTCCCTACCGAGTCCAAGTATCACTGAGTCTTTCGATATCTTGCTCTGCCGAGTCCAGTATCACCGAGTCTTTCATGCGGTGCTGAGGCAAATAAGCTGCGAGCGCCTTGACCAGAGCAGAGTGTCTACTGAGTCTGAAACCTCAGAGACAAATACAAATACAAAGGAATGGTTCACCAATCAGATAGGGTTTTGGGATCTTCAAATCTTCTCAATAGTTCAGAGCACGAGGCTACTGAGCGTGATCCAGTATAGAAAAGTCATTTCCCATAAGTATGATCATGCTGAGGATTGAATCATCACCCAACAGCATCTGTATAACAAATAGGTTCATCATCTAATGAATCACAGACAGATAAAGCATGCATAATGTAATCAGCATATTTAGTATTAACTTGTGGAACCCTTCTGGTTCTATCTCTAGATAACAAATAGTCACTTTGAACATGTTCAGGCATATCAAGACCAGAAACAGAGTCATAAGACACAATATCAGAAGAGTGATCACTTGAATTGTCAGTATGTGTTTCAGACACAGAAGGAGAATTACTAGTAGGACTTAGAGTTTCATCAATAATGGGGCTTGGTGTAGGCTCCACCTTAACAGGAGGCTTAGAAGTAGAAGTACTAGGAAGAGTAGAAGGTAGACAAGGAAATTCAGACTCATTAAAGATCACATCTCTGCTTATCACTACCTTAAAACCTGGCTGACTTCTATCCCATAATCTATATCCCTTAACCCCTTCTGGATACCCTAGAAAGACACACTTCTTAGATCTAGGTTCCAGTTTATCTCCTTTTTGATGAACAAATGCAGAACACCCAAAGACTCTGAGATGGGACAAATCGGATTTTTTCGAATAAAACGCATTCGGGGCATTGCCCTTTTAAATAGCTAGAGGGGAGCCTATTTATCAAGTATGTTGCTGTTAAAGCAGCTATACCCCAACAATTCTTAGATAGACCAGCATGTTCTAGCATACATCTCACCTTTTCTAAGAGTGTTCTATTCATCCCTTCCACCACCCCATTTTGCTGAGGGTTATAAGGAACTGTTTTGTGTCTCCTAATCCCAGATTTGACACAAAGACTATCAAAAGGATAATTGCAAAACTCTAAACCATTGTCAGTCCTAAGGACTTTAATTCTTTTTCCTGTTTGGTTTTCTACCTTGTTTTTCCAGTCAGAGAACATTTGAAATACCTCAGACTTTTGTTTTAAAAGAAACAACCAAGTTTTCCTTGAAAAATCATCAATAATAGAAAGGTAATACCTACAGCCACTATGAGTAGGAGTACTAGATGGACCCCATACATCAGCATGAATGTATTCAAGTATCTCAGAGGCTGTGGTTTTATCAGGTAGAGCAGTGGAAGGGAAAGACACTTTATGTTGCTTACCAATCACACAAGAGTCACAAAATGGCATAGAAGATATCTTATCACTGCCAAACATACCAGATTTTCCCATAGAATTTAAGTTTTTAGAACTAGCATGTCCTAATCTTAAATGCCACAGAATAGTTTTATCAGACAAAATGGTATTCACATTTGAGGCAGGAAATACAGTTTCAGCAGTAAAAGGATACAAGTTATTAGTCCTTTTGGATTTGAAAACCACTAAAGACCCCTTTTTAACTTTCATCCAACCATTTCCCCAACTACCCTCAAAACCATCATTCTCCAAGGCAGTAAAGGACAATAAATTGCATGCAACTGTTGGTACAAATCTGACATTTTTCATAGTGTATTGAAAGCCGATTTAAACTTCAGACATATGTCACCAATACCTAAAACAGAACATTTGTCTTTATTTGCAACAATAACATAACCAAAATCACCAAGTTGTAAGTTTGTGAAGCATTCTTTGAAAGGAGAGACATGATAAGCACTTCCAGAGTCCATTAGCCATTCATTAATTTGCATGAATTCACGAGTTCACGAAGGTTCGAAACCATAAAATATCTTCCAAGAATATTCACGTTGCGAATCATCACCTATGATAGCATTAGAAACACTCTTGTTTTCATTATGATGTTTTCCTCTTCTAGGTGCAGTGCAATCTTTTTGATAGTGGCCATATTCCCCACAATTAAAACACTTCCTTCCCTTGGTTCTAGACTTTGATCTAGACTTAAGATTATGTTTCTTTACCCCTTTTTCTGAACTGTATGAGCTATTTCTTTCACTAGTTCTACCCCTAACATGGTAAGAGGATCCCCGCTCACTCACCCTAACCTCTCTGCTGAATTTTATGTCCATTTCCTTACTCTTAAGGGCATTAACCACTGTTTCAAGGTCAATCTTATCCCTACCATATTTAATGGCTGACTGTACATCACTATAGGTTTCAGGAATTGAGTTCAGTAAGGCAATAGGTGCATAGTTGTCAATACTAGTATCCCCTGTCTGCTTAATTAACTGAAGGAGCTTATTAAACTCATCTAGATTTTCATCTATGTCCTTGGTCATATCTAATCTAAATTTGAAAAAACTCTGGAGAAGATACATTTTGGAAGGAAGGGATGTCTCAGTATACAATTCATTAAGTCTATCCCACACCAATTTAGCAGAATCAAGATGTTCAACTTTTCTTAACACGAGTCGACCAAATTCGTAGTAATAGCGAGATAGAGCAAGATCATTCATTTCATTTTTTTTCTTTTCAGTTAATTCAGCATCATATGACTCAGTAATAGCAGCAGAACAACGTTTTTCAATCATAATAGCAGTCATCCTTTTCTTCCACAAATTGAAATCAGATTTACCATTGAAGGTAGCAATACCACTGGAGGACATAAAGGCCATTTTCACTGGTGTAATAAAGATACTAATCCGTATGGATTTTGTATCTTACAGTATTTTCTTGCTTTGGGATTTCCCAGATCACAATCGCAGGTTCAAGACCTGGGCGCAGGGGGTCACCAAGCTTACTGTATTATCAAAGTAAGGAAGAGAAGACCGTATAGTACGGTTCAGAGGAAATTGATCTATACAGATCAAACATCAGACAACACAAGCAAGCAAAGGGAAAATAAGTAGTACACAAACAGTACGGTTCACAGGAATATACCAAATATCACACGAACAGTACAGGAATATAACAAATATCACACGAAAAGTGAACAAGTTACGCACAACAAACCCTAACTGCTCCAGTTGGCAGATCTACCAGAAAACAAGTCCCAAACCTGGGATGCGCACCGGTCGGCAGATCTACCAAAAGAAAGATGCAAGAGGTTTAGCCTAATTTACCCGCAAGGTTCGGTAGATTTGAACCTCGTAATACCTGTTACGTGTGACTGCACTAGATCTAGGGTTACGGTTCTTTGAACCGCCCTTTCACAACCTAGGCAATCGGAAAGAAAAAAGGTGAGGAAACGAGCGTACACCAACAATAGCTCTGATACCACTTGTTAGGATCGAAGATCTGAACTGTACTATAGAGTCGAAAACAATAGATATAATGGATTAAAGAGTACAGGCTCAGACCGCTCTTTCACACACCACACAACACCTACACAAGATGCCTACATGCGTATCGAGAAACAAATACACGAGATCCTCACGTTTGTACAATGAATCACTCAAGAACTCACAAAAGAGAAGAACAGATTCGAGAGTACAGAGAGAGAGAGGATGTTGAAGAAGAGATTAGAAAGGCTGGTACTCTGAACAAGACACAAGACCCGGCTATTTATAGCTAGGTTAAAGTGTAACGGTTCGGCAAGATGAGAGGGAAACGGTCCGGCCAAGAACCGCGCGACCGTTTCGATGAATTAAATCATCTCGGGCCAAGAACGAAAGGGCCATGTATTGTTTCTTCAAGATGGGCCTGGGCACAACTTGTGCTTGGGCCTATCAGTTAACAACAACAAAATAAATCGACGGAAATCTTTTCTGAAATATCAAGATTTCTTTTACTACTTCTGTCGGTGTTCTTTTGGTGATTTCGTCGCAACGTATGCACTCCCGTGGATCGGGTAAGTTAGATTAGTAGTAATTAGGGTTGTAAACGAATTAAATAGTTTTGATTCGGTTCGGTATTCGTATTCGATTTTTGATATTCGTATTCGAGATTTTGAGATTCGAATTCGATTATAAATATTCGATTCGATTCGTTACTAATCAAATACAAAATTGTAATATTCGATTCGATATTCGTAAATATTCGATTAAATACAAATTATATATACAATAATTATTTTTATATATAATAACTTTTATAAACTTATTATAATTTTAATTTAAAATATTTATGTTAAGAGCCTAAATCAAGATTTAATAACTCATTCCCTCTTTTCAATATATATATATATTTTTAATATCAATTAAATTAATAAATTAAATATTAATTTTATAATATCACAAAGCCTGAAAAGTGAAAGTCCTACTCAATCTTATTTTGTTCCTTCTCCTCCGGAGGAGAAGGGAACGAAATAAGAATTAATATTGAAGTTTTTATATATATAAAAAAATAAATGAGTTTAAGTCGATCTAAGATAACATACATTCTGAAAAATTCATATTAACAACAGAATATTCCTTCGGTATTGTTAATTCAATGTAAATTCTTCGATTTTCCGTTGCTAAATAACAACATAATTGATTAAATTCCATAGTTGTTTGAATAACATTTTGTAGCGTGACCATGATATCACGCATCATAATTCAAGATTTAATTAATTATGTTTGACAAACTCAGTCATTGTTGTCAAAATTAATTACTAAAGATATTTACCGTTCGCTATCATATTCAAGCTTATACCAAGTTTCATAATATATACACATAATACATTTAATTAATTCTAGTATAGTATTGTTGATTCAAATAATCTCTAGTAATATAAAATGAATTAAAAGACATAAAATGATAAAATTGAATAGTTATATGGTGGTCACATGTCAGAGACAAATCAATCTTGCTGGTTGGTAAATGGCAAGTGCTGGACTACTTTTAGTCACCTTATTAATTACAATCATCATCAGCTGCAGTTCAGATTTTAATTATCACGTCGTTGTCTTTCTATATTTAATACATCCGGTGTTAAAGACAACTAGTGTTTATGGTAATAATTTCATATTTATATACTCGACTCGAGAAACGTATGTGAATTATCCTTGTCGAATAAAAGATAGTACTAGTATTTAATTATGGAGATCGAATTTGAATAAGATGAGTTAAACTATGACCACATGAGGATTATGTAGTTTGGTAGACTGGATAAGATTAAGGTCACTTTTCAATGTTGGATGACTTTTCAACCACAGTTACGAAATTAAATCAGCTTTACGTCATGTCACAGTGTATGTTAATTATCGTTTCACAGTATTTGTGTGACGAAAGTGAAGAAAATTATGGGGCAATTTAGGAAAATAAAAAAATATTGCAAATGGGATAAGGCCCATCATGATTATGGCTTCATTTGAAGTCAATTATGGGATAATGAATAATAACTTTCAAATATATCGATCGAGTAGCGATTACGGGTTTTATCGTGTATGAAAATGTATGTATAATTTTGTGTGTTAAGTAGTAAGGAGAATAGGCTAGAAAGGGAAAAGGATATAAGTGAGATAGGACTAAGACAAGAACATGATACCTAATTGAAAGTGACAACTCTTGCAGTAATTATTGAATTGTCTCTACAAAACACTGATAAAAGTTGCACAAAATTACCCGATTTTATAATTATAATCATTAAATAAATAAAATTACAACCCCCAATAATGAAATAGTAGCTCATAAATAATTACTCCATCCGTCCCGTCCGACTTGTCTTGTTTCTTTTCGATACGGAGATTAAGATCAGTGGGTGGTTATTTGTAGATGAGTGAGTGATTGTGTGTAGAAAAATAGGCTCACAAAGAAAAGAGTGAGAATTTATATAGTAATTATTTTTCTTTTTAGGAAATAAGACAAATCGGGTGGGACGGCCCGAAAAGGAACACAAGACAAATTGGGTGGGACGGAGGGAGTACTATATATTAAAACTATTATCATTAAAAAAAAAGGCATTCCTAAATTGTAGTTAACAGTTAGCTAAAATCTAGAATTTACACTAAGAAAATAAGAAATGTTAAAATCTTAATTAATCGTTATAAACAATCAATTCTTTTATTATCAAGCTCATAATGTATATTTGTGTTTCCCCTAAAAATATGTTTTATATGTATGGATATGTTTTTTTGGTTTAATCAAATATTCCATTGTTATTATTATTATTATTATTATTATTATTATTATTATTATTATTATTATTGTTATTATTGTTATTATGTGAGAGATGTAATCATAAAAAAGTAAATATTATTCTTGAAAAAAAAATTACTGGTATACATACGTACGTGGAGCTACGACCACTTCAAGATTTTATTATATGTATCAACAAAATGATTAAAATCACTTGCTCCTAAAAGTATGGGCAAAATTTGGTGCTATTTACATTGAATCATACAACTTTTCTTTCCCTTTACAAATTACATCACTGGGAGAAATTCAACGACATTTCTTTTTATAGTATGCTTTTTTAGATATACTAATTCTTTACAATTAATTGATAGAAAGGCATTCATCTTATATACATATACTCTGTGTATCAAAATAGTTGACCCGTGATTATATGGATCAAAATTATATTATTAAAAATTAAGGGGTCAAAATTGTATGTAATTAAATGAAAGCTATGGAACTGGAATCGTCACATTTCCAATTTTTACATATAAAAAGTAAAATTATATAATCTTGGAGTATAAAACTTACGTAAGCGTGTCTACCACATACTATGTCCTACTTGCAAGCTCCATGATAAGATCTCTTCTTTTTACTGTTCATAAGATATACACTAGCTAATACATATCAATCCAATTCTCTATCTCTCTCTCTCTCCCTCTTAAAAGTGAAGCCGAAACAACTCACGAGCAACTTTACAGATTTTTTGAAATTTCAAAAAAAGGTCATCCACAAACCTCATATATAAACATCATATATACATGTTGAGAAAATATATATATATATATAAATATATATTACCAAAAAAACAATAGCATAAAAACAAACTGTGCAGAGCCCTTCTACAGAAATTGTAGTGGACGTCCAATTTCCCCACTTTCTCTCTCTACCTTCTTAAACTGGAAAGAATTTAGAGAACATCATCAGATTCAATTTCATAAATATTCCACTTCAGATTTCAATCTAAACCAAAGTTTCTACTCCAAGCAATCTATACATACTTGCTCCGATTAATCCGAAACCCTAGAGAGAGAAAGTGACAGCGCTTGCTCTCGCTGATCGGATTAATGCTGGCTGTGTCGCCGTTGAGGGGCCCTAAGAATGAGAGGGAGGGCGAGATGGATGGCTTCTCGATCGAAGACGGCGAGTTTCCCGATTTCGCGGGAGGGAATCTGCTCGACAGCATTGATTTCGATGATCTCCTCCTCGGCATTAGCGACGGCGGCTACGTGCTGCCGGATTTGGAGATGGACCCGGAGATTCTCGCCGAGTTCAGCGCCAGCGACGAATCGGAGATGAAGTTTCCATCGTCGCCGCCGGCGGAGAAACAAGAACAACTCCCATCCTCATCCGACGTCGTTTCGGATGGGAATAATAGTAATAACTCTTCTTCCAAAGAGGCGGAGAAGGGGAGGAAAACGACGTCGTCTCACTCGAAAAACCCTAACGGAAAAAGGAAAGTTAAGGTGAGAGTGGAAGAGTTTGTTAATTAGACCTATTCTATATCGGGGTTCGAATTATTCGATAGAATCAAAATTATTTAATTTTTCTAATTTTTTTTCTTTCATTGCTAGCTAGCTAGGGTTTGCTTGAAAGAGGGTTATCCTAAGTTTCTCTCTCATATTTATGAGTTTCTCGCACTTCTGGGAAAGCATATATTCACGAGAATATGTGTGTTGCCTATGAATCTAATCCAATCCATATACTATGAAACGTACTTTTCAAATTAATGAAGCCTTAACTAGAATATGATTTTGCTTTAATATTAATTCGAGATTTCAAGAAAAGAATGATGTAATGATTTCTCTTAATATATGTAGGTGGATTGGACACCGGAGCTTCACCGGAGATTCGTGCAAGCGGTGGAGCAGCTCGGCGTCGACAAAGCGGTTCCGTCGAGAATTCTTGAACTCATGGGGATTGATTGTCTCACTCGACACAACATTGCTAGCCATCTTCAAGTACGTATTAATATAATTCATAATTTTTTTTGGGTTTATATAACTATATTATTATATCATATAATTTTTTTCTTTTGAGAATTTCGAGGTGGGATTTGTCCCTTTGCTTTTACAATACTCTACTGCACAAGTCAAATGGATCTCCAGAGCTTTTCTTCAGATTTTGCAGAAAGTTTTTGTCTTCGTTAGTTTACAATTTCACAAATTTGAGCATCTTCACTTTTTTTCCCACGGTGGTAAAATGTTGTCACATTTTGCTAAATTCAATAATCTCCTATATCAATTAAGCTACATACTCGTATTATTAGTTACTAAAGTTTCTATTATCACATCAATATAAAATTATAAAGACTTGATTAATTCTATGGAATGTGCAGAAATACCGGTCGCATCGGAAGCACTTGCTAGCGCGCGAAGCGGAGGCGGCGAGCTGGAGCCAGCGGCGGCAGATATACGGCGGTGTGGCGACCGGAGGCGGTGGGAAGAGAGACCACGTCAGCCCTTGGATTGCACCAACGATGGGATTTCCGCCGGTGACTCCAATGTCTCATTTTAGACCCTTACATGTGTGGGGCCATCCATCCCTCGACCAATCAGTGATGCCCATGTGGCCGAAACATCTAACCCCTCCACCGCATACTTGGCCGCAGTCTCAGCCGCCGCCGCCGCCGCCTCACGTCCCTTCTTTCTGGATGCCCCACCACCACCACGTAAGCCCATTACCATGCACCCTCATGCAAGAATGAAGAATCCTTAATTTCCTTATAATTTAATTTATTTATTTTTTATTTTTATATAATTTTAGGTTCAAACTCAAGGGATGCTTTGCTTTCGGCCGCCGCATCAACCGCCGACGGTAATAACTAATGACGAAATCTTAAGATTTTTTCATTTTTCATTTTAATTT
Source organism: Lavandula angustifolia (assembly GCA_028984105.1). NCBI lineage: Eukaryota > Viridiplantae > Streptophyta > Magnoliopsida > Lamiales > Lamiaceae > Lavandula > Lavandula angustifolia. The sequence goes on from CM054818.1 coordinate 23,264,678, forward strand.
CCTTTTTTTAATTTACCATATTTTAATTAAGACGCCTCACACGTGTGTAGTGTACTAATGTCGTTGTAATAGAAAGTGACAATTTATTATTTTCATAGTTTAACTAATTATTATTTTACTACATCTAGAGTTTTATAAATACGTAAGATGTATGACTAATTAAAAGTATGATATTTTATATGCGCAGAGGTTTCCAACTCCTCCTCCGGTTGCAGGCATACCACCACCACCAGCAGCCATGTACAAAGCAGAGCCGGCCGGTGGAACTCCGGCGGGGAAAACACTTCCTCAACCCCCTTCCGACATCCACCCGGTTAGCCCCTTCTTTCTGTACAATAGATTCTTTATTCTATATCGTGTTTTAATTAGTCCACGTAGCGCATGTTACACGAACAACGTACTATACTAATTAGTATGTACTAGCAACATAAAACTCTACAGATGGACCATACATAGAAATTAAATTGCTACATGGCAATTAAAATTTTTTTTTTAATATAAATGATGGGTTGCAGTCGAAGGAGAGCGTGGACGCGGCGATCGGAGATGTTTTAACGAAGCCGTGGCTGCCGCTGCCGTTGGGGCTGAAGCCGCCGTCGGTGGACAGCGTGATGGTGGAGCTGCAGCGGCAAGGTGTTCCGAAAGTGCCGCCGGCGTCTTGCGCTTAGTGAAGCTCCGCCGCCGGCCTTATTAATTCTTGGGAGGTTTAATTCCATCCGAGAAGAATTCAACTCGACGACATTTCTGGCACTCTCATGTGCTTCTTCCTTTCTCTCTCTTCTCTCTCTCTTGTGAATTACACAGTATGTAAGGTGGAGCTTTGGACGTTATTTTTGTAATGTTAATTATATTATCTGATGAATAACTAAATAGAGACTATTCCGCGGCTGGAACACTTCCAATAACTGTTTTATCAACTTTTATGTCTCTTTTTATTTGATGTTGTTGAATTCCACATTTTCCTTAATAAAAATTGCAGCCTATTTTTGCTTTCATGCAAAAAATTCCGAGATTAACGCAGTATTTGGAATAGCTTTTATAAGCAACTTTTAGCTATATGTTTAAAGTTGCTTAAAGTTGTTTTTAAGCCAAAGTTGTTAGTGTTTGAATTATTATAAGAAAAAATAACTTAATTTTAGAAAAAAACAACATTTCACACACCCTCATAAACTGCTTTTCTGTTGGTCCGGAGACGATAGTCAGGTGTAGAGGGGGGGGGTGAATACACCTGATCACAGTTTCTTTTTCTCAGAACGTGAAGGATAGCTGAGCTGTAGGTTGCGACTGATGAACAGTGCCAGATATTAACCTTCGATCACGGGTCAGAGTGTGTCAGCTACTGAGCTCTTCTACTGACTTAAGTCAGTTGTTGAAACTCAGTCGGAGACGTTGTGCGGATAAGTGTGTAGGGCCCGGAGATTCGTCTCAGTTTGAAAACGTGTTTTCGCAAGTTAAAGTATTTTGGCTAGTGCGCTTTTATAAATACGTTTTATGCAAATATATGATTTTAAACCAGTTTGTATGCAATGCAATAAAACAATAAATAACACAAGCAATTTAACGTGGTTCGGATACGTAAGATCCTACGTCCACGGTCCTGACAAGGCAGGAGAACTTGTTGATTAATCTGAGCAAGTCTCAGCAAGGAATCTGTGCATTGGACAGACCCTTCTAAGTTATAGTCCTTAGCAACTTTACAATTCAAACCTAAGTTCGAAAGGGAGGGGATGATCTCCAACTAAGAAGGAGTTCTTACAATAAGAACAATTCACAGAAAGTGAACTCCTTCGAATTTCTAAGCTATAAATTTGGCAATGAGCTTAGCTAGAGAAGAAGGGATCTAAAGAACTCTAGAGAGAAGAACTAATGATATTCTATGAAGGCAAGTTCTTCGCTGGATGATCTTTAAGTTTGCTAGAGTGTTCTTGAGCTTGAGCGTTTTTCCCTTGTTTATCCCGTGCGTGGAGCTCGGATTTCTTCTCTATTTATAGTTGTGAGCAGGCATATGTCCGTTGGAGAAGACGATGTCACAAGCTTCCAAAGAAAACGGCCATAATTTTGAACTGTTGCAGCAGGGCAGTTAATACTGTACATGAGAGCATGCTTTAGTTGTTTGGAGCAGATAAAGCGTGTCGGCTTCTCATTGGTCGAGGTTTGTGGTAGGTGAGAATGTGTTAGAGATTAGAGTTAACTAGTCCACATCCTCGTATCATCTTCAGCTGAACTTCGAAAAGACTTATACGACTGGGTCGTTTTCTGTCGGATACAGTAGACTCAAGACAGTCTCTGTTTTCTTCGGTTGAGTCGGCTGACGAGCTAATAGGCTTTGGTGGGTCAGCTGATGACTGCGAAGGTACTGAGCTTTGCATTATGTTCTTCTGTTGATAACTATCAGCTGATGGGGTATCTCCTACTGAGGTCAGATACAGCTGAAGTCAGAAGAATGCAAGCGATTACACTGATGACGTGGGGTTCTGGAAAGTAACTTCATCAGAAGATCAGTCCAACAGTTTACCCCGTACATGACTTAGACAAAAGATAAACAACTACGAAAAGTCTAGCCTATACATCAGCTAATCCTATCGACACTATACTATTGATATCAGCTGGGTTTTAGGATCTTCAATTCCATAGTACTACTATGATTTCCTCCAATATTATTTTAACCACTAATCAGCTGAATACCATCTACTGACTCATAACCCAACAATTTCCCCCTAATTGATGATGCCAAAACCCCTATAAAATAAGAACCGGGAATACTAGACTACCGACCGTAATTTCCCCTAATTGATATGAGGATTCGATCAAGATGAAGTGATTAGTTGACTTCAATAAGTTCAGGAGAGAGGTAGGCAAAATCCGAGAAACGGTTATGTGTGAGTGTGTGTCAGATCACTTCAGTGATCAGTCGTGAAAACACAATCAAAAGCCGTAAGACAATGAGTAATTGTCTGGCAAGCAATAGAAACTGATAATATATACGGACGAGAGGATTACAAAGTTTCTATTACTATTACAAAAGATAAGAAGATCACCGCCGACGTTCCGAATCTCTGTGTCCGCTTCTTGAAGTCCGCAGACATATCAGCTGGAGGATCCAGACAATAAAACTTGTATATTCTGTTCCGCAGAGTCTGGATTTCCTCGAGATCATCAAGCTGATCAGAACTGAGATTATGATGATAAGCAGCAGCCTCGATCTCATCTTCTATCTCTTTAGTACAAAGCACGCCGTGAGCTGTCATGGGTGGAGGGATTCTTCTGAATGCTGGAGCTCGGATGGGAATCTTCGCTCTCTCCATAATTGGCACAAGCTGATCCGCCAGCTGGGGAAAGTTATGATGAAGAGATTCTTCAAAGAGTTGATCAGCAGGTATCCCCGACGGATAGAAGCCCCATACGTAGTATCCCTTGATAAAAGATTCTTTCAGTTCCTCCCATAGCTCGTTTAGCTCGGCTGGTACCCATTTATCTCTTTGTGAGGAGTAGGCGCTTTCTTGACATGAGGTGCTCTGGGCGCTCTCCTATAGTACTTTGAAGCTCTGGGTACTTGCTTTCTCAAGTCAGCTGCTGGCTTCTCGGATAAGCTAATCATTTTAGCCAGGTCAGCTAACCTTTTCTTCTCTCTGAGGGCCGCTGATCTAGTATCTCCACTCCGGAGACTAAGTCCTTTCAGCGTTGCCTCCCAGGTAGCTCTGTCCTCGGCCTCCTGCTCAGGTGTAAGAGTTGAAGTGTAGTAACTCTGAGCTGTTGGCTGGACTTCAATAATTAGAGCTTTGGCTAGCTCCTCTTGAGCTTTCTTCTTCTGTTCGTCCAAAATTTTCTTAGCCTTGCCTTTTGCAGATTTGGCAGTTACTTTCTTAGGCTCTTTAGCTTTCTTAGCTTCTTCCAGCTGATGCTCCTGATCCAGCTGGTCTTGCAGCTGTTGAGAAATTCTGGCATCATAAGCTTCCTGCTCCGCTTTAGTTTTGAATTTGGGCGTCGGGGAAGATGGAGGAGTGATTTCAGTTGTATCACCTTCCCCGGCCTTTGCGGTGGCAGTTGCTGATGCTTTTCTTCATCCTCCTGATCGAGGAAACGAGCTATGTCCTCGATGTGCTGAGCAGATGAGATAGGAACTGCCTCAGTCACAGTCGGTCGGAGAGGGGCATACTCTAGGAGGAGTACAGCTGAACTGGTTTCAACCTGAGCGGCTGAACCTTCTCCTTGAGGTGCAGAGCTGGTTCCTTCCCCCTTATTATCTCCCTCAATAATCTCTACTACAGCCGGTTCCTCCTCAGTCTCTTCTTTTACATCTTCTTCCCCCTTTTTGGCATCATCAGCCTGGGAGAGGTAAGTGCGGATGGCTTTCACGTCTTTTTCCAAGTTATATACAGAATCTTTGATTTGGGTAGCAGTTGCCTCAAAATCCTTGACTGCCTCAACGATCGCCTGAATGTTAAGCTGAGGAGTAGGAGCTTCTGAGGCCTTCTTAACCCCTTCGGTCAGTCGGTCGACGCTCTCAGTCTGGGCCTTAGTGTATTGAGCCCATTTGAGATGCACGTCTTTAGCGAGGAGACGATTCTTGTCTCCTTGGCGCCTGATAGCTTTATTGACCGACTTGGAGGTCACGGAACCTATTGGTTTTATCTGGTATGAGCTGGTTCCGAGCCTCTGCTCAGACATCGCGAGTTGTTGCGCTCGACTCGGCTTCGAGGCAACAGGGGCTTCACCTGATTTGGAAAGAGGTGGTGATTGGCCCTTTTCGCGGGGAGTGGAACCCTCAGCAGAACCTCCCAATTCTGCATCCTTGGGTTGTGCATGTTCCATCTCTTCATCATCCTTGTCATCTTTATCATCGCCATGATGAGATGGAGGCGAAGGGCTGTTACCGGGAACTGAGGAGCCCATGCTCAGTAGATAAAGTATTGCTGCCCTCAAGTCTTTAAAGGACGCAAGGTCAGCCGGTTCCCCGAACCCGATGGCTGACCGCAATTCCTCGCTCCTCGGTAAGCAAGGACAAAGCCGACCGGGTCCCGATAATATCCTCGAGAATGTCCCACTGAGGAACCTCGAGCAAGATTTGTGTCCTAGCCCTTATTGCTATCTCCACTAAGTCAGGATGCTCAGAGATCTCAGGGATCTGAGCATGTACTTCTCCTGTAGCTCGAAGACGAGTGGAGTGTAAGGCTGTCCACTCAGAGGAAGTCTCCTCAGTCGGTACCCTACGTCCGACTGAGTCTCCTCAGAACTAATGCACTGAACTTTGTCCTTTATCGTGGCACCCTTAATGCCAGTGTCAGAATCTAGGAGCTGTTCTTCTTGAGTGGGTGGGAGAGAGGCTTGTTGAGCTTGTACTACTGAGACCTCAGATGGTCCAGTCTTAGTAAGCCTCTTCCTCTTGGATGGGTCGGCGCGAGGGGGCAAATCAGAGACTACTCTCTTCGGTTCAGGCGGCCCTCGCCCGATAGACTTCTCAGCAGCGGCTTTTGTCTTGAATTTAATAAGCTTGCTATCAAAGTATCTGGAGTTAGCAAAAGTTGAACTCCTCGAGACTGATTGCTCGATAAGTATGGACATCTTCGTCCCATACAGTAGCTTCCCCACACTGATTAGGCTTCTCTGTCCAGTGGGCGAGGCTGTGAACTTCTTAGCCTGAGCCTTCAGCTCGGCTACATAATAGTCCGTCCAACTAACTTGGACTCCATCATCTATAGCCATCATCAGCTGGATACGTGGCTTAGACAGCTGATCATAGGAACCTGCTGAGCTCGTGAGGATATGAGATACGATATATGCGAGTCTTTTGTATTGTGGTAGCAGAAGGTTCTTCGGCAGCGCTGTCTTGAAGGTTATATCCTTCCTTCCACAGAACTTCTGAACATATGAGTTCATCTCCTTCTCCTTATAGCCTATAGGAGAGATTCCTTCGGCAGGAAGATCGAATGCTAGTTCCAGAGCATCCCTGATGTTGATGACGTGCTCACTAGCATCCCACGAGTTGGGTACTACTTCCTTCATGAAGTGGGTGGGAGAGAGGCTTGTTGAGCTTGTACTACTGAGACCTCAGACGGTCCAGTCTTAGTAAGCCTCTTCCTCTTGGATGGGTCGGCGCGAGGGGGCAAATCAGAGACTACTCTCTTCGGTTCAGGCGGCCCTCGCCCGATAGACTTCTCAGCAGCGACTTTTGTCTTGAATTTAATAAGCTTGCTGTCAAAGTATCTGGAGTTAGCAAAAGCTGAACTCCTCGAGACTGATTGCTCGATAAGTATGGACATCTTCGTCCCATACAGTAGCTTCCGCATACTGATTAGGCTTCTCTGTCCAGTGGGCGAGGCTGTGAACTTCTGAGCCTGAGCCTTCAGCTCGGCTACATAATAGTCCGTCCAATTAACTTGGACTCCATCATCTATAGCCATCATCAGCTGAATACGTGGCTTAGACAGCTGATCGTAGGAACCTGCTGAGCTCGTGAGGATATGAGATACGATATATGCGAGTCTTCTGTATTGTGGTAGCAGAAGGTTCTTCGGCAGCGCTGTCTTGAAGGTTATATCCTTCCTTCCACAGAACTTCTGAACATATGAGTTCATCTCCTTCTCCTTATAGCCTATAGGAGAGATTCCTTCGGCAGGAAGATCGAATGCTAGTTCCAGAGCATCCCTGATGTTGATGACGTGCTCACTAGCATCCCACGAGTTGGGTACTACTTCCTTCATGAAGGCAAATGAAGATTCCTCAACCCCTAAATCTAGGGTTCTCCAGTTGTAGTAGACTTCCGCCACTTGTCTGGGCAAATAAGCACGGGGTTGCTTGGAGACGAGCAGTTCTAGTCCAGAACTCTCAAGGGCGGTGAATACGGGCGCCAGATAAGGAAGATCAACTTGGCGAAGCGCCATGGTCGGCTCAAACTGGATGCGAGAGATGATGATTTCATCGATATTGGTGGGTGTTTGTACTGTCGCCATTAGTATCTGCATCAAAACTCGTTAGCACTTGAAAATAGAGTAAGTCAGTATAAGCTTAAAATAGAGATAAAGATATTACCGAAATATTTAGAGCTTGAGGGATATCAAATGCAAGTAGTTAGATTTTCGGAAAAAAAAATTTGCAGATGAGTGAGCTCTAAGATCGGAAATGGCGAGAAAGTGAGACGAAGAAGGAAGATGAAAGATTTTATAAGATCATGCAAAATAAACCGTTTAGATCGAACGACTAGGGTTTAATCTTTCAATCTAATAGACGGCTGAGATTTAATGATATAAAAAGAATGATTACCTAAGCCGCCTATAATCTAGAGCCACGTAGGATAATGCACAGTTAAAGTAAGTGAAAAGACATGCATTAAATGCGCTGCAGGCAGCATTAAAGACTATGTCATTTTAAATAAGAACGGTTTCCTACTGACCTATCCTTAAAAATATTAATGGCGGGAAATAAATGCTCATTAACTACTGAGTGCAATCGACTGATATAATAAATGCGAGCATGCTTCTGAAAAAGTTTAAGTATGTAATACTACGCAAACCTCTTCAGCTGAACTTTTACGATCAGCTGGTTACCGTTAAGACTAAGGAGGATGGTTGACGTGCTGATGACCACGTTCCCCCTTACTGTGTACAGTTTGATTCTCCCGACTGAATCACTGTACTGAGTTTTCTGACCTGTCATACTGGTTCCTTATACTTGATACCAATTGTTGTTATCAGTAGTTGGATTCTACTGATACCAATTGATTGTCTTCTACTGATACGATTCAGTAGGATCCAATAGACCTAGCTCAATTGATAATTCTCTGAATCTGTTCTCAGCTAGTCCTTTGCTTCTCGACATGGTCTCTGATGAAGTGGTGTCGAATATCCACGTGCTTGCATCTCGTATGGAGAACTGGATTCTGAGTTATTGCAATAGCACTGGTGGAGTCACAGTAGATGGGCACTTCATTCTGAGTTATACCATAGTCTCTCAGTTGTTGTCGAAGCCAAAGGATCTGGGCACAACAACTTCCAGCAGGCATGTACTCAGCTTCAGTAGTGGACGTTGCTACTGAGTGCTGTTTCTTTGAAAACCAAGATATCGCTTGTCGCCTAGGAACCGACACGTTCCGGGAAGTTGACTTTCGATCTATCCCGCATCCCGCATAATCGGCATCGGAATAACCTCGTCGTATAAGATTATCATCGGCCGGGATACCATAACCCGGCGTCGGTGTTCCTCTTAGATATCGCAGAATCTTCTTTGTTGAGTCTAGATGACTTCGCTTAGGATCTCGCTTGAAATCTTGCACATACACCTACATCATAAGTTATATCGAGTCGGCTATTTGTTAAGTATAATAAAGAACCAATAATAGCTCTATAATCGGTAGAGTTAATGAAGCTCCCTCTTTGTCTAGATCGATTTTGAAATTTGTATTCATGGGGATCTTGGACCGGCTTACTAGAGTCGCGGCCGAATCTCTTGAGAAGATCTCGAGTTATTTGGCTTGATTGATGAAAATTCCTTCGAGTGATTGCTTTAATTGAAATCCAAGGAAATAATTCATCTCTCCCATCATGGACATCTCGAATTTCTCTTTCATCATTTTCTCGAATTGCTGACATATAGTCACGTTTCTGCAACCGAAAATGATGTCGTCCACGTAGATTTACACCAGTAGGATGTCATCTCCTGACTTTATGTTGAACAAGGTGCGATCTACTGTCCCCTTCTGAAAACCTTTCTGAAGTAGAAAGTCTGATAGGGTATCGTACCATGCCCTGGGTGCTTGTTTTAACCCATACAGAGCTTTCCTAAGTCTGTACACCTGATGTCCCTACTGAAAGCCGGGCGATTGTTCCACGTAGACTTCTTCCTTCAGTACGCCATTCAGAAAAGCTGACTTTACATCCATCTGATATACTTTGAATCCTTGATGCGTTGCGTAAGCTAGGAAAAGACGAATGGCTTCCAATCTTGCGACTGGAGCGAAAGTTTCATCAAAGTCGATTCCCTCTGCTTGACAGTAACCCTTGGCAACTAGTCGAGCTTTATTTCTAACGATGACGTTGTTTTCATCACGCTTGTTTTTGAAGACCCACTTAGTGCCAATCACGTGCTGATGTCTAGGTCTGTCAACAAGCTCCCAAACTTCGTTTCTGACGAACTGGTTCAGCTCTTCTTGCATGGCAATGATCCAGTCAGCATCATTGAGTGAGTCCTCTATTGACTGAGGTTCTTCTGTAGACAAGAAACAAGAATAGAGTGAGCTTTCTCCTTGATTTAATCTAGATCTTGTCCTTATAGTTGCTGATGGATCTCCAATGATGAGATCTGAAGTATGAGCGTCAAGCCATGATCGTCTGAGTCTGGCTTCTTCTTCTGATACTACTTCTGCACAGTCAGTAGGTGTATTAGGCATTTTAGTAGTACTGTTTTGTGACTGTAGCAGTTCAGTAAGAAGGTTAGGATCTACTGAGTTTCCAGGTTCAGGGGCATTTAGCTCAGGAACATTAATCGTTCCCCCTGAGTTTATATTCTCAGTAGAGGTCTCAGTTACCACGGGGGCTTCCTCATCGACCGTTGTTACTCGTTGTTGATTTCGTTCCAGTAGAATCAACCGAGTCGCCTACATCGCTTGTTGGCCGAGTCCGAATCTCTTCATAGTCGACTCATCATCCCAACAATGCTTGGATCTTTTCGACTTTGTCGGTTAGTGCGAGATCCCGTAGCTTGCTCGCCGACATCTTCGAGTATTTGTCTCCGTATTTTCCCTGTTCTCGGCAACACACTCATCAAAAATAACATGAGGGCTTTCCTCCACGCAAAGGGTCCGATAGTTAAAGACTACGAAGGCTTTTACCGACTCGAGAGTATCCTAAGAATACTCATTGATCAGATTTGCTATCAAAGACCTTCAACCGATCTTTCCCATTATTATGGATAAAGCAAGGACAACCAAAAATATGAAAATGAGAAATAGAAGGAATTCTCCCTTTCCATAATTCGTAGGGTGTCTTCATGTGTTCTTTGTGTAAGTAAAGAGCGATTTCGAGTATAGCAAGGTGTCGAGCACGCCCAAAACTTTGAGGGTAGTCCGAGTCGCTAGGAGCGGCGATTCGAGTATAGCAGGCGGTGTCGGTAGCATCAGCCCAAAACTTTGAGGGTAGTCAGAGTCCGCTAGGAGCGTCCTTGCTTGCTTCTTTGAGTGTTCCGTTTTTGCGTTCAACAAGTCCGTTCTGCCGAGGGGGTGCGAGCAATGATGTCTCGTCTTGAATTCCCTCTTTATCGCAGTACTCCTTAACTACTGAGTTGAGAAATTATGTTCCTCTGTCTGAGCGAATTCTTTGAATCTTGATGTCCTTTTCCACACTGAGTTTCTTCAGCAGATTGGGTAGCTCAGTTTGATTATCAGATTTGTTGGCGATGAAGATGACCCAAGTATATCTCGAGTAGTCGTCAATAACGATGAGGGCATACTTCTTGCCTCTTATAGTCACTGGAGAGACTGGCCCGAATAAGTCCATGTGCAGCAGCTGAAGGATTCCATCAGTGGAAGGTGAAGGAATATGTGGATTGCTTTTCTTTGTCTGCTTTCCTTTCAGGCATGCTTCACAATTTCTATCTTTGATAAACGATTCGTTGGGCAGTCCTCTAACTTTGGAGTTCTTGGCTAGCTTGTTCATAGTCTTGAAGTTCAGGTGGCTGAGTCTCTTGTGCCATAGCCATCCTGACTTGTCACTTGATTTCGTCTGTGCTAGTAAGCAAGCCTCGGTGTTACTGCGGTTTTCCAGTTAGCAACATATATATTCTTCTTCCGCGAACCTGATAACACTGTTTTCCCTGTAGATTTATCAACAATATCACAGAAACCAGCGTTAAAGATAACTCTATTAAGATTGTCACATAATTGATCGAAAAAGGAGATTATGTTGAAGTCCTTCAACATATGTTACTCTTGAGGCCGAAGCGATCCCAATGTTCGGCGTTCCATATCCCCTTGTGTAGTCTTTTGAGTTGTCACCAAACTCACTCCGGGACCATCTTCTTGTACGTAGTTGGTTAGCAGGCTTTTCTGGTATGTCATGTGTCTCGAGCAACCGCTGTCCACTATCCAAGAGTCCTTATGCACCTGCAAAACAGAAGCATTTTTAGGTACCCTTTGGTTCAGTTGGGTCCTTACATGTTAGTGGGTGATTTCGGAACCCATATCTGTCTAGGAACCTTAGAAGTCTGAGACTTCTTCTTCTGAACCTTGTTAGTTTTCTTCTCCACAGGACCTGGAGATACTGACTTTCTGATGATTTTGGGCTCAGGAGCTTTCTTCTTCTGAGTCTTTGCGCTTCTCCTGATCTTGGGCTCATAGTAGTACGAACCGTACTGAGCCGGGTGCTCATATAGTGGTTCATTGTACTGTTCCGCCCAGCTGACCTTCTTGGTTCCCCCTGAGTTTGATCGTGGTGTCCTGGGGCTGGAGCCATTGGTCAGCTGCTTCTTGCTGCTCGGCTGAGGTGCAACTAATTTTTGTTTATTCTTCGCCTGAGGTGTGATGTCAGTAGCTTGCACCTTTCCTCTGACGAACCTATCAGCCAGCATATCTGAGCTTTTCGAAGCGGAAGCTTCGTGAGTATAGCCAAGACCTTCTTTCAGGACAGTTGGCCTTTGTGCTCTAAGCATGCTTTCCAGCTTCTCCTTAGCTCCTAGGTATTGTTCAGTCATCAGCCCTCGCCAGACCTCGTCACTCCTTCTGAGTGAGTCATAATCTTTTTGCACGTCTGTGAGCTTCTGACTGAGTTGGGCTATTTCAGTCTCTTTCTCAGAATTGTCCTTAGTCAGAACTAAGATCTGAGTCTCTTGAAGCTGAGACTTAGTCATAAGAGATTCAATCTCTTCCTTGAGTCTCGCTACCAGATTCTCTGACTCAGTAGAGACCTGACAATCAGAAGAAAGTCTCGATTCTCGGCCTTTACTGTTCCGGTTCTCGAATCGTTACTTGAACTCTCTGCTCAGCTGAATCTGCTCCTCTAGTAGATCATCGTAGGCTTGTACCACATCTAGAGGCTCATCTGTAACCGAGCACGTGTCGTGTGTGCTATGTGAAGAAGAGGTTATGTTAAGTTTGGAGTTTACCTCAGCCTCTTCTCCGGCCATCAGACAGTATTCAGCCGTATCTTCAGGAACTGTCTCTCCGATCTCAACTGCGACAAATGCAGCTTCGTCCACAGAGGAATACATGAATGTATCCTCCTCAATTGAGTTGTTGGATATCTCTCCGGCTATATAGGCCTACCTCCTACGGGCAAATTTCTCTCGTCTGGCCTGCCGTTCTGCTCGTTGAGCAGCTGAGAGTTCGGGACAGTCGTACTGATAATGTCCCTCCTTCTTGCAGTTGTAACACGTAGATGTTCTGCTGCTCTTTCCAGCTGAGTCTTTGGATGGACTAGCAGCAGGCTCTGTGTTCCTGCATTCAGTAGAAGGTTTAGATTCTTCCCTTTTGTGATAATCATTCTTACCTGAGGGAGAATCTCTGTTGTATTTCCTCAGCTTTCTGACTCTCTCCTTTTCTCTCTGATATTTGAGAGCCATCAGTGCTAGCTGGTCAGGGCCTGACGTCTCAGAGGACTTTGCTACTGTTGTGGCCACTGTCTTGCTTGAGGAAACATGTTTGGCTCCAGTTTTGCTGACTGTTGCTTTGAAGGCATGGTCAATCTGAGTGTCAGCTGGAGCGCTGGAACATCGTTGGGGTAGGCTATGCTCAAATTCCTCCGTTTTCAGTTCTGAAAATATAACATCATGAGTTAGAGCATTAAGATCAGAGCGACGTAAATAAGTAGCAAAAGGAAGCCACTTCTGTCGAGGTAGCGCTCTCAAGATCTTGGTGTTCATCTCTTTGTTGGTGAACGACCTCCCCAGCCCGTTGATAACATTGACTTGATTTGTAAATCTGACGCTGAGCTCATCAATGGTCTCACTGGGCTCCATTGCAAAGGCATCGAACTTCTGAAGCTCTAACTCGAGCTTGTTCTCTTTGATCTGCAGGGTTCCTTGGCTTAGTACAGCCAGGGCATCCTAAAGTTCTTTTGCCGTCTTGCAGTCTTACACCCTCCCGAGATGAGAGTCACTGAGCGTTGTTAGTATTGCGTTTCGCGCAACTCGGTCGAGGTTGTGCAGCTTTTTCTCTTCTGGCGTGAAGGCTGATTTTTCTTTAGGGATCTTAGTACCAGTCTGTGCTCCTACACCTCCCACAACGGCAAATTGTACGTTGTCGATCATGGGAACGATGGGTCCTGTTTCAAGGACTTCCGTCATGCTATCATGCAGCGATGTGAGGTGTGCCTCCATTCTCACGCGCCATACCGTATAGTTTTCTATTAAGAACATCGGTACCATCCGAATACCTGACATGTCAGACATTATGTGAACGAGTATAAGGATGAATGAAGAGATGCTTGTGCAGAGAAAACGTTTTCAGGATCTATTCGAGAAGACCAGTAGTACAGAACCGACGATTAGAAGAACACCGATGCTCTGATACTAATTGTTGGTCTGGAGACGATAGTCAGGTGTAGAGGGAGGGGGGGGTGAATACACCTGATCACAGTTTCTTTTTCTCAGAACATGAAGGACAGCTGAGTTGTAGGTTGCGACTGATGAACAGTGCCAGATATTAACCTTCGATCACGGGTCAGAGTGTGTCAGCTACTGAGCTCTTCTACTGACTTAAGTCAGTTGTTGAAACTCAGTAGGAGACGTTGTGCGGATAAGTGTGTAGGGCCCGGAGATTCATCTCAGTTTGAAAACGTGTTTTCGCAAGTTAAAGTATTTTGGCTAGTGCGCTTTTATAAATACGTTTTATGCAAAGATATGATTTTAAACCAGTTTGTATGCAATGCAATAAAACAGTAAATAACACAAGCAATTTAACGTGGTTCGGATACGCAAGATCCTACGTCCACGGTCCTGACAAGGCAGGAGAACTTGTGATTTATCTGAGCAAGTCTCAGCAAGGAATCGCATGACCTGGATGACCCTTCTAAGTTATAGTCCTTAGCGACTTTACAATTCAAACCTAAGTTCGAAAGGGAGGGGATGATCTCCAACTAAGAAGGAGTTCTTACAATAAGAACAATTCACAGAAAGTGAACTCCTTCGAATTTCTAAGCTATAAATTTGGCAATGAGCTTAGCTAGAGAAGAAGGGATCTAAAGAACTCTAGAGAGAAGAACTAATGATATTCTATGAAGGCAAGTTCTTCGCTGGATGATCTTTAAGTTTGCTAGAGTGTTCTTGAGCTTGAGCGTTTTTCCCTTGTTTATCCCGTGCGTGGAGCTCGGATTTATTCTCTATTTATAGTTGTGAGCAAGCATATGTCCGTTGGAGAAGATGATGTCACGTGTCACAAGCTTCCAAAGAAAACGGCCATAATTTCAAATTGTTGCAGCAGGACAGTTAATACTGTACATGAGAGCAGGCTTTAGTTGTTTGGAGCAGATAAAGCGTGTCGGCTTCTCATTGGTCGAGGTTTGTGGTAGGTGAGAATGTGTCAAAGATTGGAGTTGACTAGTCCACATCCCCGTATGATCTTCTGCTGAACTTCGAAAAGACTTATATGACTGGGTCATTTTCTATCGGATACAGTAGACTCAAGACAGTCTCTGTCTTCTTCGGCTGAGTCGGCTGACGAGCTGATAGGCTTTGGTGGGTCAGCTGATGACTGCGAAGGTACTGAGCTTTGCATTATGTTCTTCTGCTGATAACTATCAGCTGATGGGGTATCTCCTACTGAGGTCAGATACAGCTGAAGTCAGAAGAATGCAAGCGATTACACTGATGACGTGGGGTTCTGGAAAGTAACTTCGTTAGAAGATCAGTCCAACAATTTACCCCGTACATGACTTAGACAATAGATAAACAACTACGAAAAGTCTAGCTTATACATCGCCTAATCCTATCGACATTATACTACCGATATCAGCTGGGTTTTGGGATCTTCAATTCCATAGTACTACTATGATTTCCCCCAATATTATTTTAACCACTAATCAGCTGAATACCATCTACTGACTCATAACCCAACATTTTCAGTTTTCTTCGACTAAGTATGCTACTAAATGAATTAGTTAGGCAAATAAACTTTCTAATTGCGTGGGTAGAGTGTTTCGAAGTACCGAACATTATCTGCTGACTTCGGTCGACTCCGATAAACTCAGTAGATGAATAAGTGTTGAAAGTGTAGGCGCCGTTTTATATCGTCTCTTGTTGTAAAACGTTATTACTGAAAACAATTTAAGTTAAACTTGTGCGTCAGATTCAGCTTTACTAAAAATTTGACTTATGAATTTTAATAAATCAGTTTTATGCAGCGTGAACAGTAAATCAGGAAACAGTTAAGTACACATGCAGTTTTTAAAATGGTTCGGATACGCAAGATCCTATGTCCACCGTCCTTAACAAAGCAAGAGGTCTTGTATTTATTATACTAAACAAGTTTCAGTTGTACGCATGACAGATACTCTAGTTATAGTCGTAGTGACTTTACAAGTTTTTCAAACACGGGGTTTGAGTTTCTCCAACTAAGAAGGAGTTATTACAATAAGAACAGTTCAATGAATAAGAACAGTTCAATGAATATGAACCCCTTCAGTTTCTAAGCTTATGATCTAACAATGTTGACTTAGAATAGAGATTGAGAACAATGTATCTCTAGAGAGAAGAACTATAACGACCGTTCTAAGTAGTGAGTTCTTCGTTGAATGAGCTTTAAGGTCGCTAGAGGTTGAATGCTTGGTGTTCCCGATCATTGGTGTTGTCTTCATCGTTTGAAGTTCAATCTCTATTTATAGTCTTCATGAGATTCGTTGGAGGGGACCTAGGCATGTGTAAAAAACAACGAGGAAAACGACCATCTTTAATCTGAATATTATTGTAGGGATTCTCTCTTTTTCAGTCTTGAGGGCAACTTTTGTCAATGCAAGTACAATGCTGACAACTCCTCATTGGTCGAGGTAGAATGGTAGGTGCGTTTTGTTCAAACTCCAAATTAAGCGAGATCTTGAGTTGACTTCCTCTCGATTCCTCGGGACCGATATATCTTCTACCGACATTCTTCTATATTCTACTGACATTCTTCTAAAAAGTTCGAGCTTCATGTCGATTCATGTCCACGGATTCGAGTAGGTTATGACTAACAATACCGAGTCTTCAATTGAGTTCGTCCAGGTGACATATGTCTACTCTACCGAGTCTATCGCCTCCGAACTCTAGCAAGCCTATCGAGTTTCTAACATGCTAAACTCAACTAAGCTATTCTATTACATTATCCCGGTTCATCATTTAGTTAGGGGTTTTGGAATCTTCAAATCTTATCATAATGAATCACATCCCAATATCTACAAAATTGGTGTATGTTTCCATTGATTTTTCTTTCCTTAACTGCGTAATTTGCACTCTTCCATAAATAAGATTTATCTTTCCTTAACTACGTAATTTGCACTCTTCTGTAAATAAGACGGTGGGATATGAATTAATTAATAGGTGAGAAAGTTGTGTTGGGTAATTAGCACGAGAAGACCTGCGAGGCCAGAGTGGACTTAGCCGTCAGCCTCCATTCGAATTATGTCAGTTTTTGCCAGATCTAGAGAGGAACGACATTTCACAAGAAAGTTGGTCTCGTTAATTAAAAGTTGGTCTCGTTGATCGACCCCATTCCTTAAAATATACTCCACGAACCCTAGCTAGTATGCACATCTTAGAAGTCGAACTACGTACACGTTATTTGGTTGGTTATCTATTTATCCCAGTTTCAAGCTACATAATAAATTGCATGATTTGTCAATTTAATTGGCAGGATGTTAATTTGCACATGCACTTTTAAGCATTCTCTTTATTTTTAGAGGAAAATTCATAACTTCTATTTAAGGTGTGTATTATGTAAATATCACTCATGTATAATAGTTCTAACCAAATTAACATGTGTTGGTTATAGTACTATTTTTTTTTAATTTACCTTATGCTTTCATACATTATTTTCTATTATTTGGTTGGTATTGATGTTTGTGTTTGCAGTATGTTCATGTAGAGAAATGGCACGTCTTCCAATTACGAATACAAAACAAAAACAACTGCGTGAATTTTGGCTTCAATGCTTATGACTTTCATTGTGGAATTCATGATGTGGTATCATGCCACTTTAGCCTATTTATCCAGTATGAAACATTCATTAAAATCTAAAGAGGAAAAAAATAATGAAAGAATGTAATGGCTATTTAGAATCACAAGAGAAAGCGACATTAATTTTATAAGCATACTTCGCATCGCATGGATAGATGTACATTTTCTATACTGTGTGACATGTTTGTGTATACATTGGCTAATCACACAAAAAATAGAACGATTGGCCTTATATTTTTGAGAAGTGGAGAAACTGTGGGTCGTCAGTTTAATCTTTGTCTTCTAGCACTATTAAGATTACTTGATTTGTTGCTTGAGAAATCTGAGCCTATTACGGATGAGTGCACAGATGATAGATGAAAATATTTTAAGGTATTAGAACTTATAATTTTAAATAATCTATAATTTCTTTAACTGTGGAAATATCATTCCTTTATGTTTTTTACACATTAGAACTGTCTTGGAGCTTTATACGGGACTTTAGTTAAAGTGACACCACCTAGAGATCAACAACCAATATATCGAATAAGAAAAACAAGTTTGGCAACAAATGTATTAGGAGTTTGTTCTCCAAATATGCGCTTTATGTATTACCTAGTTGGGAAGGTTCTACACACGATCTTTGTGTGCTTCGAAATGCTCTCTCTAGGAATTACGGATTTAGAATACCACAAGGTAAATATATCATTGCAAATCCGGTATCTATTATAATTATACTCAAACAAATATCTCGGTTTTCATGTCATTCAATCTTAAAGGTTGTTATTACTTGGTGCTGGATATTGCAATGCAAAAGGGTTTCTTGCTCCATTTCGAGGGCAAAGGTATCACGTTAATGAATTCCATGGTTGTCGACTAAACACATCTGAAGAATTTTTTAGTATGAAGTATTCTAAAGCTAGAAATGTGATAGAGAGATGTTTTGGGTTATTAAAAGGAAGATGGAAAATTTTAGCTTCTCCATCATTTTTCCCAATTGAAACTTAAGTACGAAGTATAATGGCTTGTTGTTTATTGCATAATCTGATTCGGAAGTTCATGACCTCTGATCCACAAGAAGCAATGCAATTTGAAGAGTCTGGTAGTGACAATGATAGTGATACTGATGAAAGTGAAGATGAGGATATTGTTGGGTTTGTATACTGAAAGCAGTCTACGTATTCGCTGGTAAAGCAGTTACCACTATTATTATTCTCCTATTTGAATATTATAATTACATAAATTAGTTCATTATCTCACAAGAGTTAGATCATACAGTGTGTTGTAGATCACAGAAGACTGTAGTGATTGGTTGAACTAGTGAGATATAAACAGTTATCACAGCTGAAGCAACTTTAGGACAAGTTGCTGGTTTAGGCTTCAATGTAGATAAGAAGTGACTTGTCTTGGTCACTTGTCTATGTTGATACATTTTATGTATTGATGGATCGCGGTGAGATGTGTTCTTCTATCTAACCCGTGTGAAGAACCAAGGTCTCGGAGACTCAGCTGATCTTAAGCTTGATGAGATTTAAGCTGAGGGCACGCGACTAGCTATCACTTTGACTTACTATGGGTGAGGGTCATCGCGACAGTATATATCTGTATCTTGGGTGAGTGTTGTTGCGTGTAGCTCAGGCTGATTATCTGCATCATGCATCCATATCCTATTATAGGGTTGATGATATCCCCTTGAGGAGCTCGAAAGGTTTATCATACTAAACTCTGCAGGTTGATTAAGTTCAAGTATGGTAATAAGGTCGAGTGGTACTGCTCAAGGATAAGATATTGATTGTATTAAGTAGTCAGTAAACTTAATCAATTAATGAATATTCGATATCTTAAATACGGAGATTAACTGAAGTTAAAAATGCAAGCACTGACTCAACTTTTTGGATAAAGGGGTAAGTCAGTATAAATTCTTTAGTGGAATGAATCTATATTTGTGAATTAATAATACTCTGGGCTGAGTATGAAAAATTAATTCACTTGAGGCCCAACTTTATTTCTTGTATTAGGTCCCTGATCTGGCCCGAATATATGCCCAATCGTATGCGATATTTTCTCTCCGACTTACTAGCATGCTTCATTGCCTAGAATTGTTTGGTCCTTTAGTGGACCAAAATATTTGGTGATGGTGTAGTGGCCCCTTTCCCTATCGGATTGAGCTTGGAGTCAAAGGCCTATTAGGGTTCCTTTGACGAGCCCTTATAAATAGGGTCAAAGGGGCCACTTGTTAACAATAGTTAGTTTCTCTAGCTTTGTGTGCCGAAAAGTGTGAGTTCGAGTGAAATTTCGTCAAGAGCCTTCAAGCATCTCCGTCCATCCGGAGTTGAGGGCTAGGGCACGGGAACAGTCCAGAAGACCTTTTCTGGACTGAGTTAAGAAGATCGTATTCTAGGACGATCCTGAGGTATATTTTCTTTCAGATATAGAGTATATAACAACTGTGACACCAAGTGACGAATGAGCTAACTTTAGGAACAATTTAGCTCAAGAAATGTTCAATACTTTCGTAATTGCATTTGGTAGTTGATTATTCCCATGCATGAACAATTTATGCTACATCCCATGTACGAACAATTTAGGACAATTTCAAACTATTTCGTTGAACCTATATAATTTAGTAGATAGTGTATAATATGCAATTCTTTTTTCTTTTCATGTGTAATGAATTTGAATTATTTTTATCATTATCTAGAATGTCATTTTAGTTATAGGATGGAAACTTATCGTGGAAAGGGAATAAACAAATGCTTTTGGAATGACAATGAGGTACAGTTGTTGATTGGAGCACTACAGGAGTTGGCTTGTGATCTATTATGGAAGATAGATGGTGGATTCAAGAACAACTACATGAACGAGTTGCACAAGATAATACTCCGAAGCTTCCTACTTTTGAAAAATAAATTTCTCCTCACCTTGTATCAAATGTAAGATGGTTGAAACAAAGGTATTATGCAATTATTGACATGTGCAAGGAAAAGTGGCTACCAGTGGAATTATGTTGATAAGAAGATTAAGTGTGAAAGACAATAGTATGAAGATTGGTGCAAGGTAAAAGTAGGCAACAAATATCTTTTAATATTAGTAGGATTAGTAGTTCTAAGATATGAATTTGTAGTTTTTTTTATTTTTGTTGTTACTTTTCAGCTTCATAAGAAGCTAAAGGCCTATGGAAAGTCAAATTTCAATACTTGGATGACCTTAAAGTAGTGTATGGAAGAGATAGAGCTACTAATAATGTTCTTTGAAGGTTTTATAGATGTTGTCCGGAATATAGAAAAGGAGTTGGAAGAGACTGATGCTCAAGTTGACTTAACTAATGATGAGGAACATGATGAAGAGTCCAATTCAGGATCAACTCCAACAAGTACAAGAAATTCTAAGAAGCAAAAGAAAGCATCACCAACTACATCAAATCAATAAAAAAAGATGAAATCAGTAGCAACATCAAGTATGGATGCACAATTTCAACAACTTACAAGACAATTTGGAGGTTTTATGGAAGACATTGCCTCTAACTTCTGAACTATGGTTGATGTCATGAATAATGAAGATAAAAGAGAGCTAGTGGCTACTGATAGAAGTAACAACTTAGCAAATAAGTTGGTTAGTCTTGGACTACCATGTGGAGAACCAACAAAGCTTCATCCAATTGACGTGTTCTTCAACCTTCCAATTGACGTGAGGAGGCAATATGTCATCAATCTCCTACATCCTTCATCTCATTTCTAAAGTTTGATCGCTTGAAAACTCTAGGAAACCTATTATCAGTAATATGTTATTTTGGATTCTTTAATATGTTTTGCAATCTTTAAATTGCTATCTTGAAACATTGTGCTACGTTTTTTATTAGGATTATGGCACGAATATGCTATCTTTTCTTTGTATTATTTTTACAAATCTGGGATGTTTGGATTTTAGTAGGATGTCTTTATTTTCCGTTTAGGTTGTGACAAAAAATAATAAATCTTGATTGTTAAAGTTCAATGCTTTCAATGAAATGAATATCAAATTTATAAAATAATTTAATTATTCATTAATTATAAATAAATAAAATTATTTTATTATTTATTATTCAATTATAAAAAAATTAATAATGTAGGGTAGAATATAAAATATGATGTTTTTATCTTTATAAAATTCGAGGGTGAAATTAGATATTTATCATATGTTATTCCGAAAGATTCAACAAACCAATCATCAAGTATTGTAATGATTCCGACCCTGAATAGTAGAACCAAATAGGTGTATTGGAATGAAACAGTCCATTCCGAATCCTGAGAGAATAATCCTGAACATGAATCCGATACCCCCAAAGTCTCTATCATGTTACAGTCAAAACTACGTAGTTTTGATAAAAACAAAGGGAAAAAGGGTAAAATGACTATTGTGGTTGCATCAAAATTACACAACTTTATACTCCCTCCATCTCATTAGTCGTGTCTTGTTTCTTTTGGGTACGGAGATTAAGAAAGTGATATTGTGTAGTGTATGTTGTTTGAATTTTGAGTAGTTTATTTTGTGACCACAAATTCTTTGCTATTTTTAGAAACAAGACACCACTAATTGAACACTCATTTTGAGAATATAAGAAAAGAGTATTAAAAAACTATATAGTCTTAATTGGAACATCGACTTTTTGGAACAAGCGATCACAAACCGTTTATTATTAAGCATATTCCGAACTTAAAATGGTTGGGGTTGGATTCTTTGACCGGGTCTCCATCTCCAATAATAATTCATGTGGATGGAGAATTATAATTGTATAAAATATTTATTGAAAAATAAATGTAAATCTCAAGTCTTAACAAAGAAAAATATATTATAATATTATTTTTTGTTAGGCCCGATGCATTGCTATCGTATATATGGGCTTGGCCAACCCAATAACTCTATTTTTTTTTAAATTCAAAACGAATTGGGTTAATATCCCCTATTATTGATTTAGAACTCTCAAAACTGAAAATACCCATGCTCAATTGGCTAGTCCAACCTACTCATAATTGAATAGGTTAGATTTCAGATTTTGGAGGCATATAGTTGGGCCTAAATAGCTCGTCCCAATAGGTTGATCGGGCTTCGAAAAAAAAAATCATGAGTTGTTGTAAAGCCCCAATTTTAATAACTTTTTAAGGGACGTTACCATATGCATAAACTTTATCTTCAAATTTATTTTTCACAATAATGGTTTTAAATATATAAAAAAATAAGAAAGTTCCAATGCAATTCCATAGACAGCGGAAATCTTAAAATGAGAGCATAAGCAACTGCTAGTTTTCGGGAAATAAAATGAAGCATGAGTGATATTAATTCATGATAAAAACCAAATTAATGCAGTAAGAAGTTTCATTATTTCTTTCTCATATAAGTGTGTGACCATCACCATCCGCCACTTCAAGCATCTGCCGGACCATGATCTGAAAAAGTGAAAATATAGAGGGGTGAGTACGACTACTCAGTGGGGTCAAACATTATCCAAATTATAAACTATAAAGAATTTAACATGAGAGATTAGACATGCAAGCCCGGAAGCTTAACCCGAGGGCTTTACTGTGTGAATGCCCGTGGGCTAACCCGAAGGTTTTACTGCGTGAATTGCCCGAAGGCTAACCCGAAGGTTTTACTGCATGAATAGCCCGAAGGCTCTATATGGAATGTCATGCATGCACCAACAATTTCAACAATTCATAAATACAAATAGATCATAATAATCAAACAATTTATATTATACATAATCTACTTATTAACATGCATTTTTAACGATTTCACATAGTAATAATCTTAAGTATATTAAACACAATCTTATTTCTATTGAAAATTCATTTATGCATCGAGCAATTCGACAATTCATGAAATAAATTAATAAAATCATAAAAGTATTGTCCTAAAATTATTGATCTCTAACATGAACAACATAATACATATTCTATCACAATAAAACTTATCATGATCAATAATTCATTTAATAGTAACCTAAAAACTTTATGTTTTTCAATCTACATGCATGTTGACAAAAGATTTTGGCACATCAAAAACAAATAAATAGCAAACGTATCCTAAAAATTCTATATTTTTAAAATGAATGACCTAACATGTATTATATCCCATTAAAATTCAGCATGGTCGAAAATAACATAAATAAAATATGAAAATAAATTTTTCTATCAAGCTCATGGACATGCTGTCAAAAACTGGCAGGTTACGAATAACAATTTTAAAAAAAAATACTTATCATACTTGTAAAATTCTACAAAAATTATAAAGTATACTAAACATACCTATAAATACGATCCTAAATTTTCACGACGAGATGATGACGGAAAGATGTGTAAATAATTCTTGAAACATTTCACAGATATCTTGGCAGATTTTCGAAAATTTTATGGGATGCTATATTATGAGCGACTAAGGGGTATTTATAGGCTTAGAATAAATTATCTAAAGATCTCTAATCATAAAAGGTATCAAATATATTTTTTCCATAATTATTTTCGTCCTATTATCTTTTATATAGAATTTATTCTATCACTTACTACTTAAGAGATTCAATCATAGTTGGATTAGGATATAGACACAATTAAAATTGATACTAAAATATGAATATCATACATAAAATATCTATTTTAATAATAAAACATAATATAAAATTATCTGCTAATAACTTAATATAATAATAAATATTTTATTCTTTTATGAATCCTAGTTGGTTTAGGAAATCCAAAATAAATTAATATTTGTTGGGAGATGATTCAGTAGCTCCACAAATTGTTGGGAGACAACTCAGTAGCCTAGTGCTCTGAAGATTTGAAGATCCCAAAATCCTACTTTGACTGATGAACCATTCTGTTGTATTTGTTGTTCTGTCTCTAAAAGTTTCAGACTCAGTAGACACTCTTCATTTTGGTTCAAGGGCTTAGTTATGTCTGCTGGTTCTTCAGCAAACTATCAGCCTCAGTACCAGAAGAAGAAGACTCGGTAATCTTGGACTCGGCGAGAACAAGATATGCGAAGGAGTCGGTGGACCGAACTCGGCGGGGAGTAGTTCACTGAACTCAGAGGTGATCTTCAGTAGAGCTGACTCAGTAGTAGTATGCTACTGAATATAGATCAGACTCAGCAACGGCTGGACAATCTTCTGACTGTCAGGATATATTAAGTCAAATCAGCAGAGTCATACGAGGTATAGAGAAGTCAGCTTCAGAAGTCTGTTCTATCTCACCTACTTTCTTCAGCCTCGACCAATGACGAGCGGCCAGCTGTCTACTTTCTGATTAAAGCTGCAAGTCAACAACTTTTCAGAAATAGAGGGAAATGACTCTGCCACCATACTTTGAAAGAGCCGTTAGCTACCCAAAAGAGAGAGACACATAGATCGTCGTCTCCAACGGATCTATCCATGTCTCTGCTCTATAAATACAGGGAAGATTTCAAATTGAAGCTCACCGAACGACACATACAAGAACACAAGAGCATTCACGAGCAAACTAAAAATGACTTAAGCTTTTCGCAAGAACTTCAAAGAGTAATCTCCAGCGAAAGGCGACATACTTGCTCATAGGGAACCAAGCTGAACCAGATCATAAAGCCTCTAGTATCCAAGCGACTGAATACGAACCCAAGTCCATACTTAATCGCTCGTTGCTCTAGAAGCCACTTTCTCGTTCCCTATCCCTCTAACCTAAGCTCAGTAGATCTTATCCATAGCTTAGACGAAGGAGTTCATATCTGAACTGATCCTTGTTGTAAAGGACTCCTTCATAGTTGGAGAGTTTGTCAAACACTTTAGTTTGATACCTTGTAAACTGAGACTTGCTCAGTATAAATCTCAAGACCAGTGTTTGTCCAGTGCACAAACCGACTGAGACTAATTCAGTATAATAAAATAGCCTCCTAATCTTTTCGGGACAGTGGACGTAGGATTGTTGGATCCGAACCACTTTAAAATTGCATGTGTTCTGTGTCTTTAATGATCATTCAGCATCGTATATAATCTTTATAATATTTTTCAGTCGCTACTGATATTTTTCGTTTGCAGAATATTACATCATGGCAGGATCATACGTAAGTGTTCCCCTGGATATGCAAGAGATCCTAGAGAAGGATCGCGTCTGGTGTGAACCTATGATAGAGTTCGATGCCTGTGATCTCGACCTCATGGAAGAGATCTTTGACGCACTTAGGGCAACAGGCTTGGAGGGTTTTCTGTCTAGGAAGCCATCTTACTTCCTCCCGCGCCCAAATAGCTGAGTTATATCTGAACTCAGAATCAGTTGAAGGAGATATCAGATGCAGATTCGTCACTCATACAATTGGAGACCCCTCCTATGTTGCTTCAGAGATCATGACGATGTCCATTAAGGAAGCTCTTTAGCGTAGCTTCAAACTTCTGAATGAAGGATTCAGTACCGTGGGATACAAAGACGACCTAATGGATGAATACTTAGAAATTTTATGCGGGAAGCCTACAACATTCAGAGCCGCCTTCCCAAAGAACACAATGCTCCCACAATTCAGAGCTCTTGCCACATCGTCACTCAGCTACTGACGAGTCAGGCCGGTTCATTTGATCAAGTATCAAGGCCGAAGATTCAGCTGATGATGGCCATATACGATCATGCCAAGATCAACTGGACTGAGTTCTTTCTCAAGGAGTTCATGAGTCAGGCCGCCAAGTTTGACAGAACATCCAACCGTCTAGCCGTGAAGGGAAAGCTCCTATACGGATTAAAGCTATCTGTAATGATAGAAGACTTATGCGGAGCCGACCAATTAGTATATGCTAACAATATATACTTTAATCCAAAGAAAGTCAGGTTCCAGAGCAGGGCAGCTGTAACGCGCCGAAATTTTCGATATAAAATGAATTGCATATCGATTCATGCATATTATCAAGTGTTTTAGTTCTGTAAGTCGCGCCTTAGAAATTAAAATGAAATTAAAGCATTTATGTTATTTTTCGTTAAATCATTTTTGTTATGTAAATTTATTTTGAACTTTGAATGTGTTTATTTATATTATATTATGTTTATATTGTTTATTGATGAGATAAAAATAATGTTAGAATTATGAGGTAAGAATAATATTTATATAGTTCGGATTTCCTAAACCAACTAGGATTCATAAAAGGATATAATATTTATTATTATATTAAGTTATTAGGAGATAATTTGAAATTATATTTTATGAATAAAATAGATATTATATTTGAGATATACATGTTTTAGGAAAGAAATCTAGTTGTATTTATCCTTATCCTAATTTATCTAGGATTGAATCTCTTATATGGCAAGTAATAGAATAAATTCTATATAAAATATATATGGACGAAAATAATTATGGATAAAATTTATTTGATACCTTATAGGATTAGGGATGTTTGGATAATGATTTCTAGGCCTATAAATACACCTTAGTCGTCCATAATTTAGTTTCACATTAGATTTCCGAAATTCTGTCAGCACACGTGCGAACTGTTTCAAGAATTATTTACACATCTTCCTTTCATCATATCGTCGTGAAAATTTAGGGCCGTCTTCCACGGACCGGCGCGCAGGACTTAAACATTGATATCCATTATTTTTCATCAAGTCAAAGTCAAGGTGGGGAAGTTACCGTTATCCTTATTATATATTTTGTACATTAGTCATGTGTTTATGACAGACATGAGAATGAAACTGAAATGGGTCAAGGTCAAGAGGAGGCCTATGACCGGGGTCAAGAGGAGGCCCTTATGAAAAGTTGCGGTCAAGAGGAGACCGTGTTAAATAAAATAGGTCAAGGTCAAGAGGAGGCCTGTGACCGGAGTCAAGAGGAGGCCCTTATGAAAAGTTGCGGTCAAGAGGAGACCGTGTTAAATGAAATGGATTCTTAGGGTCAAGAGGAGGCCCTAGGATCAAAGTTATTTATTATGCATGTTTCATATCCGTGTTTATTGGCATTTTATATAGTTTGGATATACGCGTATACCCACTGAGTAGTCGTACTCATCCCTATTATTTTAACATTTTTCAGGAAATGGTTCGGCCGATGTGTAGAGGTTTTGGTGGTGATGGTCATACGAAAAATGATTTATGAACTTATTATTGCATTAAAACTAGTTTTATCATGAACTTTGCATTTTCTTTTCAAAAACTAGTAGTCGCATGTGCTTTTATTTTTAAGATTTCCACTGAGTACGAAAATTAATTGAGCTTTTTAACGATTCTTTTCCATGAAAATGTTTTGAAAGAACTGAAATATGCATGTTAAGTATGAAGTAGCGTCCCTAGTTAAGTTTTGAAAATTGGGGCGTTACAGAGTGGTATCAGAGCAGATCTACCTTCCTGTAGAATTGTTTCATGTTATGCAGGAAATTGACCATCATCACTACCACTGCATTGCGCCGACGAGGTAAGTAAAGTTTTAAAGTCATGCAAAGTTTTTTTAAAATTCATATATTGCACGATTTTGAAAAAGGCACGGTTTTTCATGAAAGTACATGCATTCATGTTTTTAAGTTAAACAATTTTCGAGGACGAAAATTCTTTAAGTGGGGTAGATTGTAACGCGCCGAAATTTTCGATATGAAATGAATTGCATATCGATTCATGCATGTTATCAAGTGTTTTAGTTCTGTAAGTCGCGCCTTAGAAATTAAAATGAAATTAAAGCATTTATGTTATTTTTCGTTAAATCATTTTTGTTATGTAAATTTATTTTGAACTTTGAATGTGTTTATTTATATTATATTATGTTTATATTGTTTATTGATGAGATAAAAATAATGTTAGAATTATGAGGTAAAAATAATATTTATATAGTTCGGATTTCCTAAACCAACTAGGATTCATAAAAGGATATAATATTTATTATTATATTAAGTTATTAGGAGATAATTTGAAATTATATTTTATGAATAAAATAGTTATTATATTTGAGATATACATGTTTTAGGAAAGAAATCTAGTTGTATTTATCCTTATCCTAATTTATCTATGATTGAATCTCTTATATGGCAAGTAATAGAATAAATTCTATATAAAATATATATGGACGAAAATAATTATGGATAAAATTTATTTGATACCTTATAGGATTAGGGATGTTTGGATAATGATTTCTAGGCCTATAAATACACCTTAGTCGTCCATAATTTAGTTTCACATTAGATTTCCGAAATTCTGTCAGCACACGTGCGAACTGTTTCAAGAATTATTTACACATCTTCCCTTCATCATATCGTCGTGAAAATTTAGGGCCGTCTTCCACGGACCGGCGCGCAGGACTTAAACATTGATATCCATTATTTTTCATCAAGTCAAAGTCAAGGTGGGGAAGTTACCGTTATCCTTATTATATATTTTGTACATTAGTCGTGTGTTTATTACGAGACATGAGAATGAAAGCGAAATGGGTCAAGGTCAAGAGGAGGCCTATGGCCAGGGGTCAAGAGGAGGCCCTTATGAAAAGTTGCGGTCAAGAGGAGACCGTGTTAAATAAAATAGGTCAAGGTCAAGAGGAGGCCTGTGACCGGAGTCAAGAGGAGGCCCTTATGAAAAGTTGCGGTCAAGAGGAGACCGTGTTAAATGAAATGGATTCTTAGGGTCAAGAGGAGGCCCTAGGATCAAAGTTATTTGTTATGCATGTTTCATATCCGTGTTTATTGGCATTTTATATAGTTTGGATATACGCGTATACCCACTGAGTAGTCGTACTCATCCCTATTATTTTAACATTTTTCAGGAAATGGTTCGGCCGATGTGTAGAGGTTTTTGTGGTGATGGTCATACGAAAAATGATTTATGAACTTATTTTTGCATTAAAACTAGTTTTATCATGAACTTTGTATTTTCTTTTCGAAAACTAGTAGTCGCATGTGCTTTTATTTTTAAGATTTCCGCTGAGTACGAAAATTAATTGAGCTTTTTAACGATTCTTTTCCATGAAAATGTTTTGAAAGAACTGAAATATGCATGTTAAGTATGAAGTAGCGTCCCTAGTTAAGTTTTGAAAATTGGGGCGTTACAGCAGCGGCCCTTCAGCAAATTGGTTCAAGGTCGGCTGAGCCCAAGCCCAACTCTCAGAAGACCTCAACTCCAACAAAGAAGAGGTCACTTCCTAAGTCTACTCCTAAGACACCGACCAAGAGACTGAACAAAGTCAGTGAGGTCGTAGCTGTACTGCCTGTACAGCTAAGGGACGAGGTTGAGTCCTCTGAGAAGACTCTGTTAGTGGAGAAAGTCGTCTCCACTGAACAAGGAGAAACCGTGGACCAAGGGGTAGAAGCTGAACCCATTATTCCTACTGATCAGATCCCCTTGGATATCCCTCCACTCAGCAGTATTCCTTCTGCTGAAAAACAACAGTCTCCAATAGAGGTTGAAGACTCAGAGACTGCCTCAGAATCAGAATCAATCGGGATGGAGGCATCTGCTCTACAATCAAGAGCCTCCCGAGAGATTTCTGAACACATTTCGGAGATAGCCAACCATACAGATCTGATCACATTGGCGAGGCAGGCTAGGCTCCACACCTTGATTCGGTTCCAGGAGTGGTCAACTCTGAACAAGTTGATCCAGCACCACTCCTGCGAACAACTCCACGAAGAGGAGTTGATGATAAGGGACAAGATAGGCTATTCAAAGCCTTCAGATATCTTTTCCTTGGAAGATTTGAAGGCAGCCATGCTCGCCATGCTGAACGACCGTCAACCCACTTCAGCGACGGCGCCCTCAGATGGGTCTGATCCTGATGATCAGGACCCACCCCGTGATTCAAGCCCTGAGAAGCCTGATGAGGGAACTCAACTGGAGAAGGATGCTCCTACTCAAACTACTGAACCACCACTCAGCATCCTTCCTCCAGGCCAGTCGGCGGCTGGTACCTCAAAGACGGCGGATCCAGCACAGCTATTACTGGAGTCTGCATTCGAGGAGCGCCCAGCCCGAAGTGCCGACGCTCGAAGTCAGTGGCCAGGGCACTAAGGAGTCAAGGCACTCAGAACAGACTCCTCGCCCGTGCCGTCCACAAGACGTGGAGGCAGTCCACTCAGGCTCAGAGTGCGGAGATAAAGGGGCTTAGAACATCAATTCAAAATACGCCTGCCCCTGACTTCTCAACAACACTGACCGACGCACTTGCCACTCAGAGAGCCAGCTTCGAAGAGCAACAGAAGCTGATGATCACTGCCCATGCTAAACTTCTGGAAGAATACAAGGCAGCCCAATCAGCTCATACTGCATCCATTTCTTCTATATCTCAGGCCTCCGAGCTCAGACTCCAGACCATTCAGAAGGTCATGGAAGATAAAGTGGATCAAAAGTTGAAGGATATTCAGACCGAGATGGATAACTCTCACAAGAAGTACAATGAACAATTAACTGATGAGAGGAATGAGCTCCATGAGAGGCTTGTAAAGCTGCAAGACGCATTAGACAAACTTGCCTCAGCTTACACAAGTTTGGATAAGAAGGTACAGATGCCTACCCTTGGATCATTTGCTGATGCCAAAAAGGGGAGAAGGTAAGGAGAAAGTACCCAGAGTACCTAAAGGAGTAAGGACAGTGGCAGGAGCATCTCAGATTCAACAATCAGCTCCCACTGCTCCCACTACTCAGACTGCACAGGGCGAGGCCCAGGGTGTCTCAGCAGCAGGGGCTGTAGTGCCTGCTGAGACTGGCTCAAGTGGCTCAGGACCCAAGGAATCTGCTACTCAGGCAACTCAAACTCCGAGCGACATTATCAAAGAAATTGCTGAGTATGCAGAGGAGGATTCATAAGAGGAAGAAGTCCCTCTACCTCCTCCAGTGCAAGGAAAGTGAAAGAAAATACTGAAGCTTCCCACTCCTCCCAAAAAGAAAGGAACTAAGAGCTTCATAACTCCCAAGGAAGAGGCTCAGATAGCTGCTGATGAGAAGCTAGCTAGGGAGATAGCCGAGGCAGAGGCTGCTAACAAGCCTAAGAAATAGCCTGCCAAAGGCAGAACCAGAGTTCAGATGGGTAAGAAGCCTGGGACAAGGCTGCCCCCAAGGAGCCTTAAGCTAAGTGATGAAGCTGATAAGGAAAAGGAAAAAGAACAACAGCAGCAGCAGCAATCTGGTCAGCAGGGTACTTCCAAAGAAAAATCTTCAACACCTACTGACTCAGAAGAAGAACAAGAGCATGTGCCTTCCTATGTCCCTTCAAAGGCTCAAGAGCAAGAGATGCAGGAAATTTGGGATCAGATGGAGAGGTACTTAGACAGAGGAGCTGAAGCCAGGCAGATTAGTGCAGCAAGAGAAAGGCTCAGACTCGCTGATCTAGAAGCTCTGAGGATCAAGGCTGAGAAAGAAGCTAGCCAGAGGATACCTGAAAAGGCTGACATTCCGTACAAGTACAGAAGATTCAGGAAGCCCACAGACCTCAAAATCCATAGATGGCCGAGAGTTTATACTTGGATGCCATGGGAACGGACTCAGAAGTGGGAGACGCTGAAGGCTGACTATATTAAGAGATTCTACTTCTGGAGATACTGGCCTGATATGAACAAGTCCATTGCCTTTGTTGAATGGCTTCTGAAGACTGATCCAGAGATTTATGCAAGAGTCCAGAAGGCCTTAGCTGAAAAGGTTGATGTCAGGGTCCCAGCTCCAAGACTTATGCCTCCCCCACTGAAACTTGATGGTTCTGTACACTTTGGGGTGATTGAGAAGGAAATCAAGGATGCTGCTCAAGCCTAGAATCTAGATGAAGATGAGCCTGCTGACATGCTTGAGATACTAAAGCTGAGAAGGGTTACTTACAAGATGTATGGACTGCCGCTCCCTGAAGCAAAATCTAAAGACTTCAAAGATCGGATTCAGCAGTTCAAGAGATGATAGATAGCTTCTTTTGTATCTTTGTTCTTTCTTTCTTAGAATAGCAAGCCTGATGTACTGTACTGAAATTTCTTTATATATAAAACATCACTGCTATTCGGCCCTGACAATACCTTATTGTTTATATGGCCTTGTTTCTTTTATGCTTAACACTCAGAATCACTCAAGTGATTACTGACTCACACACTCACTGAATATTTATATATGTCAGTTCTTAGCTTGTTAGATTCTGATCTTTTAGATGATTATAGGGGGAAATTGTTGTTAGAAAGGGGGAAATTGCTGTTAGTTTTTCTGCATAGGATCTGATATTTCTTCCCTGATTCCCTCAGTAGTCTAGAACTTAAAGAACAACTCCACTGATTCTACTTGTAATATTTGTAAGGAGCTCTGTTTCTGATAGTTATAGTGTTAGGTTTTGGCATCATCAAATAGGGGGAAATTGTTGGGAGATGATTCAGTAGCTCCACAAATTGTTGGGAGACAACTCAGTAGCCCAGTGCTCTGAAGATTTGAAGATCCCAAAACCCTACTTTGACTGATGAACCATTCTGTTGTATTTGTTGTTCTGTCTCTGAGAGTTTCAGACTCAGTAGACACTCTTCATTTTGGTTCAGATGCTCAGTTCTGTCCGCTAGTTCTTCAGCAGACTATCAGCCTCAGTACCAGAAGAAGAAGACTCGGTAATCTTGGACTCGGCAGAGAGCAAGATATGCGAAAGGAGTCGATGGAACCGAACTCGGCGAGAGTAGTTCACTGAACTCAGAGTTGATCTTCAGTAGAGCTGACTCAGCAGGAGTATGCTACTGAATATAGATCAGACTCAGCAACGGCTGGACAGTCTTCTGACTGTCATGATATATTTAGTCAAATCAGCAGAGTCCTACGAGGTATAGAGAAGTCAGCTTCAGATCCACCTTGAAGTCTGTTCTGTCTCACCTACTTTCTTCAGCCTCGACCAATGACGAGCGGCCAGCTGTCTACTTTCTGATTAAAGCTGCAAGTCAACAACTTTCCAGAAATGGAGGGAAAGGACTCTACCACCATACTTTGAAAGAGCCGTTAGCTACCCAAAAGAGAGAGACACATAGATCATCGTCTCCAACGGATCTATCCATGTCTCTGCTCTATAAATACAGGGAAGATTTCAAATTGAAGCTTACCGAACGACACATACAAGAACACAAGAGCATTCACGAGCAAACTAAAAACAACTTAAGCTTTCCGCAAGAACTTCAAAGAGTAATCTCCAGCGAAAGGCGACATACTTGCTCATAGGGAACCAAGTTGAACCAGATCAGAAAGCCTCTAGTATCCAAGCGACTGAATACGAACCCAAGTCCATACTTAACCGTTCGTCGCACTAGAAGTCACTTTCTCGTTCCCTATCCCTCTATCCTAAGCTCAGCAGATCTTATCCATAGCTTAGACCAAGGAGTTCATATCTGAATTGATCCTTATTGTAAAGGACTCCTTCATAGTTGGAGAGTTTGTCAAACACTTTAGTTTGATACCTTGTAAACTGAGACTTGCTTAGTATAAATCTCAAGACCAGTGTTTGTCCAGTGCACAAACCGACTGAGACTAACTCAGTATAATAAAATAGCCTCCTGATCTTTTCGGGACAGTGGACGTAGGATTGTTGGATCCGAACCACTTAAAAATTGCATGTGTTCTGTGTTTTTACTGTTGCATTGATTATTGTTCATACTGAAAAAATTTCTAAAATCATTCAACTGAGTTTCAGGAAAGCTTAATCGATCGCACTAATATACTGAAACTGTTTTCTTAAAAACGTTTTCTAACTCAACTGAATTTGGGCCTACACATTTCTGCACTTACTGAACTTCAGCTGAACGGTACTGAATTCTGACCTCAGTCAGCTAGCAGACCTCAGTGAAGTCAGTCATTCTGTCACGCGATTCAGAACAACTTATTTGGTCTACTGAACTTATTCAGTATGACACTCTCCTAAAAAGAACTGTTCGCGTTTTAAGTTGAGAATTTGTTTTCAGGTGTATTCATCCCCCCCTCTACACCTGAACGTTTAATCTCGGGACCAACAATATTACTCTTGCCTAATAATTCTAATATTATTTCTATCTCAATAAAATAATATAATCATAATATGATATAAATAAACATATTCAAAGTTCTAAATAAATTTACATAATAAAAATGATTTAATAACAAATAAGATAAATGCTTTAATTTTCATGTAAATTTTTCTAAGGCGCGACTTACAGAACTAAAATACTTGATAACATGCATGAATAGATATGCAATGCATTTTATATTGAAATTTTTTGGGGTGTTACAGTTGTGGACTGAACTCACATAATTTTTTTCTTATAAATTAGTCTCTCGTCCCCTATTATTGTTCTTTTTTTTTCCGCCACAGAAATTAACTAAGAAATTATATTTATGTGTTTCTTTTTTAAATTTTAATTGTATTACGAATTGGGCATAGTTTTTGAGTAATAGTTGATAGGAAGGGACCCTAACTCATCCAAATTCTATTAAGACATAGTTGATGCAATTTATTTTATTTTTTTCTTTTTTTTTTGTCATTATATAATTGAAGAAGTAATTGAAAGTTTCAAAAATGTTAAGAATCATAAATTTCTTAGTTCGGAGCAAAACGGAATCATGTGTGAGAGAGAGTTTTGGAGAGATAATATTAGAATGTGGGATTGGTAGTGAGTAAGAAGT
The DNA here is from genome assembly GCA_028984105.1 of Lavandula angustifolia. NCBI lineage: Eukaryota > Viridiplantae > Streptophyta > Magnoliopsida > Lamiales > Lamiaceae > Lavandula > Lavandula angustifolia. The sequence continues at coordinate 23,299,339 of CM054818.1, forward strand.
GATCCACTTCATTTTAAGATTATGAGTTAATTAATCTTTTCTATGTTTGATGACAGGCCAGTAATAACGAGATAGTCCAATAAGGAAATTAGAACAATAATATCGGAAGAATGGAATACCATTTTATATACCTTAAAATATATATGCGGTGCATTGGTAGTAGATTTTACTCTAAATCAAAAGATAATGTCTTCAACTAATAGAATCATCTCTTTGTTTTTTCTGTTATTTAATTAATAATTTAATTTTCTAAATTATAAAATTATTCTAATATTTGATCCGATGTGTCTATACATACAAGTACTGATGGGAAACTATTTAACAATACACGGATAGTAACCTCTCAAGGTCAAGGCTTCCTCTTGCCACCAGATGGTCCTCATCAAAAAGTTACTATTAAATGAAAAGTCTTCCAAAATGTTTATAGCTTGCTGGGTCAACAACAAAAAAAAAAAGAATTAGAAAGAAATGATAAAATTGATTAGGATATTTATTAAATTTCAACCGACTGTTTCAGCTAACCCAACAAAAGAAGTAAGTAGTATAATCTGCTCATATAGAAAGTTAGAAATTCCTGACGTGGAATAATCACCATAATTGGCTAAATATTTATTGATGATTGGGCACTGTAATTGGAGTTATTTAGTAGTATCAAATAAATTGGTAATAATAAGTATCACTAGTACAAAAGGTGTGGGCCTATATGGAGACAAAAGGAACACACAAATAAGTTTTTAGAGTCCTACGTGGCCCAATTGGAGCCTCACAAAATTCACTTTTCTTAATCACTAGAAATCAAGAAAGTAATGATATTTAGCATAGATTATTTAATTTTTTAATAGTTAAATATTATCTACATAATTTTTGTTATTTTAGAAAATGTGTCATTTGTAGTGAAATTACATGGTAAGAAAAACGTGTCATTTCTAGTATGATGAAGTGAATATTTTTTATTTGGTTATTCCAATAATATTGTTATAATTTTCAAAAATGAAATAAACTAATACTAAAAATAATAGAAAATCATGTTTATTTATCCATAAAAGTCAAGCTTCTTAATCTCTTTGATAAAACCCTACATATGATAAAATTAATGGGACGGAAAGAATATTATTTTCATAGATTTTTTTTTTCAATGAGAAAATTTTGTAGTGGTTATTTAGGAACAACAATAGACAATGTGTATGACACTTGAAGTGAAATTAATAGGGCCCATACAGTCCCCTTGGGATGTCATAGCGGTGAAGGTGGGTGGCCCGGGACCGATAGGTAATGGGTTCAATTTCCACTGGACACGCTATGTGTGAGCCTATCACCCTGTCACATTAAGGGTGGTTTAACTCTTCTGTGTGGTTTGCATGCTATTGCACATGAGCGAAGTTTACCCTGTGCGCACCAAAAATAGCGGTTGCGGGTTCCTCGTCAAAAAAAAAAAAAATAGGGCCCATACAATGTTGGAAGATAAAGCGAGAACGTGAATCGACAGACATGATTAAGCATTGGATTTGACTAGTTGAGAAAACAAGGTGCCACCCTAAACATAGTGGTTTTTTGACCTATTGCAACAACATTGTCTATAAGTATAACTGTAATAATTTCAAGTCCACTTCTTAAATTTTTTTTCCTAGTATAATTTTCCTACTTTATTCAATCTCATATTTTGATAAAATCAATAATTACATCTATCAATTTTTTAGCTTGATATAAACCCGATATTTATATGTAATTTTCGATACATTTTGAAATTCTGCAATTCAACCTATTCTCTGAAATTCAAATTTTATTCCCCTCTCATAATCATGCCTGACCCACATATATGAGATATATATTGTGATTCGTGTGTTAATAGAAGATATACTATCATTTTTGCTATTGCGTTTAGAAAAATGCTTCATTTTTATTCTGCTGTATAGAAATGAGACTTTTTTTTTGTTTACACTTTAAATAGCATATATTTATTATGAACAATTAAACGACTATAATAAATAACACGTCAGAATTAGTAAAATGTTGTTGCAGTAGCCGAAACCTTCTTGACCAAAAAAAGAAAAATCGAAATTGAATTTAATTATCCGTAATTAAAATAAGAAACCAAAGCCACAAAACCAATAACGTCGTTATGATCACAAGCTTTTGCAGGCACTCACTCATTCTCGCTCATCAACTCATTAATGACTGTTAGCTCAGAGAGAGAGAGAGAAGATAGTGAAAAGCGATCAGAAGTTCGCAGCAACAGCCATCGAACTTCGCGCTACTACTGTTGAAAATTGAAACCGCTGCTGCGCCGATCCGGAGAAGCACCGCATCCGCAAGGCGCTGCTCGTTTTGAGCTGCCGGCGTCCGCGCGCATGCCGTCGAGGCAGTCGGAGTCGGAACACGAAGATCTCGTGAGTCAGGATTCTGATATTTCTCCGCGTGATTTGTTGATTATCTGAAAATGACGCTTCGATCTGTCTTCCTTCTGATTTGGATATGGTGCACTGTCTTTTTTTTTTGGGTTTGTTGATTATTTTTTGCTTTATTGTAAGTCGGAGGAGTAAGTGGAGAAGCTCCGGCAGCGAGAGAGTGTTGCAGAGTCTGATCCTGGAAGGCGGGGAGTTGCGCTAGTGAGTATGAGGTTTGTGGTGCTTTGATTTTGTATTTGAGTCGGCAAGATTATTTGGATTTTAATCGAAAATGAAGGTTCTGTCTTGTTATTCAACTATGAAGTTCAATTATCTGGTGTTATGTGTACTTCTTTGTTGTTAACATAACTGTATGAAAAAAGTGTGCAATTTGTAGACTGATAGTGCTTATTTATGGTATCCACGAGGTGAAATTTAGACTAATACTAGGCGTTTGTGTTTCGGTTAATACCCATCCATTCCAATGTGTCGTTTGATCATGGGTGACATTTTTCTTTGTACTTGTCCTTACTTCCTTGTGAATCTGAAAATTATGGGATGTTTCAGAGTTTTATTTCACATTAGTAGCTTTATATGAAAACTGATATGTAGTATTTTACCATTACTAAGCATACATATACTTCATCTGATGCTGTTTTGTAGACTTGTCTTGCTATATAGCTTTTGCCGCAATACCTTGTCGTGCATTGATGGATAGGAGCGGAACTCAAATCCGAGGATGTTAATATGCATCGAGAATTTAAAAGGTTTTATATGGCTAACATATTGAGCAGCCTGTTAATTGCGATGATAGGCCTTAAATCGGATGCTTCTAAAAAGAAATAGCAAGTGTTGTAGGGTGAAGCGTGGATATGGTGTCTGTGAGTCATTGTCAGTTTAAATCAGCAGATACATATCTATTCAATTTCTGTATCTTTTAACTCGTGAGGGAATTGGGCCTGCCACTCATCTCGTGCATGTTATGAATGTTTCTTAAAATCAGATTAGCATAAAACAAAAATGCCTCATGAACAGTTCATTTTAATGGATATAAGGTGAGTTCTTGCCTTCTTCTCTAATGGGAATTCGCTTGACAATGCTGACCAATTGTTGGATGATAAAACATGTAGCTGGATTTGGAGATGGATCCAAAAGTTAATGCTGGTGATGAATCAGAGAGTCCTAATGCTGCTGGATTAGTACAAGTTGACAAAATTGTTAAAGCAAACATCTCTATTAAAGAAGAAAATGCTCCTGTAATTTCTGCTTCAGCATCTGCCTCAAACCATGGTTCAGGATCAAGCATAATTCAGGGTGACGAACCAGCTGTGAGTAAAAAGGAGGATTTGGTGGCAAATCTCTGTCCCAGTAAGGTTGATAAAGGAAGAAAATCATCACCTCATATAAACAAGCTATCAGGGAAGAGGAAGGTAAATGTAATCACAAGTAAATCTAATATCTAATTTGAATTCTAGCAGTTAAGTCTTCAAGGCTATTTGTCCTTATTGGGAAGACCGATACACGTCAAATATTTCATATCAGTGTCATTTTCTATGTAATTCATGCTTGTGGACATGCCACATTCACTGTGGGTTGCAAATTATGTGGAGTACTACAGGTATCCTAAGTTTACTGGTTCTTGCTAAACTTAGCTAGGATTGATGTTGTTTGTTTTCCAGTATAGAAGACTGATGATTAATTGAGTTGGAAAGAAGATGAGATGGCTTTTCTATTTATGTGCGTAGGTGGATTGGACTCCTGAGCTGCATAGGCAGTTTGTTCAAGCAGTGGAACAGCTTGGTGTGGACAAGGCTGTGCCTTCAAAGATTCTTGAGATTATGGGAATTGATTGTCTTACTCGGCATAATGTTGCTAGCCATCTTCAAGTAAGTACCGACCTTAGGTTTTCCCCTCTTATATTCTCTTCTCTTGTAGATTCCTTTCATTGGGTAGGCTGGATACTTTGTAGGGATTGGACTCTCTTATGAATTGCAATCAGTCGTTTCTCTTATTATGCAGAAATATCGATCTCATAGGAAACACTTGCAAGCTCGAGAAGCGGATGCAGCAACCTGGAGTCGGAAGAGGCAGCTATATAGAACCGCACGCAGCACAGTGAAGAGTGATGCGAACTCTTGGGTTGTACCCACCTCAGGTTTCCCTCCAGTGTCGTCGGTGTCTCGTTCTAGACACTTCCATGTATGGGGTCACCCATCACCAAACCAATCATTGTTTTACATGTGGCCTAATAGTCTAGCATCTCCACCTTCTCCTGCTTGGCCTGCCACTCATCCTCCACCTCCACCACCTCTACATGGGAACTCTTCTTTCTGGAATTGTGACCACCAAGATGTAAGTTCATAATACATATGTATATATAGTATGTATACACCATATTTTTTTCCATGTTTAATGGCCTAGCTCTCCTCATGTAGGTTCCTGCACAAGGAATGCCTTGCTACCCCTCACATTTTCCTCAACCGGTAAATACAAAAGCGTACTTTTCTATTGTTATTTCGAATTACATCCTTGTGGTTCTTTTATGCATGTTTAATTCCAAAGGGCTGAAAGACAATGAGTGAAGATATGTTTCCATTTGACCAAATAATGATGCAGACTTTTGCCACTCCCCCAGTCCCAGGCCTACCTCCACCTTCCATGTACAGAGCAGCACCGAGCATTGGCGTCCCTGTAACCTTAACTGGACAAAAAATGGCACAACCAGTATTGGACTCACACCTGGTGGGACTCTTTTCTCGACCTTTTACTTCGATCAAACTCATGAAAATATAATTTTCAAGATGGTCATACAGCATGGTAGCTAGCATGTAGGCCTAAACTGAATCAAATCATTGGCTCTTTATGCTGTTATTTCATTCTAGCATACCACTATCATGTAAGAACTAGAAATATTTTATGAACCCAAATAATACCATTAACCAGCAAAACTATGTTTACTAACTGCCACACTTGGTAAAAAATGTTCGCGTTTTACTTCCTTTATCATACTCATTGTAAGAATATGAAAACTTGTTATTGCAATCTACTTACTTCTCTTCTCCTAGAAGCATTTGTAAGGTAGTCTAATGTGCAGACAAACATCTCTCCTTTTCTATATGCACATTAAGAATTGGTTAATAAGTTATATAGGCTTATCCTATTCTTAGCATATATATACTATCTAACTACATGCATGTATTTTGAATCTGCAGTTCATGTCATTTTACTAAATGCAAACAAAAGCTAAAAGTAGTTTATTAACATTACCATATGTTTCTGACTTCATGCAGTCTACAGAGACCATACATGCAGTTATAGGAGATGTTCTATCAAAGCCATGGCTGCCACTTCCACTAGGACTGAAACCTCCTCCCGTAGACAGCGTCGTAGCCGAACTGCAACGTCAAGGGGTATCAAAGATTCCACCAACCTGTGGTTAAGTAGCTGCTTTCCTCCTCATAGTTGCAGACCTTGAAGTCCAGTAGAGGAAATAACGCTTCCATGTGCATAACAAGTATCTTCTTCAACCTCTTACCTCTTTGTAGTGAAGTTTCTCCCTTTTCTGATGGTTGGTTTGAGCTGAGATAAAACCAGAGGGAAATTATTGTATGTATTTTCCTATAAATGGTGGAAATGGGATGTTGACAAATAAGGTTGTAAATAAATGAGGACTATTCAATCCGTAGGTTTGTCATGTGCTATCTGGTTTCTTGAAATTCGAGAGGTCCGCAAATTTCTCTCGTTTTATGCACTTCATTATCCCAAAAGATCAAATTGGATTGATAGTAAAATTATGAATATACATATAATTCGTGTCTCATCATAAAGTAGCATGTACAGTTAAACTCTTTAAAATATTCATTTAAAAATAATGTTGTAAATAAATAAGGACTATTCGATCCCTTGCTTTGTCATGTGCTATTTGGTTTCCTAAAATTTCTCTTATTTTATGCACTTCATTATCCCAAAAAATCAAATTGGATTGAGAGTAAAATTCTGAATATACATATAATTCGTGTCTCATAATAAAAGTAGTGTGTACAGTTAAACATCTTTAAACATTAGGACCATAGAAAAATATTCATTTAACGAGGTTATGATTTTATTGAATATTATTCTGGTCCACAAACCCAAGTTGAGATTGAAAAAAATTATTATTTAAGTGATGTTATTAATATTACTTTGTCGATAGTTAACTGCATATGAAAATGTATGGACAAAGGTCAAGCTTAATTTGAATTTCTTTCTGAATTCTTCACAAATATATGAAAATTATAATCGATCTATAATTTTATTATTTATGTTCACATTAACTTCTGAAATCAAGCTGCATAATTAATTGATCTCAAAACTATGTTAGATTGGATGATTAGGTTGTGAAATTTTCTGTTCGTTAATGAATTTTTTAAATAACAATAAAATAATATTAGGATTTTTTTTAGAATAATTTGACCGTGGAAGTGGGCCGGCCCAATATCGTTTATATTGAAATATGGGCGGGCCCAACATCGTTTCGATTGAAATATGGGCCGACCTTAGCAGCCCAACTTCAGATCTCCCTATTAACAATCACGTAGCTATCTTGGCGGAAAGGAAACCTCTTTCCAAGAGTACTATATATATATTTCTAGCCTTCCTTCAATTTACTTTCGTTCATCCAGGGCTCAGCCTTACTGCGTCGATCCACAAATTGTGTCTGTTCGTCGAATTCTTCGGATTCCGTGCTTTCGATTTGGTGGCGTCGTTGTTCGATTCGAGTAATTTGTTCGAACCGCTGCTTCGTTAGGGTTTTAGCATCTAGCATTACACATGGCACCTGCGGAACCCAACAGCGGCGCCGGAACAAGTGCCGGAGACATCAAAGACCAGGCGCAGGCAAAGGCTCCGGCGAAGGACCATAAGAAGAAGGATGAGAAGAAGGACGAGGATCTCGTAAGTTGTATACTGATTGAGTTACTTGAATTAACTTGAAATTTTGTGCGGTTTGGGTATTGTAGGTGGATATTTAGGTTTTTGTGTGAATTTTGAAGCTTGAATCATGGATTTGTTCCCTAATTTTGTTTTGTGTTTTAGTCGGAGGAGGACTTGGCGTTGAAGCAGCAGTTGGAGTTGTACGTGGAGAGAGTACAAGACCCAGATCCTGGATTGCAAAAACTTGCTCTAGAGAGCATGAGGTAGGTGGTCCTATTCCTTATGCATTTGAAGAGAATTGCCATAAAGCTTGATGGTTCTGTTAAATAGTTGATGTGATGCAGTTGAATTTATGACGATAAGAGACGTTTATTTTCTTAATCCAAGAAAAACAGAATTGGTAGTGTTCTTTTTGTAGAGAAGATGATGATTTAGTAAAATATGCTGTTTTAGGAATTTGTGGGAGTTGAATAGTGAATTAAAGCTCCTATGGATACTGGGAGTGAGTATCGCTATTGTCTGCACTTTTGAGATAAATATTATTGTTAAATCTTGAACTAGGAAGACGGATTTGATTGAAAAACTGCTAATGATTTGTTTGCTATCCGATCAGACCTACATTCCATCTCGGCTTTCTTTTATTCTTACATGTAAGCAATAATTTGCAAAAGTGTGACTCTAGTTGGCACTCTTTCTATTTGTTGAGCACTACCAGGAACTGGATTTGCTCGAATCAATAACAAGTTAATTGTTCTAATTTTTCTTCTCCAGGCAAGAAATTCGTACTGCAACCAGTTCTATGACTTCAGTGCCGAAGCCACTAAAGTTCTTACGTCCTCATTATGGCACGCTACAGGCGCACTATGAGAAAATGGCGGATTCAGATATGAAGGTGATAAACTAATGATCTCTGAGTTTGCTATTCTATTTTCTGCTTCTCTAAATTATTTCTCTTCTAACTCCATTTCCCCCTTCAGAAACTGCTTGCTGATATACTTTCTGTGTTGGCCTTGACGATGTCCCCTGAAGGAGAAAGGGTATGTTGTCTTTCTTGCTTATCCGTGCTCGTCTCTGATGGCATGTTCCATCTTTATTGCAAGCTTTTGTAACATCTAAAATGAATTAGCTAAAAGAATAATTTGATATGCTGTCGGTTTTGATGTCTTTTTATACGCTCTATTTCTTCTGTTTATGTAAATGCAAGGGCATGTAATTTACAAATTCGGTCTGAACTCATTTAAGTGTCAAACAAGTCCGCCTCGATTAATTTCTTAACTCCCCCCCAAAAAAAAAAAAAAAGAAAAAAAGAAATTGATATCGAACTAGTATCTGCTTGATGCATTCTTCTGTACATATAATTGTTAACCATCAGTCCAAATCCCATTAATTTCAGGAGAGCTTGAAATACAGATTGCTTGGTTCTGATGGTGATATTGGATCATGGGGACATGAGTATGTTAGGTGAGGATTTTCACCCCTTGTTTTATTTTTGTAAGCTAGTGAAGGATCTCATGCATAATATCAGCAATCTCAACTAATGCATTTTATGTTATTCTTTATTCTCCTTTAGAAGCTTGTCGAATTACTTTGATACATTTCATGATCAACTAAATTTTAATATGAAGGGTTAAGTCCTTCATATCCTGTCAGGTTATGGAATGAGTTCCATCTTTAACTATTTCTGAGGAAGAGTTAATATGCTAATACCTACATGGGGCATTTGGAGAAATATTTACTATATGAAGTTGATGTTATGTAAATATACATATTGTTGAGATATATATTACTTTTTAACATCAATGTGGCTAGAGGCTCTCTACTATTCTTTAATGAGCATGATGAAAACCTCTGCATGTAATCAATCTGAATCTACGAAATTGATTTATTAATGCAGGAATACATGCATATAAATATTTACTGGTTGAAGTTAAGGCTTTTCTGTTCTTGACTATGAGCATGAAAACATTCTGCATGAGATAATCTGAAGTTATGAACTTGTCATATTATGCAGGAACTTGGCTGGGGAAATTTCTCAAGAGTACTCAAAACGTCAGGTTAGAACTACTACCCCAAAATTTCAGGCAAATTCTCATTGCTCGCAGAAGTTTGTGTTATCTTCGAGCAAAATTCTGTAGTTGGATTGCATTATAATTATTTATTCTCTCATTAATCACCCTTAAAATTGATGACTTATTTACTTTAGCAGAAAATGCTTAAATTTGTCTTTTCCTTGTGAAGTTAGTGATAGTTATAGTATGACTATCTGTTATGGATTTGTACTTGCATTGTCAGATTAGCTCATAGTCCTAAATTGGTTTATATGGTCTCTTCTAAAAACTTCTATTGATTCCCGAATATGTAATATCACGTAATACATTGTCACATTCAGTTATTCACTACTAAATGCTGTTCTTTGCATTTTCTCAAGCAGTTACGAATTTGTTCTCTTGGGGGCAGATATGCTTTTTTACCATAAGAAGTTGATTAATAGAATTGGACAAACTTATCTTTTTCATGGACAAGAGTAACATCCAAGTGACGCACAAATATGCATCACAATATGGTTCATCTTGGAAGTCTCATCCGTCTCCATTGATCATGCTGCTAGTAAACAGATTTAGAAAGTTGTAAGAAATTAATAATAATTATATGTGATTTGCAATTATAATATTAAATACTACAATTTTAAATATTTAACCTAATAAATCTACAAATAAAAAAATTAAGGACATTGACAATATCTTTTGAGTTGTTTAAACTTGATTTTTATACTATAGTTTGGATTGTTAAGCTCTGCAATTACCTTCTTAATTTCTGGCATGATGCATTTCAGACTGAGGAAGCTCCAGTTGATGATCTAATGGACCTGGTGGTGCAAATTGTTGCTTTCCATATGAAGGTATAGTGCTCTTTAGTTGTTGATTTTAGGCATTTATGCTTTGTATATCTGCATTGGGATTTTATCACATCATGCATTCTCATATGTTTCACACATGCAGCACAATGCTGAGCCTGAGGCAGTCGATCTTCTTATGGAGGTATTGTAGCCATCTTTTCTAATTGGTCTTTGATGCTTCTCCTAGGCAAACTTCATGTTTGACAAGAATTTTTGTCATTACCATCAGATTGAAGACCTTGATCTGCTAGTGGAGCACGTTGATAAAGCAATCTATAAAAGAACATGCCTGTATCTTACTAGTTCAGCAAAGTAAGTAGATAGTGATTCCTTTTCTAGGTTGGCTTTTGGTCCTTTCACTTCTCCTCTCCTTAAATTTGTTTGATATGTTTTTTGGGGTAATTGGTGACATCATGATTAATCAGTCTTCATGTGCTGGAGAACACACAATGGCTGAGCAATGTTTGCTTTTTAAGTTGTGTGATGAATGCTTTTTCTACTGGTACCACTTTTAGCCAAACTAGAATGTCTTACCCAACTGGTAGTTGTGCTAAATACTGTTTGCTGAAGTCGATTTGGAGTAAAACAATCTAGATTATTAGTTCAGCCTTTGACAAATCGGTTTATCTTTTTGTCCTTGGTGCACTCCCTCATCTCTTTAAAAGAAAGGGAAATGGGAAAGAGAATTGAACATGCTGTCCTATACCTAACTATATGTGTTACTGTATGAGCTTTTCTTTTTCTTTGTCAGTGCCATAAGTGTTGTACAGAAATTGCTTCTTTCTCCTGATAGTCTTTCTTTTGAAAACTGTCCTATCTATGATTAAAAATCTTTGACAGAGCTACTTGCAAAATGGGAATTTAGTGTCTTTTCTGGTTTTCAGTTGGTTCTTGTCTTAGCGGGCAGATCTCTCTGTATGTTAGGATGAAGTTATCCTACCTCCATCTACTATCCATTTTGATAAGAGTTAATTCATAAGTCACTCACAGCTATCCATTCTATAACCTACGCGTTTGGATGCATTTCATTTCAAAGTGTTATAACTGAATTCTGATCAAGATATATTTTCTTTCTGAACCTTGCATCTTATTTTTTTGAAAACGATTCAGTTAAAATCTGCATTCGTTGGCTTCATAAAATACTGTGGTATACTTTTGGAGGGTTGTTCATTAACCAGCCTTGTTATGACTCTTCCTTTTGATAGACCCTCTTTCATAGTGATATTAGCTAATTATGGAGCTGCATTTGAAAATTTTCAGATACCTTCCTGGGCCGGATGACATGTTAGTATTGGATATTGCACATACAATATATATGAAATTTGAAGAGTACCCAAGAGCATTGCAGATTGCCTTGTATCTTGATAACATGCAGGTTTGTTGTTAGTGTCATTATGACATGCTGTGTGTTTAAAAATTCAAGACCATTTGGGTCAAAGTTTACAACACTATCTTGCTTATAAGCTTATCCCAATACGATATGCATGCCTCATGTACTGAACAAAATTCATCATTTGCAGTATGTAAAAGAACTTTTTCAACGTTGTGATGATCCTATCAAAAGGCAGCAGTTTTGCTTCATCCTGGCTCGCCATGTAAGTTATCTGGAATTTTCTCTTTCTACTAGATAGGTTGCTATTTAATCTTATTGTGCTCTTTCCCCATTTAGTGATCTTTTCTGTTATGATGTTGCTTCGTTAGCTTTAACAATTTGGGTGCATGGGTTTGGGTTCCTTTCTGGTGATAAAAAAAGTATTATAAGCCATAATTATTTCTTGTATCCTGAAAAATTGAAGTTATTCCGATGAAGTATATGTCATAATCTTCACATCAATAAAATTGGAAATGCTGCAATTTTCATGCTATGCTTTAGTTTTGATCATTGGTTAATGCAGGTTAATTGTTTTACACACTGCTGCTAGTGTATTTTATTTGGACATGATAAGGGTCGAGCTAAAGTTTTGTTCTGAGGATTAGAAGTTTAGCTGATAATAGTTTGGTCCCACTTGCCCTAGGAGGTCATTGCATTTCCAATACATATCATTTGAGACTGTATGATGTTCTAAGATTTACATTTTCTGCCACTGGCATATATCACAAAGCCTCAAAACATAACCTGGTTACAGTAGTTTGTTATCCTCGATATTGAGCTACTGGTTGCAGTTCTATATTGTTTTGCATGCTAATGGACTCGTTACATGCAGGGTGTTTCTTTTGAACTAGATGAAAGCATTATTGCAGAAGATGAAGAAAGAGAGGCTTTGCAAGAAATCATCAACAATACGAAGTTGAGTGAAGGCTATCTAACACTTGCTCGTGATATTGAAGTTATGGAGCCCAAATCCCCTGAGGATATATACAAGGTAAGCTCTCTTTGGTATATAATATGATCATGGATCTTACACTTGCACCGTTTTCTTTGTCCTTGTTGATAAACACCTACATCCTATTTAAGCATGCTATTGTTTTCTTTTATATTGATTGATCCATAGTCTCTACATAGTTCTTTCAAGCTTGAGCTTAATGCTCAAATAAATACATTCAGCTCTAATTTGTTTCTCCTGGTGCGGCAGGCACATCTAATTGATGGCCGTGGTAGTGGTGGGGGAACTGTTGATTCTGCCAGACAGAATTTGGCAGCAACATTTGTTAATGCGTTTGTAAATGCTGGATACGGCCAGGTTAGTAATTGGACCATATCTGGCCATAGGGAAATTAAAGTTTTCATACGTTCCTTTGTGTTCAGTCTTATATGGTTGTCCTTTCTATCTGTGAAGGATAAGTTAATGACAGTTCCATCTGACGCTGGTTCTTCATCAAGCTGGCTATTCAAGAATAAGGAACATGGGAAGGCCAGTGCTGCAGCAAGTTTGGTGCGTCCCCTTCTGTACATGTTCTTGCCTTTGTAAGTGGTGGCTAATCATTCTTTGTAACAACTGTAGGGCATGATTTTGCTTTGGGATGTTGATTCTGGACTTGCGCAACTGGACAAGTATTTTCACAGCACGGACACTCATGTCATTGCAGGAGCATTACTAGGAGTTGGGATTGTAAATTGTAATGTCCAGAATGAGTGTGATCCTGTAAGAGTCCAATTTTTACGCCATATGCAATCTTTACCATAATTGTGGAAATAGAAAGATAGTTTCTTTCCACTTAGCATTAGCATGTGACTAGAATGTGTGCTAGACTTTTCCTGACATCTGAAGAGTTAATTTGATTTCTCAGGCACTGGCTCTATTGGCAGAATATGTGGACAAAGAAGATGCTTCTATAAAAATAGGTGCAATAATGGGCCTAGGTCTTGCATATGCAGGTTCTCAGAATGAGCAAGTGAGTTTCCACGTCACTTTTCAACCAATTGGGTCTTCTAAAGTTTATACTCAATTAGAACAATTGGGTGGATTCTCCAATCTGTATCTCTTACTATTTTGGATATATATGTTTTCTGATGTTCAGGTACGTTGCATATTAATGCCCCTCCTCCTAGATGGAAGATCTTCTGTAGATGTGATTGCATTTACTGCTATCTCTTTGGGCCTGGTATATGTGGGTTCTTGTAATGAAGATGTTGCCCAGAACATTGTTCTTGCATTGATGGAACGAAGTGAGACCGAATTGGCGGATCCCTTAGCTCGTTTCTTGCCTTTAGGCCTTGGTCTACTTTTCTTAGGGAAGCAGGTAACAATTGTTCTCTCTCTCACTCTCTGCCTTTAGATATCCTGAAACTTTTAGGCTTTGGATTAGATGGAGCTGAGTCAGGATTAGGAGGCTTTCTGCGTACAACAAGCACTTTCTTCTATCTGCTTTAGAGCTCCATTACAGATGCTAACATTTCATCTTTGTCTCTGACAGGAAAGCGTTGAAGCTACGGCTGAGGTTTCAAAGACATTTAATGAGAAAATCAGGAAACATTGTGACATGACCCTGTTATCTTGTGGATATGCTGGAACTGGAAATGTTCTTAAGGTTACAAACTCTTGAAGTTGGATTGAGTGTAAGGTTTGCTCCAATGTCTGTTGTTTTACTAAATTCTTCCTGTCACAGGTGCAACACTTCCTAGGTCAATGCGCACAACATCTTGAGAAGGGCGAGTCATACCAGGGGCCAGCTGTTCTTGGAATTGCTATGGTGGCAATGGCTGAAGAACTCGGGCTTGAGATGGCTATCCGATCATTGGAGCATCTTTTGCAATACGGAGAGCAAAACATTAGAAAGGCTGTCCCGTTGGCTCTTGCTCTCCTTTGTATATCCAATCCTAAGGTAAGATATTCTTAGCATCACCAGGTGTGAGAACCCTGTAATTGGTTTTTTTTTACTCTCTTCTTTAAGTTAGCTATATAGCTCTGCTTCTGTCAACAATAGAAAGTTATAATGTTCTGTAAGTTTTGCTTGACCTACTTGTGGCAAACACATCAATAGTGAAAGTTTAAGATGTAAATGATATGATGTGGCTTGCATCAATAAGTAAATTGTTAATGGTTTTTGAGATCGATAAAAAGCACTTTTGTGCATTTAAGACTTGTGAAATAACTCATTATTGATATATTATTTTTATGAAAGCAATTGCTGAGGTTAATCTTATGATTGATTAGGGGTTCATTTTGAAGGATCTGTCTGCCTATTCTTCCTTCAACGCTTAGATTGTTAATTGCTTGTCCGATTAACTTGGTGGTTGTTTGTCGATAGGTCAATGTCATGGACACTTTAAGCAGGCTCAGTCACGATGCGGACTCAGAAGTTGCAATGGTAATATTGAACTTGCTTCTGCTAATTCTAATCTTTGTTGTTGAAGTTTGTTCTCTTAATATGCATACTTCTGGCTATGACAGACTGCCATCATTTCGTTGGGTTTAATTGGCGCTGGAACCAATAACGCCAGGATAGCTGGAATGCTTCGCAACCTATCAAGCTATTACTATAAAGACGCCAGCCTTCTTTTCTGTGTATGTACTGATTCTACTGTTTGAATAACTGTTTTACTTCTCATCCCAAGTGCTGGATTATTTATTAAAATTTTCAAATTTGCAGGTACGCATTGCTCAAGGTCTTGTCCATCTTGGCAAAGGGTTATTGACTCTATCACCGTATCATTCTGAACGCTTCCTTATGTCTCCGTAAGTTATCTACTCATAAACCCATTCAGTACCAATTTTAATTTGATCATTTCTTAGAGCCTTAATTAGGAAAAAGTTTATATCTTCTTCTAGTAAAAGAAAAAGATGTATATCTTGATAAATGCATACTGTTTAAGAATAATTCATGTTGATATTCGTTACGGGAGAACTTGAAATAGAAGATATGCATTTGATGGTCTAGATGTGAATTAATCTTGACTCGCTGTTCTGCCTTCTCCCAGAACTGCGCTAGCTGGACTTGTGGTTATGCTGCATGCTTGTCTTGATATGAAGGCTCTCATCTTGGGGAAATACCATTACATTCTGTACTTCCTCGTTCTAGCCATGCAGGTATATATGATTCTCAATCATGTCGGTTTCCAAATACTATCTTTGTATTGTATTCCTTTTCGTTCTGTTCTCTTTTGTGTCCATTCTTTGCTCCTCCCCTTAATAACATGTCTTCCCCTACAGCCAAGAATGTTGTTAACTGTGGATGAGAGCCTCAAACCTCTCCCAGTACCCGTCCGTGTTGGCCAAGCTGTTGATGTCGTGGGTCAGGCGGGTCGCCCCAAGACCATCACTGGTTTCCAGACCCACACAACTCCCGTCCTTCTATCCGCCGGTGACAGAGCAGAACTTGCAACTGAGAAGTAAGATTGGTGGCTTGTATATGTGGTGTTTGTAAAACCCGAATTTCGCACTAATGGCATACGCCTTTGCAGGTATATTCCTCTTTCACCCATTCTGGAGGGATTTGTCATCTTGAAGGAGAATCCGGACTACAAAGATGAGAACTGATGCTGATTAGGCTGCCTCCCTGCTTGCTTGACATAGAAAGAGACATTGGTTCTGGTTTACTGCTCCGGGGACTTCACCGGCGAGATTCGGTGAAGTGGTAGTGACCAGAAAACTGTTTTAATTATACTTGTTTAAGATTACCAGCTTTGTCTCATAATTATATTTTCTATATCTTTTCTGGCCTTTTGAGCATCTCATAAATTATTTTCATTTTTTACTTTTAATTTGTAGATCTTTCTCAAATATTATTTGGTCTTTAAATTTGGGACATGAAATGTAAAATAGAGGTATTGATTTAATTAACACGTAATATGTTAGTTTGGTTATTTCTAATGTTTAGAAACATTCAATAAATCAAGAGGTGATAACATCAGTACTGGTGCAGTGCATCCGCATTGATGTTTTTTATGTTTCATATTATTTGTTAATATTTGATGTAAATTTAGACATCAACTATTAAGTGCTCCAAAGTTCAATTTATTTGTAATGATTAAATCATATCTTTATAACATCGCTGGTATTATAACGGGTTAAACAATTATGTTAATTCAATTTGCTGGTACCGGATAATGAGTTAATATGCATCTTTTGAGAATTTGTTGTAAACGTGTAAAAAGCAATGTTAACCTAAATTATAGTGTCTGACGTCAATTTGTAAAATTGATTCACTTCGTCACATTAGTAGTGTCTCATTTTTTCGATTAGGGCTAATGAGTACAAATGTCGTATTTCTAAAAAATGTAAAAAATGTGTGGACAATAATCAACTATTCAAAAAGTCAAATAACAAAGGCAAATTGGATAGTTTAGTCCCCAAACTATAACTGTTTGGTCAATTTGGTCCATTATTTATTTATTTTAGTTAATTGGTCATCAAATTATAGAATTTTGGATGAATTGATCCTTCTATTAAATTTTTTGTTAGTCAACCGTTAGTCAATAATTTTTAAATGACATTTTCGGTATAATTTTATTAAGGACCAAAACATCCAATACTAAAAGATTGAGGACCAAAAATGGCCAAAAATTTTTTTAAGAATTTTAATTTGTTAAAAATAAAAAGATATTTTAGTCATTTTGATTTTTTTAAGGACCAACTACGTCAATTATAATATATTTGAGGATCATAATCGCCAATTATAATATATTTGGGGATCATAATCGCCAAATTTTATTTCTCCGTGACCAAATTTTTTCGTATATTACTATGAAAACGAGGGATTAAAACATATAATATCTGAAAATTAAGGAACAAATCATATTAGAATGAAAACATGTTTTGAATGGAAATCTAGTATAGTTTTATTCATTGAGTTTCAAATATTCTACCTTTTAATCCCACGTTATCATAGTAATATATTCGAAAAAATTAATTACGAAACTATAAAATTTGACAATTATGATACCAAAATATATTGTAATTGGCGGCATTGGTCCTCAACCTATTTAAAATGGGCATATTTGGTCCTTGAAAAAATTAAAATAACTGAAATATCTTTTAATTTTTGATAAATAAAAAAAAATAGGAAAAAAATTTGGCCAAATTGGTCTCCAGTCTTTCAATATTGGATGTTTTGGTCCTTAATAAAATTATATCTAAAATACCCTTTAAAAATCGTTACCCTAAACACTAAACCCTAAACCCTAAAATGGTCCTCAACCTATTTAAAATGGGCATATTTGGTCCTTGAAAAAATTAAAATAACTGAAATATCTTTTGATTTTTGATAAATTAAAAAAAAATAGGAAAAAAATTTGGCCAAATTGGTTTCCAGTCTTTTCATATTGGATGTTTTGGTCTCTTATAATAAATTATTATACTAAATTGCCCTTTAAAAATCGTTACCCTAAACCCCTAAACCCTAAAACCAAAAAAAAAACCCTAAACCCTAAACCCGACTAACAATTGACTAACCAAAAATTTAACTGAATGACCAATTCATCCAAAACTCTATAGTTTGATGACTAATTAACTAGAAAAAATAAATAAGGGACTAAATTGGCCAAACAGTCATAGTTTGGGGACTAAATTGTCCAATTTGCCTACTACAGAGTTGACGAAGATGAGTCATTTGTTTATCTCTTATTATATGTTGATGATATGTTGATAGCTGCAAACAGTCAAGAGGAGATTAAGAAGGTGAAGATCCAACTCAATGCTAAGTTCGATATGAAGGATCTAGGAACTGTAAAGAAGATATTTGGTATGGAGATTATTAGAGATAGAAAAGCAGGTACATTATGCCTAAGTCAGAAGGGTATATTGAAAAAGTTCTCCATCGGTTCAACATACATAATGCAAAGCCAGTTAGTACTCTGTTAGCAGCTCATTTCAGACTCTCATCTGCTTTGTCGCCACAATCAGATGAGGAGGTGGACTACATGTCACGAGTTCCATATTCTAGTGATGTTGGATCACTCATGTATGCTATGGTATGTTCACATTCGGATTTAGCACATGTTGTGAGTGTTGTTAGCAGATGTCTCGCAAATCCTGAAAAAGGACACTGGAAAGCAGTTCAATGGATTTTTCGTTATTTGAGAGGTTCTAGTGACGTTTGCCTGAAGTTTGGAAAGACTAGTGGTGGAGTTTTTCCTATCATGATTGGAGTTTGTTCGTTTTTGAGAGATTTTTCGCCAAGGTGGAGATTTATTATATTATATGGCTCAAATCCTAATCCTTTAAGGAAATTGAGTCATATCCCACATCGAATAATTAATGAAGTTTATCATTAATTTTTTCCTATAAATAGATAGGTTCCCTCATTATTTTAAACACACATTTTAGAATTAGTTTTTGGGTCTAGGAACATAGGTGAAATACATAAATATAACCAAATAAAATAACAAAATAATTTAAATAACCACACTTTTAAAAATGTAATGTAAATAACCACTTTTACGGGTTCAGATCACCTGTCCCGAATTTTGGTGTCACATTCCTGTCCCAACTAAAAGCGGTGTCGTTTCACATTAAATTAGGAAACAAATTAATTTATTTTTTAAATTATTTTCTCTTCAACTCATAAGAACCGACTTGTCCAACAATTACAAACTCCTCTCCTCCCTCCTCCCTCCTCCCTTCTCTCCTCCCTCCCTTTTGCCGTCTCATTCTACACATAATTTACTGCCAAAAAAAGCAAGAGTGTATCTTGAAGTAATTTTCTTAAGAGAGGAGGGATTACCGAAGATAAAGATAATCCTGCTTTAATTTCTGGTATTTCACCTAACAAAATCTGATTCTCGAAATTAAAAAAATTCTTATCTTGATTCGCCCAAAAATAAGTGAAGAGAGATAGAAGATTATGGAGTAGAAGACATAGAGAGCGTGGGTGTTTGCATCTGTTGTGTGAGAGAAATAGAGAAATTTGAGAGTTGCGTATGTTGGCATGGAAATGGGAAGGGAGGAGAGAGAAGGGAGTAATAGAAAAGTAATTTAAAAATAAATTAATCTGATTTGGTGTGAAACGACACCGTTTTTAGTTGAGACAGGAATGGGACAGCAAAATTCGGGATAGGTAATCTCAACCCACTTTTTACACTTTTGAGAATGAAGACCTATCTTATTCAACTTTTTATGCAAAAATGTAAGTCCCACTTTATTATTAAATTTGACTTAATAAGAGAGAGAAAATATTTAGAGATATTTAATTCAAGTTTTTATTAAGAATAATTGTTTAATAAAAAAGTTAATTAATGAAGGAAAAAGTCAAAATATAGAATTGTTAAAATTGAGACTATTAATTAAGTAGCTGTATCAATTAAATGATAATTCAGTCCTTTAATTAATTAATTCATATTTATTTATGTTAGTATTAATTATTACCAACCACAATTTGTTTTATTTATATTGAACATTATTTACTTTTATCTTCACTTGCTCAATGAATATCTTTTTTCTTCTTCAAATCAACCATTTTAGAGTTTTAGTATGTTCCACCGTTAAAGCATCGAAACAGAGCTAAACGGCATAAAGAAAAACACAAATATGGATATAGTATGTTATTTTATTTCATATTTTATTTACTGTATTTCGAAACTTTTATGAAAACTTAAAAATATAATCTCATCATAATTATTGTTGTATAATCCCTAATTTTATGGAAGTATATTTTAGGAACAATTATGATATTTCATAACGCTAATCTTATTCTGCTATAATTTAAGAACGATTAGGATAATAACGCTAATCTTATTCTGCTATAATTTAAGAATGATTAGGAAAATAAAGTTAATCTTATTATAATCACTAATTTTATGCAAGTATAATAACGCTAATCTTATTCTGTTATATTCTGCTACAATTTAAGAATGATTATGATAAAATATTTTAGGATATTTTGCTACAATTGTGAGAAGCATTGCGTTGATTGATATTTAGTTATTTAGCTTAGGAATAATTAAGATAGCCCCAAATTGCCATTTAATTGATACAACTATTTAATTAACAATCTCGATTTTAACGGTTTTAGATTTTTACTTTTTCCTCCATTAATTAATTTTCTTATTAAACAATTATCCTTAATAAAAACTTGAATAAAATATCTCTAAATATTTTCTCTCTCTTACTAAGTCAAATTTAATTGTCAAGTGGGACCTACATTTTTGCATAAAAAGTTGAAACGTTAAGTCTTCTTTCTCAAAAGTGTAAAAAGTGGTCATTTACATTACATTTTTAAAAGTGTGGTTATTTAAATTATTTTTTTATTTTATTTGGTTATATTTAAAAGTGTCCCAGGAACATATTCCGAAAACTCTTTTATAGTGAATTTTCTTCCCTCCGTCTGTGGACGTAGGTCTATTGACCAAACCATGTAAATTCTTGTGTTTTTGTTTTATTTATTTTTTGTATTTCGTTTATTCGTATTTATAATAGTATATTATTACACACAATTTTTTTGTGAGATTAATAATTTGACTTAACTTATACTACATAACTAACAACTTTTTAAAAAATCAATACAAAAAGAAAATGGAGAAGAATTTTGTATATACATCTAATGACTTCGTAAACTGAATTCTAAGCTCCGAACCATAAACTCTCCTAGCAATTAATATATAGGCATAAGAGTCCGGCGGCGAAATGCCCATCTGGGGAAAGACAAAGACATTTATACTCAATTCTTATATTTAACTACACTATATACCCAAGAAGACGAAAATACCCCTACTATGGATGGTCCGATCACGGTGGACAGAGGGGCCGATCAGGGTCCGATCGGGCCGGACCGGTCCGACCGATCGGACACGTCCAGGCCAAGTGGGCCGATCACTATCCACTATCGGACTTGGCCGATCATGGGGGGTGGCCGATCACATGGGCCGATCATGGGGGGTGGCCGATCACATGGGCCGATCATGGGGGGTGGCCGATCACATGGGGCAATCATGATCGGTCATGTCCGATCGGTCCGACTCCTACCCCGGTCCGTCGTGGCCCGACACTTTTTAGGTGAGAGAAGTAAAAAAGTTGGGGTATTTTAGTAAATTTGGGTATATAGTGGATATGTTTTATGAAGTTGGGTAATTTTGTATTTGATATAGTGTAGATGAGTATATTGATATATTAACACAAAAAATATATTGATACACCAACGTTTAGTTTGAAGATTTCAATAATGGAGGGGACAAATGGATTATATTGTTAATTACTATCAATTAACTAAATAAAGTAGTAATCAAGTATCATAATCTCAAAAATGGGGTTTTGAATCGTCTCCCCCAACAAGCTAAAGTATTGACGTAGATTACTCAAGCAATGAAGGTGAAAGTAATTTCTCGTTCTACCGATGAGTTCACCGAGAACGGAGACAGGGGTTAGGATCGAGGTTTTTTCTTGACATAGTTGACACTTGTGCTGAATCCTACTTTTCCTGATTTTTATTGGGGGAAAACTGAGGTTTTTGGATTTTTTGCAGAGGGTGTTTCGTAACTTCGATCCTAACCTTCGTTCTCAGGAGAAATCTGTCGAGTATGTTCGCGCTCTTAATGCAGCTAAATTAGATAAGGTGGCTCTCCCATTCGATGTTGCTGGATGTTACTGATTTAGTTTCTTTATTACGTTTATGAAATTCCCGTTAAAATTGTTGGGTTTTGAATGCGTTGTTGGCCTAAAATGTTGCATTTCTGTTTTGCCTTTTAAGATCTTTGCAAGACCTTTTGTCGGGGCCATGGATGGGCACATTGATGCTGTCTCGGCAATGGCTAAGAACTCTTCTGATTTGAAGGGGATTTTTTCTGGGTCTATGGATGGAGGTATAGGCTCGTTTTACATTTTCATTGTGTTGTGAGATGCTGTGATTCAGTCTAACAGTGTTCAGTGAAGAGGATTGTTTGTAGTTGATTTGAAAGGAATTTCTTGATTGTTCTTAGAAGGTGGAAAAATGGTACTTGAACGGAGGATATTAGCTCTAATATTGTCTTTGTAGCGAAGACTAATACTCCTGTCGCTTTGTTCCATATGCAGATATTCGTCTTTGGGATATGGCTAATCGGTAACACCATTAACTGCCCTTGTTTGACTTCTGGTATTACTCTTTTTCATATGCATGTATTCCTTGTATATACATCATTGTCAATTGAACACATTTGGTCAAGTTTAATATACAAAATAGAAAGATGGTTTTGTAATGAGATGTTTATGCACCATTTAAATGTATAATTGATATGCCAGGCGGACAGTGTGCCAGTTTCCTGGCCACCAAGGTGCAGTTTGGGGTCTGACAGCATCAACAGATGGCCGTGTTCTGGTTTCATGTGGGACTGATTCCACGTAAGGCTTTAGATATAAATGTCGAGAACTGTTTATTTGGATTAGGTTGGAATTATTTTATAATATTAGATCTATCTTCACTTGTCAGTCTCAGGCTCTGGAATGTTCCTCTTCCTTCTCTTATGCAGTCCGATGACAGATTGGACTGTGAAGCCAAGGTTAGTAGTTCTTATTTACCTGTTTGATTGTCCTTAGTATATATATCCAATTGATCTTTTTATCTGAACAAATATATTTTGGGCTTTCTGGCAGCCACTAGCAGTCTATGTTTGGAAGAGTGCTTTCTGGTAAACTTCCTTTGCTTTTAAAATCTTATGTCGGTCAGACCATTATAAACAACAATTGAATAGTGATTTCTTGAGCATCCCTGTTTAGGGGACATTTCTGTTCACCTGGATCATCTCCTTGTCTTATTTTTCTCCTTCAGGGGAGTTGATCACCAAGAGAAAGGTGACCTTTTTGCCACTTCTGGAGGTCAAGTAGATATATGGAACCACAACAGGTTTCATGTGAATGATTTTCAACTTAATTTATTGTACTTTGAAAAAGCATTAGTTTCCAACACATGATGTTTCTTTTTCCATTCAGGTCTCAGCCTGTTAATAGTTTCGAATGGGGTAAAGATACAGTTATATCTGTGCGGTTTAATCCAGGAGAACCAAATATATTAGCAACATCAGGCAGGTCTGCATTGTTTTATCTATTGTTGTTTATCACTTTTATCCAGGCTGAGTTTTTACAAGATTGTTGTGTGAGTTTAGGTTGCTATACTGATTGTTTTGCTTTCGCTATTACAGTGATCGAAGCATTACTATATATGATTTGCGCTTGTCATCTCCTGCAAGAAAGATGATTATGATGGTAAGTGAATCTAATTTAATATTTTTGTGTTGAATATATTCATTGGCTTGTATTTTTAATAGTTCGGTGTACTCGTTTGTGAAGAATGGAATGTTAAAATGTGATGCATATTCAGCGTGCGTTTGATTACTTATGTTTCTCAAAGTGCTCCTTGGCCATGTTTTTACATATATTCTAACACATTTCAGTCATAATTGCATGTCCTAAAGATTTGCCTCTCTTTTTTCACAGACAAAAACAAATTCAATAGCGTGGAACCCAATGGAGCCGATGAACTTTACAGCTGTACGCTAACTATGCTACTACTTGTCATTCCTTTTTTTTGATTGATTGAAGACTAAGAAAGGTTATAGCTAGAAATCCGAAGTAGAAAAAAAACTGTGCATGTTCTGTCTGTGGATGAGAGATATACTCTCTACCTATTGAATCTATTTAGACTTTGATCTTTTCAGGGGAATCTAATTTCCTGCAATGCGATCATCAAAAACTAAAAATCATGTCAATATATGCAAATGAAGATTGCAGTTGTTATAGTTATGATGTTCAAAAGTTGGACGAGGCGAGATGTGTGCACAAAGACCATGTTTCTGCAGTGTGAGGCTGCGCTACTTGTTTTTTCATAATAATTTTGAAGCTCAGATGTGTATTATTCAGTATTAACAATTTGCTTTTGCAGAATGGATATTGATTACTCACCTACCGGACGTGAGTTTGTAACTGGATCTTATGACAGAACTGTGAGTTTTCTTCTTCTTACATCTTGATTCCAACATTATGTTTTCTTTCGGAGCCACAACTTTAATATCCCTAATACGCATTGCAGGTCAGAATATTCCAATATAATGGCGGTCACAGCCGAGAGATATATCATACTAAGAGAATGCAAAGGTCAGTCAAAACTCATAACTATTAATATATATGTGCTTCTCAAATGATGATGTGTTTAATTGGTACTATCTGATGTGATTTGTAAACTAACCATTACTTAAAATACAATTGGACTCCTTATCTATAGGGTCTTCTGTGTTAAGTTCAGCAACGACGGAAGCTACGTTATCTCCGGTAGTGATGACACAAACCTTCGACTTTGGAAGGCCAAAGCATCCGAGCAACTGGGAGTTGTATGTCTCTCTTATTTTGCAACTGTGTTCAATGCATTTCATTTTGTGCTATAATCTCAAACGGCTAGTATTGTCATAATCAAATAATTTGCATCCTCGCAGCTTTTGCCGAGAGAGCGTAAAAACCATGAATATCTAGAGGCCGTAAAGAGCCGCTACAAGCATCTCCCTGAGGTCAAACGCATGGTCAGGCATGTCAAACTTCATAGCTGTATTCAAATGGCGTAAAAAGGTCTTTTCTCGTCACACTTACTCTTGCCTTCTTAACTTTGAGCAGCTTCTCTGCGGCGAATCATGACTGAAGCTCAACGAAAGAAAGACGAGAGGAGGAGAGCTCACAGCGCTCCGGGAAGCATGCCCCGTTCGTCCCTACGTGAAAAGAGAATCATCAAAGAAGTTGAATGAGAGTTGTCAATGGAGGAAAGATCAAAGATTCCTACACTTTCTCCTACCGGAGTACTCGAAAAGTAAGCTCTGCAGATGAGCCTCATTCAACCCGACTATGAGTGAGTCCTCCTCATGACAAGGGTTGTCATAGTGTGAGATTTTGGCCTTTTTTTTTTTTTGAAGCATTCCTGTATTTTGGTTTTGACAGTTGTATTACAAAATCTTGCTATGTGAAAGAAAGTAAAGTTTTGAAGTGTTAATTTTTATGGCCCATTTTTGTTGCTTTTTCTTGTTTAAATTTTTTATTTTTAAAGCTAAAACGCAACCATGTGAAAAATCTAAATGCTTAATGAATGATATAGTGACATAGTCAACATACGGAATGGGTATGAATTTTTCTCTATATTTGCGCATCCAAACACTCCCTTACGACTAGGGTTTTGGCTGAAAATTTATATCCTATACAAGACCTCTTAGGCATTGTTTTGAACCAAAGTTGTGGACCTCTAGGATAGAAAAATTCGTTTAGGTCCAGTAAAAACCCTTATTTTGGAAATTACACATTCCTCATTTCCTCCTAAATTTCAGATTCAGCTCGAAATCATCAAAGGGAATCAAAGAAAATGGCCATCGCCGCGGCTGCCAGATCCGTTTTCCGGTCATCAGCCGTGCGTAACGCCGCCACGAAGGTGGCGTCCCAAGCGAAGTCCGCTCCCACCTCTACGTTCCGCCTCCCATCAAGAACTCCATTACTAGCTCACCGCATCTTTCGGTACTTTTACTCATCTTAATATATAAAATTGCGTTCAATTGAAGCGTGATTATGGAATTTAATTTTTAAAATTCGGAGTTTTTTTCAATTATGAAATGTATTCGACAGGTCGCCGGCTGAATTGAGTGCGTGCTTGGAGTCGTTGCAGCCGTACCATACCGCTACTGCCTCAGCGTTGATGACATCGATGCTTACCGTCTCACAATGCGGTTACGGGTGGCTCCCTGAAGGTAAACAATTGCTGTTTTCTGGATTTTAAATTAGTGTCGCGATTCAGTTTTTTGCTTGACCTAAAATTGACTTTTTGGGTGAATGTATATCTTAGTAGTTAATGGTGTCTCCCATCATTTTTATAGTGAATGACGACATGTTTGCATATTTTAGGTCTCTTTGGTTCGAGTTTTAGTGAAGTGGTTTCTTTTTCTTTGTCTTTGTGTCCGACCCAACCCACCTTTTTTCTTTCATGTATGTATCTTTGCTATTTAGCCCTTATTCTGAATCGTCTAATGGACGTGCTGCATGTATATGCGTATAGGGAACTGTTTGTTTCGTACCTTTCTTATATACCTTATAGGTGATCAATTGATTTCATCTTCAACGTTGTAAGTGCGTCAAGAGGGGAATCTTTCTTCCAATTGAAACTTCATAAGAATTTGAACTCCATCTTAATAACTCATATCTTGTGAGTATTGAGAAGTTTCTGTTTGTCTTGTTTCTAAGATTCCAAAATCCTACTGAAGTTGAAAATACATGAGAGCAGAATAAAATTAGCTTCTTCTTCAAAATGATTTTACCGACATATCTCAGTAAGTACCATTCAGTTTGTTCGGTTGCTTTCTCTTAGTAGAGGTCTGCCGAACATCGTTTTTATGCTGAAATACGGCTTTTGTGTACCCCTAAGGCTTAAGCCACCATGTATTTCTTACTCCATGCAATTTTGCGCTTTCATTTCTTTCTATTGAGCAAACTTCACCAGAGAGATCATCAGGTTTTCTTGTACTCTGGTAATAATCATGATGTGCTCACAAGTCTCGTTCTTCCATCTTTCTCCATAAACCACTCTGCTTGAGCTTCTGTTCAGTCCACTGCTTAAGATTGATAAATGACGATGAGTTGCCTAACCCAAGCTTTTCGTTCTTGGTTTAGGTATCTAGCGGTGTAGAGTCGTCTTTTTGCTGGTACTGTCCTCCTTTCCTGACCCTGGTGAGTCAGTTTTTCATTGAGAGTCTCCTGCCACCTGAAGCCTTCTGACAGTTGCATGGTTATTCATCAAACTAGGCCAGTAACTGATATTTGCTTCCTTCTATATCCTGAATCCATCTTTAACAATCTTTTCTTCTTAGCTTTGAGGTCAACTTTCTATAATATGATACCTACTTAGATGGTGTCCAGTTATTTGACTTTTCAACAATTTGAATACTTTCATACATATCGTCAACATGCCTATTTCCTCATTTTGATAAATAAATTCCTGCCTCATTCCTGTTGTAGGCCAGGACAAGACTAGATGAAGATGGCAAAGCTAAGGAATTACTTGGATTTTTTTACCTTAGAACATACCTACAATAAGACAATGCTTAAGTTCTTAGACATGTTTGGCTGCTTTTACATGAATAAAGACTTCTATTTTCCCGGTCTTTTGGAAATTAGTGAACTCTCAATTATAGATTTCAATTAGCAATCTGTTGGCGTTTCATGCACAAAACACTCATGTCTCAGATCTTGTCTGCTTATGAGTTTTCTTCAATTATATATTTATTTATTAACTGTGTAATTAGATTTATGTGTGCTTGTTTGCTGATGCGCTGGAGCATTATGACTGGTTAAAATATCATGTGGCTGAGAACTCTTTAGAGAAACGTGTTTTCAATTCCAACTTATATTCCATCATTATTGAATCAGCTTGCAATGATGATGTGTGATGATCTTTGGAAGCCAAAGGGATAATAATTGTGCAAAACTTTGTTCCTAATCATGGTTGTGGCAGTGAAGAAACTCTTCATTGAGCTTGAGAAGGCCCTTTTATATTGCATTTAGAGACAATAGAACTGTTAAACGTTGCTTTCTCTGATACGAAAATGTTAAACTACTATCTTCCACATATTTTTTTGTTAGAATTTAGTCTCTAGAAAATAATACGTTCGAGCTTTAGTTATTCTTGGACTTGTTTGTTATGATGCATGTTTGGAGTATTTTACTGATTGTTTGCATATTTATCAGATTGCAATGATGATCTGTGATCAGTACCAGCTTTCAAGGTCTGAAGCTAGTTCTCTTTTCTGATAGTTTCATATGTAATAGGATGACTTCATGTACTGAATATGAACATGTCCGTCGTGGTCCGTCTTTGTGGTTTTGGTTTTGAACTATTTCATTTCTGGACTTATTTCCAGTTGATCATGATTTGGCAAGCAAAAGCTATATGTTGGTTAATGGGCTAGCTAGATCTTAAATGTATTTTCATCCTTGCCTTTTGCCAGGTTGTGATGATGCATAATGGAAGTTCTCTCAAGAACTAGTTCAACTTCTTGAGCATCATCTTCTTTGAAGTTCCTGCCTCGGTTTGCTCGTCTCTTTGATGGTAAATGTATAAAATCTATCTTAGGAGATCCTTGCAGAACATCGCAACCTTTTTTGATTCGTATTCGTGTTAGAACATCAGTTTCCTATTTTTCCTGGATTTTTAACACAAGAAAAAGGTAGCAAAACTTTGAAATCTTAGGAATCTACTTTTTGTTACACAAGACTATTGTACCCTCTCGTCTCACTTTATTAGTTCAGTTTTTCTTTTCAATCGTTCGATTTCATTAGTCCACTTTTTTCTTTAGCATAAAATAATACTCGTATATTATAGTGGATTCCATAGTTTTATATTACTTTACATACAACAAATTACTTTCTAAATCTTCGTGTCAGAAAAAAAAAAAGACTAAGCAGAGAGTATTTTTTTTTCCGATGCAAATTAAAGGGAACAAGACATTAAAAATTGTGGCCTCTAGAAGACGTAGTTGGAGGAGGACCGGTCTTTTTTCCGGCGACTTTGCGGCGTCGCCACCGTGGGAAGTAAGATTAAAGATTCTTTTCAACCACAAACCTAATCATTAATAAGAAACAGGCCCACTGAATTTTCGCCAAGGATTTGGGCGTATTACAAAATTGGGCCGCAGATAAAAAATTAGGACCCAAACCTGGGCACATTTTATAAGAACAGAGTCGTTAATAATTTGGGCCTCTAAAATTTATTTTGGCCCATTGTTTAAGGATTTTTGTCTAGCCCAAATCATATAATTGTATGGAAAACAATTGTAGATAGCCAAAAACAGTTGTTAGCGAAAGGAAGGCGCATGACCGATACGAAATTTATTATTCTCTCTTTTCCATTATAACTGTCGTCATTCTTTTCGACACAAAAATCACGGAAATGATAGTTATGTATATTGTTTGATTTTTGACGAAATCATTTATGTCTACACATTCTTGCCTTTTTCATAAACAAGACACTTTTGATGAGATAACTCAATTATAAAAGGAAGAGACTTATAATGGGACATATGAATTATTAATTTAAGTTAATACCCATAATACCCCCGGCCTTTTTCCCTTTAACATTGTTAGGAAATCTGTTATTCTAAACTACTACCACAAGGGTAGCATTGTGAGAGAAATACTTGGCCTCAATAAGACTTGTTATATTACATGGCACAAATAATCCATCTTCAACACACAAGTGAGATGAAATTGCTTGTTTTATTACATACAAGGTAGTGGTACAGATTCTGATCTAGACAAGATATAGCTTTGGTCTTATGTAGGTTTCGATCTTACTTGCTGGATTCAATTTCTACTGCAACTATTGCCTTCTCTTTCTCCTGCTTCTCTTCTGAAGCATGCTGTCTGCGATATCTGAGTATCACAAGACACAGGAATGCTGCCAAAATACATGTAAGAAAACTGTTAAACAACTTCTTGCATTATGATACGATTCTTACACATGCAAATATTCTTCTTACCGGCGAATATTCTTGTCCTGATGGATGTCAGATTCCAGAATGCTGTCACCGCGAATCCAGCCACTACTCTCTTGTGTGTGCAGCTCCCCCATGCTTCCAATGCCCAAGATTTCACATATTCAACTGTCCAAGATTTAAAACCTCAGTTTAGTGAAAAGGGCCTCAAGAACATCCATTTCATCTAGACATTCTTTCCCTAACGTGCTTTGATGAAATGAAATATATTTGACCAGTTATAAGAGGGTGCAAACCACACATTCCCAAATCCCACCAACCTTTCTTGGATAATTCAGAAGAGTAAGCAGAGAATAATATTGGGCCAGTGAAGCTTATGAAAAACCCTGCAAACAAATTTCAACAAAAAGATTTCAACTTTTTGGAACTAAAACAGAACATAATAAAATAATTGAGCTTACCAAGAGCACATAATCTCCATAAGGTAATAAAATGGCCATACTCGGCTCCCAAAAGAAAGAATGGAACCACCTAAAATAACCAGAAATTCCATCACTTCAAATTCATAAACTATACTAAGACATATAATTAAGCAGACCTAAGAATTAAGATTAAGTGGTCTACTTTAAGGGTCATGGCTGGCTCTCCTGAAAAAATCTGTCTTGTTTTAGAGATGACAAGATTAGCTGCAGGAAGTATTAATTTGCCCACTCTCAATATATCATCTTCTCTCAACATGAACTCCCTTGTGGTCTCTGCTGCTTCCCTGCAAATCCCTTAACAAATGCAGCTTAGTCCAAGACACGAGAAAAGATTTTACGAAGTTAATTGATAAATCAGGCCACAATCGCCCTTAAACACTAAGTTGATGTGGTACACATAAAAGGTTTACTATCATACCTTTGACGCACAGAGTTGGAGAAGAATGACACTCCTAAGAACAGAAGTCCCACTTGAGATATGAATGAAAAAATGCTGCAAAATCCCATTTTTCTTTGTTTCAAATCCCAACAACTTTAAAGAAATGAGAATTTTGTAAAGAAAGATTGAGAAAAACACAATCCACACCTAAAGCTTACTCCCTTTGCAAAGCAAGAAGACAAGAAACAGAGCGAACCGAAACCGAACCAAAGGCTTGATTTTGAAACATCTCTCCACATGATCAAGTCTCTTGTAATCTCCCCAACCGCATCAAGATTGTAACTTTCACTACCAACTCTTCCTAAATTCAAAAAAAAAAAAAAAAAACCCCAAGTGATGAATCAATCAAGAAAAGGCGAAAAAGATAAATCATCATCTAATATCAAACATATACATACCCTTTGATTCAACTACTTGAGCAGTAGTAACCAGTTTCTCCTTTCTTGATTGCCTCTTCTTTCTTGGCTTACCTTCTTCTCCTACAGCAACAATCTCCTTCTCCTCCCTCACATCTTGCTCCAACCTCCGCCTCGATCTCCGCCCACTGCGTGGAGAAGCACGGCTCGCTTTGCACCTCTTCCTAATTCCACATTGCTCAATCGGAGCATCATCGGCCGTGTCGAGCCGCTCCGCGAGACGCGTCTTCGATCTCTTGAGAGGCGAAGGGGACTGCATTAGCAGATCGTGCAATGATAGAGTGTAAGGCGGCCTCGGCGAAATCGTTGATGCGGGTGATGGAGTGGAGATTTTGGGCGAAGAAGGGACGATTTCGAGAGAGAGTTGGGGGATCGGCGATCCGCTGTAGTGGCGGAGCTTCGACAGCCTCGACGCGGATTTGGTTCGGGTTCGGGGCTCCGATTGGTGAGGGGGCGGCGTGGAATCCATGAATCTGTGTTCGATTTGCTTAGATTTTGGGGGGTTTTTTGTTGGTGGATATGAGGTTTTTGAGATTTAGTTTAGGGTTCTGAGTTTTGTGCTGTATTTGGGAAACTGGGTTCGGATAGCCGTTGGAGTTGGATTCTTTTAAAAAATTTAACGGCGGCGGGGTGGGCCGCCACTACTTTAACGGTAACGAAGGAAATCAAAGGGTACGTTGCCGTTAATGTTAAATACTATGACTAATAGAGAATCTTTTGACACAATCAAATACTCCATCCGTTCCATCCATCCGTTCCATTAATACTGTCTTGTAGTCGCATCAATCATATCTTCCTTCCATAAAAGGAAATGAAATAATACTACAAATCACATAAAGTCTGCATAATTTACACATAAAAATCAAGTTTCTTAAATTCCATGTCGAAACTCTAGATAGAGACGAAGGGAGTATAAACATATAGAAAATCTTTTTTCCTATTTATCTAGAAATTAATTTTCTTCCCTCAAATTATTGGGCAAATCATCAATGCTTAAACTGAAATTTCATCACTCAAATAACAAGCACATCATAATAAGGTTCCAACTTTCATCCAACATCTTATTCAAGAAAAGAGAACCAACACTTGCTTAGAAATCTAACATTCCCATCATACTAAACTAACTTCATACAACTTGATGAAGCATATCTTCTTCAATTCTTGCTGTTTTCAGAATGCCTCAAACAGAAAGCTTTGATTCTCTCAAGTCCCTCTATAACAGTAGCCGGTTCTACCGAAAAACTCAGACGCATCCAGTTCTTTAGCCCCAAGATCGATCCTGCAACATAAACGCGCCATTTTTTGAGGCAATCACTTTATCTTTTAGCATATGCATGTTCTTGATTAAGTTGATCATCCTAACCCGGACAAACGAGAACAGATTCCTCCCTAGCAAGCTTCAACGCGAACTCTATGTCGTCTTTCACATCGTCCAACAAAGTGGGGTTTATCTCAACCTATGAAGTAGAGGGTCATTAAAACAGAGGATCAATAAAACAGAGGATTTGAAAACATTTAGTTCAAGAAAGCTTGTTAAATTCTCACTTAAGCCTCACCATAGTAGACATAGCTCCTTCGGGTTTGTGTGGGCACGAAAGAGACAGGATCTCGTTGATTGCAGCATAACATGCATCTGCAGCTTCTCTAAGAATATCATTGGTTTTCGAAAAGAACTCATTTCTTGAATTCTCAAAGATTTCAGGAATAGCACCCTAAAAAAGTCATTTTTTACTTAGTTTGTATGCCATTCTCAATAGAATTTGATCCAACATACTATAATGGAGTTTATCATATATACCTGGATGAGAGTTGCAGGATCAGCTGTGATGCAAAGATAATTCTCAATCGCTTCAATAATCTGTAAATTGCAATACAACGAAAGCAAGGTTAAAGTTATCATCACTAGCATCCTCATCCACTAATTCAAAATAAACTTTGAGTAAATTTATGTGATGTAAATTAAAATGCGGGTGGAGATCAAACCCCAGATCTCTTAAGAACTCCGTTAGGATCAGAAGCAGCAATCCAACCCGTTCTCCAACCCGGAATAAGCCATCTTTTAGACAATGATCCCAAAGTAAGCACGGGTGAGATTGATCCAAAAAACCCCATAGGTATAAACTTATTGGTCCCAAAAACATTATGGCTATAAACCTCATCCGAAATCAAAATAATCCCCAGTTTCTCTGCAGTCTCTGCAATCTTTCAACATACACATTTTTCAATGTACAAGTGCAAGCAAATTAGAAGCCAGAATACAAATTTCTCAATTTTCAAATGCAAGCAAATTAGAAGCTACAATCATGTACTAATAACCATCTTCTTACCTTCTGCATATGCTGAGATGTGAAAACATTTCCACATGGGTTACCGGGGTTTACTACAACCATGGCGATAGTCTTGTCATCGGCTAGAGATTCAACGCCATCAATATCGACCTCCCAGCCTCTATTGGGGAGGAGGTTGAAGTGGCGGACCTCAAGATTGCTAAATGCAGCACGTGCTTCGTATAAAGGATATCCCGGTCTAGGGAATAGTATGTTGGCACCGGGTCGGGCTAGGACCGTTACTATGACCTCTATTGCATGATTTGCACCAGCAGTGAGAAAAACATCCTCTTCTGATAAGTTGTATGGAATGTCTTTGCTAAGATGATCTGCAATTGCTCTGTGGATGGAGATAACAAGTAACAATGCTATCATCGTTACAATTTCACTCCATTTACTTTAGTGAAAAATTTATCCTTGCAGTAACTAACAAGGACTTTTTGTGCAATCCCAAGATAATCTATTGAACTCAAGCAACTAAGAAGGTTTTCAATTTGCAAATGCAATCAAGATTCAAGAATAGCAACAGAGTTAACCCATTAACATGCAATACGAAATTCTCTGCAACAATTAAAAGTTGAATTTGGAAACCCAAAAATTACTTTCTTCAAAAGAAAATTGCAGCCAAATCTACCCCACTAAAGCTATGAATACGAAATAGCAAAAGATTAACTTTTCAACATACATGCATGAAAGATTGAGGGCAAAAACACAGTCTGCAAGACAATTTGAGGAGTAAATTAAATCCAATCTGCCTCAACAACACACAAAAGAAAGAGAGGGTTTAGTGTAGTTTTTAAGAACCTCCTTGCAGAAGGAAGGCCGGCGGCTGGTGGGTAGCCATTGAAGAGAGAGGAGCGAAGGGAATTGAGAAGGGCTTCCTCTGCAACTGGAGTTGTTCTGAAACATGAGTATGGTGAGGGATCTCCATGGCCAAGATGGATCATCTCTCTTTCATCATTTTTGTTCAGATTAAGCTTTGCCGTTTCAAGAAAGTCTCTGATTGTTGGTGGGCTTTTTTGGTTCCTGAAACCCCATTCTGCAATTTTCTGCTCCATCTCTCTCTCTCTCTCTAAAAAACTTGTGTATAAATGATCAAACAACTGGCGTACTCGATATAAGTAGTTTCAAAAGATTCTCTCTCATGTGAAGAGAAACACACGCAAGTGCGGTTAATAAATTCTCGAATATCAATGCTGCAAATTTATTACTTAATTGTGTATTTGTTATTGATTGTAGTTGTAAGAAATTAAATAATCCAGGGCCACGTCAAGATTATATTTTTATTTTCTCTGGCGTTTTTCCGTTAAACACAAACGTTAGGACAAAAAAAATCATGTGTGATGTGTCATATCCTATTTGTCAAAATTAATTAATTATTGTATTTAACTGATATTCAAAAGTAATTAATTAGGCCATCAAAGATTAATGAGTAAACCCAAAAAAGGAAAAGAAAAGAGGAGGAATCTTCTAAACAAATCAAAAGGCCAAACAACTTTATTGCATCTTATCTTATTCAATAAAAAGAAAACCCCTCCAAGAGGTAACCTATTGGCTCCCCAACATGATCGTGCATATGATTTAATCAAACATCTCTCCGAAAAAGTTTCTCTATCCCAATTATGCATGCCTATAATTATAACACATAAAGGGCATGACAACAAGATTCCAAATTACGGGATAGAGAAACCTCCCCGTCGATCTTCAATTCACCGTATTGTGGTTCTCAGAATGCTTCAAGCAGAAAGCTTTGATTCTCTCTAATCCATCTCTAACGGCACCCGGTTCAACCGAAGACTCAGGCGAATCCAGTTCTTTAGCCCTAATATCGATCATGCAACATAAACGCTTTATCACATGCATATGGTGTTCTTGATTAAGTTGATCATCCTAACCTGGACAAACAAGAACTGATTCCTCTCTCTCAAGCTTAAAGGCGAAATCCATGTCGTCTTTCACATCATCCAACAAAGTAGGGTTTATCTCAACCTATGAAGTAAAGGATCATTAAAACAGAGGATTTGCAAACAAAAGATTGCTAGTTAAGACTCACCATTGTACACATACCCCCTTGGGGTTTGTGTGGGCACAAAAAAGAAGGGATCTCGTAAATTGCAGCATAACATGCATCCGCAGCTTCTCTAAGAACATCAGTGGTTCTTGAAAAGAACTCTTTTGTTGAATTCTCAAGGATTTCAGGAGTAGCACCCTAACAAAGTAATATTGCATTTAGTTAAGATGCCATTTTCATTTTTCAGTTTAAAAGATTACATTTTCTTGATTAAGATATTCAAATACTATCCATCTAATTGATGAAGCAAGAGTCCTCTCCTCAAAATCATCAGGCTATGAACAATTTAAGGACATAGAAGGAGTTTATATTATATTCCTTCCGTCCCATTAAGTTGTGTCATTTATTTTCGGTGTGTAAGGAGCGGGTCCCACAAAAAAAAAGAGTGGTTATTTGTGTGTAAATAAGTTGCCATTTTTGGAATTAGATAAGATAGATGAGATGACCGGAAAAAGAAAGTGAGACAAGATGAATGAGGCGGAGGGGTACTGATTTTCTATCTAATTGATGAAGCAAGAGTATTGCTATTCAAAAAATACAGAAATTAAATGAAAAATTCTCTACTCAAAATCATTGTCAAAAAACAATTTAAGGCCATTGAGAATATGTGAAGTAATACCATTACAAGGAGTTCATCGTATACCTGAATGAGTGTTGCAGGATCAGCTGTGACTGAAAGATAATTCTCAATGGACTCAATGATCTGAAATATAACAAAAACAAGGTTAAATTTTATCATCACTAATATAATCATCCACCAAGTTACAAGGTAGACTAATTTTCACTTGTTTTGAGTGGATATCTTGAAATTTAATGATAAAGAGGATTAGAGATCGAACCCGGATCTGTGAAGAAGCCCATTAGGATCACAAGCAGCAATCCAACCGGTCCTCCAACTGGGCACAAGCCATCTCTTCGACATTGATCCGACCATAAGGACCGGGGTGATTGATCCCAAGCTCCCCATAGGCAAAAACTTGTTGCTCCCAAAAGCAATATGGTTATAAACCTCGTCCGAGATTAAAACAATCCCCAACCTCTCAGCAGTCTCTGCAATCTATCAACACAAATCTTCAATTCCCATCTCTTAAAAAGTTAAAGACTTAGCAATTTTGAATCATTTTTACCTTTTCCATACGCTCAAGTGAGAAAACAGTTCCAGAAGGGTTACCAGGGTTGATGACAACCATGGCGATGGTCTTGTGATCTGCTAGAGCTTCAACCCCATCAAGATCGCCTCCCAGCCTCTGTTGGGGAGGAGGTTGAAGTGGCGGATCTCAAGATTGCTAAATGAAGCACGAGCTTCGTATAAGGGGTAGCCCGGTCTAGGGAAGAGTATTGGGGGGGGGGCTAGGACCGTTAGTAGGACTCCTATTGCATGATTTGCACCAGCAGTCAGGAAAATGTCCTTTTTCTGATAACTTGTATGGAAGGTCTAAGCTTAGATGCTCTGCAATTGCTCTGTGAATCAAGACAACAAGAAAATATGTCATCAATTCACTCTTGTCTTTGCAATAAAACAAGCATTTTATGCAATTGCTCTGTGAAGTAAAAGAATCACACATCATCACAAATTCACTACTCAAAAACTTAGTTTTGCATTTAACAACTAACAAGCCTTTTATGCAAGAATCTAGTGAAACTGCTACTCCTTTTTATGCAAGAATATAGAAACATATACTACACGACACAAATTGATAATTTAAGTGATTTTCACATAACAACTTCACAAAGTTATACGATTTTTTCGCCTAATGTAAGTCTGATAAGACTTAAGTATTCAAGATGAAAAAAACCGACTTTATAATATGCTTCTAAAGAAGGATATTGGTAAATTATTGAAGGCTTCCTAGAATTTCAAGATGAGAAAAACCCAAAATCTTCCCCAAAACCTCACTGAAATAGGCACAAAATCCAATCAAGAACAGCAACATAATTAACTCATCAAGATTCAAAATAAATTCCTCATGCTACAACTATAATTTGAAAGGGAAACAAAATAAAGCAACAGTTCAATAAAATGCAAAAAGACTCAATCTTTAGCATCCATGCACGAACATTTGAAGCCACACGCCAGGCCCATCAACAATAAACCAAATATTTCTCTATCTTTAACACATACACACACGAAAGAGAAAATGCAGAGTAGATTTGAAAAACCTTCTTGCAGAAGGAACGCCGGCGGCGGGGGAGTAGCCGTTGAATCGAGCGGAGCGGAGGGAACTGAGAAGGGCTTCCTCCGCCGCCGGAGTTGTTCGGAAACTTGGGTACGGCGAGGGATCTCCTTGGCTAAGATAAATCACCTCCCTCTCATCGTCTTTGTTCAGATTTTTCTTAACTGTTTAGAGAAAATCTCTGATTGTTACCGTACGCTTCTGATTCTTGAAACCCCATTCCGCCATTTTCTGTTCCATCTCTCTACTCTCTCTCAGGCGACTTGCCTGGTACGAGGAAAGCAAAGGCTTATAGAGGGGTTAATTTTCGAAATATTATTCTTCAAGTAAATAATTTTAAAAATATAAATTCTTAATAAAATTCAAAATATTATGTGGATTCAAATTCAAGTCATAGTTTTGGGAGATTAACGTCAGTGGCTTTTCCATTTTTCGTTTTTTGGAAGTTGTAATTAATATTTATTCCCCAAAAAATTTTATTACAACAGTTTATTATTTAATGTTGTCAAATAAAGTTTGTTATTTGAGATTAATTTGGGTTTCAGAAATATTTTTTTAGGATAATTTGAGAATTATTTTATAAAACATACCATAATTAATGAATAGATGAAATATTTGGTTACTTTATCAATATTGGAAAACCAAGACTGTTACATATAGGATTAAAGATTCTTATACGCAAAAACTTTAGTGCAACCGGTTGCATAAGGTAAATATAATATTAATGTACACGCTAGCACAAGCGCTCATGTAGCGCAGTTGGTGTATTGCTGGGCTCTCACCTGGGAGACGCGGGTTTGAAACCCAGCAACACCCGAATGACTTAAAAAATTTTAATTTGACATTAAAATATAATAAATTTATTCTTTTCGTTTTTTTCTTAATTTGATATTAAAAATTTAATTTGTTTTTTTTCAAATTACATTTTGATACAAAAAAATATAATAAATTTATTCTTTTATTTTCAAAAAAATAATGACTCAAAAAATATTAATATGTACATTAGAATTTATTCTTGTTAATAAAAATATAATATATATAATTTTTTTCAATTACATCACCAACAAACCTTTTTTTTAACATTAAAAATTGAATTTTTATTTTTAAATTACATTATGATATAAAAAAATATAATACTTTTTTTTTATTTTCAAAAAAATAATATATGACTCAAAAAATATTAATATGTATTTAGAATTTATTCTTGTTAATAAGAATACAATATTTTTAATTTTTTTTTTCAATTACATGATAGGGAAATATGTGGAGATGATAAAAGTATCACTTTATATGAAAAATGTATCAATTATTCTGAATATATCATTTGTTCTGAATAAAGGTATCACTTCTTATTAACTAATGTATCACTTGTCATGAATCAAAGTATGGTTTAGACTTCCCCTCTAGGGTATAGTAAAAACACAGAAAAATATTATTTCTCAATAGGAATGATACTTTTCTTTAGGCAGAATGATACTTTTCTTTACAACATGTGATACTATTACTCAATAAGAATGATACTTTTCTTAAGGAAGAATGCTACTTTTCTTTAGGAAGAATGATACTTTTCTTAAAGAAGAATGATACTTTTCTTAAGGAAGAATGATACTTTTGTTAACAACATGTGATACTATTGCTCAATAAGAATGATACTTTTCTTAAGGAAGAATGATACTTTTCTTTAGGAAGAATGATATTTTTCTTAAAGAAGAATGATACTTTTCTTTAGGAAGAATGATACTTTTGTTAACAACATGTGATACTATTGCTCAATAAGAATGATACTTTTCTTAAGGAAGAATGATACTTTTGTTAACAACATGTGATACTATTGCTCAATAAGAATGATACTTTTCTTAAGGAAGAATGATACTTTTCTTAAGGAAGAATGATACTTTTATAAGGAAGAATGACACTTTTCTTAAAGAAGAATGATACTTTTGTTAACAACAGGTGATACTATTGCTCAATAAGAATGATAATTTTCTTAAGGAAGAATGATACTTTTCTTAAGGAAGAATGATACTTTTGTTAACAACATGTGATACTTTGCTCAATAAGAATGATACTTTTCTTAAGGAAGAATGATACTTTTCTTATAGAAGAATGATACTTTTCTTAAGGCAGAATGATACTTTTCTTAAGGAAGAATGATACTTTTGTTAACAACATGTGATACTATTGCTCAATAAGAATGATACTTTTCTTAAGGAAGAATGATATTTTTCTTATGGAAGAATGATACTTTTCAATTGGTTGGAATAAAAAAATTACTTATTATAAACAAATTTATCACTTATGTTAAATTAATATGTCAATTAAAATGAAAAAGGGACAAACTTGATTTGAAAAAATATGAATTGGTTGGAATAAAAATATTACTTATTAAAAACAAATTTATCACTTTTTTTAAATTAATATATCAATTAAAATGAAAAAAAACATTATCAAAAAAAAAAAGGACAAACTTAATCTGAAAAAATAATTGGAATAAAAATATTACTCCATCCGTTCCACTTCATTAGTCCACTTTCTTTTCGGCACGGAGATTAAGAAAGTTGTTTGTTGTGTGTAAAATAGATAAAGTAGTGGGGTCCACTTGAATATATTAGAGTATTATTTTAAGTTAAAAAGAGAAAGTGGACTAATGGAGTGGAACGACCCAAAAAAAAGGAAAAGTGGACTAATGGAGTGAAACAGAGGGAGTAATTATTATGAACAAATGTATCATTTTTTAAAATTAATATATCAATTAAAATTAAAAAAACTCAAAATTACGCTGCTGGGGCTCAAACCCGGGTTTATAGGATTTGAGCCCAACAGCTTAGCCAACTGCACTACCATATCATTGTTAACATACTGTAAATCTCGCGAATTTAACTCTAAACGTTCGGTTGCACCTGCAACCGGATGCACATGAGTCCAACTCAAGATTATAATAGGGACCAAATTAAATTAATTTTTTGGCTGAACATTATGACTTTTTAATTCTTATCCAATGCCAATGAAATGATAAATAGTAACTAATTAACTCTTCCCAAATGATTGTCGAGATCATCTCATATTTCCTAGTAAATTCAATTTCTATTAGAGATGAACTAGGGTACATAATGTTGCACATGCAATATAATATAATTTATTAATTTTGACACAATTTGACTCGAGTTTGATCCGGTTCAACATTTTTTAAAAAATAAATTAAAATCCTCGCTTTCTCTCCCACTGCCGCCTCTCTCTCCACTCCCCTTTCTCTCTCTGTATTCCCCCCCGGCCCCCATCTCTCCACTCCCCTCTCCCGCCGTCCTCCCCCCTTTTTCTCCACTCCCCTCTCTCTCCCACCGTATGTCCTCCCCCCTCTCTCCACTCCCCTCTTTCTCTCTCTCTTTATCCACTTCCTTCTCTCTTCTACCGTCCTCTCTATCTCTACCTCTGTCAGTCGTCACCATTGTTCTTCTCCGTCTCCACCTCTGCCACCGTCACTCCTTGCGCCTGCGCCTCCGTCGCTCCAGTGGCCGAATCCACCTCCGTGCGATTCTCCAGAACCGCCATCGTTATCTCCGTCTCCACTATCCAAATTTATGAATGATTTAGATAAATTTAATGGTTTCTACTGGTATTTGGTGAATTTTTCATGGTATCTAAGTTGGTAGTTTTTGAAATATGATATTGTAATTTGATTCTTTTTGTTCTTGTTTTCAGCATATTTGTATATAATGTGATACTGAAAAATTAATTGCCACATGAAGTAGGTTTAGTTTGAGGAATGATGGTATTTGAGGTAAATGCCGCTAATTTGAATTGCAATGTTGGAGCAAGTTGTTCGTAGTGTAACTCTTTGCATTATTGTTATCTTAGGTTTTTATCAGTAGATTTTCTAAACATGAGAGCCATTTTATTTACTAGGAATTTGATTTTGTTTGGAGTATTGAGATCATTGCATTTACTATGGGCTTATTGGTTAACTAATTTATTAAAGTGTCATTTCTTGTAACATAAAATGTCATTTGTTGTGAACAGTTGTGCCATTTGTTTAAAACAACTCATATTTAAAAAATGACACTTTTATTCAAAATAATTGTCATTTTTTTTTGTAAATAAATGACACATTTATTTATTGTAAGACACTTTGAGTAGAGATAATTGACACTTTGCTTCCTACTGTGAATTACGGCTTAAACAGACACTCTGCTAATCATTGACACGTTCTTTTATCATGATTGACACGCACAACAGAGAAAATTGACTCTGGTCATTATTGACACGTTCTTTTGTCATGATTGACACGAATAACACAGACAATTGACATTATGCTCTCTATTGTAAATTATGACTTAAATAGACACTCTACTCATCATTGACACATTCTTTTGTCGTGATTGACACCTCCAGCAGAGACAATTGACACTCTGCTCTCTATTGTGAGTTATGTCTTAAATAGATACCCTGCTCTCTACTGTGAGTTATGTCTTAAATAGACACTCTGTTCATCATTGACACGTTCTTTTGTCATGTTTGACACGCACAACAGAGACAATTGACACTCTGCTCTCTACTGTGAATTATGGCTTAAACAGACACTCTGCTCATCATTGACACGTTTTTTTGTCATGATTAACATGCATATCAGATACAATTGACACTCTGTTCTCTACTGTGAATTATGACTTGAACACACACTCTGCTCATCATTGACACGTTCTTTTGTCATGATTGACACGCACAACAAAGATAATTGACACTCTGCTCTCTACTATGAATTATGGCTTAAAGAAACACTCTACTCATCATTGACACGCTCTTTTGTCATGATTAACATGTACATCAGAGACAATTGGCACTAGAAAATTATACTATATTACGAAATAACCTGTTCCAACATTTGGGTAACATTTCTGGTTATTATGCTTCATATTGATTACTAGATTAAAGTTACACGTTCCTTAATTATGAGTGACACTTTACTTCGAGTGTGATTGATACCTTGAGATAAAATGACACTTTCGTTCGTTAAAATTGACACTTTTTTCATAAACAACTGACACTTTTTTTTCGAAACAAATCGCATTTTTTTAAAAATAATTAATATTCAATAAATGATACAAATGACACTTTGTTCAAATACAAATGACACTTTTGTTTGTTACGATTGACACTTTGATATAAATAACAAATGACACATTTATTCATGACAAATGACACGCCTTCCTTATAAAAAAAAATCGAAAAAAATATTTTTTTTAAAGACAAACGACACTTTTGTTTACAAAGAGTGACAAGTTCGTCCTTACAATAAGTGAGAAAAAGAAATGGAAAAAGAAAAAGAAAAATAATTTTTTTTTAAAAATAATTTTTTTTAATAATGATGTCATGCTGACGTCAACAAGTCATAGCGGGTCAACGAGTCGAAATGGGTCAAAATTGGATAATTGAGTCATATTGTATGTGCAGCATGATGCACACAAGTTTTTGCCTTTCTATTTTGATCATCAAATTCATATATATCTAATTACATTCTTTTATATCAATCATCACAATTAACGCTATGACGTAAATAATGTTAATATGATCGTGTCATCACAAATTAAGAAGTTGACAACATTTCGGCACGAGGCCAATTATATCTAATGACATGTTGATCTTGCTAACAGGCATTACATCAAATTATTCGAAATTTATGGAGAATTTAATAAATAAATACACCTAACGTATTAATTACTTATTGTATGGCCAAGACTATACAAATTAGGGTTTCA
Organism: Lavandula angustifolia; assembly: GCA_028984105.1. Taxonomy (NCBI): domain Eukaryota; kingdom Viridiplantae; phylum Streptophyta; class Magnoliopsida; order Lamiales; family Lamiaceae; genus Lavandula; species Lavandula angustifolia. The sequence continues at coordinate 23,342,987 of CM054818.1, forward strand.
ATTGTTCTTGGCATGCCTCAAATAGAAAGCTTTGATTCTTCGAAATGCACCATCAAGATACGATGGCTCGATGGTGAATGTTACTCGTAATCAATTCTTGAGCCCTAGAGCAACCCCTGCAACACAATCACAACTTGAATTAACGGAATATATTAATATAGTATAGATTTTTCTCATCACATAAATAAATGAATAAATATAATTTTACAGTGTATTTTTTAACCTAGGAGAAGTATGACAAATTCCTTTTGAGCTACTTGTTATGATGTGACTCAAATCCTAATCCTTAAAGGAAATTGAATCTTATCACACATCGGATAATTAATGAAGTTTATCATTGATTTCACCTATAAATAGATAGGTTTTTTAATTGTTTAAGTGTGCTTCTATGCATCATAGCCTACATGTTATGAGATTAGTTAGTTGGACTAATTGACTATGTTTTTGTGGGTATGTGCTTTTGGGTCTAGGACCATATTCCGGAGGCCCATTTTGTATTATCCTCTTTATTAGTAGATTGTTTCTTCGCCGCCCGTGTATGTAGGTCGATTGACCGAACCACGTTAAATTCTGTGCGTCTATTTCTTTTTCTCCTTGTGTTATTCTTTGTTATTGTCTCTGTTGGGTTTTCAAGAACCCGTTCGTCACATTTTGAGGGTCCAAAGATCATAACAAGTGGTATCAGAGTCAAGGTTTGGCTCATGTTGTGACAATGACAATAACAAAGATTTTGGTTCGAGAAATTTGAAGACTTTTGAAGGAGGTGGAGAATGTTTGAAGAGGAAGCACCATACGTGAAGTTTCACATTATCAGGGTACCATTTTGTCAAGGAAGATTCCAGTTCTAAAAATTTAAATGATGGATGATCCTTGTTCGAGGGACGCAGAGAGTTTGTTGGTATTCTGATTTGGATTGAGCTCATTGAAGCTTTTGCGGAGGCGGTACTGCAAGATCGTTTTGTGTTCGCAGTTAGAGTTTTGGTTGATGTGAAGATTTGTTATGTTGGATTGGATATTTGAAGTTTTCGCCACGGTGGAGATTGTTATGATGTGGTTCAAATCTTAATCCTTAAAGGAAATTGAATCTTATCCCACATCGGATAATTAATGAAGTTTATCATTGATTTCACCTATAAATAGATAGGTTCTCTAATTATTTTAAGTGTGCTTCTACGCATCATAGCCCACATGTTATGAGATTAGTTAGTTGGACTAATTGACCATGTTTTTGTGGGTATGTGCTTTTGGGTCTAGGATCATTTTCGAAGGCCCATTTTGTATTATCCTCTTTATTAGTAGATTGTTTCTGCGCCGCCCGTGGATGTAGGTCGATTGACCGAACCACGTTAAATTTTGTGCGTCTATTTCTTTTTCTCCTTGTGTTATTCTTTGTTATTGTCTCTGTTGGGTTTCCAAGAACCCGTTCATCACATTTTGAGGGTCCAAAGATCCTAACACTACTTTACAATAGAAGTCCAATTCATCCTCTATTCCTTCCAGCGTAGACAGATTCAATTTCATTTAATTTGCAAAGCCACATTGCAAATCATTTTATTTAATTTATTTTTAAGTTTTAATCTTTTTTTTTTTTTTGTTACCATGAGAAACATGCATCCTTGAGGTTTGGTGGGGCAAGTGATGCATGGAATCTCTTTGATTAGATTGTAGTATATCTCCACCGATTCTCTAAGTGTATCAACAATATCATCGAATAAATCGTATGGGGTGTTCTCAAGAATCTCCGGAATCGCTCCCTATTCGCGTTAACAACGATCAAAATAATAGAAAAATCGAACCACTAATTAAATTACATGTGTACTTGAATTAGGGTTGCCGGACTAGATGTGATGCAAAAGTACTTCTCAATGGACTCAGCCATCTAACCAAAACATTACAAAAAAAAAAAAATTGATCATTATAATATCAACACCACAAAAATATAGAGAATTAGAGATCGTATAAACCCCGATTTTTTGAAGGAGCTGGTTGGGATCGGAAACCGCGATCCAACCGAGGCACCAACCGGGAATGAGCCATCTCTTAGAGAGTGATCCAACGGTGAGCACTGGAGCTACCGATCCAAACATTCCCATTGGAATAAACTCTTCACTTCCAAACACAATGTACCCATAAACTTCATCTGCATGTTTCTTTTATGGATGACCAATCAAGGGAGAGTGTTGTAAATATAGTATAAGATTTTATTTACCATATATAGTGATGACCATGTAAACCTTAAAAGCTCATGTGCTTATCTGTAACTCTATAAATAGAGGTCTTTGGTACTCATAATAATACACATCTCATTCCCGCTCTCTCTATTATTGTCGTATTCTCTTTAGTTTATAACATATTTTACATTTTTGGGAAGGTATAATTAATAAATTTTACGCCTGAAGATTTATTAAATCATTTTATTATTTAATATCGTGAAATAAAGTTTAATCTCAACTTTTAAGATTCAAATATCTCTTCCAATAAAACATTAAAAGGTGGGTGGTCTGTTTATGGTATATTTTGGTACTACCTTTATTTATGCATCTTATGATCTTATCTATACCTATATATATTTTTCTAATAAATTTTAACGCTAAAGTAAATTCAATTTCTTATAAATGATCGTCATTTTTTACAAATAGTATCATTGTATCCATAATTTACTTTCATATGGAAAGTGTCATATTTTCTTGCTAAGATATATATCTTTTTAGCTAATTTGAAGACTCATTTAGACTTATAGAAGTAACAAAGATGTTTTAGGACCAGAAGTTCCTTACTTATGTACAGTTGAGAATTTGAAATGATATTGACCATCCTTTGTTATCTTCGGACAAACATGCTATTTTCTGTGAAGAGAATTAAACTTGTGTTGCACATATTAGTGTAGATCTTGAAGATAACCTTGAAGATTGTTATCTTGAGAGGGAGGGACAAATTATAAATAATCCTGAAGATTAGGCTTACCCCTAAAGGTCAAATGACCTTGAATGTCAAATGGTTGTACTATTTTTTCTTTTCTTAGTTTTTTTCTCAACGGGTTTTCTCAAGAAAAGGTTTTTAACGAGACATCCGATGCAACACATGATATCTATAAGAGTGGTGATATCAACATCCATCAGATTCGCTTAAGTGATATTTTACAAAGACATTACCAACGTCAACATTCAAGAAGATAGTACACAAGATCGATATGCGCCGACTCAAGGATATACAATGACTATATTGAAGGGGATCAGTTGTACTCTTTTTCCTTCGACCAGTTCTTATCTCATTGGATTTTTCTTATAAAGTTTTAATGAGGCAACAGTTTCTTTTAGGGATGATCAACCAAGAGGGTGTTGTAAATATAGTATAAGATTATGTTTACCATATATAGTGATGACCATGTAAAACCTAAAAGCTCATGTGCCTATCTGTAACTCTATAAATAGAGGTCTTTGGTACTCATAATAATATACATCTCATTCCCACTCTCTCTATTATTCTCGTATCCTATTTAGTTTATAATAGGTATTACATTTTTGGGAAGGTATAATTAATAAATTTTGAGCCTCAAAAATTTATTACATCATTTAATTATTTAATGTCATGAAATAAACTTTAATCTCAACTTTTAAGATTCAAATATCTCTTCCAATAGAACAGTAAAAGGTGGGTGGTCTGTTTATGGTATATTTTGGTACTACCTTTATTTATGCATCTTATCTATACCTATATTTATTTTTCTAATAAATTTTGACGCAAAAGTAAATTCAATTTCTTATAAATGATGGTCATTTGTTATAAATCTATCCATAATTTACCTTCATATGGAAAGTGTCATATTTTCTTGCTAAGATATATATCTTTTAGCTAATTTGGAGAGGATTACGAGTTTAATTAATTTATAATAATGTCAATGAAATGCTAAAAAGGTAATATATTCTTCCCAATTTTTTTTATTATGATTATTCAATTAATGTCAGATCGCGCGATCATTCATATCTAATGACATTCTTTTATACCAATCAGAATTGATGTTATGACGTAAATAATGTTAATATCGATTTTAGTCTAGTCACAAATTAGTTTGAATTATCGATTTTGAAAACTATCAAATTATTCTCCAAATCACTTTAAAAGATTTTCTCTCATGCAACAACACTTTGGCACGCGGCCCATTATAATTAATTATACATTGATGCTTGTGTAACATCAAATTACTCGAAATTATATATTCATCCACTTATTAAATAAGTATACATTGATATAACTTCTCATGGATGCAGATTATAGAGTTTCAATTGTTCTTGGCGTGCCTCAAATAGAAAGTTTTGATTCTTCGAAATGCATCATCGAGATATGAAGGCTCAATGGCGAATGTTAATCGTAGCCAATTCTTGAGGCCTAACGCAATGCCTGCACCACAATCACAACTCGAATTTATGGAGTATATTAATATATTGTGAATTTTTCTGACGTATAAATAAATGAGCGATTTTATGAAATATATTAATATATTGCATATGTTAAACCTGGGAGAAGTATGACAGATTCCTCCTCAGCAAGTTTGCAGCAGAAGTCCAATTCATCCTCAATGCCTTCCACCATAGACAGATTTAATTTGACCTAAGATGCAAAACAACCATGCATGTTCTTTTCATGTTCTTTTTTGAAAAACTGAGTTTTTTTTTTGGTTAATTAATTACCATAAGAAACATGCACCCTTGAGGTTTGGTGGGGCAAGTGATGCATGGAATCTCTTTGATTAATTTGTAGCATATCTCCACTGATTCTCTTAGTGTGCCAACCATATTGTCGAAGAAATCGCTCGGGGTGTTCTCAAGAATATCCGGAACCGCTCCCTATTCGCGTTAACAACGATCAATGTAATAGAGAAATTGAACCACTAAATTAAAAGTTAATTTGCATGATATATATTGTACCTGAATTAAGGTTGCAGGACTAGATGTGATGCAAAAGTATTTCTCAATCGACTCAATCATCTAATCAAAACATTACAAAAAAAAAAAAAAAAACAACTCATTATAATATCAACAACACGAAAAATATGAAGTATATAAAGAGAATTCGAGATCAAACCCCAATTTTATCAAGGAGCCGGTTGGGATCGGAAACCGCGATCCAACCGAGTCGCCAGCCGGGAATGAGCCATCTCTTAGAGAGTGATCCAACGGTGAGCACCGGAGCTACCGATCCAAACATTCCCATTGGAATAAACTCTTCACTTCCAAACACAATGTGCCCATAAACTTCATCTGCAACCACAATAATCCCCTTCCTTCCTGCAGTCTCCGCAATCTTCAACACAAAATTTCAAATTAATTTAAACTTGATTTCAATTTTTTTTTTGTTTCATTTTTAATTTTTTTAAAGTTGTAATAGCCTACCTTTTGCATGTGGTCAAGAGTGTAAACACTTCCGGTTGGATAACCGGGATTTATTACAACCATTGCAATAGTGTTGTGATCGGCTAGGGTTTCCACAGCGCCGAGGTCGACCTCCCAACCGCGGTCGGGGAGGAGATCGAAATGGCGAATCTCAAGCCCGCTTAAAGCAGCGCGGGCTTTGTAGAGCGGAAACCCTGGCCGGGGAAGAAGTATGTTGGCACCGGGGCGAGCTAGGACTGTTAGGATGGCCTCGATTGCTTGGCTTGCGCCCGAAGTTATAATAACATCAACTTCTAGCAATTGATGTGGAAGATCTATGCTTAAATGATCAGCAATTGCCCTATTACACAACACCGTAATAAACAAATTAACTAAATCAAGTAATAAGGGGTGGATCCAGAAATTAATAGTTGGTGGACTGAATAGTAAACAATTCAGCGTTTTAATTTATAGGAACACTATTACATGCAACAATTTACAAAGTAATACACAATATTAAGCTACTTTTGGGTTTTTCACCATAGAAGCACTATTTTTAAGTAATGTTAGGAACAACTTAAATAAGTTGCTTTTAAGCTTCTTTTTTTTACCGCAGAAGCATCTTTTTTAATGTTTAGAATGTAGTAGGTTTCTACTTTTTTGGAGCTTAAATAAGGAAGAATAAGCAGGAGCTCATAAGCTTTTCAATTGTGTTTTTTTAAAAGTAAAAGCCAAAATAAACTGAAAAACAACTTATATATGAGAGTGTTTGGGATACTGTTTTTTCTAAAATTGAGTTGTTTTTCTTCTAATATTGCAAACACTAACAGCTTTTGCTTAAAAACAACTTTAATCAATTTTAAGGAATGCTTATAAAAGTTATTACAAACACTGCCTTAATGTTTGGAATGTAGGTTTTTGCTTTTTTGGAGTTTAAAATAAACTAGAATAAGAAAAAGTTCATAACCTGGTCAGGGTTGCTTTTTGAAAGCAGAAATCAAAAAAAATTGAAAAACAGTTTATGAGAGTGTTTAAAATACAGTTTTTTCTAAAATTAAGCTGTTTTTTCTCTAATATTGCAAACACTAACAAGTTTTACTTAAAAGAAATTTTAAGCAACTTTAAACATAAGTTGATAAAAGTTGCTTATAAAAACTATTCTAAACACGGTTATAAGCACGAAAAGGAATCTCAAACCAGCAACAACTAATTAAATGCATACAGTATTTAAAGCAATCATCTTAGTTGCACGTTGCATCTGTGTAATCATCATATAAGAATGTTGTGCTAAAATTCCCTTCTGTTAAATTTAATTGTGCAAAATAATTCAAGTCCATATCACACACAGCAGATAGAGAGAGACCATGCAAGATCATTTAAGCCCATATCACACACATGAGAGAGAGAGAGAGAGAGAGAGAGAGAGAGAGAGAGAGAGAGAGAGAGAGAGAGAGAGAGAGAGAGAGAGAGAGAGAGAGAGAGAGAGAGAGACCTTCTTGCTTCAGGAACACCAGAAGGAGGTGGGTAGCCATTGAAGGCAGAGGAATGGAGGGAGTTGAGAAGGGCTTCACCTGCAATAGGTGTAGTTTTGAAGCTTGGGAAGGGAGTGGGATCTCCATTTCCAAGATTGATTGTTGCCCTAACATCGTCCTTCTTCAAATTCCCACTAATTTGCTTAATTAGATCTCTATTGCTCACACTAACCTCTTTCTCATTCTTGAAACCCCATCTCAATAGCTTGCTCTCCATCTCTCTCTCTCTCTCGTGTATTGTGCAAGAGTAGAGATGGAGACGTCCTGTATAAATAGGCTCCAATAGTGCATTAATTAATATTGTTATAGAATACCTAATTTCCAAAAACACTTTTCCTCAACATTTTTAGCTACCGTAAGATATTAGAACTCCAATAATTAATTTATTTTGTTCTTTCTTTTCCTTTTTCGGTCATTAGTACATTTTGTTTTATTCAATATATACAAATTAAGGTTCGTTCTTAGTATAATTAAATACCATGATTTGTTTTTATTTACATATTTTTACTATGGCCAGTAGTTGATCGTACCATAGTTAGTTGATCAGGGTCCCTCGTCATATTAAAACAATTATGTACAGAAAATCTCCAAGAGAGTGACAACTTGATTCCAATAATGAGTTATCGTGTTCAAATAATTAGGACAAGCTGGTAGTTTTCTTCAAATCTGAGTCGATCTTACATCTACTTCATTAATTTAATTGCAAATTCATCAATTTCTTTTTGTCGTGAACAAATACCAATTATGGTCGAATTAAATTCTTTGTAGCAAAAAAAACGTGATATCCTAGTCGTGAATCTCGCTTAGACAGGAAATTAAATAGATGGCACAATGTATGGGCCCAACTTGATGGGTCGGTCCGAGGTACCGATAAAATGATTGGGTTAGACTCCGAAATTAGAATTCTGAAAATAAATGGGCTTAAAAAGTCTTCTTAAAAAACCACCCAAGCTTTATGGGCATTAAGGCGAAAAAAGTCCAGAATTTTCGGGCTAAAAAGTTCACCCCATAAACAATATGTATATTATAATTATTATTAATATTATTCTTCAAATGTAAATAATGAAAATATAGAAAAGATAAAGTTATTGAAATGTGATTAATATGCTATGAAACTTGAGAATTTAAATTGTTTATTATTTTAATTTGATGTTGATTTGATATGAATGTTTATTGATTGGCCCAAGTCAATTGTATTTTATTGCAAGAAACTTGAGTTTCCAAATGGAGCAATTAAATCACTTAAATTGCAGTGGACGTAACCGCAATGCATGAATAACGAGTTCAATTTAATATTATGATTCTCAAGGTGTGCGTACAGTGTAAGTCGGGTAACAAGTTCAATTTACATTTATGAAATAAATGGATTTAATATCATATTTTTCCACATTAAGATAATTGGACTACTTTAAGATTGCCACATGTTGGCACTAGGGCTAATAAGATTGTAAACTTCTATATGATCAAGAATTCTACATCTTCCCTCTCATTGATTCTTGGTATATCTTTGACAGAAATCTTTAATTCTAACAAAGCCTTCATCGAGGGATGATGGTTCGATGGTGAACATGACCCGTATCAAATTCTTGAGCCCTAAAGCCTTCAACCAAGAACTCACATTGTTGCCCTACATACAAAGAGGGTTGTAAAAATTGTCACACTCAATTAGCTTTTTATGAAATTATTTTCTGAGTACGAAATCATAGTGAAGTTCCATTTCCAAATTATTAGACGGATTCAATCCCATTTGTGGCGTCGTCCCGTCGATCCAACGTTCGTTCTCGCATACACACTTCGGGTCGAATCCATTGCGCGTCTTCAATTTTGTCTGTTAATTCAGTGAGTTCGGATTGTGAAATTCTTCCATTCGTCCTTTTTGGATCCTTTGGGTGTATTGATCGTACTCTAAAATTTATTTATTTATTAACTGCAAATTAAAAGGCAGTGCAGACCCTGATATTCCGGAGGCCCTAGGCGAAAAGCAAAAACGGGGCCCCTTATTGAAGGTTTGTGAATCATATTTATAGCGAAAGCTAGCACATGCTTCCATATATGTGTACCTACAAAACTTTAAAAGTAGAAACCGTAAAGTGGAACAAACTTAAAAAAAAAATCGAATAGAAAGAGTGTTTTTGCTTGCAGAGCGAGAGCGGCCAGTACAGAAACTAAGAGACAGAGAGTGAGAGATTCGATGGAATTTGAAGGTGTGATTTGATTCTTTTTTTTTATTTTTCTCGGTCTTACTAGAAAGACACGTCATTCGGGATTTTTTTTGAAAAGAGCCGTTCTGCCGTTGCCGTTCACAACTCACGTATTTGACTATTTGTTAATTGTTATGTGGGCTATGGACAAAATGAGCTCATATTAATTTAGGAATTAGTGTTTGGGCTCATGTTAATTTAGGCTCATAGTATTTCACAGCTCATAATTTTATTATTATTTTTATATAAATGGACTCAAATAAATAAGGGGTCATATTAATTTTTTTTAACGGGCCACTTCGTATTGGGCCGTATTTTATATTTCGGGGCCCCTTAAAATTGGGGGCCCTAGGCAAAAGCCCCACCCGCTATTCGGGTGGGCCGACCCTGTTAAAAGGGAGGAGAAATATAATCACACAATACAGTATCGCTAGAGAAAAATATAATGTTATAGGAGGTTATTAATAAATAGAGGTTTACATATTAAAAAGCTAACATATTAAATATAACTAATATACATTATTTAGCACTTGAAAAGTTATTTATTCATGTTTTAATGCACGGATTTTAAAGATACATAAATACATAAATTTAGAAGAACAAATGTACGTACGTTATTCATGTACTTTCATTGTGTATGCATTAAATTATAAGATTTATTCAATATGTACATAAGTAATGTAAATAACCTACAGTATATGTACATTCATGTGTCCCTTCATATTCTAAAAAATATAAATTATACTAAGGTAATTATGTTGAATAGTTATTACGAGTATAAAATAATTAACCCAAAAAACTAAGTTAAAGTTAAAAAGTTAAACAATGCAATATTAAAACAAAAAAAATCAAGTTATTTTCATAAATAATTTTAGATAGTAATTTATGTCATCTTGAGTTTTTATTAAATAGTTATATAATTCTCAATATTTTATGTATATGTTTGAACTTTATTGCACTCTATTACTATATGGAGATTAATTTGGTAATGATGCACCAAGAGAAGACATGTAATATTACAATTTAGAGTTTATTATTACTATTTACAACCAGTCCTGAGTTAGGACTATGATTTTTTATTACTATAGGGAGGTTATTATTATATAGAGTATCACTATACGGAGGTTTTAATGTATATTTGAATTATTTATTTTGCCACACTTAATTACATAACATTCGTCACATAGAAATAGAATCACTCCATATATGAATGATTTATTTCTTAAAATCAAATAAACAAACTGGACGAACATTATTTAGTTACATTTTGATGCGCACACACATTTGCATCAAATTATTCGAAATTCAACCAAAAATATATTAAGTAAATAATTGACGTAATTGCTTGTCCAAGCCCATTCATGCATGCAGCTGATTAGGGTTTCATTATATTGTTCTTGGCGTTCCTCATATAGAAGGCTTTGATTCTTCAAAATCCATCGTCGATGTATGATGGTTTGACTGCGAATGTAACTCGCAGCCAATTATCCAGCCCTAACGCAATCCCTGCTCCCATTCAAAACTCGAATTATGAGAACCTGTTAGTTTTGGGTTTTTTTCGTCACAAAAATAAATGAACAATTTTACGGAATTAATAAATTGCATAATTTTTTAACCTGGGAGAAGTATGCTGGATTCCTCCTTTGCAAGTTTGCAGCAGAAGTCCAATTCATCCTCAATCAATACCTTCAATCATAGACAGATCCAGTTTTACCTGCAGATCATGCATGCAAATTATGTTATTTTCTATAATTATATTTTTTATTTTTTAATCGAGATTTTTTTTGGGTGTTTTATCTTAATTAATTAATTAATACCATAAGATACATGCATGCTTGAGGTTTGATGGGGTAAGTTATGCATGGAATTTCTTTGATTAGTTGGTAGCATATCTCCGCCGATTCTCTAAGCATACAAACAACACCGTCGAAGAAATCGACAAATCGTTCGGGGTGTTCTCAAGAATCTTCAAAATCGCTTCTTATCGAGATTAATGAAATACAGAAATCTAACCACTAAATCAAAAATTAATTAATTTGCATGTGTAAAACTTGTACCTGGATTATGGTTGGAGGATTTTATGTGTGATGCAAAAGTATTTCTCAATCGGCTCAATATCTGACCAATATATATATAGTAAAAGTCAAGTAGTATCAACAATTAATACGATGAAATAATAAAGATATAAAGAGAATTAGAGATCGAACCCCGATTTTATTAGGAGTCGGTTAGGATCCGAAACCGTGATCCAACCGGGAATGAGCCAACTCTTAGAGAGTGATCCAACGGTAAGCACTGGAGCTATCGAACCAAACTTTCCCATTGGCGTATACTTATCACTTCCAAATACATTGTGCTTATAAACTTCATCTACAACCACAACTATTCCCTTCCTTTCCAGTCTCCGCAATCTTCAACACAAAATTTCATTATTATTATTATTACTTGTAAACCTAGCTACCTTTTGCATGTTGTGATTTGTGAAGAGAGAAAACACTTCCGGTTGGGTAAGCCGGATTTATCACAACAATTGCAACAGTGTTGTGGTCGGCTAGGGTTTCGACGGCGTCGAGGTCGAAGTGGCGGATCTCAAGCCCGATTAAGGCAGCATGGGCTTTGTAGAATGGAAACCCAGGAAGAGGGAGGAGTAAGTTGGCACCGGGCCGGGCCATGACCGTTAGTAACGCCTCAATTGCTTGGCTTGTGCCCGAAGTTACAAAAAAAAAAAACATCGTCTTCCAACAACTTGTGCGGAAGATCTCCGCTTAGATAATCAGCAATTGCCTATTGTTTACACAATACAAGTAACAAACAAATTAAATCAAGTCATCACCTTGCATGCACGTATTCCTATTTTACGCCCTAATGTAAAAAACGTTGCATGAAAACCCCGTAACATTTTGAGCCCATCACACAATAATCGAGAGAGAGAAGGCATTGGATTGATAGTTGCCCTAATTTCATTTTTGTTGAGATTTGATCTTATTTGTTTCTTGAATTTTGTGTGTGCAATGATGGAAGAAGGAGATGTCCTCTCTATACAGGTTCTAATTCTCCCACTCTACTTAAATAATCCAATATTGTTGGTAGAGATACACTTGATTTTCCACATACGCCTAATATATACATTTCCTCAATTTTAATTAGGGCTGATCTTATTATAAATGAAGTTTCATAATCTGTTCTTAGGTTTAAGACTTAATTTAGAGTCAGTAGTTGATCGTCTCATAATTAGTTGAGGGTTAAGTACAGAAACTCGAGTGGTTTGATTCTCGTCTTCCAACGTGATTAGAATAATGAGTCCGAGGTTTGCAGTTTATCTTCAAATCTGATTCCATCTACTTCATTAATTTAATTACAAGAAAATGACACGCAAAATAATTATGGAAGTTGTTTTAAGCATTTAAAAACATCTTATAAATAGATTTAAGCAATTTCACTGCTTAATTTTTTAAAAGCTAACTTAAAAAGCAAGATTAAACGCTAAAAAACCGCTTACACCTTGTCGAAAAGCGGATAAGTACTTTAAAAGATGCAATTACAAATGTACCCTTATATAGTGGCCTAGGTTTGGTTTGGTGCCATGACAAAAGAAGAAACAAATACTGGTGATCATTGTTTTCACCAAATAAATCCTGCAAAATGTTAGAACTTAAATTAGTATAGCAAACATGTATCGAACACAGGGAATGAAGATTTTAACATTAAATTCCTATTAATCTATGAGGTTAGTTAGCGACCACACAATTTTTTGGGGATTTTCTAAATTTTAAAACAAGAAAGTAAAAAGCTGGAATAAATATGCGAATAAACGTATGTAAAGAAATGGGTCCAGTAAGATGATTCACACACACACAATCGATCATCAATACTAAAGATAAATTGATCCCTATAAATCAGTCAGTTGTAGGACGCCGTAATTAAACTGACACATCTCCTATTCACCCTTAATTATTCAATAGTCGTTATGGTGGACATTGAAACGACTACTTCTCTAAATTAGATGCAACCTACGTTGGTGGACAATCAATAGATTTAACACCTAATCAGCTTTAAGAACTAAGGGAACCCGATTTAGGAACCTACTCGTGTGGTGGACATTTAATAGTCTCCTACCAAATTAATCATATTGTTCTTAGAAAAATTGTGCTATTTATTTAGCCTAATCCCACAAGAAACAATGGAAGTACTAAATTAGCTATGGATTAAACTAACCTAGGGCGATCAAGCATAAATTAACTAATCTAATTAATTAATCAAGATTAATTTAGCACCTAAGTTATTAATTATTAAAGCCTAAGTCTCACGAATTCATTAAAATGTGTGCTTCAAATTCCGTCGGCCCCTAAAAAGAATTTAGCTACGCATATGGGTCCGAATGGGCAGGCGGACCGTAAAACTAGGCAGAACCCTAAACATGCTGAAACTTGAAAATTAACTGCACGAAAGTCAAAGCAACTCCACGAACTGATTTAAAACACGAATGTAAATGAAGTTTAAACTAAAAGATCATAAGATACCAATATGATGAATCCAAATCATCCAAATGATAAGCACAATTGAAATCTCCAACGCTAAACTACGAAACGAAAATAAAATAGTGTTTGTCTCCAAATCTGAACTAGAACGAAAGAAATAAATCTCTAACTCGGTTGTCTCTCTCTCGGTCTTGGAATGGTGTAAAAAGATGATAAATGATTTCGTCTGTCTCCTCTTCATATATATGGCCGCCCTTTTTCTTGTAGAATTAGGTTTTTATATCCGATATGGAAAAATATTAATTAGATAAATCATATCTAATTCTTTCCATATATTTTCTTTTCCTTATTCTCCACCTTCCTTCCACAATTTTCGTCCGAAATTCCATCTTTTACACCCCAAATCGAGCCTGCCACCTCAGCAACTCATCACCGCCACATCAGCATGAAAAATCTGCAAGACAACATAGAAATATGGTCAACTGCTCAGGTGGGCGCCAAAACAGACAGAATTTATATAGTACGCATTAGACTCATCAAATACTCCCTTCGGTCCAAAGATTTTGTCTCGTTTTTATTTTTCGGTCGTCTCATATATCTTGTCCCCTTTCATAAAACGTCAAGCTCTTGTGATTGGGATTGCATACAATTTGAGGGAACTACAACTTTATACATAACTAATAATTCTTCTTAATAACCACTGCAAAAAGAAACGAGATTTCCAAACTTCACCTTCAAGGAGCATAGATTTATTTCAACTTCTCTGTTGCTTTGAAATATTACCAGATCTATGGGACGGGGGAGTATAAATTAATGTGTAAGATTCTAAAAGTTCGTCACATCGAGATAACGTGCAAATTGATCAAAACTTTTTTTTGTTTACTAAGATTTTGTCTAATTAAATTATTTGTAGTGGGCAACGCTGCAAAAAAAAAAACGTGATATACTTTTATATACTAGTCGTGAATCTCGCTCTCGTAGCAGAAATCAAATAATTCATTGCCGCTGCATTTTTCATTCTTAAATTGTATCGAACGAAATCGCATCCATGATCTAAGAGTTCAATTTTTTCTCAGGATTAACAGGTGAAGGATATTAGTTGTGATGATTTGATTCGTCTACTCGTTTCTTCTAGTATAGGAGAAATAAACACTCCGATTCATTATAATTTTACACGAAAATTAGGTGAAATCGACGGATATTCAGATATGTGGATTTGAACAAAGTGAGGTTATCTAATATTATAAGATCTTATCCAACATAACGTAAGGTCAACTTCACGGGAGAATAATTGAAAAAAATAACCTCACACCAGTTACATAGGAAAATAAGTTTTCAAAAAATATTACTCTTAAAATAAATTTATTTAAAAAATATTACTCATCTCCACTTTTTCTTAACTAATTAACCCATAATATTTTTTTTATTAATAAATTGCTGCACTTAAATTGAAATGGACGAAATCGCATTCCTTAAGCGTAACGAGTTCAATTTATTTTTTTCCCCGATAGTTGGGTGTTTTTTCAAAAAAAGGAGAAATCTGCCGCCACTATTTATTATGACTTTTAGGATGTAACGAGTTCAATTTACATTTACGGGATGATAGGAATATATCATATCTTATATATATAAAAAAAACGAATGGTTTCAATTTCAATTTCAATTGATTGCAGTTCAATTGAATTGCATGATTTTGCAATTTTAATCAATTTTAGGGTTATATCCGTCTTTCTGCGCATGTAAAATTCAATTCAAATTAATTTTAATTTAATTGAAATCTACTTTGCACCCAAATTTACTATTTTGATATTTTCTTTTATATCAATTTCATTAATCCAATTACAATTCAACTCACTTTCATCTAATACATCAATTCAATTACAATATAATTAATTTTTAAAAAAAAAATCATTGTTTAAAAATCCATCAACATTGATATTCAATAAATAAATTTTATCCATCCACAACTGATCAAAATAACACATATTTTGATTTTTAATTAATTTTTATTTTAAAAATTCATTCATTTATAATATATTAGAAAATAAAAAATAAAAAGGAAAATCTTATCTTATATATATATATATATAACAAATTTTTGAATTTCAAATCTCAATTCAATTGGATCCAATTGAGAATTTCATTAATTGAGGGGTAGATTTATCAATTTTTCATTTATCTGTACATTAAGGAAAAATCTCAATTTATCTATTTCAATGCAATTCAACGTATATTTCTATATTAATTAATTTTTACGTTAATTCTATATACATTTTATATTATATAATTCTTATATATATATATATATATATATATATATATATATATATATATATAACGAATCTTTGAATTTCAAATCAATTTTAAATCTCAATTCAATTGAATCCAATTGAGAATTTCATTAATTGAGGGGTAGATTTATCAATTATTCATTTATCAATACATTAAGGAAAAATATCAATTTATCCATTTCAATGCAATTCAATGGATAATTCTATATTAATTGATTTTTACATTAATTCTATATACATTTTATATTATATCATTCTTATATATAAAAAAAATGAATCTTTGAATTTCAAAAATAAATTTCAAATCTCAATTCAATTGGATCCAATTGAGAATTTCATTAATTGAGGGGTAGATTTATCAATTTTTCATTCATCTATACATTAAGAGAAAAATATCAATTTATCCATTTCAATGCAATTCAATGGATAATTCTATATTAATTGTTTTTTATGTTAATTCTATATACATTTTATATTATATAATTCTTATCTTATATATATATATATAAATGAATCTTTCAATTTCAAATCAATTTCAAATCTCAATTCAATTGGATCCAATTGAGAATTTCATTAAACGAGGGGTAGAATTATCAATTTTTCATTTATCTATACATTAAGGAAAAATCTCAATTCATTCATTTCAATGCAATTCCATAGATAATTATATATTAATTGATTTTTACGTTAATTCTATATACATTATATATTATATATGTGATCCAATCGAGAATTTCTTATCAATTTTTCATTTAGCTATACATTGAAGAAAAATCAGAATTCAAGTCATTTCATTGAAATCCAATAGATAATTCTATATTAATTGATCTTTACGTTAATTATATATATATTATATAATATTACATATTATATATTATTATATATAGGACATATTACAATTACTATTGATAACGAATCTTTGAATTTCAAATCAATTTCAAATCTCAATTCAATTGAATCCAATTGAGAAAATCATTAAATGAGGGAGTGAGTAGTGATTTTGGTGTCTAAACTTTCAATCTTTTTTAGTTTTGGTGCCTTTATTTTAAAAACTGTGATTTTGGTTCCTAAACTTATAAATACTTGCAATTTTGGTGTCTTTAATTATTTTAATGAATAAATAATATTAATGGTGATTTAAAGAAGGATAAAATTGCAAGATCATATAATTTTTTTAGAAAATAATCTTTTTATAATATAATAAAATTTTAATAATTATAATGATTTTAAACTATTAAGACAATAGGCTATAATAGTTTAATAGTTAATGTTAATATATTTAATGATTTAATAATTTATGTTTTTATTTTCAACGATTAAAATAATTTAATAGTTTATTTTAATTTATGTAAATAATATTTTCTTATGTTGCACAAATATTACAATACTAAAATGAGTTTTAAGAACTATTTCTTTATAGAAAATTGAACCATATACATAAAAAAAAATTCTTGGTAAAAAAAAATTGTACTACATAAATCTTAACGATATTTAGTTTTTAATTCTTAAGAGTATTCATTCACTAATTGTATTTACTAATAAATTATCAAAAAAAATTTAATGGAAATATTACGTATTTTATGATTTTACCCTTCTCAAAATCATTATGGTATTATTTAATTATTAAATTAATAGAAGACACCAAAATCGCAATCATTTCTTAAGTTTGGGAACTAAATTTGCAATTTTTAAAGTATAGGCACCAAAACTAAAAAAAGTTGTAAGTTTAGGCACCAAAATGACAATTCACTCTTAAATGAGGTGTAGATTTATCAATTTTTCATTTATCTATACATTAAGGAAAAATCTCAATTCATCCATTTCACTGCAATTCAATAGATAATTCTATATTAATTGATTTTTACCTTAATTCTATATACATTATATATTATATAATATTATATATGTGATCCGAGAATTTCTTGTCAATTTTTCATTTAGCTATACATTAAATAAAAAATCTCAATTCATGTCATTTCAATGCAATTCAATAGATAATTCTATATTAATTTATTTTTACGTTAATTTTATATATATATTATATATATGACATATTACAATTAATAGTTGATTAGGCTAATATATATATATATTAGATTAAAATATTGGATTAAATTACTTCAAAATAAAATCTTATAAATACTACCTCAAAATACCTCAATAGATTTGAAATAACCAATTAAATAAATTTATAACAATAATAAAAACTAAAATTTCTCATAATTTCTTCTAAATTTGTCTCTCATAAATCACGTTAATATAGTGTGATTTTAATGCCAATGAATTTCAATTAGGATACTTTCCAAAAAAAAAAAATTTAATGAAGATCAAGTCAATTAAATTGTTTTCCTCCAATTTTTTGTCTTCCATAAAATACCAGTATCTCTTATCATTGAAATATATATATTTTTAACAACTTTTATGTTATATTTATATTTAAACTTACATGGATATGGAATCAATCAAATCAATATAAATTACTTGTAATTATTACGCTGTGAGAAAAAACATCTCCATATATAAAGTTGGATTTCTCATAAATCATTCTAAATTTTTCTCTTTCCCACCAATAACGTTAATTGATTGTAATAAGATAATATCATTGAGTTTCAATTGATTTGCTACTGAAATCAACTTAATTGATTATCATAAGATTTTTTTTTAATTACTCTTTGAAGCACAAGCTGAAAATCTATAAATTAAACATTTACTAAAAACCCTACTATAATTTTGACAACTCTTATAATATTTGAAGGAAAAAAAAAGTGCAAAACAAATGCCTAATATTTGGTCTCTCATCGAAGAGTTGGATGAATTCAAAGAATCATTTGCAATGAAACTCCATATGGTACGAGCATACGAGATACCTTCTGTCAATAAAAGAATATATCAAGTATGGAATATGTTTTTCATGATTCTAAGGTACAGTTAATTGAGCAGTTTTATATTTTAATATTTCAATAACTCATATTTTAAATTGGCTCATTTAAATGTTTCAGGAAGAGAGAATTGAAGCAACAATACCAAAAAAATCTGATTCGCACATTCAAACCATCACTTGTGGAGAGTCAGATATATGGTGTGAAAAACTTCAAAGTAGTGCATGATAGTAGGACACACAAGATTACAAGTACATATAGAATATTGATCAATGAAAAAACCCGAGTGATGAAACTCTTGCAAAAAGATTTTGCTGATGCATGATATTGCTTCAAGAGCTTTGATGAGGTTCACAAAATAGAAAATATTAACAAAGTCACACCGTTTGGTAGGTTACAAATATTTGATTGTACTTATAGTTTTAAAATGTTCATAAGAGAATATATATCATCAACTACCATACGCTTGCAGATATCGTAGGAGCGGTTGCACGGGTTGGCAATGTGGAGATCCGTCCTATACCTAATGGACAAGAGAAGAGGCTAATCAATATCAAACTTGAAGATACAAAGTATCAATTTTAGTTTTAATATTATTAACTTTAGATTTTGCTAAAAATATCTATCAATATATTTTTAATTAATAATGTTGCAATTCATATGTAGGGGGACATCTTTAACTTGCACTCTTTGGGAAGATTATGTTGATAAGTTTTTCAACTTAATGAAAAACCAAACTTTGAATCCCAATATTTTGATTGTCCAATTTTGTAAACCAACCATTTTCAAAGGTTTGCTCAACAAAAATATATAGGAATTTACACATACTATACAATGATTTATTTAATTGTTTATTGCTATTATTTTTTAATATCTAAGTGACATAAAAGTTACCAATGTCTTATTTGCTACGAAATTGCTATTGAATCTTGAGTTATATGAAGTTGTTCATTTCGAAATAGGTAAATTACCCTCAAAAAGAATATACACTAAATTGATTTCTATAGAAAATTATTCAAAATGGATTTTTGTCTTTTCAAAAATTTAGACTGAGTTTTCGATTTATAGGTTTGTAATAAAGAGTTTATGGATTCTTATCTTTTTTGGTGCAATCAGTTTTCCAAAAACTATTGTATAAGGTAGATCTATGTTTGAATTGTCCATAAATATATATATATAACTGAGAAAATATTATAACTTCGTTATTAAGTAATATTTTATATCCTTACATATATATTTTTTAAAGATATTTGTAAAATTTGTGTATTTTTATACCTAAAACATGTGTTGAACCTCTTGGCTTAGATATTGTCTTTCTTTGTACATCATGGTAGAAATTGTTCTTAAATAGTTATTTGAAATAATTTTTAAAAAAAACTGTCAAGGATTTAATGAGACGATTTTTCAGACGGTCTATAAGCTAAGATGAGTGACATTCTTTTTATCAAAGCAACAAGATATTTTAAAAATATATTGTAATATGTAATCATTTGTATATATTCTACTTAATTTTTGAATAATCATATTAGCATGATTCTCAAAGTTAATATAAACCATCAAATTAAATTATTTTTACATATTAATTTGGTATTCTGAACTATAATATACATGATATAATATATTAATATGTATATATATATATATATATATATATATATATATATATAAAATTCAAGAAATTTTATTTTATAACAAAGTTATAATATTATTTTTTCGTGCGTAACACGGGTCTTTGTTCTAGTTTCTGTAATAAGATAATTGGACTACTTTGATTAAAATAGTCAATTGTAATCTTCTAAACGAAGAATTTTACATCTTCCATTTTCCCTCTCCTTGATTCTTGGTGTATCTTTGACAGAAATCTTTGATTCTAATAAATCCTTCATCAAGAGATGACGGTTCGATGGCGAATGTGACCCGTAGCCAGTTCTTCAGTCCTACTGCAAACCCTGCAAGCAAGAAACCGTTGGAATTGGTGTGAATTTAGAATTTTGTTAGTAGGGACTTACCTGGGACGACTACAACGGATTCTTCCTTGGCCAGCTTGCAACAGAAGTCCATGTCATCCTTAATGTCTTCGAGGAGAGACAGATTAAGCTTGATCTGATAAGCATATCACACGTTAATTATTTGCTAATGAAAGAGATAGTGAAGTGTTTTTGTTTTTACCATAACAAACATGGATCCTTCCGGTTTGCTAGGGCAACTCATGCATGGTATTTCATTGCTTCGTCGGCAGCATATTTCTGCACATTTCCTCAGTGTATTCACAGTTTTCTTGAAGAAATCGCTCGGCGTATTCTCAAGAATCTCCGGAATCGCTCCCTATTCACATAAGCAGTAGTAGAATATGGATCTTTTCAATTATCTCAAGTAGCTGCCGCTTTTTTCTCGTGAAAAAACTTAGATTTATTTTATATTTTCTTCAATGTAAATCTCTTGTAGATTAGTTTAATTCTAGAGTTTGTAACTAGATTGATCATTGATTAAGGAATCTAGTATTAGATGATAATATATTTTTTTACTAATTGAGTATTAACGTTGATTATTTTATTGAGTATTAACCTGCATAAAGGTCGCCGGATCGGATGATATATCTAGGAAGCCCTTAATGCTGTCAACAATCTGCATGTAACAAAATTAATTTTATTAATTTTTATTTTATTTTATTATATATTTGGGTTGAAATTAAAGAAATGAAAAAAAGATTACCCGTTGCTTAATGAGGATCGAATCCGGGTCATTCAACGCGAGCCACCCGAGTCTCCAACCCGGAACCATCCATCTCTTGGATATGGAGCCGAGAGTCACAATCGGGGCAATTGACGCAAATACCCCCATCGACACAAAGGGGTTCCTTCCAAACGTAAGATGACCGTACACTTCGTCCGCGATCACTAAGATTCCGAGCTTCTCCGCCGTCTCCGCCACCTATAAATTGATGAGAGAAATGTAAATTAGCCTATTTTAATAAATATATAAGTCTTATAGGTAATTTTATAAAAATAAGATTTTTTAACCATTTTTTTTAAATTTCGTACTAATAAATTTATTAAAGGTATTTTCGTCAGTTCACAATGAAAGTGACCCATTAAGCTTATACGTTTTTACGAATATGGCCCAACAAACTAACATACTATTTCGCAAAGACTAGTTTTATAAATTCAAGTAATTTAATGTCTCTATTATAATTCATGCGACTAGTTTAATTAGGGTTTATTTAAATTCATATTTATATCTCTACTTGCATGGATGAAAATGAACGTACCTTTTTCAAGTGTTGGTATGTGAACACATTTCCGCAGGGATTGCCTGGGTTTATAACGACCATGGCGACGGTGTTTTCGTCGGCTATAGCTTCGATGGAATCTAAATCGATTTCCCAATCTCTTTCAGGAAGGAGATTGAAGTGGCGGATTTCAAGCATAGAAAAGCAAGCCCTAGCTTTGTAATCGGAGTAGACCGGCCGGGGCAGCAAGATGTTAGCTCCGGCGCGAGCTACGACGGTTACAATGGCTTCTAGGGCTTGCGTGCATCCGACCGTGAGGAAAACGTCGTCGTCTGATAACTCGTACGGAAGGTCCTTCGAGAGATACTTCGCTACGGCGCTGCCCATGCAAATAGCTTACACATGATTAAATTACTACATATATAGTGTTCAAAGCACTAGACTATTAGTAGATTTATTAGCTTTGTCCAGAAATTAAGAAAATATGTTATTTGCCTCCTGAGCTTCAACTTTGTGTACTTTTTAGAAAGTAAAATTTCGAAAAAAATTATGGACATACGTGCAAAGTTAGAGGTAGTTTTATCTTGTGTTGTTACAAAATTAATAGTAATTCATAAGGTAAATCACACACAACTAATAATTTAGGACCATACCCAACTTTGCACGTATAGCCGAAATATTGTTACTCTTTTACAATAAATTAGATAATTGAGCGGACAAATTATGCATTTTCATAGTTCATGCATGGGGTTTAATGCATATTTTCATAGTTTAAGGGACAAAGTTCAAAAATCTAATAGTTCGGGGTTTAACGATTTAATCCATTTACACATACATATAATAATCTTACATTAACTGAAACTCAGAAGAATTAATATTTAAATATATATATAGTGAGCTAATTTTCTCTCTTTTATATACCTGCGGGCGGCGGGGATGCCGGCGGTTGAGGAGTAGCCGTTGAACTTGGCGGAGCGGACGGCGGCGCAGACGGCATCTTCGGCGGAGGGGGTGGTGAGGAAGGAAGGGAAGGCGGAGGGGTCGCCTTGGCCGAGATGGATAACGTCTCGGTTATCATTTCCGTCCACATTTTGCGCCACCGTGTTGAGTACGCCTCTGAGGGTGGCTGCTCCGGCGCGAATCACGCCGTCGTTACCCTCGAAACACCACCGTTTCGCCATGCTTTCTATCTCTTAACTCGAGTTCGAAATGATGTGAGATACAGAGATAGAGATTTCACTGGATTGAGGAGGAGAGGTGAACAATTTATTTATAGTAATGTGGCTGCGTTACAGTTTTATTTTATTTTATTTATTTATTACTAGTAGAGGTTAATTATGATAAATTCCTATTCACAATTACGGGTCAAAAATGTTTAATCAGCTGTATACAAGTGGGAATATGGACTAGTTTTGTAATTATTTTGCCGGCCATGCAAATCTCTGAATTATTTCAACTGTTTCTCAGCAATTAAAATGTGAAAAATATTTAATATATATCTAAATACGTAATTAAATCGATTCTGAAATATTGTATTGCATGTGAACGTAAATGCAATCATGTTCATAATCAATTGCATGATTTAGATTAAACTTGTTAATCTGATGCTATAATTGTGGGTTTGGGTCGATGTAATAATATTTAATTAAACTAATCCAAGTTTTAGGGTTTTCTTTAATCCAAGTTTTAGGTTGTTAGAAAATAGTTTACTCACACTTGGTGAAAAATGTATTGTATATGAACTTGGAAGGGTAGTCTTTTATAAAATAATGTAATTATATTGACTTAATAAAAGATACTTCATTCGTCCCATTATTTCCAGTTGGCTTTTTTTCGGCATGAAGACTAGAAAATTTTATTTATGATTTTATTTTATGAGTTTTAATTGTATTAAGAAATAGATACAATTTTCGAGTAAAGTTGTTTTGAATGAAAGATAATTCATCCAAACTCTATTAAAGAATAGTTGAGGCAATTCATCTTTTTTTTTTTTCAAATTGTAATTGAAGAAATAATTTAAAGTTTTCAGAAAGTTAAGAATCATAAATTTGTTGTGAGCGGAATAAATTTGTGAGAGAGACTTTTGGAGATAAAGTGTGTTAAATTTGGGGTGGGTAATGAGTAAGGAGATACCCATTTTTATTTTATGATTAGAAGTGATTTTTTTTTTTTTAGAAACAGGACAGAAATAATGGAACAATTCAATTAGAAAAACAGAATAGAAATAATGGAACCGATGGAATATTTCAGCAATGACATTTATTTTAGGAATATTATGGATGTTTCTCGTTTCTTGTACGTTCCCGATCGCTATTACATGGTTGTTAGCATTTTTTAATGAAGTATACATCGCTAATGAGTCAACTTGATAGAACTTCTATTTTAATCTATGAGTAATCAAAATTGGAACATTATTCTCAGTTCTCACTCAACATATACTACACAAATTCTGTTGATTTCAAGAAGTTTGCTATGATATATTTTGTACAATATACATATTATATATTTTTCGACATTTGCTCGCACTACTATGATTGAATTAGTAATGGAACGGTGGAACATCCTGTTTCACATATATTATTGTGTATGCAGTTGGAATGCAGTATTTATAATATGATGGAATCGCACCGAGTTGATAATTACATATCCATGATGTTGATAATTGTTAAATTCTTAACTGTTTGAATCTTTTTTTCTGATTTGACTGGGTCTTCCAAATTAAATATGTATTTTGATAATTGTTAATTTCTTAACTATTTGCATCCTTTCTACATGTGAGAGGAGACTTCCTAGAACATTTTTAATTTTGTAAATATAATACTAATACTATAATTAGATATAAAATCAACTTCGATATAGGAAGTGGATCGAGTGAGAATCCACATTTAACGTGAGACCTAAGAACCATGCATAATCATTATATGTTTTTTGCATAATCTGAATGTTTTTTATGCAAAAGACATGTAATTTATGCAGAAGTTAAAAGTACAAAATTATATGTTTTTTAATTTACATTATGCTTAATCTTTATAAGCTTTATGCAGAAGCTAAAAGTACAAAATTATAGATTTTATTGTATAAAATATATAAGAATTATGCATAAAACATAAAAGAATTATGCAGTTCTCACATTAAAGTGGTTCTTACCGAATTCATACCTTTTTACTATGTACTCCCTCCGTCCCACTCATTTTGTCATGTTGAAGTTCGGCACGGAGTTTAAGAAAGTAGGTATTGTGTTGTTAATTATTGTGGCCCACAATATAATTAATTTTCTGAATTCAAATAACTCCAACTAATTGTTATTGCCAAAATTGGAGTACCTCTTTATTTTTTTATTTTATTTTTTTCTGTGATGCCTATTTTATTTTGCTCTCAATAGTACTTAAAATTTTTAAAATCGAAAGGAAGTGCTCCAAATCGAAATCGAAATCGAAAGGAAGATGCATTGATGTTTTTAAAATTTGTATCAAATCGAAAGGAACTGCTCCAAAATTTTGATTCCCTCCAAAAGAAGTTTACACCAAATCCAAGTGAAAGAAAATAAAATTTTAAATTTCCCACCTTCACTTATCTATATAGGTAAGATGAGAGGAAACTTGTCATTACAAACATTCATTACAAAATTTACACTAAAATAGGTAAGATGAGAGGAAACTTGTCTACCGACGAGAGGAATGAGATTGTCCAATTTCTACTACGAAACTTCAATGATGGGAAACTGTTGAAAGGGAAGATCAACGAAGCAGCTGCCCTCTACGCAGTCTCGCCACGAACCGTCAGCCGTCTTTGGGCTAAAGCAAAAAACCAACAAGCAGAAGGGTAATAGTCGCCAAGGCTTTTTGTAGATTTAAATAACAGTATTGGCCAAATCTTTTGTAGATTTAAATAGCACTAGTGGCCAAGTCTTGTGTAAAGATGTTTATCTATGCAGCTTCAAAATTTCATCAGTAATCACATTTAAATGCAGCAAAGACGCAACAAACAACAAGTATGAAGATAATATGGCATAAATCAGAATCCAAGTTATTGGCATAATTTCATCATCTCAAAGGCCATACCCTTCAAAATTGCATCAGTAATCAGATTTAAATGCATCAGGACGAATCAAACAACAAGTAGATCTCACCAAATTAAAGTAGGCAGGGCAGAAATCAGAATCCAAGTAGGCAGGGCATAAATCACCAGATTCGAGAGCAGGGCATAAATCACCAGATTTAAAGTAGGCAGGGCATAAATCACTAGATTTAAATGCAGCAAGGACGCATGAATATGGAGTGATATAAATCAGAATTCAAGTCATTGGCATAATTTCATCATCTCAAAGCCCATACCCCAATTATTGCCAAAAATCAGAAACGAAGTTATCAATTATTGCCATAAATCAAAAACGAAGTTCAAACGAAGTAGATCTCACCAAATTAAAGTAGGCAGGGCACCAAATCCGCATCAAGTTCTCCATGAACTCCTTCTCAGTCATCCTTTCCAAATTGTGACCAAGCTCGATCTTTTGGGACGCCAATGCGCTCAGACGGAATCGCTCTACCATTTCACCGCCATTCTCATCCCGATCGCCCACAAGAGACCCATCGATCGGACGAGTTTCTTCTACCCTCTCAGACCCGTCGTCCAGCGTTTCAGAGGAATAGGTGGTTTCAGAAAGCCCATCGGCGACACAAGACTGGGCACCAAGAAGAGTTTCTTCCACCCTTTCACACTCTTCGTCCATCGTCTCAGAGTCAGAAATGATTTCGGCGACTCCCAAACTTTCGGAGAAGGTAGATTCGAGAGGTGGGCTACCATCATCGAGGGGGAGGCGGAGGGCAACAGTATTTTTTTTCATCATCGCGTAAGGATGGAGCGAGGCGGAGTTCGATTTGAGAGAGGAGCGGCGGATCTAGGGTTTGGGGGGGGGATAGAGAGAGATAATGATAGGGTTTCGAAATAAAAAAGGAAAAGATAAATTCTGCACCATTAGTCACTTAATGGTGTAATTAGGTTATATTAATAAGTAATTTGTTTCCCTTATTATTTCCCAAAATGGAAATGGGACAGTATGAGTGGGACGCCCGATATGGTATACAAGATAGTATGAGTGAGATGGAAGGAGTATTATATATGTCAATTGCAACTATTTTACTAATAAAAACAATATTTTATTGCAAAGTTGACATATACATATATATTTTGCTCTTATCATAAAAAAGTTTTATCTATAGCCCTACATTGCAGCCTAAGCAATAGAGTGAAATGTTGCGATTACGTACATGAAAATCCAGAATCCAACCGTAATAAATATGAGTTTCCTCCCATGTTGCTACAGTTTATCTTCCCCTTCTCTCACAATCACAAACATCGTACAAAATCCATCTTAGCTCCCAATGTAAAAACAAGAATCTAATTTTCAAGACTTTATTCAAATACGAGATGAAACACGACGTTTCACATCACAACAAACATGGACAAGATCGATACTTAGTCTGGTTTCTAGGAGAAACCCAACACGCTCAAGAAACAACGCTCATTGTTTCTTGGCATGTTTTTGGCAGAAAGCTTTTATTCGGAGAAAGCCATCATCGAGAGACGATGGTTCAACGGCAAATGTCACGCGTAACCAGTTCTTAAGCCCTACAGCAATCCCTGCAAACAACAACTCCCCTTCTTGTAAAGAGCATTAAGTGCATGTTAATGTTCAAACTTGTACTACAAATCTGTTTTTACCTGGGAGGATTACCACGGATTCCTCCTTCGCAAGCTTGCAGCAGAAGTCCGAGTCATCCTTAATGTCTTCAAGGAGAGACAGATTAAGCTTAATCTGATATGCATAAACTCATTAATAACAACACATTATTTGCTAATGAAACAAATAGTGAAGTGCTTTGTCTTTTACCATAGCAAACATGGATCCTTCTGGTCTGCTTGGGCAAGTGATGCAAGGGATTTCTTTGCTTCGTTTGTAGCATGCGTCCGCACATTCCCTCAGCGTACTAATGATTTTCTTAAAGAAATCGCTCGGGGTATTCTCAAGAATATGTGGAACTGCGCCCTAAATGAATACACAAGATTGAGACTAGATGAGTAATGAGTTGCACTGAAATAGTGACGAGGCATAAGAAGAATGAAGATCACCTGCATAAAGGTAGGCGGGTCGGAGGAAATATTCAGAAACCCCTTGAGGCTGTCAACAATCTGCAGATAACCAAGTTCAAGTATATTTTTAATTAAAATTGCAACAGAAAACAGAGAGGCTGCCAAAGCACTGTACTAATAAGTTGAGAGAGTCTGATCTTGGCAGTTTATTGAGCTGAAAACTTGTAAATAACCATTTCATTTATGCTGCACAAACTCATTCCACCTCACATGACTAAAAAACCAAAATGTTTATATGCAAAATTTGGGAGAAAATAATTAAAAGAAATACCCCTTGCTTAATTAGGATCCCATCCGGATCATTTGTGACTAGCCAGCCGAGTCTCCAACCCGGGACAATCCATCTCTTCGATATAGATCCAACGGTAATGATCGGGGTGATTGATGCAAAGACTCCCATTGGGACAAAAGGGTTGCTTCCAAAGGTAAGATGATCATACACTTCATCAGCAATCACTAATATTCCAAGCTTTCTTGCTGTCTCCGCCACCTACAATCAAACCACACGAGCACTAATTAACATCACGTGTATTTCCATGAAGAAAAGAGTCTCCATATACCACTCAAAAGAATACCTTTCTCAAGTGTTGGTACTTGAAAACATTGCCACACGGATTGCCCGGATTGATAACAACCATGGCAACTGTGTTCTCATTGGCCAGAGCTTCAACCGAAGGCAAATCCACTTCCCAATCTTGATCAGGGATGAGATCAAAGTGGCGGACTTCAATACCAGAGAAGCCAGCCATGGCTTCATAGTAGGGAAAGCCTGGTCTTGGAAGCAAGATGTTAGCACCAGGACGAGCAAGGACGGTTAAAACGGCTTCTACTGCTTGCTTGCATCCAACAGTCATGAATACATCATCTGGTGATAACTTCTGTGGAAGGTCTTTAGAGAGATACTCTGCCACAGCTCTGTTGCACACAGATCATTACGAACTCGAACACTCAACAAATGCCTAAATGAACATGTCTTTATTGTCTTTCTACATTTCTGATTTATAGGAACTATATAGAAGGCTATGTAGTTAGTTTCTTCAAGAAAAAATAAAATCATAGATTACACTAAAGAGAAAATCATCAATAAAAGACGTTATATAATCAAACAATAAATTCAAGAACTAAACCAGAAGGAAAAGCAAGCTTCTTACATTACATCCAGCTTATATTTGGCTGATTGCACTAAGAAAAAGAAAACATAAGAAACCAATCTGCAGCTCAAAAACCAAATACAATCAATACACATAAGAAACTCATTCAGAACCAAGATTTCTTCCCTTCAATTCCAATTAATCATTTAGTATGTATATATTCTTGAACAATAAATCAAATCTAGATCAACCACTTACATAAGTGGGAATACCAACTACACTACATATTGTTGATATTAATCATGTAGTATATGTATCATGTGTACAAGTGAGTGTATATTCTAATTCCATCGAACAAGACCACATTCAGCCCTAAAATTAAGCTAACAAATACTTAAATGAGCAGATCCTATTTTCCTATACCATGAAAAAACTACCTTCAATCTTAAAATCACTTAACAATAACTGCATATTTCAATCATTAGGCCAATAATTTTACCAGATTAAAAATAAAAAATAAAAAATAAAAAATAAAATAAACAGTAAAAATATCAATAGAGAAACCCAATATTACGCCGCTAAAATCCCTAAATCCCTAAATCGCTCAATATACCGCCCGGCAAGGGATACCAGACGGTGGAGGAGTAGCCGTTGAACTTGGCGGAGCGTAGGGGCGTCGCAGACGGCCGTTAAAACGATGAACAAGAAATAATTTCAGAACTAGATCTAGATCTAGATCTGAGAAGAGCGAAATGAGAGAACAATTTTATTATAGCTGCGTAAATGTAACAGTACAACATCATAAACTATATATAGAAGCTAAGCTAAGAACCCTAACCAACTTAACTGTCTGAAAGCTAAGATAAGTAAAAAACGTAATACTTAAAAATGCGATTTTATAAGTAAAACCGTTGATCAAGAAGAGAGCATGATCCTGGTGATCGCTGTTTTACACCAAATAATCCTGCAAAATTTGCTAGACCAAAATTAGTATAGCACATGTATCGAACACAGGGAACGGAATAATTCAAACTTAAAAATCCTATCAATCGGGTTTTGGTTAGCAACCACACAACTTTTGGGAATAACTAATCCTAAGACAACGAAAATTAAAGCAAGAAGTAACACGAAATTAACTATGAATAATAAAAGCGGGTCCAGCAAGATGATTCACACACACCAACAATCGATCATAGACACTAATAATCAATTAATTCACTTAGATCAACTAGTTGTAGGCTACCGTAATTAAACTGACGCAACCCCTATTCCCCCTTAATTATTCGGTAATCGCCATGGTGGACATTGAAACGATTACTACTCTAAACTAGATGCAACCTACGTTGGTGGGCAAACAATAGATTTAACATCTAGCCAGCTTTAAGAACTAAGGGAACCCAATTTAGGAGCCTACTCGTATGGTGGGCATCTAATAGTCTCCTACCAAATTAATCCAATTGCCCTGAGACAATTTGCTACTTCTTTAGCCTAATCCCACGAGAAACGATGGAAGTACTAAATTAGCTATGAATTAACTTAACTAGGGTGATCAATCCTAATTCAATTAATCCAATTAATTAATCCTAGATTAATTCAAAACCCAAATGATTAATTTTAAGCCCTAGTCTCACGAATTTAAGGTGGTGTGTGTGTGTTACATCTCGCCGGCCCCTAAAAAGAATTAGCTACGCATATCGGCCGGACTAGCCGTACAGACCAGTTCTGCATCGGACGTAACACAAAACATGATGAAATTTAATAAATCAAATTGCACGAATTTTCTAAATAATTACTAGAAATCAGAATATCAAGAAACACGAAACAATATCCTAAAAATTAAAACTTGATTAATTAAAGACTACGAATCCATCCACAAGCTAATTAAACGGAGACAAGTTAAATCCGGGAATGCGAAACGGAAAAGATAACAAGTTGTTTCTTCCAATTCAAACTACAATTCATGAAACAAAAGTAGAGAATGCAAACTTAAATTAGAACTGCCCCTCGGTCGGACTTCCTCGGCTTCGGCGAACTCGTGATCTCTTGATCTCTCCTTCGGCGGCGTCGAGTTCTCTCTCCCGGTGTTGCAGCGATGGAACAGAATTGATGTCGGATATATGATGATGAATGCAGAGTGGCGGAAGTTCTCCTTTTCGGCCTGGACGTGAGTGAATAAATCCCCAGATATGGTATATAGAATGATGATAAAGATATTGTCTCTCCCTCCTTTATTCACGTTTTTGATCCGTGAGATAATAGTGGGATCATGATATGATTTCTCCCTTAATTATCTCCTTGGCCGTGTGATCTCCTATCCTCTCAAGATATGGAATTAATTAATTAATTCCTCTCTTAATCCTCCTCAATTAGGATAATTAAATATAGAAGTAAATAAATTAATTTATTTTCCTTCTATACTTAATCCCTTCTTGATTCCTCCAAATTGAGTAAATATTCCTTGATTATGCAATGCCACCTCAACGCCTCATCAAATGCCACATCATCAATAAACACTGCAAAACAAACATCAAAACAATTCCAAACGCCATAAAATATGCCAAATTACACGGAATATGGATAGTACGAATTAGACCTATCAAACCTCCTTACACTTAGAACATACTTGCCCTCAAGTATAAGGAAAACAAAAGCATAAGTACTATCCAAATCCCGTTCCTCCCCCAAGAGTCAAGACTCTAAAAACGAAAACAAGACAAGGACGAAAACAGGACACGGACAAAGAACAAGACTCAAACACAAAAAGAAGAAAAATAAAAGACCACGAACAAGAGGAAAATAAAATGACACAACATACGAAAGAAGCAATACCAATCATATCCATAATCTCTGCACTCAATGAACTAGCAAAACATGTCCAACCACGCAAATATGCATCTCATCAAACAAGTAAAATTGCAAATTTAAGATTAGGCACACAAATATCAATTTAGTCAAAAACCTAAGCAAACATGGATCATCCTCACGGTTCACTCACCACTCTCTAATCTAGGTCCGGTCAAGCCACTCAAAATGCAAAAATTATAGTTCATCTATCACGATAAAAGAGTGTCACAACTGCAATATCAAGGAGGTCTTTTTCTTCGGTTGTAATGGGGCTTAGGACATAGACAAATTTGCATTGGTAATGGTCCTAGGGGTTCTAAGCTCCACGAATTGTATCACGATGTCATGTATGTTCTACTTGCTAAAATCGAGATAACTAAGAATTAATATCCAACACCTACTATAAGAATAAGCACATCACCGCCGCTCCGCAATCCTTAAACTGCATTCTTTTTCGGTTTTTTTGTTTTTTTTTTTTTTTGCAGCATAAATATTATTAAGACAGCAGCAAAATACAGAACAGCAGCCCAAATACAGCCTATTTATCGGATGCTAAAATAAATTGACTTTTCCATTGTCAAAACTTTCAAAACTTGTCAACAATTATTTGCACCCTAGTATAATAACAAACATACTCAGTAGGTGATAAAGGAAGATCAATCTCAATTAAGCTCGTAGAACATACAATAACATGGAAAAAGAAAGCTAAAAGGCTCGGCTTGCATTTTTTCTGACTAAATCAAGGAGTAGGTCAAGGCACAAATTAGCTCACTAGGGGATAATGCAAGGTAAGAAATATTGTCGCGGTTAAATGGCTCAATTCCTAATGCCTCCTATCACTTATCACAAATGACTCACGTTTATTGCAACTTCATGAACAAGCTCTCTTAATGAAATTAGTAGGAAGTGTCCTACTTTAATGGCTCAAATCTAATATACGGAGTGTGTGTAAAATTCGATCCACAATTTACTTATTATTTCTCATCCCAAATTACATACAAATGTGCACCATCTCCTACTCTTCACAACAACTACAAGTTCGCATATTGAAGCATAAAGCACAATCAAACATGCTTAAATCAAGAACACAAGTGCATCAACAACTTCAATTTTTGGCATGCTTCGACGACACAAAAGAAAATGACGAGACAAAGAGAAACGAAGTAGAGACATCCCCCTCCTTACACTTAACCCCTTGTGTGCCCTCACACAAGAAAAGACAAAGGTAAAAGACGGAGAACATGACAAAACAAAAAAAAAAATAGTGACCCCTCCTTACACTTGATCGTTACAAATGAGCAAGTGAAAGAGAACTACACAAAGAACAAGACATAAACACAAAGACACACGTACTCAAATAAACGTAAAAGAACAAAGGGGGAAAGATGGCATCACCGATCGCCTGGGAGGCGGAAAACGAGAGAGAACCGTGCGCTCCAACTCATCAAAGCGCCGCCGTAGGTAACAAACCTCAGCCCTCAACACCCGGATCGAATCGTCGGGTACCTGCAAAGCTACATAGGGGCAGCACTCGGGACGCGAGGTCCCGGTGGATAAAATCTAACAGTACCATCAGGATCCCTATAGCAAATGCGTGCATAACCCATCAACTCAAGATCAAACAAAGGCGGAGCAGACAACTAAGTAAGTAGAGAATCATCAAATATCACAAAGTTCCTAGCAAGGAACGTAGCAAACAAATGGCATAAAGTCAAATGCCTAGCCGGATGGGTAGCAAGATCACTCATACATCGGGCTACCCAAGCACCCAAGATCAACCCGTCTCCCCGTATGCATACACCACGTAAAAATATAAATCATTGTCCGTGGATCGTGGTAAATCCAGTCCAACGGCCAGTCAAGTTATGACATAAAAACTGGTGATACATACGCAAAGCAGGGTCCGTAACATATGATATATCAGAAACAGAGGGTCGAAAAATCTCAGGATCAGAAGGGGCAATCAAAGTCCAAGCATTCATAGGACCAATGTAATCACCAATCGAAGATGGAATACCACGAGGGGTAAAATCATAAGTACCATCATCTAAATCCTCTAACACCACAGTACCCAATCTAGTAGACCATTCAGACAAAGACATCTCATAAAATACACAACCAATGCGAAAGGAAATACTCGGCACATACACATCAGTAGTGAAAGTAAATGAGAAGGAATTAAAGAACTCAGCAATCAAGGCATGAAAACATGGATAGTGGTGTGATTCCGTTAACCATAACCAACCGATACGCCTAAAGTAGTCGAAAAACTGACCTTGTACGCCGGTGGAGCGAAGGAATGCGTGGCTGAGGGCTCGACCATTCCTAAAATTCTTGCCTCTTCGAGTGAATGCACGGTGCCGATAAGGATCCGCCTCGAATGTCATAGCAGCCCTCATGGCCTCACGGTCGGGAAATCGGAGAACAATCATGTTCCCGTACACAGCAGACGACGGTAAAGAGTCTGAGTTCGCTGAAACGGCCAGTGATAGCTGCTCCAGTGAAAGATCATCTTCCTCGCTCGATGGTTGATAGTCGGATTCATCCGACTGCAAGGTAGAAGCCCGCACTTCAGTAGCCCAGTTGATGCCGTCGTATGATGGCGGCGGCACGAAGGGGCTTTGCTCTCGGAGAAACGAAAATCTGGAATACAAGTTTCCGGACGGAGCATCGGCAGCAGGATCATCCCAATTAACATCTTCTTCATCAACACCCGCCTCGTCGACGTCAGAGGCAGAGGCGGCAGCTCCCGCCCCGGCGAAATCATCTTCGGTTTCGGGAGCAGGGGAGACGGGGGTTGCAGGCTCATCAACGAGGACATCTACCTCCGGCTCCTCCTCGTCAATGAGGAAGGGGCCGGTGGCCGTCGGATTCATAGACCGCCTGAT
This sequence comes from Lavandula angustifolia, assembly GCA_028984105.1. Lineage (NCBI taxonomy): Eukaryota > Viridiplantae > Streptophyta > Magnoliopsida > Lamiales > Lamiaceae > Lavandula > Lavandula angustifolia. The sequence continues at coordinate 23,377,939 of CM054818.1, forward strand.
GCGGCCGGTGCGACGCGGAGGGCGACGGCTAGACGTAGCAGGGGGAGGCGGTGCGGAGGAAGAAGCACCATCGGAAGTTTTCGTGCGCTTTTTCGGAGCCATTGCGGTGGCTTGGTTAAGGCGAAATGGCGGGTAAGGAAAAGGGTAAAAGTTCGAATGGAGGGGATGAAAATGGTGGAGTAAGTTTTGGAATGGAGGTGGTAATTTAGGGTAAATGATTTGGGGATATTGGGCAAGTAGTAAAGAAAGAGAAAGGAGTGTGGGTAGTTGGGAAGAAACGTGGTCACGTTTCTGTTTTCGTTTTTTTTTTTTTTTTTTTTACTCACTCCTTCCGGTAAATTTGCACAATGGCCCCCCAAGAGATATAGACATTCAATTCCACTCCAATTCTTCTAAATTTGCTGCTCCTCTCTAAATTTCCTCCTTACACTTAGGCTCTTAGACAGCTTCATATCTTAGATCTGGAAAAACAACAAGAAAAACAAGACGAAACAGAAATAATCAAAAGGAAAGAGATAAGAATATGAAAACAAACCGGGCTGCCTCCCGGTAGCGCCTTTCTTTATTGTCTTTGGCTAGACGTCTTCTGGATCAAGAATAAGAGGGAATGGATAAGCTAAGCTCATCCACTACCTCCATTCGTTCAGCAGCATGGAAGAGTTTCAATCGGTGGCCATTGACAAGAATTCTGCATTAGAATCTAACTTAGAGATCGTCACGGCTCCATTTTCCAAGACAGATTTAATTCTGAATGGACCAATCCACCGCGAACGGAGCTTGCCCGGCATGAGACGGAGGCGAGATTGATATAACAATACCAATTGACCCTCCTCAAAGGTCTTAGTACGGATGTGCTTATCATGTCATGCCTTCGTCCGATCCTTGTAACTCATTGCCGTGTCATAGGCCTCACGACGGATCTCTTCAAGTTCTTGCAACTGATACTTCCTCTCTTTTCCACAACCTTGCAGATCCATATTAATCTTCTTTACAGCTCACCATGCCTTGTGCTCCAATGCCACAGGTAGATGGCAAAGCTTCCCAAAGATAAGCCGATACGGAGACATACCTATAGGAGTTTTATAAGCAGTACGATAAGCCCATAAAGCATCGTCTAACCTTAAACTCCAATCCTTCCTAGAAGGATTCATGGTCTTCTCAAGTATAACTTTTACTTCCCTATTGGAGACCTCAGCTTGCCCATTCGTTTGTGGATGGTAGGGTGTAGAGATACGATGCTTGACACCGTATTTCTTCATGAGTGCTTCTATAGTGCGGTTGCAGAAATGGCTTCCTTGATCACTAATGATGGCCGTCGGTACTCCAAATCTGCTGAAAATATTAGTTCTAAGAAAACCTGCAACCACTTTAGAATCATTAGTCCTTACGGCCTTAGCACCGACCCATTTAGACACGTAGTCCACAAAGAAGCAAAATGTACAAGTTCCCGCATGAACTCTGGGAAAGGACCCATGAAGTCCATTCCCCATACATCAAAGATCTCGCAGAAGCGTAATGGCTTTTGGGGCATTTCATCCTTCTGGGATATGTTACCGGTCATTTGGCAACATATACATGTCTTGCAGAAATTGTATGAGTCGAGGTTTAAGGTCGGCCAGAAAAAACCTGCATCCAAAACCTTTCTGGCAGTACGTTTTGGACCAAAGTGTCCACCATAAGGGGACGAATGACAATGAAGAAGAATCTCACCTTGCTCAGCCTCAGGAATGCAACGACGAATTACTTGATCTACTCCCATCTTCCATAGTATTGGAGAATCCCAAAAGTATTGTCGACATTCGCTCTCCAATCTTTTTCTTTGGGCATGTGTGAAATCAGATGGAATCTGCTTGGAAGTCAAGTAATTTACAATGTTAGCAAACCAAGGAAGTTTAGATAACTTACCAATAGCCTTAAGCCATTCTGGATCAGAATCGGTCTGTCTGGTCAGATGCAGCCGTGACTGTGCATTAGCTGAAAAACACTGAACATGGGTCCGTCTCGTCCGGCATGCACTGCATCGGTGACAGATTCGGGAACAGCATATAAATGCTCCTCGGGAAAAGTCTCTTTAATAGATTCTCCATCTTCTTCTTGGATCAATCGACTTAGATGGTCTGCTACTTGATTTTCTGCTCATCTTTTGTCTTTAACCTCCCAATCAAATTCTTGAAGTAGAAGTATCCATCTAATCAAACGAGGTTTGGACTCCTTCTTAGACAGAAGGTGCTTGACTGCAGCATGATCAGTGTAGACCACAATTTTGGAGCCAAGTAGATAAGATCTGTACTTGTCAAAGGCGAAGACAATAGCCAATAACTTCTTCTCCGTGGTAGAGTAATTGCATTGAGCTGAGTTAAGTGTCTTTGAAGCATAGTAGATCACATGACTCTCTCTTCCATTTTTTCTCGTCCCAAAAGCGCTCCTACGGCCTTTGTCGGATGCATCACACATGATCTCAAATGGCTTGTTCCAATCAAGGTGGTTGCATTATTGGGGGCGTAGTGAGCTTTGTCTTAAGGAGGTTGAAGGCCTCCTTACACTCGATCATCGAACACGAACTCAACATCTTGTTGTAGGAGTCTTGTGAGTGGTTGAGCTACCTTTGCAAAGTCCTTGATGAAACGCCGATAAAAACCCGCATGGCCTAAGAAACCGCGAATCTCCTTCGCAGATGTAGGGGCGGCGGCTTAGCAATTAGGTCAACCTTGGCCTTGTCCACTTAAATGCCTCTCGCTAGAAACCACATGACCGAGTACAATTCCTTTGGTCACCATAAAATGGCACTTCTCATAGTTGAGCACCAAGTTCTTCTCCACATATCGAGTAAGGACTTTGTCTAGATTCTTCAAGCATTTTATGAATGAATTCCCGTGAGACAGAAAGTCATCCATGAACACCTCAATACAATCTTCGATCAAATCCGAAAAGATGCTCATCATGCATCTTTGAAAGGTGCCCGTGCATTACACAACCCGAATGGCATACGCCCGTATGCAAAAGTGCCAAAGGGACAAGTAAATGTGGTCTTGTCCCGATCCTCCTCCTTCACGTGGATCTGAAAATAGCCGCTATACCCATCCAAAAAATGAAGTAGGCTTGCCCGCAAGCCTCTCTAACATCCGATCAATAAAGGGTAACGGAAAATGGTCTTTCCGTGTAGCTTCATTCAACTTCCCGTAGTCTATGCACATACGCCACCCGGGCCACTAATCTCATCGGCACTAGCTCATTCTTCTCGTTTTCCACAACTTGAAAGCCGGACTTCTTCGGCACCACGTGAACGTGGCTCACCCATTTGCTATTAGAAATAGGGTAAATGATGCCCATAGCAAGAAGCTTCAAGACCTCTTTAAGCACCACCTCTCGCATGTTAGGGTTGAGCTTCCGTTGGTGATCTCGAAAAGGCTTGCTTTCGGGCTCCATATGAATTGAATGAGTGCAGATGTCGGAACTAATGCCGGTGATGTCGGCTAAAGTCCGACCCAATAGCCTTCTTGTGCTTCTTCAAAACTGTCAATAAGGCGTCCTCTTGACTCTGATTTAGCTCTTTGCTAATGATTACTGGCAGCGTATCATCATCTCCAAGATAAGCATACTTCAAATGCTTGGGAAGTTGCTTTAGCTCGAGAATTGGCGGCTTCACCAACGAAGGCGCGTAACTCGTCGATTCGGCCTGTCCGGGCGGATCGGCGATACTCGCCGACAACAAGAAATTCTCGGCGCTGCATAGAGTGCTTTGATGCTGTCTCGGATCTCTTCATCCCTAATATCCTTAAGATCAAGGTCAGTCAGCCCCTTGATTAAGGTGAGTTCCATTTTATCCTGCAACAAATGCGTCTCAAGATAATCTTGGACAAAACTTTCAATCTCATCAGCAGAAAAAGCCATTTCATTCTCATGATCATAAGGTTTCTTAAGTGCACTAGCAATATGATGAACATAAGTCTCATTATGATATCGCACACTAATAGAACCTTCATCCACATCAATAACAGCTTTCACAGTTTTAAAAAATGGTCTACCCAACAAAACACCCGCAGTACCCTCCACTTGTCTATCATTTGTATCTATAACATAGAAATCAGCAGGATAGACAAAATCATTGATTCTAACAAGGATGTTTTCAAGTAAACCAACAGGTGCAATGCATGATCTATCAGCAAGTTGTATAATCACATCAGTAGATACCAATTCAACTCCAGAAAATTGATTATACACAGAGAGTGGCATAACATTAATTGATGCACCTAGATCACACATAGCCCGCTCAACCATCACATTCCCCATAAGACAAGGAAGAGTAAACATACCTGGATCCACACATTTTGTGGGTAGCATCTTTTGGATAATTGATGACACAGATGTATCCATCAATACTTTCCCAGTTTGCTGGATCTTACCTGCTATGAAATCTTTGACAAATTTCTCAAATTTGGGAATTTTCACAGCCTCCAAAAAGGGTATGTTGATTTCCAGCTTCCCGAACAATTTCACATAGTCCATATATTCCTTGTTCGACGTTCTCTTCCTCTCCAATGCCTCAAGAAATGGTGGAGGTACAGCAGTTTCAGGGCCCGTCTGGACAGATCAGCCTTCTCTGGTTGGCAAAACTTCCTTAGTAACATTCTGCAAGTCTGTCAGGTCGTTCTGGGCGGTCGGACCTTCGCTGTCATCCGGCTCTTTTTTCCGTCGGACCTTACGTCGAGTCGTTCGGGCGGAAGGACCCTCTCCGTTTGTCGGTTCGGCACTCGTTGAAATTCGCCCTTGGAGCGGGCTCAGACAACTCTCTTCCACTTCTCAATAAAATCTTGCTGCAGTTATGAGAATTTGGATTCGGTTCAGTCTGGGATGGGAGTTTACCTTGATTTCCTTTGATTTCCCGAACGTAAGAATTAAGCCTTGAAATCGCTTGGCCAAATCCTCAAAGGTGCTTTGAGCATCCCTTTTAGATTGGGTAAACTCCTCTTGCATCTGCTGCTGGTATGCTATGGCATTCTTATGTGAATTTATCATCTCAGCCATCATCTTCTCAAGAGGATCGCTTGTCCGTGCTCGACCGTAAGGGCCACCGCCGTTGAAATTGCTGCGGAACCGCCTTTGATGTGGAGGTCTATAGGGTTGCTTGAAACCCTTGTGGCTGCGGTGGCCGGTATTGTTGATGTTGATAAGTAGGTTGTTGGAATGCTTGTTGTGGAGGGTTCCCAGGGGTGCTTGTGGTACTTGTTCGTCTTGCCTCCACCTCAAATTCGGATGCACCTTGTTTTGATTATTCCAATTACCTGCTGCATTAACATCTTCGCCTTGACACTGTAGAGAAGTATGTCCTTTTTGTCCGCATGCTCCACATATGTGATCCGCCATTGATCGGGCAGATGAGGAGGAGGAAGAGGGAGGATTCCTCTCCTTGAATAGCCTATCCAATTTATCTTCAAGTTGACTGAACTTCTCCTCCATCTTCATGCCAACCTTCATATCTAGATCATCTAGGAAGTCTCCGCTTGAAAGATTAACAGACTTCCTTTGCATTCTTGGTCCTTTGTATTGAGATGTGGATTCGGCAAGTCCCTCGATGATTGCCTTTGCATCAGTATAGTAGCTGTTAGCTAAACTACCCTTCAATCCAACGTTCACCATGGTTTTAGATTCATCTGTCATTCCTTGGTAGAAAATTTGAAGCAGATCAACTTCAGAAAAACCATGGTTTGGGCAGCTATCACATAGCTTCCCAAATCGCTCCCAGTAAGCTCCAAAAGATTCGTCCAGCTCTTGAGTAATCCCGGAAATATCCTTCTTGAGTACATTTGTCTTGGACTGAGGAAAGTATTTGTCCAAGAATGTTTGGCGCATTTGAGACCAGGTAGTGATTGACCTAGGTCTCAATCCGGAAAACCAAGCACGAGCACCATCTTGTAGAGTAAAAGGGAATGCTTTTAGCTTGAAAGCATCCAAATGTCCTTGTCTGTGCAGATCACAGACCTGATTAAATCCCTCCAGAAAAGAAAAGGGATTCTCATTCAGCTTCCCGTAAAACTTTGGACATGTCGCGACCAAATTCAGCTTCACATCTATCTGCTCAATGGTAGTTATCTAGATTGGTCCGGGCAAGTCCTCTCCCAAGTTCCTCGAACCTGAGTTCATCCTCAGATTGGCTCTTTCTTCTTCAGCCATCCTTTCTTCTTCGAGATCAGAATTGTTGTCTTCAGAAAACGGGTCTGTCTGGCCTGTCGGACCGATTTCAGACTCTGACTCACTGGTTCTTTCCTCCGTCCGGTCGGTCGGACACTGTTTCATTCGTGACAAAGACCGGGTTGCTTCTGCAGCTTTGTTGCCTTCCTATTCCTTTTCGCAGTCTTTTCAATTTCTGGATCAAAGTGTAGAAAAGGGCGAGAAGACCTGCTCATGCAACAACTAAAAAGCACAAAAGATTAGTAGAAAAATTAAGCTTAAAGTTAACAACGTTCCCCGGCAACGGCGCCAATTTGGTGATCGCTGTTTTCACCAAATAAATCCTGCAAAATTTGCTAGACCAAAATTAGTATAGCACAGGTATCGAACACAGGGAACGGAATAATTCAAACTTAAAAATCCTATCAATCGGGTTTTGGTTAGCAACCACGCAACTTTTGGGAATAACTAATCCTAAGACAACGAAAATTAAAGCAAGAAGTAACACGAAATTAACTATGAATAATAAAAGCGGGTCCAGCAAGATGATTCACACACACCAACAATCGATCATAGACACTAATAATCAATTAATTCACTTAGATCAACTAGTTGTAGGCTACCGTAATTAAACTGACGCAACCCCTATTCCCCCTTAATTATTCGGTAATCGCCATGGTGGGCATTGAAATGATTACTACTCTAAACTAGATGCAACCTACGTTGGTGGGCAAGCAATAGATTTAACACCTAGCCAGCTTTAAGAACTAAGGGAACCCAATTTAAGAGCCTACTCGTATGGTGGACATCTAATAGTCTCCTACCAAATTAATCCAATTGCCCTAAGACAATTTGCTACTTCTTTAGCCTAATCCCACGAGAAACGATGGAAGTACTAAATTAGCTATGAATTAAATTAACTAGGGTGATCAATCCTAATTCAATTAATCCAATTAATTAATCCTAGATTAATTCAAAACCCAAATGATTAATTTTAAGCCCTAGTCTCACGAATTTAAGGTGGTGTGTGTGTTACATCTCGCCGGCCCCTAAAAAGAATTAGCTACGCATATCGGCCGGACTAGCCGACATGACCTAGTTCATCGGACGTAACACAAAACATGATGAAATTTAATAAATCAAATTGCACGAATTTTCTAAATAATTACTAGAAATCAGAATATCAAGAAACACGAAACAATATCCTAAAAATTAAAACTTGATTAATTAAAGACTACGAATCCATCCACAAGCTAATTAAACGGAGACAAGTTAAATCCGGGAATGCGAAACGGAAAAGATAACAAGTTGTTTCTTCCAATTCAAACTACAATTCATGAAACGAAAGTAGAGAATGCAAACTTAAATCAGAACTGCCCCTCGGTCGGACTTCCTCGGCTTCGGCGAACTCGTGATCTCTTGATCTCTCCTTCGGCGGCGTCGAGTTCTTTCTCCCGGTGTTGCAGCAATGGAACGGAATTGATGTCGGATATATGATGATGAATGCAGAGTGGCGGAAGTTCTCCTTTTCGGCCTGGACGTGAGTGAATAAATCCCCAGATATGGTATATAGAATGATGATAAAGATATTGTCTCTCCCTCCTTTATTCACGTTTTTGATCCGTGAGATAATAGTGGGATCATGATATGATTTCTCCCTTAATTATCTCCTTGGCCGTGTGATCTCCTATCCTCTCAAGATATGGAATTAATTAATTAATTCCCCTCTTAATCCTCCTCAATTAGGATAATTAAATATAGAAGTAAATAAATTAATTTATTTTCCTTCTATACTTAATCCCTTCTTGATTCCTCCAAATTGAGTAAATATTCCTTGATTATGCAATGCCACCTCAACGCCTCATCAAATGCCACATCATCAATAAACACTGCAAAACAAACATCAAAACAATTCCAAACGCCATAAAATATGCCAAATTACACGGAATATGGATAGTACGAATTAGACCTATCAGATCCAACGGCTACTGAACTCCATAGCTTGAGCCTTCTAAAACATCTTCACGATAGACTTCAGCACTTCAGTCTTCTTCTTCAGCAATCCGTTCTTCAGTTTTGCAACATCCCCCGCAAGACGGACTTGGTGAAGGTCAGCAAGTCCGAGCTTGGATAGAAGGAAGTGGAAGCGAGGGCCAGGTAGGATTTTGGTGAGCATGTCTGCAAGTTGCAGAGTAGAGGATATTGCGGTGGGGTTGACAAAACCAAGTTTGTATTGGTCTCGCACCACATGACAGTCCATGTCAAAGTGCTTAGTCTGTTCGTGGAAGACCTAATTTCGAGTGATGTGAATAGCAGCTCGGTTGTCACACAGTAGAGAGACAGGATAAGGAATAGAAACCTGAAAGTCCTTGAGAAGGTAAGAGATCCATAGAAGCTCTCTCACTGTCATGCCAAGAGCACGATACTCGGCTTCGGCCGTTGATACAGATACTGTATTTTGCTTCTTACAGCGCCAAGATATAGGAGCATCACCAAGAAGGATGCAGAATCCAGTGAGAGACCTACGAGTGGCAGAGCATGTGCCCCAGTCTGCATTAGAGTATGCTTGAAGATGTAGAGAGCTGCAAGAGGCTGGATAAAAAAGACCGAGTCAGGGACAGCCTTTTAGATATTTTAGAACATGCAATGCTCCCTCCCAATGAACCTCACGAGGAGAAGAGAGGAATTGACTAAGTTGCTGAGTGGCATGAGATAGGTCTGGCCTAGTAAGACTTAGGTACAATAGTTTTCCCAGCAACCTTCTGTATTTATCAGGTTGGTTGAGAAGAGGGGAAATGGAGCAGTTGAGATTAATACCAACAGGAAGAGGAGTGGATACAGATCGACATCCCAACAACCCAGCTGTGTCAAGTATATCAAGTATATATTTCCTCTGATTGAGATAAATACCTGAAATGCCCCGGGCAAGTTCCATGCCAAGGAAGTACTTTGCCTCACCAAGATCCTTGATAGTGAACTTGGCATGAAGATACGATTTGAGAGCAGTAATAGCAGATAAACTTGGACCTGCTAGAAGAATAGCATCAACATAGAAGAGGAGGGCAATAAAATCTTCTTTTGTGCCTTTAGTATAGAGGCAATGATCATGAGGAGATTGTAAGAAACCATAAGATGTGAGGGCCTTACTGAGTTCCATATTCCACTCCATTGGTGCTTGCTTCAGTCTATAAAGGCTTTTGACTAGCCTGCACACTTGTCCAGGCTGAGAGTACCATAACCTTGGGGCACATCCATGTAAATTTCATCAGTTAAGGTGCTGTGTAAGAAGGCATTATTGATGCCAGCTTGGTGAAGAAACCAACCATAATGAGCTGAGAGAGCAATAAACAGTCTAATAGAGACTGGTTTGGCAACCGGTGAGAAGATTTCTGTGTAATCTAGGCCTTCTTCTTGCTTGCCAGTTTAGCCTTTAGCTTATTGATAGTGCCATCAGCATGAAGTTTGGTTCTGTAGATCCACTTACAACCAATTGAGTGTTTTCCTGGGGGTAGAAGGCAGAGTTTCCATGTGCCATTAGCTTTAAGGGCAGCAAGTTCTTGCATGGCATGGGCCCAGCCAGGTTGTTTGATAGCTTTTGAAAAAGAATGACGTTCAGACACTGTGTAAATTTGAGCAAGAAATTGGGAATAGGAGCTAGTTAATGAAGCAGAGTGTATGTATGGAAATGTAGGTGGTGTGAGATAGGTGACAAGAACAGAGTTAGGAAGAGAAGTAGTAGCATGGCTAACATAGTCTTGAAGCCAGGTAGGAGGTTTGATATCTCTGCGTGGCCTAGTGTCAGGGAAGGTATGAGTGGGAATAGGGGAAGAGATAGTGGGACTGAGAGATGTGGACGGTGTGAGGGTGCCAGAGGGAGATTGAACATGAGATGTATCAGGAGAACTAGGTGATGTGTTTGAGGAAGAATCAACAAAGGAAGGGGATGGAATAGGTTCAATAGGATCAGACTCAAGGTAGATGGTGGGAGTAGGAGGTGAGACTGGAGAAGCAGGTGAATCAGAGTTTGAGGAGTGATAAGGAAAAATATTTGGAAAGAATTTGACATCCCTAGATGTGAACAAAGTTTTTGTATCTAAGTCTAGAAGAGTGTAGCCTTTATGTTCAGAGGATGGACTTAGATAAACACATTTAGAACTGCGAGCATCAAATTGCTGCTTGTGAGGAAAAGAGTTTGCAGCATACACAAGGCTACCAAAAGGCTGTAAGAGAGTGAGGTCAGAGGATTTCTTGCAGAGAGTTTCAAACGGTGTTTGCCAGTTCAAAATCTTACATGGTAATCTATTTAAGATCCAGGTAGCACAAAGAATAGAATAGGACCATAGTTTACCAGGAGTTTTAGCTTGAAACATGAGGGCACGAGCAATCTCAAGAAGTGACCTGTGTTTCCTTTCAACTGTGCCGTTTTGCTGAGGAGAATATACAGAGCTCTTTAAGTGCTTGATGCCATGTGATTGAAACAGATTTTCAACTTGACTATTTAAGAACTCCGAGCCATTGTCAGTCTTGAACAATTTTATCTTCTTTTGATACTGAGTAGAGATAAGGTTGATAAAAGTACTGAGTATAGAATGAACCTGAAGTTTAGAGCTCATAAGATAGGTCCATGTGCATCTGGAATGATCTTCAACCAGAGTGAGCATGTATGGTGTATTTGTGACACTTTCTCCATTGTATGGTCCCCATACATCAGCATGTACCAGTTGGAATAACTCATCACTCCTGCGGTTTAGAGTAGGAAAGGGGTTCCTGCATTGTTTTGCTTTGTGGAAAATTTCACAAGAGTCTATCATCTCCTTGGCACCAGTTTCTGTAAGGAACTTAGCAGCTGTAGGAATGTGTTTAAGAGCAGTGATGGATGCATGACCAAGTAAGACATGCCAGTCCAGAAGAGAGAGAGCATTTTGATGACTGATGTTACAGGATTGAGGGTAGGAAGGTTGATGATCCAGAACATATAGCCGACCAAGAACTCTTCCAACACTTAGAATGTGATCATTGTCAAGTTTCTGAACTACACAATGGGTAGGTTTGTATCTGCACTCAACTTGAAGAGCATTGGCCAGTTGATAGGTGGAAATAAGATTATGGGTGAATTGAGGAATGTACAGAACCTCCTCCAGTGAGATTTCTTTGTTGACAGTTACCCTTCCCATCTCAAAGATCAGCTGAGAAGCACCATTAGGGAGATAAACACACTGTGGTGTACTAAGAGGCTTAAGATCAGTAATTAGGTCTGCATTGCAGCAGATGTGACTACTGGCACCTGAGTCCATGATCCACACACTTTCCTTTTTTAGGTCACCATATAGACTGAAAGCATAATGCTTGTCAAGAACATCTAAAGGAGTATAAGTTTGTACAGTATTTGCACTGGTTGGAATGAAGCCAGGGTTCTTGAGCTTATGCAGAGCCAATTCCAATTCTTGAATCATTTTGGCAGAGTCTTGAGAAGAGGATTTTTCAGTCTGTTCCTCAGATTGTATGACACAGTTTGTCTGGCCCTTAGAGTTCATGTCCTTGAAATTTTTGAACCAGTCTGGAATGCCATTGAGTTTGAAGCACTCACTCCTATCATGTCCTGTTCTTTCAGAATAGGAGCATCTCAATTTCTTCCTTTCTTCTTTGGTTAAACGTGGCTTGAGACAACTAGCCTTGTTGTCCCTGATGTTTGTCGAATTTCCTTTTGCAGTACAGACCAGTTGATCTGTTGAAGTATCACAAGAAGTGTTTGCAACATTCATTGCTGCTTGATCCCCTGGAACTTGGTTCATATGAGTAACTTTCTTAGAGTCTTCACTAGAAACAATAAGAGAGTAAGCACGATCAACAGAAGATAGGGGATCTTGAACTAGGATTTGACTGCGCACTGTTTCATAGCTGTCATTGAGTCCAAGTAGGAACTGAAATAGTTTCTCACTTTCAGTGAGTGTTGTAACCTTTGCTGTAATACCACAGGTGCACTTTCCACATATGCAAGTAGGATGAGGTAGGAGGAATTCAAGCTCATCCCACAAGACATTCAACTTAGTGTAATAGGCTAGTACTGACAGATTTCCTTGATTAAAAGCATTTAATTCTTTCTTCAATTTTAACAGTTTAGATCCATTGCTTTGATCATATCTTTGCTTAAGAACTTGCCATAAATGATAAGAAGATTCAGCATATACTACAGAGTCACTTATATGCTGAGCCATACAATTAGTAATCCATGTAGCAACAAGGTAGTCGGCTTGAACCCTTTCATGATAATTTTCATCAGAAGCAGGTTGAGGGATCTTACCATCTATAAAGACTAGCTTATTTCGAGCAGCTAGGGCACGACGGATAGCTCTGCTCTAGGCATAGTAATTAGACCCATTAAATAGGGCTCCAACAAGCTTTATACCAGCATGATCATGTGGGGATATGGCATACACATCCTTGATCCTGCTGTTTTGGGACTGATTTGTATGAGATCCAACTGAGGTAGTATTCGAATCACCTCCTCCGGTGTTAGATCCAGCTTCAGGTGAGCCTGCAACAACGGCAGCCTAGGCAGGGTGTGGAGGTCGGACCATGTCAAGATAGAAGAGGATGAAGAGAGGAAGGGCTTAGGAGGATTCGCTTTGATACCATGTTAAAACGATGAACAAGAAATAATTTCAGATCTAGATCTGAGAAGAGCGAAATGAGAGAACAATTTTATTATAGCTGCGTAAATGTAACAGTACAGCATCATAAACTATATATAGAAGCTGAGCTAAGCACCCTAACCAACTTAACTGTCTGAAAGCTAAGATAAGTAAAAAACGTAATACTTAAAAGTGTGATTTTATAAGTAAAATCGTTGATCAAGAAGAGAGCATGATCCAACGGCTACTGAACTCCATAGCTTGAGCCTTCTAAAACATCTTCACGATAGACTTCAGCACTTCAGTCTTCTTCTTCAGCAATTCGTTCTTCAGTTTTGCAACAACGGCGTCCACCGCAAAAGGAGAGGTGCGGAAGGAAGGGAAGGCGGAGGGGTCCCCCTTGCCGAGCGGAATAACGGGTCTGGTAACATTCCGATCGAGATTATCCATGAGCATTTTGAGCACGCCTCTGATGGTGACTGCTCCAGCTCGAGTGAGCCGCTCGTTCCCCTCGAAACGCCACCATTCCGCAGTCGAACCCCCGTTCTCCATCGATGTCCCTCTCTCTCGCTCTCAGTTGAATTCCTATGAGAGAGATTTTAGATTGTTAACATTAGATTCTCTTCCATTTCCTAAAAAATAAAGAGCATTACTGTCGGTCTCAGCATCCTAATATTCAATAGTTTTCTTCATGCAAATGCTTTTCAAGATCTCAAGAGTACGAATTATATATATATATTGACGGTAGTGATCCATTCTTCACTTTTGATAGCCCTAAGATGTCGTTTATTTGATAGAGTGACAATCTCGTGAAATGTCGTGAATATACGAAGATTTTCAGAACCACGTAAAATCTCACCATCATATGCGCCTCAACTTTGGGAGCATATGATGAGTCTCTAAGCTTCCAATGTATAAACAAGAAACAGACTTTATTCAAAAGAAGAGATTGAAACACAGACGTTTCACGTCACAACGAACACAGACAAGATTCTAGTCCCGGTTTCTTGAAACCTAACAAGCTCAAGAAACAAGGGGTCATTGTTTCTTGGCGTGTCTACGACAGAAAGCTTTTATTCGGAGGAAGCCATCTTTGAGGGATGATGGTTCGGTGGCAAACGTCACGCGTAGCCAGTTCTTGAGCCCTACTGCACACCCTGCATACAGCAACTCCCCTCCTTGTAAAGATTATTACATATTCATATGAATCATGTTCAAACTTGCAAATGAATCAAGATCATCAACAACAACATCATCATTTGCTAATGAAATATATGGTGAAGTGCTTTTGTGTTTACCATAGCAAACATAGATCCTTCTGGTCTACTTGGGCAAGTGATGCAGGGGATTTCTTTGCTCCGTTCGTAGCATATGTCTGCACATTCCCTCAGCGCACTAATGATCTTCTGAAAGAAATCGCTCGGTGTGTTCTCAAGCATCCGTGGAACTGCACCCTTTTTGTATAAATAGAATTCTATGGTAAGATAAGCATTGAAGTAATGATGAAGCATAAGGAGAATGAAGATGACCTGCATAAAGGTAGCCGGGTCGGAGGTGATATTAAGAAACCCCTTAATGCTGTCAACAATCTGCAGATAAGATGATTCAAGTGGATTTTTCTTGATGAATTGAAAAACAGGGAGGCTTCAGAAGCACTATACTAATAAGTTGACAGTAACATTCAATAAATAGAAAAGGTTGTGAGAAAGATATACCCCTTGCTTAACAAGGATACCGTCCGGATCATTTGTCTCCAGCCCGGGACAATCCATCTCTTAGATATAGACCCAATGGTGATGATCGGGACGATTGATGCAAAGACTCCCATAGGAATAAAAGGATTGTTTCCAAGTGTAAGATGACCGTATACTTCACCAGCAATCACTAATATTCCAAGCTTTCTTGCAGTCTCCACAATCTACAATCAAACCACACGAGCACTTATTAGACAGAGTATTTTCATTCAAAAGAAAAAGAATGCAACAAGGAACCTTTCTCAAGTGGTGGTACTTGAAAACGTTTCCACACGGATTGCCCGGGTTGATAACAACCATGGCAACTGTATTCTCATCTTCTAAAGCTTCAACAGAAGCCAAATCCACTTCCCAATCTTGATCCGGGACTTCAAGGCGAGAAAAGCAAGCCCTGGCTTCGTAGTAAGGAAAGCCTGGTCTTGGAAGCAAAATGTTAGCAAAATGTGAAAAGTAAAATAATCAAAACATTGCACAAAATCCACTCATATTGAAACTGTTTCAGCAATTTTTGCAAAAAATCACTAAGAAATCAATAGCAAAGACTACAATTATTGATTTGTTTAGAGCATCTCCAAGAGTGCTCAAATTTTCAAAAATTCATTTTCAACGGTCAATTCTAAATCTAACTCTAACATATTCTATTTTATTTTTAATATTTTTCTCTTTGAATTAATCTGTTTATTAATTATTAAAAATTATGATATTGTTGAGATTTGAGATGCGTGATGGAGGAGGTTGAGAGAGATGAAGCAGTTATGAAGGCGGTTATGAAGAGACGAAGCAGTTATAGTTGTTAAAAGGAAGACGAGTTGGTGGCCGTTGGATCGACTTCGTGAGTTGGACGATCGGGCGGTTGCTTATTACGCACTACTAATAAAAGCATGCTACAAGCGATTATGTTTTTTTGTTAGTTGAAGTCGGTTAGTTTGTTTAGCAATACAGCAATAGCTATAAATACTCATCTGTATCACATGTTAAACATCTTTTCCAAACTTTGCTTAATGAAATTCATATTCGATCTCTAGAAACTTCTTATCAGATCTGGATCTGGTTCTTTCTATTGTTCATCACATTCTGAAATCACGATCACAACATGGTATCAGAGCAACATGGTGCGATCGTATCACACAAATTGGAACGCATTGGTTGATGAAGAACTTGGTGAAAGCAGTACGCAAGGAGAATCAAGGAATAGGCGAGGTAGAAGGGCAAATCAACGCGGACGAGGATCGCAAAATGAAGATGATGGTGGATCTGGTGATAATCCTTCGGATCTAAACGGATTAACATCAGAGATGGAGAGAAGTGAGCAGAATTCAAGAATTAATGATGTCTACTACTTGAGTCCACACGATCATCCTAGACTTAAGATCGTGAATGTTATGTTCAATTGCAATAACTACTACGCATGGAGCCGAGCAATTAAACGAGCGCTTGCTGGAAGGAATAAGCTAGGCTTCATAGAAGGTACCATACCTAAACTTATGGAAAATCATGCTAGTTATAACTCTTGGATTCAAGTTGATTTTATTGTTACCTCATGGATAATGAACTGCATAGCATCTGAATATTCAGAATCATTTCTGTTAATGGAAACCTCTCACCAGTTTTGGAATGAGTTGAAGGTGAGATTTGACCAAAGTAATGGTGCAAAGATTTTCAAATTGAAGAAGGATTTGTCTGTTTTTATCCAAGGAAATCAATCTATTATGAAATACTATAATAGCCTTAATGTCATGTGGGATGAGTTCCGACTGATGCAACCTAATACTATCTGTACATGTGGTGCTACGGCTACTTGTAATTGTAGAGCCATAGGGAATCTTAGGAACTGCAATGAGACAGATAAGCTTATGCAGTTTCTATTGGGACTCAATGACACTTATAACACAGTGAGAAGCCAATTAT
Organism: Lavandula angustifolia; assembly: GCA_028984105.1. Classification (NCBI taxonomy): domain Eukaryota; kingdom Viridiplantae; phylum Streptophyta; class Magnoliopsida; order Lamiales; family Lamiaceae; genus Lavandula; species Lavandula angustifolia. The sequence goes on from CM054818.1 coordinate 23,394,401, forward strand.
TACTGATTGAACCATTGCCTACGGTTAGTAGAGTATATTCTATGTTGCTTCAAGATGAAGAACAGAGGAAGGTAACTTCTAAACTTGCTCATCCTCAGGAACAAATTGCCATGAATGTAGGTTGTGGTAATAAGGATCCAGATAACACAAATATTGTTGCAATGAATGTTGGACATAAAGGGATTGGGAATGGATTTAAGGAGAGAGGGAATGGTTTTAAGCCTAGATTGAACAAGGAGGAAAGGAGGAGATTGAGATGTAGTTATTGTGAGAAGATGGGACATGAAAGAAGTGAGTGCTTCAAATTGAATGGAATTCCTGATTGGTTTCAAAAACTAAAGGATTAGAAATTGAAGGGGCAGGTTAACAGTACTATGCAGCAAGAAATTTCACAGAATTTATCTGGAGGAGAGTGTGTCACCAATCAATCCAAGAATCAAAATGTTGGAGATCTAATCTCAAACGTGAAAAGAGCCTTGAGTCAGCTCAAGGGACTGGGAAATACAGGTAGTATCAATAATGTTGAGACCTATACTTCATTAGATGTGCTGGAAAAACACTGCTCCTTCAGCTTGATTTATGATTTAAAGAAAGAGAGAATTTGGATAATGGATTCTGGTGCAAGCAGTCACATATGTTGCAGCAAGGATCTCATGTTAGATGTTCAAAAACTGGAATGTCCTCAAGGAGTATTTCTTCCTAATGGGGCAATGCAGACCATATATGAAGTTGGCAAGGTAAAATTGACTGAGGAATTGACATTGGATGGTGTATTATTTGTTCCAGAGTTTACACATAATTTGATTTCCACTCATCAATTGAGCAATGCTCTCCAGTTGAAGTGTGTTTTCTTCCCTACTTACTGTGTTGTTCAGATATTGTCCAATGATCATATCGTAATCATAGGGCAAGCTCAGGGAAGGCTATATATTATTGATCCAGAACAGAATTTGGAGAGGATCAATCAGATTTCGAAATCCCAGACTGAATCATTAATGGACTTGCATGTCCTACTTGGACATGCCTCATATACTACTCTTCAGCATGTCCCAGAGGTGGCCAGTTTATGTGAAAAGGAAACTCACACTATTCTGAGTTCATGTGAGATTTGTCATAAGGCCAAGCAATGCAGAAATCCGTTCCCTACTTTGGAGCATAGAAGTACAGCTTTATTTGAGCTCATTCATGTGGATGTATGGGGTCTATACAGTGTTGAGAACATAGCTAATTCCTCCTACATTTTGACTATTGTTGAGGATTGCAGCAGAAGTACCTGGACCTATCTTCTGCACTTTAAGAAACAAGTGCACAGAATTCTGGAGAAATATTTGAAGATGGTGGAAAACCAATACAACAAAAGGGTAAAGAAGGTCAAGACTGATAACAGATCTGAGTTTGTGAATTTACAGATTCAAGAGATCTTTCATTCTCTTGGAATTATGCATCTTAAATCATGTGCCTACACTCCACAACAGAATGGAACAGTAGAACGCAAGCATCGCTCACTCTTGGAGATAGCTAGAGCATTAATGTTTCAGAGTTGTCTACCAGAGTCTTTTTGGCCCTTCTCAATTCTAACAACTACTTGGATTCTGAATAGATTACCAAGTAGAGTGATTGGTTGGTCTTCTCCCTTCTCTATTTTGACAAAATCTATAGTTGATCTAACTATGATGAAGCCGTTTGGTTGTTTGGTATATGCAGCTAACACCAATCCTCACAAACGCAAATTTAATGTGAGAGGAGCTAAATGCATCATGTTGGGAATTGCAGCTGAGCACAAAGGTTACACCCTCTTTGATTTAAACAACAAAGAGGTTATTATTTCAAAAGATGTTAAATTTTTCCCTCACTTATTTCCATTTGCTGCCTCAGATTCTCCTTCTGTGGTTAAATTTTTCCCTCACATATTTCCATTTCAAGAGATGTTAAATTTTTCCCTCACATATTTCCATCTCTTACAGAAATCATTCCTATAGATAATACTATTCCATTGAAGGCTATTTCTACTAAAACAGTTTCTTCCCATGATTCCCCTTCTTCTGTTTCACCACCATTGGAGATACACTCACCTGCTACTAATACAGAAACAACTATAAAGCAGATCACAAGGCCTAAACGGTCTACTAAACCTCCTTCGTGGCTTAATGATTTTATGAGTCAGATACAACTGACTCTTCCCAGTCAGCCATCTACCACCCTAACTCCTCCTACATTTCCCTTTATTCATTCCTCTGCCTTTAGTCCAGATTATACGATTTTTCTTACTAAGGTTACTAACCTACAAGAGCCTTCTACATATAAGGAAGCCAACAAATATATTGAGTGGGATTCAGCTATGCAGGCAGAATTGGATGCTCTGGAACACAATGCTACATGGGAACTGGTTGATCTTCCACCAGGTAAAAATGTTATTGGATCTAAATGGGTTTATAAAGTTAAACCGAAGGCTGATGGCTCGGTTGAAAGATTTAAAGCTCGGTTGATGGCTAAAGGATACAAACAAGAATATGGGATTGACTATGAGGAAGTTTTCTCACCAGTTGCAAAACATGTTACCATTAGGCTTCTACTTGCTTTAGCAGCATCTTATAAATGGCACTTGCATCAGATAGACATAAATAACGCTTTCCTCCATGGCATCCTTACAGATGAAATATATATGTTGCCTCCTGAAGGATATACTAAGGCACTTGCTGGAAAGGTTTACAAGCTGGTGAAGAGCTTATATGGGCTTAAGCAGACATCTAGAGAGTGGAATGCTGAATTATGTAAGGCTCTTCTCTCTTACGGTTTTACTCAGTGCCTTCATGACCATTGTTTATTTACTTTGGGAGTTGATGACAAATTCATAGCTCTGCTGGTTTATGTTGATGATATTCTGATTGTTGGTCCAGATTTAGATTTGATCTCTGCCTTAAAAGCTTTTCTGCACAAGAAATTTTCTATTAAGGATTTGGGTGTCGCAAGATTTTTTTGGGGATGGAATTGGCTATAGATGTTGTAGACAGTGCAGGGCTTCTTGGTTGCCATCCTGTTTCTACTCCTTTCCCTCAAGGAGTTGATCTATCTACAACTTCTTCCCCTTTGCTTAACGAACCAGATAAGTATAGAAGGCTTGTAGGACAGCTTCTATATCTTAATTTGACAAGACCAGATCTCACTTATGTTACTCAGCAATTAAGTCAATTTGTGTATTCTCCTTGGGAAAACCACTGGTCTGCAGCTCTACATGTTCTTCGATATTTAAAAGGCTGTCCTTCCATGGGGTTGTTTTTTTTCTGCTGATAGTTCCTCTGTACATTTAAAGGCCTATGCTGATGCTGATTGGGGAACTTGCCCCACTACTAGGCGGTCCTTAACTGGTTTTTGTATCTCTTTAGGTTCTTCATTGATCTCTTGGCGATGCAAGAAGCAAGGGACTGTCTCTGCCTCAACTGCTGAGGCTGAATATAGAGCTCTTAGCTCTACTGTCCGGGAACTCTTATGGATTACATACCTACTTCATGAGTTGCATGTAAAGGTTGCTACTCCTATCCCATTACACTGTGATAATGCTGTTGATATTCACATTACCAGAAATCATGTGTTTCATGAACGGACCAAACATTTAGAACTGGATTTGTCACATTGTTCGAGACCGGTACAAGGAAGGGCTCATTATTCCCACTGCCATTCACACCACTCAGCAGATTGCTGATGTTTTTACAAAGTTCTTAGCTGGTCCTCGATTTCGCTTTCTCCTTTCCAAGATGGGGCTTGTGGATCTTCACCGCCTCCATCTTGAGGGGGGGTGTTGAGATTTGAGATGCGTGATGGAGGAGGTTGAGAGAGATGAAGCAGTTATGAAGAGACGAAGCAGTTATAGTTGTTAAAAGGAAGACGAGTTGGTGGCCGTTGGATCGACTTCGTGAGTTGGACGATCGGGCGGTTGCTTATTACGCACTACGAATAAAAGCGTGCTACAAGCGATTACATTTTTTTGTTAGTTGAAGTAGGTTAGTTTGTTTAGCAATACAGTGCAGAACAATAGCTATAAATACTCATCTGTATCACATGTTAAAGCATCTTTTCCAAACTTTGCTTAATGAAATTCATATTCGATCTCTAGAAACTTCTTATCAGATCTGGATCTGGTTCTTCCTATTGTTCATCACATTCTGAAATCACGATCACAACAGATATCTTAATAATTGTATTTAATATCATCTAAATATTCAAGTAATAATTTTAAAATAAATTATGTTGTAAAAAACATACTTAATTTGTAAAGCAATCAATTTTTTATGTTATTGTTGTATAACAATTTATACTTTTTAAATTATTAATTTTTTATTAATTTCCATCAACTATTGTATCATTATTTTCCTCATGTAGAGTTACTTACAGTGATTAATTGGAGTACATCCCTCTTTTAGAATAGAATTTTACTCTATCTTAAACTGTCCTCGTTAGTTTTTTTTTTAAAAACACGCTATCCATCATTATCAAGATGAACAGAGGCTTGAGAGGTGAGATCTAAAAGTAGCCTGAACGACGACCAAGTCTTCGAATCAATCTCTTCAAGTTCAAATCCATCATGATTGTGTCTCAAATTTCCGAAACAAGAGGAGAGAATTGTCATAACCAAGTGAGGGGCGGGAGAGAGAGGGAGAGGGAGATGGAGATGAGAGAGAGACGCGTAGGAGGGAGCACGTGTTGGAGGTTGATTAGGTATGGGATGATGCTCGGGTCCCACTTGAATGATTCGGATCCGTGTGCTGCGATTGGCAAAATTTGTTGTACTATTCCATACCCCCAAAAATATACTGATTATATTAATAATATGTTCACATATAATGATATAAGTGGAATTGTACAACAATACCCAATTTGACTATTACAACTACAAAATTACCCATTTTTTTAAAAACTATCTAGCAAATACCTAATTTTACTAAAATACCCTCACTTTTTTAAATTTTCCACCTAAACTTGTCAAATCGGCACTATGTGTCAGATTGACACTAATAGTCAAATTGTCCGACCATGTGATCGGCACAAAAAAAAAATTGTGATCGGCCCCTCCGGTCGAACCATCTCTATTGGTCGGACCATCCCTATTGGTCAGACCATCCCTATTGGTCAGACCTTGACCATCCCTATTGGTCGGACCATCCCTATTAGTCGGACCATCCCATCGTTTGCAGGGTATTTTAGTCTTTTTGTGTATATAATGTAGTTAAATATAACAATTGGGTATAAATGTGTTTGACTTTACCCAGTTGGGTATATAGCCGCCGGACTCATGATATAATTCTAATAATAATACTCCCTCCGTCCCATTCATCTTGATGCATTTCTTTTCGGCACGGGAATTAAGAAAGTGGATGATAAAGTATGAGAGATAAATGAAAAAGTAGGAGAGATAAATGAGATAAAAATGAAAAAGTAGGAGGATAAATTATTTCGTTTTTTGGAAACGTGTCAAGATGGGTGAGACGTCCCGAAAATGAATACGCGTCAAGATGGGTGGGACCGAGAGAGTATAAAATATGCCCGCAATGAAAGTTTATTGATCAAAACTAAGATAGTACGGGCATAACTTTTAATTTTTCCTTAAGAATTATGGCGCGGTGGCACAATAAATGAGTCTAGAAGATTCACGTGCAATTCCATCAATTATATTTAAAAGGCCTTTAATTGCAACACTTAGCTACATTAAGACCATCTACAACCCTCCCTTATTGTTGGGTGATGATTCCATCCTCAAGATCGTTACTCTTAGTGGGAAATGATTCGGTCTTAGACATCGATCTTAAGCTCGGCAGCCTTGTGCTCGTACTTGTCCGAAGATTTGAAGATCCCAAAACCCTATCTCGATTGATGAACCATTCCCCCGTATTTGTCCCGTCTCCGAGGTTTCGGACTCGCAGACACTCGCTCCGGTCAAGGCGCTCGCAGCTTAATTGCCTCAGCACCGGTGTAGAAGACTCGGTGATATCGGACTCAAGCAGAGCAAGATATGCGAGAGAGTCGATCGAACCGAACTCAGCAGAGTAGTTCATCGAACTCGGACCTTCGGTAGTGTACCTCAAAGATTATACCTACCGACTACGTGGATCGGACTTCAGCACGGCGGACAATCTTCTCGAATTGTCGGATCTTTTTGAAATGCAATCAGCATAGTCATATACGAGGAAGAGAGAAGTCGCTTCAATTAGCCTCGAAGTATGTTCGTCTCAACCACTTTATTCACCTCGACAAATGACAAGCATACACGTGTCATCCTACCTACTAAAGCTGCAAGTCAACACTTTCCGGAAAAGGAGGAAAAGGCACTGTTACCTACGTCAAAAAGAGCCGTTTGCTACCAAAGAGAGAGAGAGAGAGAAGAAGATCGTCTCCAACGGATCTATTTCAATCTCTGCTCTATAAATAGAGGGATTATTCAAGAAGAATGCACAACCGAATGCACGTATCTAGAGCAAAAATCAAGAAAGCATTCAACGAGCAAAGAACCCAAAGAACTACGTCTTAGCAAGAACTCGAAGAACAATCTTCCGGCGAAAGACTACATTCTAGCTCATAGGGAATCAAGCTGAACCGACATACAAAGCCTCTAGTATCCAATCGACGTTACACGATCTTATAGCTTACCTTCAGTTGTTCGTCGATCTAGAAGCTACTCACTCATATTCCTTATCCCTCTAACCCTAAAGCTCAACCGTTCTTATCTATAGCTTAGACGAAGGAGTTCACCTTTGAACCCGATCCTTATTGTATAAGGACTCCTTCACTGTTGGAGAAAGTTTGTCAAACACTTCTAAGTTTGATGTTTGTAAACCGAGACTTGGATCGACCTAAAAACCAAGACGCGGCTTTGCCCAAGGCGCAAGTTGACCGAGACTAACTCGGAGATAAATAATAGCCTCCCGATCTTTCGGGACAAATGGACGTAGGATTTGAGCGATATCCGAACCACTTTAAAAATCATGTGTCTCTATTGCTTTCTTAATCGTTGCATTGATTTTACTATTCATACCGAACATCATTTCTTAAAATCAATCAACCTGTCTCAAAGATACCGAACTTTATATCTACCGAACCGAGACTTTCATAAAACGTTTTCACCACTCAACCGATTTGGGCCTACACACATTTCCGCACGCCGAACTCTTACCGTAGATACCGAATTTCCGACTCGGTCCGCCTAGCGGGTCTCGGCAGAGTCGGACTCTTTGCCGCACACGATTCGTAATACTGTTTGGTCTCGCCGAATCTGTTTGATCGCCGACACCATCCCGAATAGGGACTGTTCGTGTTCAAAGTTGAGAAATCGAATCGAGTGTATTCACCCCCCCCCCTCTACACCCGACCGTACACTCGGGACCAACAATTGGTATCAGAGCGGGAGTTCTTAAGACTCTTGTCATTCTGAAACTGGTCTACTGAATGGATCCGGAGAAAACGTTTTCACTGCATATCACTCTACATTCATATCTTTATCTTCTATGGCTGATATGTCAGGTATAAGGATGGTACCCATGTTCTCAGTAGAGAACTATGGAGTATGGCGAGTCAGAATGGAGGCTCATCTGACTTCTCTCCACGATAGCATGACTAAAGTGCTTGAGGAAGGACCTATCGTTCCCATGATCGATAGTGTTGTAACTCAAGACCAAGCTGGAGGAGGAGGAATGGTGACCGGGAAGAAGATTCCCAAAGACAGAAGTCTCTTCACTCATGAGGAGAAGAAGCTTCACAACTTAGACCGTGTTGCCAGAAACGCTATACTGACCACCCTTAGTGATTCTTATCTTGGTAGGGTTCAGGAATGCAAGACTGCAAAAGAACTCTGGGACGCCCTAGCGCTACTGAGTCGGGGGACTCAGAAGATTAAAGCTAACAAGTTAGCGATGGAACTCCAAAAGCTGGAAAGCCTCTCTCTCATGCCTGGTGACAAAATTGAATATCTAAATGTCAGATTCACGAATCGATGAACTCCATCAACGGGCCGGGAAAGACATTCAGCAACCGAGAAATGAATCGAAGATACCGAGGGCACCGCCGGACGGACACTCGGACACCTTTTGCCACTTTATTACGACATTCGACTTAGATGCCGTGTCTCCCGACCATATCTTTTCGTAATTACAGTGCGAGGAGTTTGAGTTCGACGGACCTCAAAGAAAGCCGAGAGCGAAGCCGACACAAAGATTGATCATGCTTTCAAAGCGTCGCCAAGACAAAGATCTCCCGCGACGAGCAAGACGACGAGTAAGACCGAACCTTCACTCAACGACCTACAAGAAGGAAGTCGGCTCGGCACGCTGCGCCGCTCATTGTGAAATATCGAAGGAGAAGGAGCGACGCAGAAAAGTGACTAAAGCCTATCGGGAAACAAAAGGTAAGTCAAATTATATGTCAAAACACACTCCCGATTCTCAATCTTCCGAATGCGAAAAGAAGGATGACTCGGTAACCATCAAAGAATAGCGAAAGCAAAGAAGAAAGAGTCATCGCTTGCTACAACCGCAAGAAGCCGGGACACTATCAATACGATCGTCCCGAGCTCGGTAGTGCCGAACGCGCAAAGACGTAAGGCAAGGAGAGAGAAATTCGCCCTTAAAAGACAATCCTACATAGTCGGCGAAATCTCGGACGACTCAAAAGAGGTCGACTCCTTTATGGATTCATCGGATGATGATGCAGCTTTCATGGCCCTAGAGCTTGAAGCTGAAGAAACAACTGAAAAGTGTCTAATGGCAGGCGAAGAGGATGAGGTAAACTCTCTTGAACCGGCCAATTCCTCTTCACATTGCACACACGACACTATTTCAAAGTGCGGATGAGAATTTGGACGTCGCGACCGCATACGAAGAACTCGCTCGACGAACAAATTCAAATGAGTCTACAGCTCAGCAAGACTCTTCAGGAGTTGGATACCCTGAAAATGGAGAATCAGAGACTTTCTCAGGAGAGTCAGGTTGCTACTGAGGCCGAAGGACTTGTGTTGAGACTCGGGGAGGAGATAAACTCTCCCGATGGCCAAGTCTCAAGCATCAAGAAGATCGGATTTCGGTTTTGACCAATGACTTGACTCGTAAAGATACTCGAACCGAGTCTATCGAAGCAAGAATTGTCGGGACTTCGGACCGAGCACGACACATCGAGAAGAAGAGTGATGATGTCCGGAGAAGCCCGATGACCGAGCGTTACATGGGCGCCGAAAAGAAGCCGGAGGCTATGCTCGCAAGCAACAAGCCCAAGCATTGCAAGGAAGGACTTGGCTTCAACCGGAGAAGCTTCCTCATCCGCCCCCGTTCGCTCGAAGTGCGTCTTACCGATAGGTTTGTTCAAGGGGAAACAATCAATGCAAATCTACCGAACCCCTCAAAGCAAAGAACAAACAGAAGATGAAAGCACCTCATCCTAAGTATCGCATACCGACCGTAAGATCAAGTACCCGCACTCCCCGGCCTACCAAGGGGGGAACTAGCAGAGTTAAGTGGGGCCGATCAAGATGGACCACCTCGGCTTGACACATCCAGGCTCAGTATGGGTCATATTACTATGATCCTATAGTCGAGGAGGTTCCAAGAGTCGAAAAAGAAGAAGAACGCACAAAAGGCAAAGGTCAAGCAATCCACCGGCTCGGTAAGATCCGGACTCCCGAACCCGAGAAGCCTAAGAAGTGAGCCTCGACCCGTCCAAGTGGTCAAGTTTGTTGACTCAAACGGAAAGAAGTTAGTTCGAAACCACCGTGGTTGTTAGACAAATTTGGGTTACAAAAGCTAACATCTAAGGACCCAAAATCAAAAATAAAGGGTACCCGAATACAATTCTGTTTTGCGGGTGCATAAAGACCCATGGTATGTGGACAGCGGATGCTCAAGACACATGACATACCAAAGGAGTCTCGTCAAGAATTATATTACCGAAGATGGACCCTTAATCGAGTTTGGAGATAATGCCAAAGGCTACACGAGAGGATACGGCACACTCAAAGCATAGGAACCGCCAACGTTCCTAGAGTATCCTATGTTGAAGGACTTCAAAGCATAATCTTCTCTCGTTAGTCAATTTTGTGATAACTCGAATAGAGTGATTTTTTACGCCGGTTTCGTGATGTCATTGATAAATCTACAGGGAAAACAAGTGTTATCGTGTTCGCGCAAAAAGAATATCTATGTGGCCGATCGGAACTCAACCGAACCTCGAAGCTTGTTTGCCGGCGAAGAATGAAAACAGAACGGGATGGCTATGGCATAGAAGGCTCGGCCATCTCAACTTCAAGACGCTCAAAGAAACTAGCTAGGAACACTCTAGCAAGAGGACTCGCCGAATGAGGTGTTCAAGCAAAGACACTCAGTGTGAAGCATGTCTCGAAGGGAAAGCAAACGAAGAATCAAAATCCAACAGCTTCCATCTCCTTCCACCGATGGAATCCTTCACCGCTACATATGGATTTGTTCGTTCCAGTCTCTCCAAGGTGACGATCGAGGCAAGAAGTATGCTTTAGTGGTCATAGATGACTACTCGCGCTACACATGGGTCATATTTATTGCCAACAAGTCTCGACGTCAAAACAGAGTTACAAAAGCTTCCGAAAAGGCTCGGTGTCGAGAAGAACACCAAGATCGAAAAATACGTTCGCACGCAGGAACCGAGTTCCTTAATTCCATGGTAGAGGAGTTCTCGCGAAGCCGAAGGAATAGAGCATGAGACATCGGCCGCCCGCACACCTCAAAGAAATGGAGTTGCTTGAACGAAAGAACGTAACTCTCAAAGAAGCGGCTAGAACTCTACTCGCAGATTCAGGACTCCCATCCAAATTCTCGGGCGTAAGCTACCGACACCGCATGTTACACTCGTAACCGATCTTTACCGACAAAGCAAAGATAAGAGGACACCATATGAACTATGGAACGGCAGGAAGCCTTCTCTATCTTATTTCCATATCTTTGGTTGTTCATGCTTTATCCACAATAATGGGAAAGATCACCAAGACTTTTGATAGCAAGTCGGATCGTGGAGTATTCTTAGGATACTCTCGGGTCAAGCAAAGCTTTCGTAGTATTCAACTATCGGACTCTTTGCATGGAGGAAAGCCCTCATGTTGTTTTTAACGAGTTTGCTATCGAAGACAGGAGCAATAACTCAAATTCTCGAACTGGGGACATCGTAGACAAACTACAGGATCTAAGCTTAAAGAACAAACCCGAAAAGATCCAGACTATGTTGGGATGATGATTCGGACGAAGAAACCGAAGACAAATCTACTCGAATCTCAACCAACAGAGCAAGTAGGCTGAGCAGATTGATTCTCCCGAACGTAATCAATCCCGTGTAACTCGAGTCGATGAGGAAACCGTAGAGGTAATCGAGACCACTACCGAGAATAACAACTCGGGGGGAACATCTAGTAATGTTCCCGAGCCGAATGCCCCGAACCCGGTGACTCAAGAGATCATACTCTTATCACCGAAATTCTTCAATCTCGAATAGTACAACCGAAATGCCTAACTCACCTACTATCTCGTGTTGAACAAATTTCGGATGAAGAGTTAAAACATCGTAGATCGTGGCTAGATGCTCACACCGCCGATCTTATAATTGGAGATCCTTCAAAGACATGTCAAGACAAGATCCGGATTCGCCAAGGAGAAAGCGCATTATTTTCCCCGCTTCTTGTCTATCGAAGAGCCTCGGAATATTGAGGATGCACTTAACGATGCCGACCGGATTATTGCTATGCAGAGGAGCCGAATCGGTTCACGAGAAACGAAGTATGGGAGCTTGTAGACAGACCCCGCATCAACATGTCATTGGAACCAAATGGGTCTTCAAGAACAAGCGAGATGAAAACAACGTTATAGTAAGGAACAAAGCAAGGCTCGTGGCAAAAGGCTACCGTCAAGCCGAGGGAATAGATTTCGATGAAACATTTGCTCCAGCTTGCAAGATTGGAGGCCATAAGACTATTCCTTGCCTACGCAACACATCAAAGATTCAGAGTCTATCAAATGGATGTGAAGTCTGCGTTCCTGAACGGCGTACTGAAAGAAGAAGTCTATGTGGAACAACCGCCCGGCTTTCAGCAGGGACATCAAGTATATAGACTCAGAAAGGCTCTTTACGGGTTAAAACAAGCACCCAGGGCTTGGTACGATACCCTCGTCGAGTTTCTTCTTCGTAAAGGTTTTCGAGAAGGGCACGAGATCGCACGTTGTTCAAAGATTCGACCGGAAGACGACCTATTACTCGTGCAGATCTATGTAGATGATATTATCTTCGGTTCGAAGAATGTCATTATGTGTCAGCAGTTTGAAAGAATGATGAAGGACAAGTTCGAGATGTTGATGATGGGAGAAATGAACTACTTCCTCGGTTTTCAAGTCAAGCAATCTGACAAAGGAACGTTCATCAATCAAAGCAAATACACTCGAGACCTCATCAAAAGATTCGGCGGCACATCCGGCAAACCTATCAAGATCCCGATGAATACGAATATGAAGATCGATCTTGATAAGAAGGGAGTATCAGGAGATCAAACCGAATATCGTGCTATAATTGGTTCATTATTATATTTAACGCCTACTCGTCCCGACATAACTTATGCCGTAGGTGTCGTGCTCGATTTCGAGCGAATCCCAAGCGAGCCATATGGACTCAAAGAAAGAAGATTCTCCGCTATCTCCGAGGAACACCCGACATGGGTTTATGGTATCCACTGATGATAATATTGAACTAACCGGCTATTCCGATGCCGACTATGCGAGGATGTAGAATTGACCGAAAATCAACTTCGTGAACATGTCGGTTCCTTGGCAAGCAAGTCGATCTCATGGTTTTCAAAGAAACAAGCACTCGTAGCTACGTCGACTACCGAAGCCGAATACATGGCTGCCGGAAGTTGTTGCGCCCAAATCCTTTGGCCGAGACAAAGAACTGAAAAGACTATGACGTCATTCGTAATGAAGTGCCGATCTTCCGCGATAGTACCAAGTGCCATTGCAATCACTCGTAATCCCGTACTACACACAAGATGCAAGCACGTGGACATTAGACATCACTTCATTCGTGACCATGTCGAAAAGAAGGATATCGGGATGGAAAAGATCCATACCGACAAACAAAGGGGCTGATATAGTGACCAAGCCTCTAGCCGAATCCGCATTCGGAGAACTTTCGCAGAGCCGGGTCTCTGCTGGACCCTACCGACCCCGGGCCGAATAAGGTTTCGTGGAGAGGAACATTCCAAGATGAGGGGGAATGATCACTCTCGCATCGAATGTATTCAGCACGTAGAGATTCGAAACCATCTACACGAGGTATCGACCGACTACTATGTTCACCGACGTGTTTGCGTATCTCTACTCGTAGTAATTTATATTACGTAACCTTGCATTTATGACAAAGATTCAGCATGATATTAATATCTCTTGGTTTGTCTTTATTATTAACGGATTTCATTTAATGCACGACATTCCATAAATAAGCTTGTCGAACTCTGCGCGCATTTAATGCATGTCTTTTCACAAGCTACTACTTAGGCTATTTTACAACCGGCTTTGAATTAGGCGGCATATGTGATCATTACCTTTTATAATATTGAATCTTAACCGTCCATCTCATAAAGTAGGTTTAAACTCAGCCTTAGATCGATAACTGTTCATCTTCTAGATATGCATATATTTCGATCAAATCTTAAGAACCGCCATATTCGCACTTAACATATCTTACCTCTGAAAAATCCGAGAATACCTTTTTGCAAAAACCCTCATTTGCTTACTTTCACTTCGATCAAATTCTCGGTATGCCTACATGAAGTTACTTATGTGTTGATCATTATTGATTGGTATCATGTATAAAAATGTTTTATTTAAAAAACGACACTGATAACAGCTTCGTGTAACAGGTACAATGGCGGAAACCAATATCTCTGTAATCTCTCCAGCAGATATGCAGAATATTTTGGAGAAGGATCGCGTGTGGTTTGAACCCACCATGGATTTTTACTCGTGCGATCTGGAGTTTATGGATGAGATCTTCTCAGCTCTGCGCGAGTCAGGGCTAGAGAAATTTCTGTCTAGGAGGCCTACTTTCTTCCTCCCGAGACAGGTTGCACAATTGTACTTGAATTCAGACGCTGTGTCTGAAGATATAGTGGTGAAGTTTGTTGCTCATTCCATTAAAGACGCCACTACGGAGCTGAAGCAGATGTCCATCAAGGAAGCCCTGAAGCGGAGCTTTGATCTGCCCTCCGAAGGAATTAGTACAATGGGTACGTAGACGACAGAGTTGATGAATATCTTACCGTCTTCTCGTGGAAAGCCCACTACTTTCGTAGCCTTTTCCGAAGAACAAAGATGTTGCCTCGCTCTGTGGCACTTGCTTACATTGTCACACGCCTACCGACAAGTCAAGGTGGTCGTTTGACCAAGTGTCAAGGCCAAAGATTCGAGATGATGATGGCCATATACGACCGAGCCCAGATTAATTGGACGGAGTTCTTTCTCCGTGAATTCATGGCTCAAGCCGCTAAGTTCGACAAAGCATCGAATATGCCGAGCGCCAAGGGCAAGTCTGTCGATGGACTCAAGCCGTCCATCATGATTGAAGATTTATGTGGATCTCGACCTATCACCTACAGGTGACAAGGAGTACTTCAATATGAAGAAGGTCGGATTTCACAACAGATGACAAGCCGCTTCAAAGCAAATAAGGGTCGGGACTCTCGGTAGTCATTCAAGCAATCTAAGCCTCAAGAGCTACGCCTACAAAGAAAAGAACCCCTCCCGCAAAAACTCCTAAGGCACCGACGAAGAAACCGAAGAAAGCCGGTGAGGTGCCGCCTACCGAGGAGGTTCCGTAAGTGCTCGCCGAACGTGCCTCCCGAGAGGACTACTCGCCTCGCACTGGTTGATTGAGTCCGAGTCTTCCGAGAAGACTCGGCCGCCGGAGAAGATCGTCTCCACCGAAAGGGACCAAGGGGATGCTTCGAAGCTCGAGCGCAGATATTCCGCCGCCTAGACTGCCCCCCCTTTCCGTTCCTCCACTCGGCTCGCCTCCCGCCAACCGAAGAACTAAAGTCTCACATTGACTTGGAGTCCGAGACCGCATCTCGAAGGTGAATCGACCGGGATGGAAGCCTCAATAATCTTATCTCGAGCAACCCGCGAGATCCTTCAACGTATACCGGAGCTTGCCGATCATTCGGACTTGATGATCATTGCCAAATCGCAAGGCTCCACATGCTTCTACGCTTTCGGGAGTGGCCGCATCTACTTCGCCTTGTTCTCCACTACTCCCGTCAGCAACTCCATGAGGAGGAGATGAAGTCGAGGCAAAGAATAGGCTACTCGAGCCCGCCGACCTCAGCACCATGGAGAATCCGAGGGCCGCTATGCTTCCGATGATACATGACAAACAAGCGTAAGGCTCAAGACCCTCGGATGGGTCGGATCATGACGACCGAGGACCCACCCAAGGATTCGAGCCCCGGACAACCCGATGAGGGATCACTCCGAGGACAAGGATACACATGCCGACATTCCCGTTATTCCACTCGGCATCCTTGGACCTAAGAAGTCCACGGCTGGTGCTTCGTCCCCGGCGAGCCCGCTCGCCTCTTCGTTAGCCGACTTTCGAGGCGCGCCCGACCTGCACCGCAAAGAGATCTCGATCAGTGGCTAAGGCCTTAAATGCTCAAGGGATCAAGAATCGAGATCTTGCGAAGGCTATCCATCGTACATGGAAGCAAACCGCTCAAGCCACCGCTAATGAACTTCGTGGGTGAAGTCTTCTCGTTTCTCAATCGCCGCCCCCGATGTTCTCGCGCTTATTTCGCACGCATTGGCTCAGACGAGTCCAATTTGAATCTCATCTCGTGGATCTTTCGAGAGAGCCAAGCCAAACTACTTGAGGAATTTCGTGCTTCCAAATTGGCTCATACCGAAGCTATTATCGAACAATCCCGTGCCACGCATAAGACTTGATAATATTCAACTCGGTCCTCGGAGGATAAGATCTCTCGAGAAACCGAATGATTTTAAGGCCGCACTGAACTCTCCTACAAGCGATACAATGAAGCTCGACTTCGAGAGGAACGAGCCGCATGAGGCAATCGACGCACCTTAAGGATCAAATTCCCGGCCGTCAACCTCCTTCAACACTCTTCGTAAAAGGTACTTATCCCTACCCCCGGCCGCTATTGATGATGCCAAAAAGGGGGAAAGTAAAAGAGGGAAGAAAAAGAGTACCGAGCCAAAGAAAAGGCAAGAAACAGAGTATTGAGAAGCCTACTCCTAAGGGGGGAAGCTACACCGAAGTCATCTCGCACTCGGACTCGCACTCGCACGGGTGAGGCCTGTGGTGTCCCAACCGCGAGCACAGTTGAGACCGGCCCAAGTGGCTCAAGATCCCAGTGCTACTCATGCAACCCCGACTCCTACCGATATCATCAAGGAGGTTGCAGAGTATGCTCGAACGTAATGAGGACTCGGATGATGAAGAAGAGGTTCCTCTACCTCCACCTGTTCGTGGAAAAGGTAAGAAAGTAATAGATCTCCCGACCCCTCCAAAGAAAGAAGAAAACCAAGAGATATATTTCGCCGAGGAGGAGGCTCGGATAGCGGCCGATGAGAAGCTCGCTAGGGAGATTGCCGATGCCGAAGCCGCCAACAAGCCAAAGTCTAAGCCTCGCTAAAGGAAAGACAAAGGCACCAAAGACGCGGTGGAAAGAAGAAAGCGCCCGCTAGGTTACCTCCCGAAAAAACTCATAATCGAGGATGATGAAGATAGGGAGAGGCAACAACAACAAGAAAAAGGCACTCAAGCAGCAAGGTACGTCCAAAAACAAATCCAGCACCTCGTTGATTCCGAACAAGCTCCTCGTAAGCCTCAAGAGAAAGATGCGAAATTGAAGCAATATTCGCTCGGATGGAGAGATATCTCTACCGAGGAGAGGAAGCTAGACAGCTAGAGGCTGCGAGGCGCAGGATACATTTGGCGCACCTCGAGGCACTCGCACTGTACCGAGCAAGAGGCCAGCCGAGAGTTCCTTCAAAAGCCGACATTCCTTACCGATACGTAAGGTTCGGGAAGCCAACCGATCCGAAAACACATAGATGGCCGAGATCGGACGAATGGATGCCTATTCGGCTCAATCGGAGATGGGAATCGGCCAAGATTGAGTTTATCAAGAGAAATTATTTCTCGGAGATTCTCGGCCCGAAATGTCTAAGGCCGATGCCTACGTCGAGTGGATGGGTCGTTACTAAACCCGATCTTTACCCATATTTGCACGAGCCGTAATCGAAGGGGTAGTAGTCGGCCGTTCTCGAAGCAAGAATCATTCCTCCACCCGTAAGACAAGACGACTCAATCCATCTCGGAGTAATTGAACGAGAAGTGAAGAATGCTCGCGATGAACAGAGGTCTAGAACAAGATGATCCAAACAGACTTCGCCGAATACTTGAAGCCGAGGAAGAACACGTTCGTAATGTATGGAGTCCCACCGCCCGAAGATCAATCTCAAGGTTTCATGAATATGATTCAAGCAGCTTTAAGGGTTCTCCTCCTTAGTTCTCTTCTTAGCTTAGCAAGATTTGTATTGTACTTAACCGACTATCAATATATACACACCGCTTTTGGCTTTGACAACTACTTGTTGTCTAAATAGCCGTGTTTGCTTTATGCTTTAACACTCGTAATCACCGAAGTGATTATCGACACACACACACTTTGTTTATTTACTTGCCGCTTTTGCTCGGTTAGATTTCGATAGACTAGACTTTCATGGAGTTATTACTTCTCATAGAGGGTAATTATTGTCCATGGGGGAAATTGTTGTAAAAGGGAAAAATTGTTCCCGCTCCGTCTCCCTCAGTAGTCTAAGCACTTACCGCACAACTCCACCGATCCTTCTTGTAATTATGTAAGGAGCTCTGTTCTCGAGTAAGTTAGTGTTTAGCATAGATGATAGGTTTTGGCATCATCAAATAGGGGGAAATTGTTGGGTGATGATTCCATCCTCAAAGATCGTTACTCGTAGTGGGAAATGATTCGGTCTTAGACATCGATCTTAAGCTCGGTAGCCTTGTGCTCGTACTTGTCTCGAAGATTTGAAGATCCCAAAACCCTATCTCGATTGATGAACCATTCCCCCCGTATTTGTTCCGTCTCCGAGGTTTCGCACTCGGCAGACACTCGCTCCGGTCAAGGCGCCGCAGCTTAATTGCCTCAAAGACCAGCTGTAGAAGACTCAGGTGATACCGGACTCAGCGAGAGCAAAGATATCGAGAGAGTCGCCGAACCGAACTCGCCAGAGTAGTTCACTAAACTCGAGCCGACCTTCGCAGTGTACCTCAAAGATTATACCTATCGACTACGGTGATCGGACTCAAGCACGACGTATAATCTTCTCGAATTGTCGATCTTTTTGAAATGCATCCGCATAGTCATATACGAGGAAGAGAGAAGTCAACTTCAATTAGCCTCGAAGTCCTGCTCGTCTCAACCACTTTATTCACCTCGACAAATGACAAGCATACACGTGTCATCCTACCTACTAAAGCCGCAAGTCAACACTTTCCGGAAAAGGAGGAAAAGGCACTGTTACCTACGTCAAAAAGAGCCGTTTGCTACCAAAGAGAGAGAGAGAGAGAAGAAGATCGTCTCCAACGGATCTATTTCAATCTCTCGCTTTATAAATAGAGGGATTATTCAAGAAGAATGCACAACCGAATGCACGTATCTAGAGCAAAAATCAAGAAAGCATTCAACGAGCAAAGAACCCAAAGAACTACGTCTTAGCAAGAACTCGAAGAACAATCTTCCGGCGAAAGACTACATTCTAGCTCATAGGGAATCAAGCCGAACCGACATACAAAGCCTCTAGTATCCAATCGACGTTACACGATCTTATAGCTTACCTTCAGCTGTTCGTCGATCTAGAAGCTACTCACTCATATTCCCTATCCCTCTAACCCTAAGCTCAACCGTTCTTATCTATAGCTTAGACGAAGGAGTTCACCTTTGAACCCGATCCTTATCAGTATAAGGACTCCTTCACCGTTGGAGAAATTTTGTCAAACACTTCTAAGTTTGATGTTTGTAAACCGAGACTTGGATCGCCTAAAAACCAAGACGCGGCTTTGCCTAAAGGCGCAAGCCGACCGAGACTAACTCGGGATAAATAATAGCCTCCCCGATCTTTCGGGACAAAGTGGACGTAGGATTTGAGCGATATCCGAACCACTTTAAAAATCCCGTGTCTCTATTGCTTTCTTAATTGTTGCATTGATTTTACTATTCATACCGAACATCATTTCTTAAAATCAATCAACTGTCTCAAAGATACCGAACTTTATATCTACCGAACCGAGACTTTCATAAAACGTTTTCACCACTCAACCGATTTGGGCCTACACACATTTCCGCACGCCGAACTCTTACCGTAGATACCGAATTTCGACTCGGCCGGCTAGCGAGGTCTCAAGAGAGTCGACTCTTTGCCGCACACGATTCGTAACACCTGCTTGGTCCGGCCGAATCGTTTCGCCGACACCATCCCGAATAGGACTGTTCGTGTTCAAAGTTGAGAAATCGAATCGGTGTATTCACCCCCCCCCCCCCTCTACACCTGACCGTACACTCGGGACCAACACTTATAATATGATATTCCTCTAAAAAATACCTTCCCTATTCCCCTTCCCTATTTTGAGGGAGACATTTTTTCTCCCTTACTATGAGGGATAATTTCTTCCTCCCCTATCACTCCCCTATACAATAATTTTTTTTTTTAACATGCATAACATTAATGGAAACAAATAGAATTTTTATTATTTTATTATTTTATAAAACATATTGTTTTATAATTATATAGAATAGATAATTTTATCCTTTTACATTATTATATATTTATAAAATATAATATTTAATACATATGTAAAATATTGAAATCCATTTAAAAATACATTGTATAATTTTGAAAAATTATAATGTATACATACATATTATATAATCTAATTGTTTCCACCGGAATGCACTAATTGATCACTTGTGGAATGAATATTCATCTTGTGGAATGAATATTCATCTTCGGAGAATTGGATATTATGTAATCTATCATTTTCATTTATGTAATTTGAATTATCTTTTTTGCAATTAATGTAGAATTTATTTTTATATAAGTAATTAGAATTATCTTTTTTCCAATTAATGTAGAATGTATTTTTCATAAACAATATTATTATGTTTAATTTAATTATATAAAATAATTGTATTTAAAAATGATTTATAAAATTAAAAATGAAAAAGTTATGGAATATTCCATTTTAGGAAATGGATAAGGGAAAACTGTTGGAGACGAAACACTGTTTTCGTACAAAAATGGGGATAGAGCTCCCCTACTATGAGAGAGAAACCCTTTGAGGTGGCCTAAGCACAGGTTTTTTGGGGGAATTTCTTTACATTATTAGAATAATTGATGACATACTTGTTGATAGCACATCAAATATTCATGTACACTTAAATTTCTATATTTCGATTAAATGATTCTTTAAAATAATAATTTTAATTATTTAATAATGTTTCAGTTCCGACTTAAACTAATTAAAGTAATAATCTTACTTAACAAAAAAGGTGAACGGTTAAGCTTAGTAAAAATATAAAGTACAATAATTATCAATTAAATTTATACAAATATAGACCAAATCTTTCAATCAATTAATACAATATTGAGATAATCATTTCATTTGAAACTATGTATCTATAGTTGAATGTTTTTTCTTTGGGTTATTTGCCTCAAAATACACGAACTTTTGTTAAATTCTCATTTTGCACATGAACTTTAAAATCTGCCTGTAAATACAATAACTTTCGATTTGTTTGAACTTGCACATGGGTCAAAAATCCAGCGAAATCAAAGCTGACATGACATTTTTCCGACGTGACGTATCTTCACATGTGGCAGTCCAGTCATAATCTAACCAAAATGGTGAAATATTTTATTTTTGTAAACACACAAACTTTGTGTTGGGTTATGAGTCAGTAGATGATACTTAGCATATTATTGGGTAAAATAATATTGGGGGAAATCGTAGTGTTCATACTATGGAATTGAAGATCTCAAAACCCAGCTGGTATCAGTAGTGTAGTGTCGATAGGACTAGATGATGTAATAGGCTAGACTATTTTCGATTCCTTTATCTTTCGTGTCTATGTCCTGTAAGGGGTAAAATGTTGGACTGATCTTCAGTAGGAAGTTACTTTCCAGAACCCCATGTCATCAGTGTAAGAGCTTGTGTTCTTAAGTCATCAGCTGATCCTCGCCTCAGTAGAAAACACTTTATCAGCTGATAGATATCTATAGAAGAACCTATACAAATCTCAGTACCTTCGCAGTCTACAGCTGACTACACTCAGTAGAATATCTTATCAGTCGACTCAAACGAAGAAGACAGAGACTGCTTCAAGTCTACTGTATCCGACAGGAAACGACCCAACTTTTAACATCACTCGAAAGTCAGCAGAAGATCATACGAGGATAAGTGAGAGTCAACTCCGATGAAGACCAATGTCTGACACATCTCACCTACCACAAACCTCGACCAATGAGAAGCCATCAACGCATTATCTGCTCTGACCAACTAAAGCTGCTCTCATGAACAGTATCAACAACTCTGCTGCAACAATTCGAATATATGACCGTTTTCTTTGGAAGTTTGTGACACCGGACATCGTCCTCTCCAACGGACAAATGTCTGGGTCATGACTATAAATAGAGAAGAAAATCCAAGCTTCACGCACGGGATATCAAGGGATAAAACGCTCAAGCTTTCGAAACAACCCTAGCGCATTCAAGAGAAATCCAGCGAAGAACTTGCTCAATAGAATACTCTTAGTTCTTCTCTCTAGAGTTCTTTAGATCCATCTTCTCTAGCTAAGCTCAAAAGTTCATATCTATAGCTTAGATTCTCGAAGGAGTTCACTTTTAGTGATTGTTCTTATTGAAAGAACTCCTTCCAGTTAGAGAAATTCCCCTCCCCTTCAAACCTCGGTTTGATTTGTAAAAGTCGCTAAGGACTATAACTTAGAAGGGTCTGTCTAGTGCACAGATACCTTGCTGAGGCTTGCTTAGATTAATCAACAAGACCTCCCTTTCAGCAGGACCGTGGACGTAGGATCTTGCGTATCCGAACCACGTTAAAAATTGCTTGTGTTGTTTACTGTTTTATTGCATTGCATACAAACCGCTCACGAAATCATATCTTGCATAAAACGTATTCATAAAGTGCACTAGTCAAAACTGTTTGACTTGTGAAAATCACGTTTTCAACTGAAACGAATCTCCGGGCCCCACACTCTTATCCGCACTAAGTCTACAACTGAGAATCAACCACTGACAAAAGTCAGTAGGAGAGACTCAGTAGTTGGCTCACTCTCTGACCCGCGATCGAAGGTTACTATTTGGCACTGTTCATCAGTTGCATCCAACAGCTTAGTTGTCCTTCGTGTTTGAGAAAAGAGACGGTACTCAGGTGTATTCACCCCCCCTCTACACCTGACTCTCGTCTCCGGACCAACACTTTGTAATAATTTTCGTTTTGCACATTAACTTTGAATTTCATTTAAATATGCACATAAACTTAGAATTTCATTTTAATTTGTAAATAAAGTTTGAATTTCATTTAAATTTTGTTACGGAAACAAATGTACTTTTATGTAGAGTGTGTAGACTCCAAGAAATTTGTAGAACTAATCAATATAATTGTCGAGTCCAAGAATTTTTATGTGGTTATGTCCAAAAAATTCAATCTCAACATACTCCACAAAAAAAAAATGAACTCGATAACTATATTCGTTAGTTCTACAAATTTATTGGAGTCGACAAACGCTACATAAAAAGTACTTTTATTTCTAAAACAAGATTCAAATAAAATTCACACTTCATTTACAAATTAAAATAAAATTATAAATTTATGTGCAAATTTAAATGAAATTCAAAGTTCATGTGCAAAACGGAAATTGTTACAAAGTTTGTGTATTTACAAGAAAAAATTTTAGTTTTTGGGTTCGATGTTGACTGGACTGCCACGTGTGCAGACACATCACGTTGGAAAATGTCACGTCAGCTTTGATTTCGGCGGATTTTGACTCATGTACAATTTTAAACAAATCGAAATTACATGTATCTACAGACAAATTTTAAAGTTCATGTGCAAAACGAGTATGTAATAAAAGTGCATGTATTTTGAGACAGATAACCCTTTTTCTTTCAACAAAAATCAAAATTAACTTCATTCTGAACTTTTTCTCAAACATACATAAGTAATTTTATAACTATTGACTAAAATGTCTCTATTGACCATATATTTGGAATAAAAGTAATATCACTTGGTTTAAAGTTATTCTCGTAGTCATTAGTGTTTAATACTACCATTTAATAATTTTTCATCTATTAGTGAGTTTATATCTTCACCGTTTTGGTTATGATAGTTCAAAAGATCTTCAACTTTCATAACATCTTTTATAACAAAAATTAGAGATAATATCACATAATTAATAAATATCTCCATTTAAAACATGCACTTCTGGTTCAAAGATATTAAGCAAAACGTGTAGTGTACATTTATTTAATATTGTATGTTTTATGTTCAAAACCCTCGCGGCGGGTGGGTGCGATTCCCCCCCTCCTCCCCCAATTTTTTGTGTAATACTACGAGTTATCTTTTATTTCGAGTAATTTTTATATTTATTTCACTTAAAATTTTGAATTCCCCCCCCGATATTTATATATATGTTATCCTAACTTTGAAAAATATTTAAAAAACGTATACTAAGTGTCACATATTTTAGTGGAGATGTAGAGTTGGAGTTTTGGTTAATTCCTTAGCTAGATATTGTTATTGTTCATAATTTTCTCCAGCTAAGTGATGTCAAAATAGGATTGTGTACTATGTTTTTTGAATAAATACAAAGAATATAGCAGTTATTCATGGAAGAAGAATAAAATCCTTAAACAAGCCTAAAAAAGTATAATTAGATTTAAGTAGAAAAATATGCTAATTTTTTTTCTTAGGGCTCCGCCCTGAATCCCCGGACAAAGAACACTCAAAACCCGATAAATTTCGCCCCCCAAAATCAAAAATCCTGGATCCCCTCGGCTAGAATAATACATCTTCCATTCCATTTGACTTCTCTCGTTTCTTTTGTGCACGTAGATTAAGATAAAAGTGATTAGTTGTCTGTAGATGAATGGGTTACACAAAGAAAAAATGGGAATGTGTACAAATTATGTTTCATTTTAGAATATAAAACAAGTCAAATTGGACAACCAGAAAAAAATGAGGCAAATCAAATAAAACAGAGAAAATATATATTTATCCAAAAATGAATAATTCATTAATTTATCATAAATGATTAACTTCAATTACATGAAAATTATTTTCCATTCTCAATGTTATTACTTAATTCAATTTTTTAAGATATATTTTTAATTAAGTTACCGAGTATTCAGATTCAGAATGTTTACCGTGTATATTAGGACAATCTTGCCCTAAAAAAGAAGAAGATAATAATAGTGAAATTGAAGGCAAAGAATTTTATAATATTCTGTCACAATTTCAAGACTTGAATATTAATGGTTTAACACATAATAATATTAAGGAATTATTAAAAATAATTAAAGATCCGAACTAATATCTAGAATAATAGATCTTATAGAAAATACTACTACCACTTCTCAAAATAATGAAAAATTTAAACATAAACCTTTAAATCTAGAAGGTCCTTATATGATGTCTGAAGTTTATAAAAGAATTAAACAAAAGAAAGTAGAAGAGAATCCTAATTCTACAAATGATTTAATAATAGAAATCAATAATCTTAAGGAGGACATAAAATATTTAAAAGATTAAAATAAAAATTTGGATTATAGAATTTCTAGATTAGAAAATAGTCCAAATACATCTCATTTAGAACAAGGAGCAGAAGATAAATTAGGTGAAGATTTCTTATCTACATTAGAAATGATTATATCCCAAAATTGTATACAAAAATTACTCTTTTGATTGATAATTATTATTCTAAAGAGTTTGTAGCTCTTGTGTGTAGCGGGGCTGATTTAAATGTAATATAAGAAGGATTGGTACCTACTAGGTATTTTAAGAAAACTACTCATACATTGTCACATGCAGGAGATAATAAATTAAAAATAAATTATAAATTACCAAAAACAAATATTTGTATTAATAAAAAGTGTGTATTCAAACAAGTTTTTTACTTGCTGGAGACATTATTAACCAAGTTATACTTGGAACTCCATTTTCAACAAAGATCTATCCATTAAAAAGGGTAGATAAAGAAGGAATTATAGGAACTTTTGAAGGAAATTACATTTTCCTTAAATTCATTTATGAACCTTTTACTAAAATACTACATGAGATTTATGATAATATTTCTCCAAAAGAAAATCAATTATATTATTTAAAGAAAGAACATAATTTTGTTACTATTGAAGAAAGACTTCAAAATCCTAAATTAAAGAATAAAATTGAATTACTTAAAAATCAGTTGTCGTTAGAAATTTGTAATAATCATCCCAACGCTTTTTGGGAAAGAAAGAGACATATTGTTTCTCTTCCCTATGAGGATGATTTTGATGAAAAAAGAATCCCTACAAATGCTAGACCTTGTCAGATGAATTCTGAATATTTGAAATTATTTAAAAAAGAAATTAAATCTTTATTACAAAAAAGGATTAATAAATCCTTCAAAATCTCCTTGGTCTTGTACAACTTTCTATGTTAATAAACACAGTGAACAAGAGAGAAGAGTACATAGATTAGTAATTGATTATAAACCCCTTAATAAAGTTTTAAAATGGATTAGATATCCTATACCTAACAAAAAAAGACTTATTAGTTAGATTATATAATTCCCGCATATTTTCAAAATTTGATGAAGTTAGGATATTGCGTATTCGGATTGATAAGTCTCGATAGATATAAAATTGTTTTTAATGTTCCAATAGGTTAATTTTAATGGAATGTTATGCCATTTGGATTGAAAAATGCACTTTCTGAATTTCAGAAAATGATGAATGATATTTTTACCACTTATGGTGAATTTATTATAGTTTATATAGATGATATCTTAGTATTTTCTAAAGATATAGAAATGCATTTTAAACATTTAAGAATATTTAAAGACATTATTGTTCAAAGTGGATTAGTTATATCTAAGCCAAAAGTGAATTTATTTCAAGTAAATATTAGATTTTTAGGACACAATATAGAAAAAGGGAATATGATTCCGATTAATAGGAGTATTAAATTTGCTAAAAATTTTCCAGATGAAATTATATAAAACACAGCTTCAAAGATTCTTATGAAGTTTAAATTATATTTCTCCAAATTATAAAAATATTGCCAAAGATACGACTAACTTTATGATAGATTAAAAAAAGCTCCAAATCCTTGGACAGAACAGCATACTAAGGATGTACAATAAATTAAAAGCAAAGTTAAAATTTTACCTTGTTTAATGCTTAGTAACCCAAATTGAGAAAAAATTATTGAGACAGATGATTCAGATGTTGGTTAGGAAGGTATTCTTAAACAGGTAAAATCCAAAAAAAAAATGGTTTATTAAAATATGTTCAGAAGTTTATAACTTCGACATACTCATATGGTTTATTAGATGGTGGCAATATTATGGTACCTCGGTAAGAATCTTACCTGATTGTTTCAAAGAGAAATTTGAAAAATGAGTATATATTTCTCCAAAAATTCTTGAAATTCAAGAAAAATGGATTATGTATGGAAGGAATATCTTCCATGTATTTCTTCACAGAATTCTCAATTGCTTGGATCTGGAAATGGACTCCAGAATTCGGTTATACTGATGATATGATTCACTGTATTAAAAGGGTTCACATTCTAAATTCTAGGAGAAGATGATAAAATTAAATCCAGAATCTGGTCATATTTTTTGTATTGATAATATGTGTCATATTGATACTAGTATTAAAAAATATGAAGAGCAAATTAGGCTCAAATTTAAGAAGGAATCTCTTTCTCTATTTGAGCATATCTCAAGGAAATTAAAATTGAAGTATGGAGTTATATCCAAGGAAAAGATGATACATAAATATCTGGAAGAAGTCAAGAAAGATTTGTTGATAATGTTTAAAGAAGACACAACGTCTCAAAAATCTTGCAAATCAGATGTTTCAATGTCCTCAGCAAATCTAGATGTTGACTTTCAAGAGAATCAAGATCCCAATGAAGAAGCTTCAATCAAAGATATTTTTGAAGCAATGAAAGATGCTTTAGTTGAGAAACTCAACAAAGAAGAATCTTCTAGATCGAAATAAAAGTGAGACAAACACTCATAATAAATTGAAGACAGATGAGGGAATAGTACCTCACCTCAAAGAAAAATCTTGTTTTACGATAAAAATAGTTGTCATTTTGATAGACAAAATCATTTGTCATCTTATTAGTTATTGTAGTTTACTTTTCTAGAATTGTTTAGGTATTGACACTATGTTTGTAGGTTACTGTATTAATAGGTGGTAGGCTTTTTACTTTTAATCTCTTCTTGTTTATTTAAGGAATGATGTATGTATTGTAAGGGCACGAAATCATAAATAAAAATTCTCTCTTTTAAAATTTCCTTCAAGTTTCTTCATCAACTTTGTCAGAAGAAAGCCTACGCGGTTTATTTTTGTAAGTCTCTTATATCTTCTTTTAGTTTGTTAATTTGATTTTATGTTATATCATATATGATTAGCCTTATAGGCTAAACTTTTGTGAGATAAAAAATTATGTCTGATCTATATAATTATCTTACAATACTGGTTCAAGTATCTTGAAAGATATAACTGATGTTATGATAAGAAATGATACCGAATTGAGGTTTTAATTGAGATAATTGACATGTTTAGGGCTTTGTAAGATCTGTTGTCCACACCATTTCGTCTCGTGTTGCTGTTTAATTGAAGGTGTTGGGTGATGATTCAATCCTCAGCATGATCATACTTGTGGGAAATGATTCTATCTTCTATACTGAATCACGCTCAGTAGCCTCGTGCTCTGATTGTTGAGAAGATTTGAAGATCCCAAAACCCTATCTGATTGGTGAACCATTCCTCTCGTATTCGTATTTGTCTCCGAGGTTTCGCACTCGGCAGACACTCGCTCCGGTCAAGGCGCTCGAAGCTCATCGCCTCAGCACCGCTGTAGAAGACTCAATGAATACTTGGACTCACAGAGCAAGATATCGAGAGAGTCGGTTGAACCGAACTCGCAGAGTAGTTCACTTGGACTCGTAGCTGATTTTCGTAGACCCTTCTCAACCGTCTATCTACTCGAATACAAAAATCGACTCAAGATCGGCCGACGCCTTCTTCGAACCGCTCCGAATCTTTTGATAAGCTATCGTTGTTGTCAAGTACGAGGAAGAGAGAAGTCAACTTCGGTTGCCTCGAAGTTTGTTCTGTCTCAACCACCACATCCACCTCGACAAATGACAAGCATACACGTGTCGTCTCACCTACTAAAGCTACAGTCAACATATTTCCGTAAAAGGTGGGAAAGTACACTGTTACCTACACAAAAGAGCCGTTTGCTACCACAAAAGAGGGAAAAAGAAGAAGATCGTCTCCAACGGATCTATTCTTCTCTCCACTCTATAAATAGAGGGATCATTCAAGATTTGAAACACACAGCAAGCGCGACGCTTAGAAGCAAGAAACGCACAGAGCATTCAAACGAGCGAAATTAACGACTAAGTCTTCCGCAAGAATCAACCGAGTTATCTCCGGCGAAAGACTACATCCAGCTCAAAAGGAACCAAGCTGAACCGACATAATCTTCTAGTATCCAAGCGACTGACACGAACCTATAGATAAACCCTCAGCTGTTCGTCGCTCTAGATAGCTACATTCTCGTTCCTTATCCCTCTAACCCTAAGCTCACTTGTTATATCCATAGCTTAGACGAAGGAGTTCACATTTGAACCCAATCCTTATTGTATAAGGACTCCTTCATTGTTGGAGAAGTTTGTCAAACACTTAAAGTTTGATAGAATTGTAAACCGGGACTTGCTCAAGATAATCCCCAAGCCACGGCTTTGTCCAAATGTACAAGCCGACCGAGACTAACTCAAGCATAATAAATAGCCTCCCGATCTATCGGGACAGTGGACGTAGGATTGTTGATATCCGAACCACTTTAAAAATATCTCGTGTCGTTTACTTATTGTTTCATTGGTTTTACCGTCCATACCGAACATCATATTTAAAATCGATTTAACCGTCTCAGTATTTCGAACTTCTTATCTACTGAACTGAGACTTGCATAAAACGTTTTCCTCATTAAAACTGATTTGGGCCTACACAATTCCGCACACTGAACTCTCACTGATCGATACTGAATTCTGACCTAGTCAATTAGCAGATCTCAGCTGAGTCAGTACTCTTTTAGCCTTTAACACGATTCAGAACAGTGGTCTGGTCTGCTGAACTATTTCAGTACGGCACCTTCCTGAATAGGACTGTTCGTGTTCGAAAGTTGAGAAATTTGGATTCAGGTGTATTCACCCCCCCCCCCTCTACACCTGAACTCACTCACGGGACCAACAGAAGGCATTTTGAGGGATTGTTGGTGTGATGTATTAATCTGAAAGTTCTAAGCTGATGACGGTTATTTCAATTATGTAATCAGAACTTTTTTCGTTCTATTCCTAAATATTCGATACTCATCTATTCTCATGCACCGATCATGTCCGTAGTGGTATCAGAGCCAGTGAGGGGTAGGATAGTTATATGGTGAAGATGTACTTTATCACACATATTTTATCAGCATGAATATGATAAAAAGAAATAGTACTGTTAAAAATAGTAATAAACAAGAATTTGATCTACCTAAAAATTTATATTTATTAAATAAATGGACAATTCCAAAGGTTGAACCTAATGCAATAGAAGCAAGAAACGCACAGAGCATTCAAATGAGCAAAATTAACGACTAAGTCTTCCGCAAGAATCAACCGAGTTATCTCCGGCGAAAGACTACATCCAAACTCAAAAGGAACCAAGTCGAACCGACATAAGCTTCTAGTATCCTAGCGACCGACACGAACCTATAGCTAAACCCTCACTGTTCGTCGCTCTTAGATAGCTACATTCTCGTTCCTTATCCCTCTAACCCTAAGCTCACTTGTTATATCCATAGCTTAGACGAAGGAGTTCACATTTGAACCCAATCCTTATTGTATAAGGACTCCTTCATTGTTGGAGAAGTTTGTCAAACACTTAAAGTTTGATAGAATTGTAAACCGGGACTTGCTCAAGATAATCCCCAAGCCACGGCTTTGTCCAAGTGTACAAGCCGACCGAGACTAACTCGGCATAATAAATAGCCTCCCGATCTATCGGGACAGTGGACGTAGGATTGTTGATATCCGAACCACTTTAAAAATATCTCGTGTCGTTTACTTCATTTGTTTCATTGGTTTTACCGTGCATACCGAACATCATATTTAAAATTGATTTAACCTGTCTCAAGCATTCGAACTTCTTATCTACCGAACCGAGACTTGCATAAAACGTTTTCCTCATTAAAACCGATTTGGGCCTACACAATTCCGCACACCGAACTCTCACCGATCGATACCGAATTCGACCTAGTCGGCTAGCGGATCTCGACCGAGTCAAGACTCTTTTTAGCCTTTTAACACGATTCGTAACGGTTATGCCGGGTCCGCCGAACTATTTCAAGACGGCACCTTCCCCGAATAGGACTGTTCGTGTTCGAAAGTTGAGAAATTTGGATTCGAGTGTATTCACCCCCCCTCTACACCCGAACTCACTCACGGGACCAATAATTGGTATCGAGCAGGAGCTCTTTGACTCTTGTTATCTTTGAGACTGGTCTATTCGAACGGATCCGAGGGAAAGCATTTTTTCACTGCATATCACTCTACACTCATATCATTATTCTTCATGGCTGATATGTCAGGTATAAGGATGGTACCTATGTTCTCAGTGGAGAACTACGGAGTATGGCGAAGTCGGGATGGAAGCTCATCCGACATCCCTCCATGACGCGATATGATCGAAGTGCTTGAAGATGGACCTATCGCTCCTATGATTGATAGTGTCGTGACTCGGAGACCAAGCTCAAAGAGGAGGAATGGTGACCGGGAAGAAGATCCCCAAAGACGAAGTCTCTTCACTCCCGAAGAGAAGAAGCTTCACAATCTAGACCGAGTCGCCGGGAATGCTATACTAACCACCCTTAGTGATTCTTATCTTGGCGGTGGTTCAGGAAAGCAAGACTGCTAAAGAACTCTGGGATGCTCTTGCGCTATTGAGTCGAGGGACTCAGAAGATTAAAGCCAACAAATTAGCGCTGGAACTCCAAAAGCTAGAAAGCTTGTCTCTCATGCCCGGGGACAAAATCGAAGATCTAAACGTCAGATTTACCAATCTGATGAATTCTATCAATGGGCTGGGAAAGACATTCAGCAACCGAGAGATGAATCGAAGATTCCGAGGGCACTGCCGGACGGACACTTGGACACCTTTTGCCACTTTATTGCGACATTCTGATTTAGATGTTGTGTCTCCTGACCATATCTTTTCAGAATTACAGGCAGAGGAGTATGAGTTCGACAGACCTCAAAGAAAGCTGAGAGCTGAAGCTGATACGAAGATTGACCATGCTTTCAAAGCTACAGTCAGCACAGCATCTCCCGCTACGAGCAAGACGACGAGTAAGACTGAGCCTTCACTCACTGACCTACAAGAAGGAAGTCTAGCTCAGAAGTATGCGCTGCTCGCTGTAAAGTATCAGAAGGAGAAGGAGCGACGCAGAAAAGTGACTAAAGCCTATCGGGAAACGAAAGGTAAGTCAGAATATACACCTAAACGCGCTCCTGATACTCAATCTTCTGAATGCAGAAAGAAAGAGGACTCAGCACCCTCAAGGGATAGTGCAACCAAAGAAGAAAAAGTCATCACTTGCTATAACTGCAAGAAGCCGGGACATTATCAGTATGATTGTCCTGAGCTCAGTAGTGCTGAACGCGCAGCACGCAAGGCAAGGAGAGAGAAATTCGTCCAGAAAAAACAATCCTACATAGATGGCGAAATCTCAGACGACTCAGAAGAGATCGACTCCTTTATGGATTCATCTGACGATGAAGCAGCTTTCATGGCCTTAGAGCATGAAGCAGATGAATCAACTGAAATGTGCATGATGGCAGGCGAAGAGGATGAGGTAAATTCTCATGAACCAGTTAACTCCTCTTCACACTGCACACACGACACTATTTCAGGTGCAGATGGGAATTTGGACATCTCGACCGCATATGAAGATCTACTAGATGAACAAATTCAGATGAGTCTGCAGCTCAGTAAGACTCTTCAGGAGTTGGATACCCTGAAAGTGGAGAATCGAGACTTTCTCCGGAGAGTCCGGTTGTTACCGAGGCCGAAGGACTTGTTGTTGAGACTCAGGGAGGAGATAAACTCTCTGATGGCCAAGTCTCAGCATCAAGAAGATCGGATTTCGGTCTTGATCAATGACTTGACTCGAGAAAGATACTCGAACCGAGTCTACCAAGCAAGAGCCGTCGAGACTTCGCATCGAGCACGACACACCGAAAAAGAGTGATGATGTCCGGAGGAGCCTCGATGACCGAGAGGTACATGGGTGCAGAGAAGAAATTGGAGGCTATGCTAGCAAGCAATAAGCCAAAGCACCGCAAGGAAGGACTTGGATTCGCCCAGGAGCTTCCTCATCCGCCCCAAGACACTCGAAGTACGGCTTGCCGATAGATTTGTTCGAGGGGAGACTATCAACGCAGTATATACCGAACCCCCTAGCAAAGAACAAACGAGAAGATGAAAGCACCTCATCCCACACATCAAGCATTCTCACAAGAAGATCAATGCCAAGAAACCCCGGGCTACCAAGGGGGGAACCAAGAAATCAAACTTGGCGGATCAGGATGGACCTCCGAAGCCGACGCATCCTCGCCGCATGGGTCATATTATTATGAACCTATAGTCGAAGAGGCTCCAAAGGTCGAAGAAAAGGAAAGCCACACGTAAGGCTAAGGTCGGCAATCCACCAACTCGGAAAATCGGGACTCCCGAACCTCGAAGCCTCAAAAGTCACCGTGACCACCCAAGTGGTCGATATGTTGACTCCAGTGGAAAGAAAATGTCCGAAACCACCGGTGGTTGTTAGACAGATTGGGTTACTAAAACTAACATCTAAGGACCCAAAATCAAAAATAAAGGGTACCCGAATATAATTCTATTTTGCGGGTGCGTAAAGACCCATGGTATGTGGACGGCGGATGCTCAAGACACATGACATACCAAAGGAGCTCATCGAAGAATTATATCACCGAAGAAGGACCCGAGCTGAGTTCGGAGACAATGCAAAAGGCTATACCGAGAGGATATGGAACACTCAAGCATTGGAACTCGCCAACGTTCCAAGAGTATCATATGATGAAGGACTTCAAGATAATCTTCTCTCTCGTTAGTCAATTTTGTGATAACTCAAATAGAGTGATATTTGACGCCGGTTTCGTGATGTTATTGATAAATCCACAGGGAAAAACAGTGTTATCGGTTCGCGCGTAAAAGAACATATATGTAGCCGATCGGAACTCGACCGAACCTCGAAGCTTGCTTATGGGCGAAGAATGACAACCGCACGGGGTGGCTATGGCACGAAGACTCAGCCATCTCAACTTTAAGACGCTCAACAAGCTTGCAAGAGACACTCTAGCAAGGGGACCGCCGAATGAAGTATTCAAGAAAGACACTCAATGTGAAGCATGTCTCGAAGGGAAAGCAAACAAGGAATCAAAATCCTCCGGTTCCATCGCCTTCCACCGATGGAATCCTTCATGCTACATATGGATTTGTTCGGTCCGGTCTCCCGCTGACGATCATAGGCGTAAAATATGCATTAGTGGTCATAGATGACTACTCGCGCTACACATGGGTCATATTCATTGCCAACAAGTCTCGACATCAAAACAGAGTTACCAACGCTTCGAAAAAGCTCGGTGTCGAGAAGAACACCAAGATCGAAAAAATACGTTCGCACGCAGGAACCGAGTTCCTTAATTCCATGGTAAAGGAGTTTCGCAAAGCGTAAGGAATAGAGCATGAGACTTCACCGCACGCACACCTCGGCAGAATGGAGTTGCCGAACGAAAGAACGAGAACTCTAAAAGAGGCAGCTAGGACTCTACTCGCAGACTCGAGGACTCCCAACCAAATTCCGGGCGTAAGCAACGGATACGCATGTTATACTCGGAATAGATCTCTACCGACAAAGCAAAGATAAGCGGACACCATATGAACTATGGAACGGCAGGAAGTCTTCTCTATCTTATTTCCATATTTTTGGTTGTTCATGCTTTATTCACAATAATAGGAAAGATCACCTCGAAGACTTTTGATAGCAAGTCGGATCGTGGAGTATTCTTAGGATACTCTCGGGTCAAGAAAGCTTTCGAGTATTTAACTATCTGACTCTTTGCGTGGAGGAAAGTCCTCATGTTGTTTTTAACGAGTTTGCTATCGAAGACAGGAGCAATAACTCAAATTCCGAATCCGAGGACATCGAAGCGGCCTACAGGATCTAAGCTTAAAAGATAAATCCGGAAAAGATCCAGCCTATGTTGGGATGATGATTCAAACGAAGAAACCGAAGACAAATCTATCGAATCTCAACCCGCCGAGCAAGTAGCCGAACAGATTGATTCTCCCGAACGGAATCAATCCCGTGTAACTCGAGTCGATGAAGAAACCGTTGAGGTAATCGAGACCAACACTACCGAGAGCAACACCTCGTGGGGAACGCCTAGTAATGTTCCCGAGCCGAATGCCCTCGAACCCGGTGACTCAAGTAGACCATACTCTTGTTATCGAATTACTTCAATCTCGTAATAGTACAACCGAAATGCCTAACTCACCTACTATCCGTGTTGAACAAGTTTCGGATGAAGAGTTGAAACATCGTAGATCGTGGCTTGATGCTCACACCGCCGATTTAATCATTGGAGATCCTTTAGCAAATGTCAAGACAAGATCCGGATTCTCGTCAAGGAGAAAGCGCATTATTTTCCCCGCTTCTTGTCCATCGAAGAGCCTCGCACCATTGAGGATGCACCGAAAGATGCCGACCGGATCATTGCTATGCAGGAGGAGCCGAATCACTTCACGAGAAACGAAGTATGGGAGCTTGTAGACGAGACCCGGCATCAACATGTTATTGGAACTAAATGGGTCTTCAAAAACAAGCGAGATGAAAACAATATTATAGTAAGGAACAAAGCAAACTCGTGGCTAAAGGCTACCGTCTGCCGAAGGGATAGATTTCGATGAGACGTTCGCTCCGGGTTGCAAGATTGGAGGCAATCGGACTATTCCCGGCCTACGCAACACATCAACGATTCGGAGTTTATCAAATGGATGTGAAGTCTGCGTTCTCGAACGGCATGCTCGAAAGAAGAAGTCTATGTGGAACAACCGCCCGGCTTTCAGACAGGGACATCAAGTATATAGACTCGTAAAGGCTCTATACGGGTTAAAACAAGCACCCGTGGCTTGGTACGATACCCGTCTCGAGTTTCTTCTTCGTAAAGGTTTTCGAAAGGCACGATGAGACCGCACTCTATTCAAGATTCGACCGGAAGAAGACTTATTACTTGTGCAGGATCTACGTGGATGACATTATATTCGGATCAAAGAATGTCATCATGTGTCAGCAATTTGAAAAGATGATGAAGGATAAGTTCGAGATGTCGATGATGGGTGAAATGAACTACTTCCTTGGTTTTCAAGTCAAGCAATCGAAAAGGGAACGTTCATCAACCAAGGCAAATACACTCGAGACCTCATCAAAAGATTCGATCGCACATCCAAGCAAATCAATCAAGATCCCGATGAACACGAATATGAAGATAGATCTTGATAAAGAAGGAGTATCAAGTAGACCAAACCGAATACCGTGCTATAATTGGTTCTTTATTATATCTAACGCCTACTCGTCCCGACATAACTTATGTTGTAGGTGTCTCGTGCTCAATTTGGGGCGAATCCCAAGCGAGTCATATGGACTCAAGAAAGAAGATTCTCCGCTATCTACGAGGAACACCGACATGGGTTTGTGGTATCCAACTGATGATAATATTGAACTAACTCGGTTATTCTCGATGCCGACTATGCGAGATGTAGAATAGACCGAAAATCAACTTCGTGAACATGTCGGTTCCTTGGCGGCAAAGAAGTCGATCTCATGGTTTTCAAAGAAACAAGACTCAAGGGCCACGTCGACTACTAAAGCCGAATACATGGCCGCCGGAAGTTGTTGCGCCCGCATCCTTTGGCCGAGACGAAGAGCCGAGAGACTATGACGTCATTCGAATGAAGTGCCGATTTTCTGCGGCAGTACCGGTGCTATTGCAATCACTCGTAACCCCGTACTTCACACGAGATGCAAGCACGTGGACATCGACATCACTTCATTCGTGACCATGTCGAGAAAAAGGATATCGGGATGGAGAAGATCCATACCGACAAGCAACGGGCCGATATATTGACCAAGCCTCTAGCCGAATCCGCATTCGCAGAACTTTCAGTAGAGCTAGGTCTCTGTTGGACCCTATCGACCCCGGGCCAAGAAGAGGTTTCAGGAGAGAGACATTTCAAGTAAGGGGGAATGTTCACTCTCGCATCGATACATTCAAGACGTAGAGACAGTAAAACCATCTACACGAGGTATCACTGACAGGGTTTGCGTATCTCTACTCGTAGTAATTTAATACAACAAAGATTTTGCATTTATGACAAAGATTCAAAGATAACATTAATATCTTTTGGTTTGTCTTTATTATTAACGGCTCACATTTAATGCACGACATTCCATACATAAGCTTGCCGAACTCGCACGCATTTAATGCATGTCTTTTAGCATTACTACTAGGCTATTTTACAACCGGCTTTGACTTAGGCGCCTTTTGTGATCATTGCCTATTTTTAACTTCTAATCTTAACCGTCCATATCATAAAGCAAGTTTAAATTCAGCCTTCGATCGAAAACCGTTCATCTTCATAGTTGATATATATATTCGATCATATCTTTGAAACCGCCATTAGCATACTTCATAACTTTCAAATTCCAAAAATCCGAGATCTCGCATACGCAATCCTTACTTGCAACTTCATTCTCAATCTTATCTCGAATTTTATCTATTGGTATGCTTATATCTCGTTAATGTATTTATTATATTTTTTTCAGTATCGCATTGTAAAGCACTGTTCTATCCAAGAAACGGTACTGACAGGTACTATGGCTGGTCTAGCTGTCAGTTCTCCCGACAAGATAGAGGAAATCGTCAGCAAGGGCCGCATCCGATGCGAACCGGCCATGGAGTTCGACGCGTGCGAGCTCGAGTACATGGACGAGATCTTCACATATCCGAGGAAATCCGGACTTGAGGAGTTTCTATCGAGGAAGCCGACCTTCTTCCTTCCTCGACAAGTGGCGGAACTGTATCTCGAACTCCGACTCGGTTGGAGGAGACATTCTCGGCGAGGTTCGGGCTGTTAACACCATTGACGACGCATCGAGGATACGGAAGCGTATGTCTATTAAACAAGCGCCGAAGAAGAGCTTCAACCTCCCGTCCGAAGGTGTCGGCATCTTGGGGTACAATGACGACGCCGCCGACACATACCTCTCCGTTTCTCGTGGCAAGCCCACAACCTTCGAGCAAGATTTCCGAAGAATGCAATGTTACCAGTAGCCGCAGCACCGGCGTACATCGTCACTCACCGCTGACGAGCCAGCCGGGGCTCTTTCGATCAGGTCTCCCGACCCAAGATCCATATGATGATGGCGATTTATGATCGCGTGAAAGTCAATTGGACCGACTTCTTTGTTCGCGAATTTATGGCTCAGGCACCAAGTTTGACAAAGCTACGCGAACACCGACCGCAAAAAAGGAAAGCTTCTCTACGGACTTAAATTGTCGGCCATGATCGAGGATTTCTGCGAGGCCGAGCAGCATCACATATGACGGCAAGGAATATTTTAATGTGAAGAAAATCCGCTTTCACAACAAGTCCGCGGCCCCGCAAATGATTGGTTCGAGACCGGCCGCGAGGCTCACCATCTAAGCCTCAGCGAGCGACTCCTAAGAAAAGGACACCTCCGGCAAAATCACCTAAGGCACCGCCCAAGAGGCCGAGGAAGGCCATACCGGATACACCCGCCGAACCGCAGACTACTACCGAAGTGGCTACCGAACCAACTCCTATTCAGCCACTACAGCTTGGTAGATGAGTCTTCCTCATCCGAGAAGACCAAGGTAGTGGAGAAAGCCGTCTCCACCGAGGAACAAGTTCAAGAGGAACAGGGGAGAGGCTACCGAAGCCCAAAGTGAAGAAGTCCAACGTCCGGATAGCCCTCTCTCGTGCCTCCACTCGCCAGCCGCCCACCCGCCGACTCCCGAGACCGACTTCGTTGATATCGAGTCGATTATGCGTCGCTAGAAGAGACTCTCGGGATGGAAGCAGCAGCTATTGTCTCTAGAGCTTCCCGAGAGATCATCCAGTTCATTCCGGAGCTTGCCGACCATTCGCATTTGCTCGTCCTAGCCAAGTCGGCAAGGCTCCATATGATCCTACGCTTTCGGGAGTGGCCTCGCCTTCAACGCCTTGTTCTACACTACTCCCGTCGCCAGCCTACACTTGGAAGAACCGAGATTGCGTGAGGAGATAAGGCTATTCGAGCCCGAGAACCTCAACACGATGGAGAATCTAAGGGCGGCCATGCTTGCAATCATCATTGCCGATCGACGCCAAGCAAACCGGCTCGCCGCCGCTCGACGGGTCCGACCACGACGGTCCAGGACCCACCCAGCTGATTCGAGCCCTCGAAAGCCCGATGAGGGACATCCACAGGACAAGGATACCCATATCGAAGAAGCAAAGCACCACTCGGCATCCTTGGGCCCGAGAAGCCTTCGGCTGGTGTCTCGTCCTCGCAGCCTCGCTCGCCTCCCCGCTCAAGTCGACATACGAGGCGCCGCGACCCATCTCGCCAAGAAATCCCGTTCGGTTGCCAAAGCTCTAACCGCACAAGGAGTTAAAAATCGGGAATTGGCGAAGGCGATCCACAAGGTGTGGAAGAAGTCCGCATTGGCCACCAACTCGAGCTTCGTGGGCCGAAATCCAAGATCTCTACATCATCTCGCCCCCGATGTCTTCGCTCTCATATCTCGAAACATTGGCCCAAAGAGAACAAAGCAGCTTTGGACTCGCCTAAGGACAATTCGAGAGGGACAAAGCCAAGCTCCTTGAACAATTTCGTAACGCCTTGTCCGCTCATACCGAGTCATTCACCGAGCAAGCCCGTGCCACGGAGAATGACTAGACCTCATTCAACCGGTCGTGGAGGACAAGATCGGTGAGAAACTAGCCGAACCGAAGTCGAAGCCGTTCTCTCTCATACAAAGATACAAGGACGCACTCATATCTCGAGAGGAACGAGCCGCATCTAAGCATTGGAGAAAGTGCACAACAATGATCGGACGTCTTGTCCACCGTTTATCGAAGCTAGAGAAAAAGGTACTCATCCTAACCCCTACTGTACTTGATGATGCCAAAAAGGGGGAAGGAAAGAAGAAGGGTACCGAGAAAGAAAGTGAAGGAAGTGAAGGAAAGAAAAAGAGTACCGAGAAGTCGACTCCCACTAAACCTTCTGGACTATCGAAGGGGACAAACATCAAGGAAAGAAGGGGACCGAGAAGAAGAAATCTATTGCCGACCTTAGCAAAAATCGGCCTCGTAAAACCTCGGACTCAGACCCGGTAAGGCCTGTGGTATTTCGGCCGGCGAGCACACCGAAACCGGCCCAAGTGGCTCAAGACCCAAAGCAGACTACTCGAGCAACCCGCACTCCCGAAGACATTATTAAGGAGGTTGCCGAGTACGCCGAACAAAGCGGTGGAGGACTCGTAAGAAGAAGAGGCTCCTCTTCCACCACCGCTCAAGAAGGCAAGGGCAAACAAAAGCTTAAAATTCCAACCCCTCCAAAGAAAGCGATTAAGGTACATATCTCGCTCGAGGAGGAAGCCCAAATAGATGCGGATGAGAAGCCGGCCGAGAAATTGTAGAGGCCGAAGCGCCTAACAAGCCAAAGTCTAAGCCTCGCTAAAGGAAAGACTAAAGCCCCATCCGAGAGGAGGAAAGAAAACCGCTAGATCGCCTCCGAGAAAGCTCATCATAACGTATGAAGAGGACAGAGAAAAGGAAAAGGAGCAAAGCAGCAGAAGAGTACCGAAAGGCGTGGTACGTCCAAATCTAGATCTAGTACCCCCGCCGAATCGAAGAAGCCCCTCAAAGAAGCCACCGATACACAAGGAGATGAAAACGAAGCCATATTTGATCTCGATGAACGGATATCTATACGCAGGCGAGGAGGCAAGAATGCATTCGGGCCGCAGAGACAAAATTTGGAAGGCGGACCTTGAAGCTCGATGAAAAGGATCGAAGAGGAGGCCAGCCGAGAGTGCCTTCTAAAGCCGATATTCCATACGACATACAGGAAATTCGGGAAGCCACTGACCCGAAATTTCAAAGATGGCCTAGAACAGATGAATGGATACCAGCTCACCAATCAAAGATGGGAAAATGCAAAAATTGAGTTCATCAAGAGGAACTATTTCTCGGAGGTTACCGTCCAACAGACAAGGATTGAAGCTTACATGGAATGGATGTTCGCATCGAACCCGAACTCTACCCATACCTCGACAAAGCCATATCTCGAAGGTATAGAAGTCGTGTTCCGGGACCCGTAATCATACCTCCACCGAGAAGACAGGATGACTCAAGACATTTTGGTACAATTGAAGTTGAAGTGAAGCATGCAAAACTGAAGAAAGAACTTGTTGAAGATGAGCCCGCCGATTTTGCGGAATTTCGAAGCTAAGGAAGATCACATACGAGGATGTATGGAGTGCCGCTCCCCCGAAGATCGACTCAAGAGTTCATGGACGTAATCAAGAAGTTCAGTGGCCCTCCTCCTTAGATCTTTAGCTCATTCTCTTAGCATAGCAAGATCAGACTCATCGAATTTCTCTTACATATATACAAATCTGCTTGGCTCGACAACTACTTGTTGTCTAAATAGCCGTGTTTGCTTTATGCTTTAACACTCGTAATCACTGAAGTGATTATCGACACACGCACACTTTGTTTATTTACTTGTCGCTTTTGCTCGCTAGATCTCTCGATAGACTAGACTTTCGATTACTATTTCTCTTTGGGGGAAATTGTTGCATGGGGGAAATTTTTGTAAAGGGGGAAATTGTTTCGCTCCCGTCTCCCTCGTAGTCTAGCACTTACTGCACAACTCCACCGATCCTATTTGTAATATTTGTAAGGAGCTCTGTTTCTAAGTAAGTTAGTGTTGAAGCATAGTTGATAGGGACATAGATGGTAGGTTTTGGCATCATCAAATAGGGGGAAATTGTTGGGTGATGATTCAATCCTCAAGCATGATCATACTTGTGGGAAATGATTCTATCTTCTATATTCAATCACGCCAGCAGCCTCGTGCTCGATTGTTGAGAAGATTTGAAGATCCCAAAACTCTATCTCGATCGGTGAACCATTCCTTTGTATTCGTATTTGTCTCCTCGAGGTTTCGCACTCGGCAGACACTCGCTCCGGTCAAGGCGCTCGAAGCTCATCGCCTCGCACCGGTGTAAGAAGACTCGATGAATACCGGACTCAGCAGAGCAAGATATCGAGAGAGTCAGTTGAACCGAACTCAACAGAGTAGTTCACCGGACTCGTAGCCGATTTTCGCAGACCCTTCTCATTGTCTATCTACCGAATACAAAATCGGACTCAAAGATCGGCCGACGCTCTTCCGAACTGTCCGAATCTTTTGATAAGCTATCGTGTTGTCAAGTACGAGGAAGAGAAAAGTCAACTTCGGTTGCCTCGAAGTTTGTTCCGTCTCAACCACCACATCCACCTCGACAAATGACAAGCATACACGTGTCGTCTCACCTACTAAAGCTACATCAACATATTTCCGTAAAAGGTGGGAAAGTACACTCGTTACCTACACAAAAGAGCCGTTTGCTACCACAAAAGAGGGAAAAAGAAGAAGATCGTCTCCAACGGATCTATTCTTCTCTCCACTCTATAAATAGAGGGATCATTCAAGATTTGAAACACACAAAGAAGCGCGACGCTTAGAAGCAAGAAACGCACGAGCATTCAAACGAGCGAAATTAACGACTAAGTCTTCCGCAAGAATCAACCGAGTTATCTCCGCGAAAGACTACATCCAAATTTCAAAAGGAACCAAGTCGAACCGACATAATCTTCTAGTATCCAAGCGACCGACACGAACCTATAGATAAACCCCTCACTGTTCGTCGCTCTAGATAGCTACATTCTCGTTCCTTATCCCTCTAACCCTAAGCTCACTTGTTATATCCATAGCTTAGACGAAGGAGTTCACATTTGAACCCAATCCTTATCAGATAAGGACTCCTTCATTGTTGGAGAAGTTTGTCAAACACTTAAAGTTTGATAGAATTGTAAACCGGGACTTGCTCAAGCATAATCCCCAAGCCACGGCTTTGTCCAACAGACAAGCCGACCGAGACTAACTCAAGATAATAAATAGCCTCCCCGATCTATCGGGACAAATGGACGTAGGATTGTTGATATCCGAACCACTTTAAAAATATCTCGTGTCGTTTACTTATCATGTTTCATTGGTTTTACCGTCCATACCGAACATCATATTTAAAATCGATTTAACTGTCTCAAAGATTCTCGAACTTCTTATCTACCGAACCGAGACTTCGCATAAAACGTTTTCCTCATTAAAACCGATTTGGGCCTACACATTCCGCACACCGAACTCTCACCGATCGATACCGAATTCGACCTAGTCAATTAGCGCATCTCACCGAGTCGGTACTCTTTTAGCCTTTTAACACGATTCGTAATCGATGTCCGGTCCGCCGAACTATTTCGATCGGCACCTTCCCCGAATAGGACCGTTCGTGTTCGAAAGTTGAGAAATTTGGATTCGGGTGTATTCACCCCCCCCTCTACACCCGAACTCACTCACTGACCAACGTAAGGCATTTTGAGGGATTGTTGGTGTGATGTATTAATCCGAAAGTTCTAAGCTGATGACGGTTATTTCAATTATGTAATCAGAACTTTTTTCGTTCTATTCCTAAATATTCGATACTCATCTATTCTCATGCACCGATCATGTCCGTAGTGGTATCAGAGCCAGTGAGGGGTAAGATAGTTATATGGTGAAGATGTACTTTATCACACATATTTTATCAGCATGAATATGATAAAAAGAAATAGTACTGTTAAAAATAGTAATAAACAAGAATTTGATCTACCTAAAAATTTATATTTATTAAATAAATGGACAATTCCAAAGGTTGAACCTAGTATGATATATAAACTAGGTACTTTTAATAAAATAGGATTAAAACAAGTAGTAAAAACTATGGAATAAACAAT
The DNA here is from genome assembly GCA_028984105.1 of Lavandula angustifolia. Taxonomy (NCBI): domain Eukaryota; kingdom Viridiplantae; phylum Streptophyta; class Magnoliopsida; order Lamiales; family Lamiaceae; genus Lavandula; species Lavandula angustifolia. The sequence goes on from CM054818.1 coordinate 23,438,014, forward strand.
TCAGTTACATGGAAAGGAAATGATAATTAAATTACTATAATAAAAAAAATTGTAACGTGGATGACTGCGAGATAATTGGAGGCTAATGCAAAGACGGCTGATAATTAAAAATATGTCGCAGAAAGCGTGAGAATGCATACATACATATTATTATATTATATAATTATTATAGAGAGAAATTAGTGTTATCTACCTATAACTTAAAAAGTTCCTACACCAGCAACTCAAAGTTACTTGATCTACCCATAATACCCCTACTTCATCAGTTATTTTATGTTCCTCATCACAACCTTTATATTTGATATTTTTTTGGATGGCATTTGTGAAATTTCATCGAAAAGTCAGGGTAATTAATACTCCCTCCATCCCGTTATTTGTGGCTCAATTGGTTTCGATCTGGTAATTAAGAAAAGTAGATGATAAAGTATTGATAGAGAGTAGATGATAAAGTATGATGAGAGTAAGATGAGTAAGATAATGAGAGAGTATGAGAGAAAGATGATAAAGTAGGAGAGAGAATGTAATAAAGTAGGAGAGAGAAGATGATAGAGTAGGAATAATTTTTTACCAAATTAGGAAAGTGGGCACAAATAATAAGACACCCCTTTCGGGAAAGTGAGCCACAAATAGCGGGACGGAGGGAGTAAGAAGTTTGGATGGCATTCCTGAAATTTTAGTGAAACCTCTAGGCAAGAATTAGCTAGTAGAAATTAAGTCGATGCTCCCACTTGCCTCTCCGCCGCCCTCCCTTTCTAGCCGCCACACCGACTCACTCTACTCCTTTATCCTCTCCTCTCACCGACTCATCTTATCTTAGAGGCCAATCACTTACTCCCGTGTTCTGTTTCATTTCCATTTTCCCTTCTACAAAGTTCTGCAACAAATTGCCTGACTACATCCGCTCCGCCTAATTTACTTTTTCCGAAGCACAGAGTATCGTTCTAGCTTGTAAGTTCGTTCGGTTAATCAAGTGCCGACATCCTAGATTTGAGTTTAAGACCAATGTTGAATTGGAAACGAGCCCACCGCTTGAATCAAAACTCGAAGGCATCTCTGTCTCACTGCTCACCTGCTTGGATAATTGAGTCGGGTCCGGTTCATTTTTGGTTCTGCTTCAAGGTAATTGTACAACCTAGCTAACTGTGTAGCTTGCTTTATGGTCCGCATATTTGATTAAGGACAGGTTTTTATGTTCTAGTACCTGGCATATTTGGCTATATATTTCTTCTCTTGGTTATTGGAATCCATAACCGCCACCCACCCTGCTAATTAATTAAATAAATACTGAACTCTTGGATCGAGCTACAATAATAGGTGTTCAAGTTAAGGGAAATGAAATAATTGCGGAAGTCGCGCGCTACGTATTGGGATTTTGTATATTGGAAACAAATTTTATGCTTTTATACAATGTGTTTTGTCCTACCACTATTTTATTCTCCTATCTAATAAATATATATATTTGCACACGTTATCATTTATCTTGTATAAAAGTTGGATTTGTGTGTGGTGTGTCGGGTATCACGTAAGACAACACAAATTGGTTGAACCGACAAGATATAAACGGTTATCAGTACCGGGACAACTTCGTGATAAGTTGTCGGTTTAAGTCTGCAGTTTAGATAAGAAGTGGCTTGTCTTAGATGCTTGTCTTTACCTGTACACATCGAAGGTGGTGTATTGACGGATCACGCGGTGAGATGTGCTCTCCTAACCGACCTTAGTGGAGAACCAAGATCTCGGTGACTTAGCTTGGTCTTAAGCTTGGTAAGACTTCAGCTGAGTGCATTTGACTATCTATCACTTTGACCTACTATGGTGAACGTCATCGTAACCGAATCTACGTATCTTGGGTGTTAGTAGTTATTTGTGGCTCATGCTGGTTATCTGTATCTTGCAACCGTATCCTAGTAAAATAGGTTGATAATATCCCCCGAGGAACTCGAAAGGATTAGCACACTAAACCCTACCGATGATTAAGTTCAGTGTGTTAATAAGGTCGAGTGGTACTACTCGAGAATATAAGATGTTAATTAATTTAAGTCGTCAGTGAGCTTAATTAATTAACGGATATTTCTATCTTAAATACGGAGATCGATTAAGTCTAAAATACAAGCTCTTGCTCAATTTGGGATAAAGGGGTAAGTCAAACACGGATTCTCTAGTGGAATGAATCTGTGTTTATTAATTAATTTTGCTCGGCCGAGCATAGATAATTAATTAATTTGAGGCCCAGCCTTTATTTCTTGTATTAGATCCCCGATATGGCCCCAATTAGTTGCCTAGTTAATTATTGTCTCTCAGAAATCATTATTAATGGATTAATGTATTTTTACATTATTTAATAATGTTATTTATCTGGAATTAATTGGCTGGGCTAATTAATTGATAAATATTAGTAGCACAGTGGATTAATTAATTATATTATGGGCTAATTATGTGGAAGCCCATTAGAAATATAATTAAATTAATGAGCTACAAATATATTAATATTATATTGGCTTTTGAAGCCTATATATATATATATATATGTATTTTGTTCAGAATCAGATTACACACATACACATAGATTAACGCACGGCGTTTTTGTGGAGAGACAATAATCTTATTTTCTCCAGTTCTCTGACCACCCAGAGGGAGAAAAAGGCCGGGATGCAGATCAGAAGATCTGACACACGAGTAACAATCATAGCTGCGACAACATACAAAGGAGGAAGGTATCGTTTCTAACTCTCAATTATCCTTCACTACGTGTATGTTTTTTTTGTTGCTTCAGTGCCTTGCTTGCTTCAATGTGTTTCTCTTACATATTGGTTCTTCTTCTTGTAGATACGCGTGGGACACAAATGTTATTTGTTATGCCACAATTGCTCACGGATGTAAGGCTATAGGTGGTTATTTATGTTTTGCGTACAATGTTTGCGTGATCACGTGATGTTTCACTCAATCCTTCTTGTCATTTACCAGGGGGGGAATGGTATTGAAATTGGTTGTTCAGTTTTTGTCCATATACCTAAACACGAACGAACTAAGCTTGACCCATGTGCGGTGAAATGTGTCTTTGTGGGGTATGGCATTAACAAAAAGGGATATCGTTGCTATGATCCCAAATCTCAACGTATGTTCACCACCATGAACTGCGACTTCCTTGAAACCGAGTTCTTTTACCATAACCACCTTAGTAGTCAGGGGGAGAATAATACAAGACTTGACCCACTAAGTTGGTTGCCAATTTCGAGCAGTTCAGTGGAGGTGGTTCCAACAGAGTTAGTTAACAATGCCGCTGAGATAATTCCGGAAGCGTCTTCACAATCCCCATAACTCAATGAGCTGATGGATAATCTTCCCAACTGCAGATCCAAGATAAGGGATTCGAGAACATGTTGATGTCGAACATATTGAGCTCGATTCCCGCCCCAAGATTCCAACCCTGCAAATACGTTCCGCCTCCGCGAAGCACTCGAGGCATCCCCCCAAGAAGATATTCTCCCGAAAGGATCACTAGGAGAACTAAAGACCCAATTGAGAATGTTGCTAACTGTAATCTTTCCACTCTTGTCGCAAAGATTTCGGGATGGCTATCTACAAAGAAGAGAATTTACCGAGAACAAGCCGAAGAAGCTCTCCAATCCAAAGAATGGATCGAAGCAATGGAAAAGGAAATGGATGCCCTGGCCCGTAACAACACGTGGGAGGTGTAATCTACCACAAGGGAAGAAACCAGTTGGTTGTAGATAGGTTTTCACCATCAAAAGAAAACCTGATGGATCTATCGAAAGATACAAAGCTCCGGTTAGTGGCGAAAGTGGTATACTCAAATCTATGGAATAGACTATTCTGAAACCTTTTCTCCGGTAGCAAAGATGAGCACAATAAGTGGTTCGATGTCGGTTGCATCGAGTCGAGACTAGACTCTTCACCGCTTGATGTCACCAATGCCTTCTTACATGGAGAGTCAAGAAAGACGTGTATATGGAGGCACCGCCGGGTTTGAATTCGGAAACGGAAAGTCGTGCAACCGAAGAAAACTCGTATGGGCTCAAACAATCATCGGTGGCCCGGTTCGGGAGGTTTACTAAGTGCGATGAAGAGCTATGGGTTCAAGCAAAGCAATTCCGACCACACACTATTCTTAAAGCGACGTGGAGAGCTCATTACCTCGTTTGATCATTTACGTCGATGATATGATCATAACGGGTAGTGACATATGAGGAGATGGAGAACTTGAAGAAACGGTTATTTCGAGTTTGAGATGAAAGATCTTGGATCTCTAAAATACTTTCTTGGCATTGAAGTGCTTAGATCAAACGGAGGAATTTTCATATGCCAAAAGAAATATACTCTGGACCTCCTCGTCGAAGCTGGAATGCTAGATTGCAAGCCTGTAGATACCCCTATTGCTGTGAATCACAAGCTACAAATAGTTGAAGGTGCAGAAGCAGCCGACCGAGGGCAATATCAATGGATAGTTGGAAGACTCAACTATCTTTCCCATACAAGACCTGATATTGCTTATGTTGTTGGGGTCGTTAGTCAGTTTATGCATAAACCACAAGTTGACCACATGGAAGCTGCGCTCAGGATTGTGAGATATCTCAAGGGAACTTACTGATATGGATTATTTTTCGGGAGGAACGGGCATCCGAGAATACATGGTTACACCGATGCAGCATTGGGCGGCAATCCTATAGACGTAAGATCTACGGCGGGGTATTTCACCTTTGTTGGGGACAACCTCGGTAACTTGGAGGAGTAAGAAACAAAAGGTCGTAGCGCTCTCTAAGGTCTTTGGCGCATTCGTAGGGATCAAAAGTGGGTTAATGAAGGTTTTGTGGCTTAAGAAGTTATTGACGAAATTGGTTTTCCTCCCTGAGGGAAGCATCAAGTTACTTTGCGATAACAAAGCCGCCATTAAGCATATCCGAGAATCCTGCCCAACATGATCGAACGAAACACGTTGAGGTCGATCGACACTTCATCAAAGAAAATATAGAATCCGAAATTATCGAACTACCTTTTGTCCGGTCTGAAGATCAAATGGCGGATATACTAACCAAAGCAGTAAATTCGAGAAGCTTTACGGATACGTTAAACAAGTTAAGTATTGGAGATCCCACAACTCAACTTCGAGGGGGAGTGTTAGAAATATCCAAAGAATATCTTCCGAGAATAGATCGATGCTCGTCCAAGAATAACGCGATTCGCCTCCGTAAATAGCTCCGAAGATCCCTACAAATCATACCAAGATCATACCTTAATTAGTTATTTCCTTTTACAATATACTTGTAATCTATATATACCTTACCTTTGTAATTCCTTTTGATATACAAAAATAAACACAAAATCTTCGTCTCTTTTCTCTACAAATATGTTCGATACACAATTTAACATCAAATGCATATAAAATGGTTTTTTTTAGTTCATTCTATTTAGGGCCATCCGTCATTGCTGTTGGAGTGGGGCGTAGCACGTACGACAAGGCATCTGTTAGATGTTCGTATTGTGATACTTGAGTAGTTCAATTTTTAGAGCTTGTTGACTATAAAATATGCATTGATTTTCAATATTCTGTAGCATATGGTATACTTCTTAATGTTTGTTTCTTTTCTTTTTTTCAGATTCATTATTATATTCAATCACACATCCAAACGAATGAGTACAGAGATCGCGTGATATTAGTGAGTACATCTATTGACACACACACACGCATTCATATGAAAGAAATCACAATGTTTACTTACTTCGCTCAGGTTCATGAAACAGCCTTCCGAGACAGAAATTTGGCCGGTACGTAGGCACTGTTAGATAATAATTAATATTAGATTATTAAATTGAATTACAAACAAAACGTTGGCATGAAACGTTGGATTCTCTTCGGTGGTCAAATGCATGGGATCAAATTAACACATGACTTCACTTGGCATGAAACGTTGGCTTCTCTTCGGTGGAATGTTAGATTTTGATTATTAAATTTGTTAAAATGTGGAATTGATGCATGGCAATGAAGAGGCACGTAGTCTTCATTAATCGTTGCATGCATTGTTTGTTGCATGCGACAGGTTGGCAATTGAAGGGTTGCATGGAAACACATGTGGCTTACAAGGGCTTCATGTGTTGGTTTAATTTCTTGAGAAGATGCATGCATTAGTCACGTTGATTACTAATTAACGTAACATTACATGATTTCCTATAAAGATGAAACATTGGCAACCTTCTATGGAGACCATTCGTAGTCTATAAATAGACCATTCCATACAACAATTTAATTCATTAATTCATTCTTCCTTTTGCTTCCATGTTTCATACATCACATACATATATATTATCTTTTATTTCCTTAGTCCCAAATATCAAGTAGTTCGCCGGAATTACGAGAAGTAATGCAACTACTCGTAATTGATAAGTCGTTGTATCTTGGAGACGAGTGCTATAGACCGCTTGCACCGAGTAGCGGAGCATTATCGTCTTGCGGAGAAAGAGTCCAACTCTTGCCTCGGCTAATGTTATAATCGTCATTTTCAACACACCCCGGTAACAACAATCGCAAGACGATAAATTGTGTTGAAGAGATGACGACAAGTAACAGTGATGTACCCGATCCCGTTGTCCAAGTAACGACAAGCAATAGCAACATGCCGCCGAATTTTACAACAAAGAACGAACAATCGATTCCAAGCGCCCCGTGCATGCGGAAAGGCCGGAAAAATTCTCGTGTTCCGAATTTAAGCGTTGGCAATCTAAAATGCTATTTTATTTAACTACATTAAATTTATCTCGATTCTTGAAAGAATCACCTCCAGTTTTGGGGGAAAATGAAACTGATGAGCAGAAACGCATAGCGTATGATGCATGGTCTCACAAACGACTACATATGTCGCAACTATGTCCTAAATGGACTTGACGACACTCTCTATGGTGTCTACTCGACCGCAAAGACGTCGAAGGAATTGTGGGATTCTTTGGAAACAAAATACAAGACCGAAGATGCCGGTCTAAAGAAGTTCGTCGTTGGACGATTCTTAGACTACAAGATGGTGGATGCCAAAACTGTAGTCGAACAAGTGCAAGAGATTCAATTGATCATACATGATATACTTGCCGAAGGTATGATCCTTTCCGAATCATTTCAAGTTGCAATCGTGATAGAGAAACTACCACCTATGTGGAAGGATTTCAAGAACTATCTCAAGCATAAACGTAAAGAGATGAAGTCTCGAAGATCCGATAGTCCGTCTCCGAATTGAAGAGGACAATCGCAAAGCGCATCGAAAGACCAACAAGCCGTCTATGGAGGCAAAGGGCTAATCTAGCCGAGTGAAAGACTAGCACTAATCCAAAGAAACGCAAGTTCTTTGAAAAGAAGCAAGACCCAAAAATGAAGAAAAAGATCAAAGGGAATTGCTACAATTGTGGAAGAACTGGCCACAAAGAAGGAATACAAAGGCCGTCCACAAGCAAATATGACGGAAGAAAATTATGTTCCCGTCAACATGTCTGAACTCGACCTATCTGCGGTCGTAGATGAAGCAAACATGGTCGGTAATCCGATAGGATGGTGGATTGATACCGGCGCTACCAAGCACGTATGTGTGGATAAATCAATGTTTTCAACTTATGAAGTTGTCAAGGAGGAGAAAATGCTATACATGGGAAATTCCTCTACTTCCAAGGTCCATGGAATTGGAAAAGTTGTACTCAAGATGACGTCGGGATTGAATGTGACTCTCCAAAACGTGATGCATGTTCCCGACATCCGCAAGAATTTGGTTTCCGGCTCTATTCTTAGCAAGGCCGGATTTAGAATAGTTATTGAGGGGGATAAGGTTGTATTGTCCAAGAATGGACAATTTATAGGAAAAGGCTATGTTGATAGCGGCCTTTTCAAACTGAATTGTATCAATGTAAATGTTATCCGTGATAATAAAAAAGACCCCCGTTGTCTATTCGACCGAGTCTCCTAATTTATGGCATGATAGATTAGGACATGTGAATCTAAATACACTAAGAAAATTAGTGAATTTAGAATTGTTGCCAAAAATGTCAATTGACAAACATTCAAGATGTGAAATTTGTGTTGAAGCAAAAATGGCTAAACAACCTTTCCATTCGGTGGAAAGATCGACTACACCTCTTGAATTAATTCACACCGATCTATGCGACTTAAAACTTGTGCAAACTAGAGGTGGAAATAATTATTTCATAACGTTTATAGATGAGTGCACAAGATTTTGTTATGTATATCTTTTGAGAAGCAAAGACGAAGCTTTCGATGCTTTCAAAAGCTATAAAAACGAAGTTGAAAATCAACTTAACACCAAGATCAAAATGATACGAAGTGATCGAGGTGGTGAGTATGTTGCACCTTTTGCGGACTTTTGTCGTGAAAACGGCATTATTCATCAAACAACCGCACCTTATTCACCACAATCAAATGGTGTTGCTGAACGAAAGAATAGAACATTAAAAGAAATGATGAATGCTATGTTGATAAGCTCGGGCTTACCACATAACATGTGGGGGGAAGCTATTCTTTCGGCAAATAAAATTTTGAATAAGTTACCCTCAAAGAAACAAGATCAAACTCCATATGAACTATGGAAAGGTAGGAAACCATCCTACAAATACACTAAAGTGTGGGGGTGCCTAGCAAAAGTTGAAGTACCTAAACCTAAACAAGTAAAGCTAGGACCTAAAACTATTGATTGCATCTTCATAGGATATGCAAGCAATAGTAGTGCATATAGGTTTTTGGTACATGAGTCGGAAATACCCGATATAAATGAGGGAATGATTATAGAATCAAGAAATGCCGTTTTTTTCGAATCTATATTCCCTAAGAAAGAAAAGAATGATGTGAGTTCTAAGAAACGAACTCATGAAGAAAGCTCACCGAAAAGATTGACCAAAGTGATGGGTCAATACCGGAATCAAGACGAGGAAAACGAGCGAAAATAGCAAAGTCTTTTGGTCCGGACTTTGTAGTCTATTCATTAGAAGATGAACCACAAACAATCAAGGCCGCATTGTCAAGTCCCGATGCTCCTCTATGGAGAGAAGCGATCAATAGTGAAATTGAGTCAATTATGAACAACCACACTTGGGAGATTGTTGACCTTCCTCCCGGTTGTAAACCTTTAGGATGCAAATGGATTCTAAAGAAGAAATATAAGGCCGATGGGTCTATTGACAAGTATAAAGCACGACTAGTAGTCAAGGGTTACAAGCAAAAAGGAAGTGGTATGATTACTTTGATACATACTCTCCCGTAACGAGGATAACCCTCCATAAGAACGCTAATTGTCATTCTTTGCGTTACATAATCTTGAGATACATCAAATGGATGTTAAAACGGCATTTCTAAATGGAGATTTAGAAGATGAAATATACATGGAACAACCTGAAGGGTTTGTTATTCCTGACAAGAAAAGAAAGTTTGTAAACTTGTTAAGTCATTATATGGACTTAAACAAGCTCCCAAACAATGGCATGAGAAATTTGATCATGCTATGTTATCAAATGGTTTTAAAATAAACGAGTGTGACAAGTGTGTGTACATTAAAGGCACACCCAACAACTTTGTCATTATATGTCTGTATGTTGATGACATGCTTATTATGGGAAGTAATCATAATATAATTATGAATACTAAAGCAATGTTGAAAATAATGTTCGACATGAAAGATATGGGAATAGTCGATGTAATTCTAGGGATTAAGATCTCTAGAACATCCGAAGGAATTACTTTATCACAATCTCACTATGTAGAGAATGTGCTTAAGAAATTCAATGTTTTTGATCTACCTCCGGCTAAGACCCCGTAGATTTAAGCCTACACTTAGCCAAAAATCGAGGAGATCCAATTTACCAATGGAATACGCTAGGGTCATTGGAAGCCTAATGTACTTAGCAAATTGTACAAGGCCCGACATAGCATATTCTATAAGCAAACTAAGTCGGTTCACAAGTAATCCCGGAAAGGATCATTGGACCGCACTAAATAGAGTTCTAAGGTATTTAAAGCATACTTTAACTCATAGTTTGCATTACACAAGGTATCCCATTGTATTAGAAGGATATAGTGATGCAAATTGGATATCCGACACAAAAGATTCCAAGTCCACAAGTGGTTTTGTATTTACCATAGGTGGAGGAGCAAAGTGTCATGGAAATCCTCTAAGCGAGACTTGTATAACTCGGTCTACAATGGAATCGGAATTCATTGCTCTGCACAAAGCCGGCGAAGAAGCCGAATGGCTACGAAACTTTTTAGAGGATATTCCTTGTTGGGAAAAACCCGTGCCTCCCGTTTTAATACATTGTGATAGTATGTCCGCAATAGGGAGAGCACAAAGTAGTATGTATAATGGTAAGTCTCGACATATTCGTCGAAGACACAATACCATTAGACAATTGATCACTAGTGGAATAATATGTATTGACTATGTGAAGTCAAAAGATAATATTGCGGATCCGTTTACTAAAGGTATTAACCGTGATCAATTGTACAATGCAGTTAGGGGAATGGGATTAAAATTCACACTAAAAGAACGCTCTTAATGGTAACTCTACCATGATAATTGGAGATCCCATGAACATGGTTCAAAGAGACAACTATGTTAAGAATGTTCAAGTTGTGCACTTGGAAACACAACTAAAAATCCATTCTCGAAGCTGCCCCAAGTGCTAACATGTAGCTTGTGGTAAAAGGGTAAACTATGAGCTTTTAATGATTCCTATAGCCTTATTGGTGGAGTATGACAGGATACTCTTCATAGGAGATCACCTATATAAGTGAGAAGTGTGGCCGCTTCAAATAGAAAAACACTTATGAATCCAAGATATGGTCCAAGGCCAAAATGGACACAACGTGAGAATGAAAGATATTGTATCTATTATTGTGTATATGTTATTGTCTTGGTTTACACAAAAGCTGACCGGTTCAAGACATCGCGTTCATCGAGCAGCGAGTAAATCCGATAACATTATACTAAGGAAGGTTCAAAGCAAAAAACTACCTATCCTAATGCATTAATAGATTATTGGGACTAAGGAATTGCATAACATTTGCATTTGCATTTAATAATCTAATGTGGGGGATTGTTAGATAATAATTAATATTAGATTATTAAATTGAATTACAAACAAAACGTTGGCATGAAACGTTGGATTCTCTTCGGTGGTCAAATGCATGGGATCAAATTAACACATGACTTCACTTGGCATGAAACGTTGGCTTCTCTTCGTTGGTTGAATGCATGGAATGAAGGGTTGCATGGAAACACATGTGGCTTACAAGGGCTTCATGCGTTGGTTTAATTTCTTGAGAAGATGCATGCATTAGTCACGTTGATTACTAATTAACGTAACATTACATGATTTCCTATAAAGATGAAACATTGGCAACCTTCTATGGAGACCATTCGTAGTCTATAAATAGACCATTCCATACAACAATTTAATTCATTAATTCATTATTCCTTTTGCTTCCATGTTTCATACATCACATACATATATATTATCTTTTATTTCCTTAGTCCCAAATATCAAGTAGTTCGCCGGAATTACGAGAAGTAGTGCAACTACTCGTAATTGATAAGCCGTTGTATCTTGGAGACGAGTGCTATAGACCGCTTGCACCGAGTAGCGGAGCATTATCGTCTTGCGGAGAAAGAGTCCAACTCTTGCATCGGCTAATGTTATAATCGTCATTTTCGACACACCCCGGTAACAACAGGCACATGCATCAAGGTTCTGGACATGACTGGCTTAAGGATTTCTGCACTGAATCAACTCAAGGTATATCTTCATGTTCCGAACAGATTCCTTTTCGGAATGTTATATATTCGTTAGATTCTTGGATAGATAATAGGATGACTAGCCAATCAGTGTATGAAATGCAAATACAATAGTACTAGTTTTAAATCTATATATGTTGATTATCTTGCTCTGTTCTGGGAACAAATTTATGACTATTTGATGCAGTTATTATCGGCAATCTCCACCATTGATGACTTGAACTATCCAGAGAAAACAGAAACTTATTTCATAGTCAATGCTCCAAACATATTCTCAGCATGTTGGAAGGTTTGTCACATGCGCCTCTGTCTTCTCTTCGATCTTCATTTATTTATTCAATGTCAAGCAGTTAATCGAACCAAACCAAACCATCTTTCAGGTTGTGAAGCCTCTTTTGCAAGAAAGGACAAGGAAAAAGGTGCAAGTCCTTTCGGGTTGTGGAAGAGATGAACTATTGAAGGTAGGCTGCTATATACCTCTCTGTTTTATCAGTTTTAAGCTCACCGTTTTTAAACTTTTGACAGCAGTGACATTTTTATGCAGATCACGGACTATGGATCTCTCCCACATTTTTGCACAAAAGAAGGCTCGGGTTCGGGCTCTTCTCCTCAAACTTTTTATAGGGTTTCAGAAAAGAAGTGGTGTTTCTCGTCGACATAAGCACTATCATGCAAGCATTGCCACTTGACTATGTTAAAACATCATTAGTAACTGCTCTTTTACAAGATTGATCTAGATTACACTTTTAACATCATAGCTATCAATGATAGTTCTTCCTTATTTTCTTCATCTCTGGTACAACCAATTAAGAGAAGATTGAAGAAACTTCTGATTAGATGGCAATGAATTTCTTAGCTGATGCTGGCACAAATATCTCTAGTTATCTTAATTAAGTATATTCTTAGATGTTTCTCTTCGAATATTTTTCTACTGTTTGATTTATGTCACGTTGAAATTTTTGTATTTACATATTTTTGTTGGGAAGATTGTTCTATTATTGTCGTTATATTTTGACTATTGGCTCCGAGTTCAAGTTTCTACATTTGAAATGCTCAAATTGTAATTTGTTTTGTCACCATATATGCAGCTTACGAGTCTTCATATGGAATTGAGACCTTACATTCTTAGAAGAGTTATAAAAGATGTGGAGAAGTCTTTGCCTCCTAAAATTGAATGCATCATGAGGGTTGAGATGTCTTCACATCAAGAACTGTGAGTTTTAATTTATTTTAGAAACATCTGCGTGGTTAGTTTTCCGTTATTCCTTAGTATGTTTTTCTTTCAAATGACTTCTATTAGGTATTAGAAGTGGATCCTATAGCGTAACTTCCAAGATTTGAATAAAGTTGTCCGAGGAAATCAGGTGTATACTTATTACTCTGACTGAAACTGTTGCAACTTGCTTGTAAGCGCACTGATGAATTTAAAGGAGCCATTATGTTTGCTTATTCTTAATTTTGTTCTATTGTTTTAGTGCCATAACCCTCCCACTATTTTCTTCGACTTTGGTACTTCGAGATCACTTCTGTTCCACCATTAAAATAATTAAAAAAAAGAGTTTAAAGAAATAGATCAATTTATGTCACTCTTATTGTCTTGTGAATGTTTGAAATATGTGTAGAGAACAAATGAAGAAAATTATTAATGTAATTCTGCAAATGTGCAGGTCTCACTTTTGAATACCAAGGTTAAGGTGGAGATATAAAACTCGGTGTATTAGTTTTTAGTGGAAAACGGATGTTTTAAAGATTTGTATTTTTAACTTAGGACATTGTGTTATGATAATTTAATTACTTATTTGAGAAAATACTTGTTTCTGATATTCAGCTCAGCTCGACATTCTCAAATATGTCCAGAGTCCGATTTCAAGGTGTTGCTTCATTGATGTCGAGGTCATTTAAGGAGGGCATATTTGGTCTAGTTTATTAGCTTTTGTAGATTAAGAATCTATTTTAAGATATTCATATGCTAACCTTTTGAAGTTGTATAGAACTTAATGGAAGATGATTAGATTACTAGAGTTGTTTTGAGGTACAATTAGTGTTGACATTTCAATATATTGGTGATATAGGGATGATTTAGCTATGAAATTAATTTTTATTTATGTTTTTGAAACAATTAAACCTATTATGTTTTGTTGTTGAATTAAAGAAATTGGTAAATATTGTAAATCCGCATAACATTTTACGGTACTATTTGTAAATTTTTTAACAATTAAGAATTTTTTAATATCAAACTTTTAAAATAGAGATTGTATCAAAAATTACATATGTGATTTTCAAATATTATTATAGTTATATATTATTCTTGTTGCACTTTAGAAATATCATTATGAGTTATATTGAATTAAATTCCAAAGAACTATATAGGGCATAATCACAATACCGTGCATAGCACGGTTAAACGATGTGCTAGTATTAGTAGACGTAACAAACACCAGACGAGGGCGGTGGAGTGCTACTACTTACCTATGGTCGTACAAAATGAGAGGATGAATATGACGGACAAAATTAAGATATTTAAGCTTATATGATTCAATTGAAAGATGGAGAACAAATGTAATGAAGAAATTAAGATGTTTAGATATATACAACTCTATTTAAAAGTGAAAAACTAGCAAACATTATAAGAAAGTGGCGAAGCAGATTCCCTATTCCAAATCTCACGTCCCGAAACTATCCATAACGATAAATACTTAGATCTTTATGATCTATTTACAATCAGTTTACTATGGAATAGCATTACTCCATTAGGACAGTGGATATGGGAATTTTATCCGGAAAGATAAAGGATTAATTAATTATTTATTCATTAGGAAATTCATCTAATATAATCTCCAGAAACAACGGCGGTATAGACTGATAATTGCCGGCATTTGGCGCTCTTGTGTTCTACCTCTGCCGCGTGACACGTCCCCTGTATGTGGGCCCCAAGCAACGGCGGTATAGACTGATAATTGCCGGCATTAAGCTCTAGCACACAATGCATACATACCCTCTCATTACTTGGGCGGCGGCCCCAATTTCCCCCCAGTCAAATCACTTGTTGACCGCGCCCCTCCCAAATAACCACCCCGCCAAACATTTTTCCCTATATAAAAAGGCTACATCCCAAGCCATCCATTATCCCATTCCTGAACACAACAAGCTTTCTCTCACTAGCCGAAATTAAATTAGCCAGCGCGTTAAGAGAGAGGGGGAGAAATAGCAAACGGAAAATGGCGATGAAGGAGAAGGCTAACGGCGGGAACAGCAAGGCTAACGGCGTCAAGGAGGTGCACTACCGCGGCGTGCGGAAGAGGCCGTGGGGAAGGTACGCCGCCGAAATCCGCGATCCCGGGAAGAAATCGCGTGTCTGGCTCGGCACGTTCGACACAGCCGAGGAGGCGGCGCGTGCGTACGACGCCGCCGCACGTGAGTTCCGCGGCGCGAAGGCGAAGACGAACTTCCCTAACCACGCCGACGTTGTTCACAGCCCCAGCCAGAGCAGCACCGTCGAGTCCTCCAGCGCCGAACTCAACGCACCGCGCGTCCCTGTGGAGCTGGATCTCACGCGCCGCCTCGGCGCGTGTCAGGCTAACGGAGCCACGGTGGCGGAACTCGGCGCAGGGAACCACATCAACGGTTTCCAATTGTTCCGTCGCCAGCCGACCTTGGCGGTGATGCCGAACGGCCAACCGGTCATCCTCTTCGATCCGAGCATGGCGGTGGCGTACCAGATGAATACGGTGGGGGTAGGGTTCGGCCGCGGCGGCGTGATGCAGAGCGACTCCGATACCTCGTCGGTGGTGGACGAGAACAATTTTGACAGTTCCGATGCGAAGAGAACTTTGGATCTCGATCTCAACATGCCGCCGCCGCTCGAAGTCTGAACGCCGATCGGAATATAATTGAGGAAGAATCCTAAATACTTGATGAATTGATGATACCGAGGAAGAAACTGGCTTCTGATTCTGTAAATAGATTCGAAAAGCGAACCCCTTTTCTTTGCATCCGTGAGTAATTTCTCCGGTTGTTTCAATTGTGGCCGGCGGCCACTAGGGTTTGATTAATTTTCCCGTTCTTGTTGTTCCAAGATCAAGAAATTCATGTTAATTTGAGTAATTTGATGTAGTCGATAATTCTCGCATGAGATCTGAGTTTTGATATTACTTTTGATGTAATTTGCTGCTTCTCGATTTATCAATTAAATTCATCCGAAATTGCAAAATTTTCGGCCGGCCGGCGAGAAATTCGAGGAAAATACAAATTTGAAGTTAAGGGGAGAATCAGAGAAGAATTGGTCAAAAGGTAAGGAAAGAAGGGGGAATTGAGTGGCGGAAGGGGAAGTATGAGAGAGAAAGAGGATAGACAGAGCACCGACGGCGAGACAGGGAGGCAGGTGGAATTGAAATTGGGGAACGGGGGCCACACAGGCCCTCCGAACTCCGTGTTGACGCGATCCGGATCTTCTGGCCTATTTTCGATGATTATTTGGTGGCCCACCAATCATGCGTGCATTGATGGTCCCCAAGCCAACAAATTAATATTAGAGTGTAAAAAAAGTGGCCCACCAATGCATGTGTGGCGCCGCGTGATTGGTGGACCACCAAGTGATCCATCGAAATGGGCCAAAAGATCGTGTTGACGGGTACATGTCGTGCCTACAGTGGACGGCACGTGTTACTTTTGGCTTGCCGCCCACTATTATTAATTAATTGTTTTAAATATTTTGCGAACAACTATTTCGCGGCTTTCGCCCGCAATGCTTCCCTTTTTAATATTCCTTCCGTTCTATTTTATTAG
Organism: Lavandula angustifolia; assembly: GCA_028984105.1. Taxonomy (NCBI): domain Eukaryota; kingdom Viridiplantae; phylum Streptophyta; class Magnoliopsida; order Lamiales; family Lamiaceae; genus Lavandula; species Lavandula angustifolia. The sequence goes on from CM054818.1 coordinate 23,454,591, forward strand.
TTCATTTTTTTTTTCGGCACGGAAATTAAGAAAATTGTTTGTTGTGTATAAAGTAGTACTCCTTCCGTTCCGCCCGACATGGCTTAATAGGCTTTGGGCACGATTATTAAGAAAGTGGGTAGTTGTGTGTAAAGTGGTATAAAGTGGTGGGACCCATTAGAATTTATTAGAGTATTATTTTAATTAGTGGCCAAGTCAAGTGGGACAAGGAAAAAGAGGAAAGAAGTCATGTCGGGCGGGACGGAGAGAGTATAAGGTAGTGGGATTCACTAGAATATATAATAGTTTTATTTTAAGTTAAAAAATGAAAGTGGACTAATAGACTGGACTAATAGAGTGGAACGGATGGAGCATAATTCATTCTTATGCCTTTATTTATGGTTTTCAAAGCACAAAAATTGTACTCCTACAGTTCTATTATTTGTGATTTATTTTCTCGAAATTGATGTCTCAATATTTTGTGGCTCATTTTTTAAAAATGTAAAAATTGTGTGGAATGAAATTAATTATCAAAAAGTTAAACAATCTACATCAAATAATACCACTTTCTAAATTTTTCTGTCGAAATTAATTGAGTCACAAATAATGAGATGGAGGGAGTAATTACGCTCTAAAATAAATCATTTTATCTTTCTTTTTCTTATCAAGAATGTGTAGTTTAATTAGTATTTGTTATGTTTATATAAGTGGATGATCTGATATTCAATCTCGGATCGATTTAATAATTATAAAATTCTTATAAGTTGTTTTTTCAACGAAATCAAGTCACTAAACTTTTTTTTTATATTTGCTTTGGTGTGTACAAGATAACTCACCACATAGGAATTTTAGTAGGATTTGAACGACCATATACTTACCACTTTAACCGCTATGTTATTTCATGAAATAAGTGAGTAAACTCCTATTGTTCTACAATATATGCTTATTACATAGAAGATGGAGTATTCTAAGTAATTATAAGTGATAAATTCATATATACATATTATTCGATTTAAATTCATAACTGTCATAAGGATAAATGCCTTATCACTTTAGAAAAATGTAATTTGGTTTTTGGAGAATGAAATCTCATATCTAATTTGTGTCACCAACGAAATGGTAACATTTATTGCATTTAATTTAAAAGTTATTTACAATAATCCATCCTATAGGATTACGAAATCCATAGTAGTATAATATATTTAATCTAAAGATATAAGTCACTATTTTAATGATAAAATTAATTGAGCATAATCGAATACCTAAATATTGAACACGTGACCGCAATACCATTTCAATTGGAATTTAACCAAAAGAATTTTATTAAGTTTACTACCAATTTAAAGGGGTATAGTTGTAATTTGGTTGGAGGATGTACAGATAATAAAATGGGGAGCGGGAACAAGAAGCGCGTGGGAGAGCGGGGTCGCCGACATAAAGAGGTGGGGCTACAGCGGAGGACTTAGGATGTTGCGCCTTCCGCCTGCCGCTATCGTGTGGGCCCCAATATTTTTTATTGCGTCGGCGTAATTTGTGGAGTAGACTTTGGTTTCCGATTTCCCCTACTTCACCTTTTTTTATTCAACCACTCGTTTGTTCGCAATTTCTTATTTTCATTTTTTGCTACTAATTTTTTTCCGACATAAATTTCACTTGTTATTAAGGAGAAATATTCTATTAAAAATGTTTGTTTCTAAAAAAGCAAATAATATGCTAATAAAATTATCATGTTTCTTTTGAATGTGGGAGGCGTGGGCAAAACAAACAGACATATGTGCTCGTATTGGTCTAGTTCGGTTATTTTCGTTCGGGTTAAATGGTAGCCACAATTTTATTGTCGGGTCTGATACGAATATGAGTATTTTTTTTATTATCCATTCCCGTGTGGTTACTTGCATTTTTTCTTTAATTATATTTATTTTTATATTAATTTAAATATGTAATGTAACGATCTTAGATGTACAACAATTAAAATTATAACAGGTCCAATAAAATATCAATCAACATTGTTCAATTAATTATAACTATTTCTCGGTATGTTTGTTTTTGTGTTTTAACTTATAATTATATTTTGTTATTCAATTAATAAAATGTTTACCAACTTTTTAACTTTATTTTTATGTTGTTAAATATCTGTGGAGAAGATGATTTTCGTTGATGATGGAAGAAGAATTTAACTTTACAATTTTGATAACTTAGTGCTATGTTGGATTTGATAATTATATTATTGATTTATTGTTTTGGATTGCCTTAATTATGTATGATGTTGGATTCAATGCTCTTGTTTGAGATGTTGAGTACTTGAGCTTGGAAATTGAATTGAATTTGAATGTTTTTTTTTTTGGTTAACTTTTACATTTTGTTTGGTTAGGAGAAAAATATGAGAAGAAAGAAATAGGGAGAAAGATTGGTGAAAAAGAGAGAGTGTTTTGTATTTTGTTTGGTTGAAGAAAAAGAGAAAAGAAATAGTGTTATATATGAAAAACAAAAATATCCTTCAATAAAATAGAAAAGTAAAATATTATTAAAATTAAAATAATCATTTGCTTCAAATCGTTCTTCTCTTCGTATTTGGAGAGAAAAGATTTAAAGGTAGGTCCCACCATTTTTCTCTCTTCTCTCTTTTTTCTCTTCTAACCAAATGAGAGAAAATCTTACTTTCTCTCCTCTTTCTCTCATCTATCTTTCCTCTCAAATTCTCTTCAACCAAACAAAGGGTTAATATTTATTTGAATTTTATAAAAATAAGTAATAATTTAGTGCGGGTATACCCATTCCCATCTAGTACCCACGCGGCCGCATGCGGGTATCTACTCTATGTGGGTACGGGTTATGGTAGGAAAATTTAGTTCCCGCAGGTGCAGGTTTTCCCATGTGGGTACTCATTTCGAGGGTATCCGACGATGTCCATCCCTAGTGGAGATTAAGAAAATAGTGTTTTATGGTGTATATTATTTAATTTTTGGATAATTATTTTCTGCCAACACATTCGTCGTCTCTTTTAGAAACGGGACATTTCTAAAATGATAGAGGGAATATTTTTTTAATCTTTATGTCCAAAACTAACAAGATTTTATTAATGCGGCAAAGAGAGTACTATTTGTGCCATATTATGTTTCATTAAAAGTGTATGTCTTGTTTTTCTCCTTAGATCATCCTATTAAAAATGTATTATTTTAAAAAAATTAAAGAAAATTCACTACAAGCTACTCATTCTGTACCATACCAATGCATAACGTTATTAATATGACGGATAGAATCTTACTCCTTCTATTCCGTTTAAAGTAATACGTTTCTTTTTTGCGCGGTAATTAAAAAAATGAATGATAACGTATAAGAGATGGGTAAATGATAAAATAAGAGAATTAAGATGAGTGATATTGTGAGAGAGAAATGAAAAAATAGGAGAGAAAAATAAAAAAAGTAGAAATCATATTTTTAAAAATTATATTCGTTTAAGGTAACGTGTCATTTTAAGTAGGACGTCCCGAAAAGAAAAATACATGACTTTAAATGAGAGAGAGGAAGTATTATTTTAATAAAAATAATCAAAAGAAATCATAAGTGTTTCCTCTGTCCCATATATTGTATTTTATTTATTTTGGATATGATTATTATGAAGAGTTAAAAGTTATGTGTAAGGTCGTATTAAATGTTGGGTATTATAAGTAGAGTGTTTTTGTAATAATTTACCCATGTTGAATGAAGAAACTTTCTTTGAGGCGGTAGAAATAAAAAAAAAAGGTAAATTGGTATAAATGGTCCCCAATGTTTGTTATTTTGGATGAATTGGTCCATAATCTTTTGTTTTTTAGTTTATTGGTCCCCAATGTTTGCTAATTTGGATAAATTGGTACTTCTGTTAAATTTTAAGTTAATTAAGTATTAATCATAGGGGTATTTATGGAATAAAAGTTTCAGGGACCAATTCATCCAATTTTTAAATTAAACTTGATTTTTTTAATTTTTTTTTAAATTATGATTTTTTTCGAAAACAAATTAATTTTTCAAATAATTTTTTTTTAAAAAATTAATTTTTTTCAAGTAATTTTTTTTTCAAAATAATTTTTTTGGTAAACGAAAAATATCAATTAATAATAATTTTAGGGACCAATTTATCTAAATTATTTTTTGAATTATTTTTTTTCAAATTTTTTTATTTAAATAAAAATTAAGTAAATTTAGATTAACTAATAATTTTGTGTTTGACGGTGAAGGAGGGGAGCGGGTAAATACAATGGTTGGGGAATGTGTTATGTTCTTCGAGGAGAGGAGCAGCTGGACGACTTGGAGGACCAATTCACCAAATTTTTTAAATTAAATTTGATTTTTTTAAAGAAATTTGAAAAAAAATTAATTCAAAAAATTATTTAGATGAATTGGTCCCTAAAATTATTATTAATTAATTTTTTTTCGTTTACCAAAAAAAATATTTGAAAAAATAAGAAAAAAATTAGTTGAAAAAAATTATTTTAAAAAAAAATATTTGTTTTCGAAAAAAGATCATTATTTTAAAAAATAAAAAAATTTAAAAAAAATTCAAGTTTAATTTAAAAATTGAATGAATTGATTCCTGAAACTTTTATTCAATAAATACTCCTATGATTAATACTTAATTAACTTAAAATTTAACAGAATGACCAATTTATTTAAATTAGTAAACATTGGGGATCAATAAATTAAAAAGAAAAAATTAAAAATCAATTTATCAATTTGCCAATAAAGAAAACACCTTCAATGGGGCGAGTAAGGTGAGAGATTGAGTAACGGCAGCGCGTGGGATTGAAAAACATAAAGGCGGGATTACGCCACGTGGGGCGGCGGAGCGTGTGCGAGTGGGAGCACCCGTGAGGGGGCGGCGACGTGTCATAAATAGAGACAGAAAGGAAGCGCCGCCTGGGGCCGGCCGAGTCGGCTGAGCTGGGACTGTCACGTGGGGACCGCCACCACACCAACTGCTCAGAAGTTGCGCAATTATTCGCCACGTCTCACGTGCGTCCTACTCCTACCCATAACCCATGCCGTCACCGTCAGCACAAGCATCCGAGGGCGGCTGAATAAATTAAAATATACTGACGAGTTGGATATGATCACATTGTGAATAATTAGGCTTTTTTATGTGGCCCATCTCGAGTTGTCTTGGTCCTTTCATACTGGGCCTATTGATTTTTCTGACCTACTTATAGTTGGGGTAGGTAGAGTTCAAAGTTTTGAGGCCAAATAAAAATCCAGCTAAATGGTCCAACGGGTCGACTGGATTTGGGCCTAGAAACCCGTGGATGTCTACTAACTTACTTATAAGTGAGAATATAATACAGTTTATAATAATGGCAAACTTATAGTGTCTGTGTTTTCAGCAGCCTCATTAACTTTAGAATCAGCTTATCTTACTCGCGAATTTATGAGATGGCCCGTTGTGCTCGACCGAATTGGCCCATTCAAAAACATACAAACAATTGTGATCGAAAAGCTTGGGATGGTTAGAATTCGAATTCCACCAACACCGTTAAAACCTCAATATATATATATATATATATATATATATATATATATATATATATATATATATATACTCCCTCCGTCCCGCTAATTCTGTCCCAGTTGACTTCGGCACGGAGATTAAGAAATTTTAGTTTAGTGTATATTTTATGAGTTTTAATTGTATAAAGAAAATGACACAGTTTTCGAGGAGTGGTTGGTGGAAAGAAATGAGAATTCCAAATTTTTGCAAGGCTAGTAAAAGACAATCGATTTTTATTTTTTATATTTTTTTTATATTGTATTTGAAGAAATAATCTAAAGTTTTCAAAAAGATAAAAATCATAATTTTCTGAGTTCGGAGCGGAAGATAATCGAGTGGGAGATAGATTTTTGAAGAGAAAGAGTATAAGAATGTGGGGGTTGAGTAGTGAGTAAGGGGACCCACTTCATTTTATGTTTAAAAGTAATTTTTAGTACTATTTTAGGAAAGATGACAGTAATAGCGGGACAGTCCAATTAGGCAAGTAGGACAGTAATAACGGAACGGAGGGAGTATATTGGAAAAGCTCAATGATTCACCTTAGCATGGGGTAGCTCTTATAGAATTGAGACATAATGCTTGAGAATTTAGTGCAAAAGTCCACCTAAACCCTAACTAACTCCCACTTTGTATCATTCCATCACACACCATTTTATGGTCTCATTAATCAAGCAATCACTCCTACCCCTACTTCCCTTGCTGTCCACCAGATGAGTTCCCTTCCTAGGAAACAACACCTACATTGCAAATATAATTATTCACCAACTTTATTCAATTCCTTGTCCTTACACACATACCCTTTTCTACTCTTTTCAACCACTTCACAAATAAAATTTATATGCCACTCATCCTTTAATGTGATTATCATTAAGTGGAGTTGGTTTCTCATTATCTCTTGTTCCAATTTTCATATTTCAATATTATCTCAGCAATGCAACCATGTATATGGTTACAATACAGTTTTACAAATAGACCGTACGCTAATAGATAACATTGGAACATGAAAATTTGACAAGGAAATCTCATCCGTAAATAAATTATCATGCTGAATCTAAAATATCCAACACCATGTGCTTGCATGAGTGCCACATGTTTTGTTCTCATATCCTTTGCTGCCACGTCATTTTAATTTCTGTCATAAATACATTTAAACTATAATCAATACTATACACACAACATTAATTAACAAAATGAGATGTTTAAGTCCCTTGGGATGACAAAATTGGTGAAAGTGCTTAGCCCGGGACTGATAGGTCCTGGGTTCGAATTCCACTGAAAGCAACTTTGTGGAACCTGTCACTTATGGTTAGTCTAGGGTCCATGTATCAAAAAAAAAATAAAAAAATAAAAATGAGATGTTTATTAATCAGAAAAAAGATCAGATTAGATTATGGTACAATAGAATTCACAGTGATCACCATGAGTAGTCTGTCTTGCAGCTGATCATCAACAAGAATATTACACCTCTCATAATCCCAACTTAAACACCTACTAATTATTAAATATTATTACAAAAAAAGAGACCAGATTAACAACAATCACCTTAAAAAATAATCACAAATCTACCCACCTCCTCCATCCTCACTTATACATACACCATGTTTGTGTATGTATACATATATACATCATCATCATCATCATCCTCTTGTCTATGATTTTAGGTTAGCAGATCATTCACCCACCCCAGATCGGGTCCACCGGAAGAAGTCCCCTCGTTGCTGTTATTGTTATACCTGCAGTCATCCATCAAATTCCGACCGGAGAATAATTTGCTATGTCCACGCCCTACTGGAGTGGAAGGGGACATCACAAACTGCTGCTGCTCTTCAGCTTTGAAATTCACATCCAGCCAAGGAAGGCTTCCATTCGCAGCCGGTGGCGGCGACGCTACGCTCATGGCTTCATACGAGGCCATGAGCTCGGCGAGGGTATTATCGTAATTCACCCCGCGATCGGATATGGAGTAAGAATCGACATTCCAAAAATGAGAGCCGCCGAAGTGAGAGACTTCTGGCGAGCAGACCGGAGAAATAGGCGGCGAGAGCGGCGGAGATAGGTTGTGCGAGACGTGTCCGATCAGAGTTGAGGTGGGGGAGTTGGTGATTGAGGAGTGGCAGTAGATGCAGCAGTGGTTGAATCCGCGGCACTTCTTCTCCGACGGAATATTCTCCGCCACCATCCTGAGCTGGCGAGACGAGTGAGCGAAGAAGCAAACCTTCCTCTTACAATTCTTACCGTCCTTACAAGCCTCAGTACGGTAGCGAGAAGGGTGAAGCCAACATTCGAAAACCCCATGGGAGAATTCACAGCTATCGCCTTTCGAACAATGGCCCTTGCGAAACTCGGAGCAAACACTGCCGGAGTAGTGGAACCGCCGCGGGTCGCGGCGGCGCGCCTTCTCTCCGGGGTGGGCGAAGGGGCAGTCCGTCCAATCGTGGCTGCGGCTCCGATTGCACTTCCGGACCTTGAATTCGTACATGCGGAAGTGGTCGGAGGAGTACGGGTCGTCGTCGTCGTCGACATCGTTGTAGGGGAGGAATTTGGAGAAGGCGGAGTTGTCGGCGTCGATTTTGGGGGAGTCCGCGGCGGGGATGCAGCGGCGCGGAGGGATGTCGATTTCGCGGAGGGTTTTTTTGGTGAGGAAGAGTGGGTGGGAGTGGTGGAACTTGTGTTGCTGATCGGCGCAAACGCTGCCCATCATGTTGGTGAGTGAGAGAGAGAGGGGAGGGAGATGAGAGAGAGGTTGGGGAGAGAAGGGATTAAATAGTAGAGAGAGGGGTGACGAGGATGGTGTGGGAGTATGGGCAGAGAGGTGCGTGGCGGCGTAGTATTTGGGATTTTGCATGCAAACAGAGTTATGTGGCAGCTCGATATCACACTATTACATGCAAACACCACCTCTCTCTCTCTCTCTCTCTTCATATATAAATGGTAAATTGATAATATGATATATTGTTGCAACACTTTTTATAACTTTTTCCTTTTGACAAAATTTAATCTTTATTTGATAAATTTGTTGTTTGTTGAAAGTCTATGATCGTTTTTAAAAGGGGGGCGTATAAGTGTAGCCGTTTTCAGAACTTATGTCGAAAAGCAAGCAATTTCTGACTAATTATACACCACTCTATTTACAATTGAATTATTAAATTTCGCTCCTTCATTTCATAAGTGCTAATCTTGGATCAGCATCTAACTATTGTATAAAATGAATATTTGATCAACTAACCATTTTTCTTTAATAGACTTTTCGGCGATGCAATTCTTCTGAACAGATCGTGTTTAAAATAATACTTCTTCCGTCTCATTGAGCTTGATTCATTTCTTTTCGACACGATTATTAAGAAGAGTTATTAGCTGTGAGTAAAGAAGTGAGTTCCACAAAAATAGAATAATTAATTATGTGTAAAAAAATTATAATTTTTGGAATGACATAACTCGAAATTGAAAATGAGAACGAGACTGAGGAAGTAAAAATGAGATAAAATATTTTTTTTTATGAGATTGGGATCGGACAAACAAAACCTCCCCTCTTTGTCCATATATTCCTTTCTTTTTAACGTGAGATGCTTTCGCTCCATTGGAAAATTCTATCTTAGACCCGGTCTTGTAGACCTGTGGTGTAGGATTAGAGTTGTGTGTTTTTCGGATTTTTTTATTTTACTAATATCTTATGTGACATGTTTTATAACCACCGGGTCCACAACTTAAGTTGTGGACCGGGTCTAGGATAGAATTTTCCCGCTCCATTGGTAAGAGAATATGTATTTTACACGTGTAACTCAGCAAATTGGAGTTTCTTGAAATTTGTTTGTTATTATTAGTATTTTTCCACAAAGACTTGTGTGTCACACAATATATTCTTTTGTAAGATGTTGATATGTGGCATATGTGGTCCACCATAATTGATTTTGATTTGATTATTTAATTAAAATGTATTCCACATATCAAATGATTTGTGAAGGTGACAGATAGTGAAGTATAATTGTGTAACACCAAAGTCTATCCGATATTTTTCTAATTAAATAATGAACCTCCTTCTTGATGATTTTCGTAGTTCAGTCCAAATATGGTAATAAGAAAATAAATTTATTTAATCTAAGATAGAAATTACTGCACTATAATTCATACTCCTCACTGTCCTCTGTCACTGGAGTTGTTATCTTTGCCAACGTGGTGGGAGTTAGTGAAATTTTGTCGTCTAATGATGGGCTGGCTTGGCCCTATTCGCATTTTACCCCCTCGTGGGCGTCACGTGATGGCTGCTACGTGGCGTATTTGGAGCCTCCGCATGGGTTTCTTTTATGTTAGGGGTGGGACTAGTGCACCTCCCACCCCTAGCATAAAATAAAGGGGCATTTTTAATTGTAGCCACACAGTGAATATACACACACATATATGATCACTAAAATAAACACAAATGTAGCCATTTTGTCCTTATACGGCGCAAGGCCGATGGGGGCCGATGGAATCCATAGGCCCTCCAATAAAAAAATAAAAATAAAAAAAATAATAAATTGAAAGGGCATCGGCCCTGTGAGAGCCGATGGCCCTCATAGTAATTTATTTGAGATATATCACTTTAAATGGGATCGGCCCTCATATGTATACAAATTAGTACTTTTTTTTTTTCATTATTTTTTTTTCTTCTTTGAGGGCATCGACCCTCATATGTATACAAATTTAAAAAAAAAAAATTACTAAGAAGGAGGGCCCTCATATATATTCAATTTTTAAAAAAAAAAAATTACTAAGAAAAAAATAATCAGTAAGGGTCTCAGTAGAAAGAAAAAAAAAAAAAAAAAAATGAAGGAGGGTCGATGGCCCTCAAAGAAGAAAGGAAAAAAAACAAAAAAAAAATGAAGGAGGGAAGGCCATCGGCCCTTACTGAAAAAAAACAATAAAAAAATACAAAGGGCCGATGGATCCATCGGCTCTCCCATCGGCCCCGCCGGATAAAGACAAAATGATTACTTTTGTATTTTTTTTAAGTTTTAGGCTATCTTTGTGTTTTTTTTTTTTTCCATTTTGCCCCCAGTGGGTATTACCACTAAAATAAACCCTCCGCATGCTTCAATCTGGTATAAGTTTCATCAAATGTTGCATTGGACATGCGACACGAGATACTATACACACGTTGATTGGACTCGACGTTCGAAGTGAAATAAATGAAGTTTGAAATTTGCATTAGAATTAAGTGCACATGTATGAGACAAAATAATTGGAGCGTCATGTCCTGTTAAAATATACGACATGAAAGTGATAAGATACGTTGAGATTTTCTAAAAGTGTCTATTTTAGCCTATAAAATATATAAGGTTAATAGTTTTAAATAACATAAATTATTAACTTTGTGCGTCTGCCCATCAATTAAAAAAAATGTGTCATTTGCGTTTAAATTATTAATTTTGTAGTATTTGTTGTCCTTATTTATGAAAATGTTCAATTTGTCCATTAAATTATTTAATAAGTTGCAGAGAATTCATTTCTCACGTTTAAAGTTAGGAGTACAATTTCATCCTAGGTCATTTGTTTTGTGCTATTTTCTCAATGAAGTATCAGTTTTATGACAATCCATGCCAACATTAGTGGCTTGAGATTCTTTGCCGAGTTTTATTCTCTACAATAAAGTAAATATTTTAAAAGGAAAATTCACACTTTTTTATTGTTTAGGTGACAAAATGCACAAATCCAATAATCCAAGAGTAAATTGCACTTTTAATACTTTAGAGGCAAAACACGTAAAATCAATAATACAAGGAGCAGATTTCACATTTTCATAATTTAAGAGACAAAATGCACAAAATTGATAGTTTAGAGGGGTTCAAAACTTTAACTCTAAAACATTTATTGTATACTATATTCCTAAAAAGTTATAACTAAAATTAGTAGATGATAATCTTTTATACATTGGTCGAAATTATTGATTTTGCACTCTTCTTTTTTAAAATTACAAACTTCATCCATTCTAATTTATATTTTTGTATCCACCCTTGTGATCTGTACCAATGTAAATTTAAGTAGTTAGTTTCCTTTTATGCAACATGCACAAAATATGAGAGAGAGGAGACAGAGAGGTGGTATAATATACCTAGAGCAATTCAAGCGTTCGGAAATAGGGAAACTCAAGTGTGTGTTGCACTGAGAGGCAAATCTTGGATGCGAGAATGCGACTTATATGTCACGTAATACTCAACACATTTGCATATTCTCACCGGACCGCCCTTCGCGATTGCATTCAAATTAGCGACACGTCGGCGTCGGATCGACCCCTCGGCCCTCAGACGAAATCCGCGCGCATTGGCTGAAATTATCGAACACGTCCTTGCAACCTTGGCAACTCCACGCTGTACTTGGTCGTAAAAAGGAGAGAAATAGTAGGGTGCAAGTAATATGATGTGTGTTTATTTTGATTTTATAGGCTTAGGTTTATGCGTCAATGCAAGATTCGTCATTTAGTGAATTGTTCATGCGTATTGTATATGAATTAGATGCGGATCTTTTAGTAATATAGCATACTACTAGAAAATAATTAAGAATTCTTATATTTGACATTTGCTAATATTTGTCATGGAAAAACTGATTTTTAACTGTCATGTAATTGTAATTTCAATTAAGGTGGTACTTGGAACAACTTTCAGCTGCAATTTATAATTTTCATCTACAGTTGGAGTGTTTGGAATACCCAGCTTTCAGCAGAAATTCCCTGTCAAATATAGTTAAGATAGATAAGCTGCTTAAGCTGCTATGACCCAACTTTCAGTTGCAACTTACAACTTATCAAATTTATTAGACTATTTTATCCTTTAAATATTTCTATAATTCTAAAAAAATCATTAATTTTAAAATCAATATTTTTATTAGTTACATATTTAATTATAATTATATTTAATATATTAGCTGAATAATTTATTTTTTCTAGTTTAATGAAATAATTATTATTAAAATTAGATATAATTAAATATAAATTAATTAAAATAGTGGGTTATAAGAAATTTGAATTTTAAATTAATATTTCTCTATTTTCATTTAATGATAGTTATTTCTTAGCTACCTAATCATTAAGATTATATAAAAACATTATTATTATGGATTTATGCATATAAGTAATATTTAAAATATTATAGTATGATATGTTTATGCTAATATGATATATTATAAATTTATATAATATAAAAAATAATTTAATTTAATATTCTTTAATACTGAAATTAAAATTATATTGTAAAAAAATTTCTCAATTTTATTTATTTATTATAAATTATAATTGTTTAATAATACTGAGGGTAAGACGAACACTTTATTTAAAAAGTTAAAATAAACTACTAATATCAACAGTTTTTCAAACACTATTTTCTCCACTTTCAGCAGATTACAACACTTCTTTTCAAACACATACAAATTCTAAAATCAATAACTTTCGATCGATTTCAGCACTTATCAATAAGCTTCAACTACTTCAAACACTCACTAAATGTATCAAGAATACAATTTATTACATGATTGAATCTTTCGAGGATTTCTTAAAATTAAAGAATTCATTAAATTCTATTGAATTGTCAAAAGTTTAAAGCTAATCTTGACTAATTAAATCTAATTGTAGTGTAGATTATGTCGATCCAACTTATTACTTATTTCAATTTTCCCGAAAATGGAATTCACGTTGTCAAAATTGAATCAAAATATTGCTTCTATCCTAATTCTTAACATTGTGTAATTATTGCCTAATAGTCAATATAGAGCCCTATATCTCTTCCTTCTCCTAGCTATGGAAGAAGGAAAATGACAAGACAATATATACTACTACAAAAGAAAAAACTTAAAAACTTTTGAGTCATGATTGAACCATTACTAGTAGTGACTCCTATGTGGCTCTAGTACAATATAATCAATGTCACAAATTAACAATTTAATCATAATGTTATTTATCAATTTGTACCTATATGAGATAATGTAAACCTACAATACATAAACCATTAAATGCAAATTATGCTATCCAACCGTTACAATAAAACCCTCTTTGCACCCTTTGACCTTGACAGCTAAATTTTAAGTGGAAAAAAAATTCCCTTTTACTTTTAATTCTTTAGACAATTTTTCTTAAAGAAAAAATATAGGTGTAATTAATAATAAGAAAAAAATATAGAGACAATAGAAATTTTGAAAAAATAAAATCAGAAAAATTATTATAAAATTTTTAAAGTAGAATTTAATTATTTCCATAAAACGGCAGATTAATGTCCAAATAGAGCGACGTGGTTACTAGCCGTTGTGATTCTAACATTGCTTTTTCAAAATTTCGACCGTTAAGAAAATCCGAACGTTAATATTTGCCCTCCATCTCCTCCTCTCCCAACTTTCCTTGCAAGGATCAAATATTTGCGCTCTATCTTCATCTTCCCCAATTTATCAGATATACATTCCACACTATTCATCTTTGTTCTCCACGCTCTCTCTCTACACATTGCAGGAGTAGTAGTTGGCTGTCCGATTGAATGGCGGCGGTCGAGGAGTCGAGTAATTTGTTTATGATCGACGTAGCGTACGAGTTCTCGGCGCCGCGATTCCATGACTTCACAGCGGAGGAGAGTGTAGAGGATGTTCGGAAGGCGGAGCTCTGGTTCGAGAACGACCGCGCTTATGCCCCTTCCCGTGCGTCCTACTAATTCCCCTCTTTGAATAATTGGTTATTCTTTTTTGAAGTTATGTGGGTAATTATGTGCCGATTCTGAATTCGCGGAGTCTGGGTGTCGATCTGTGATATGTTTTTCGAGTTTATTGCATTATTATTTGAGTCTATTGTGGAATTCTAGGGTTTGAATTAATTGATTTCTTGATACCTGGAGGGGAGTTCAATTGATTTATCGCATTGTATGTTTCTGTTAATTGCGCATTAAATCATTTCTGAGTCGAAATTTTGGAATATTTCTGATTTTCGTGAATATTCTTGAGTTTCTTGGTGATCTTTAAGGCTCTTCTCTGTGCATTTAATTTTCTGTTTCTTCTACATAGCAAGATGCAGAAAATAGAAGTTTGGAAAATGGTATGAACCTCTTTAGTTGCCACTTTACCACTGGAAATGTAGTAGTATGAGTGTGTGATTCTTTAATGAAGTTGAATAATCAAAGATCTCATATTAGAGATGATTTCATCCTATCAATTTAGTTGCTTGACTCTCAGTATTGTCCTTCTTTTGGATACAATTCTATATCCTCTTATCATGCTTCATCTGATTGAAACTGGGGATTCATGTTCATCCATTTTCCTTTCTGGTTTTGCAGCATCTATGCCTAGCATTAGAGCTACCAGAACAGTTCAACAGATTCTCTGCAATTTCGATGTAGATGAGCAAAAGCAGAAGGTGGAGTTTCTGATTCATCTTTGTAACATGGAATATTTATCAGAGTTGGGGGTATGTAGATATCTATTTCACAAATGTAAACTGTTTCTACTTGTTTCAGGCGCCAAATTCATCAGCCAATGCACCTACTGTATCAAACCAGATATTGTTAGTAGCATCCTCTTTGTTTCCTTGCTCTAATATATTCCTACGTGTTTGAATGAATCAACTTAATACTTCTTGCATATATTACAGACATCTAGCCGAGGCGATTTCAGCAGAAACTACAGAAGAAGCTCAAACACATATCAGTCCTCAGTCGGATATTACACCAGCTGAGAAGACTCTTGATGAAGGAAGCTTGCAAAATGAAAAGTTTGTTCTTTTTTTCTCTTGCAGAAACTTGCCTATGGTATTTGATAGTTATTGTATTTATTTAGTTTACATAATCTAACCAAAATATTGTTGCTTTCTGCTTTTACAGCAAGGTGGCTCCTAAGCAAGCTGTTGTCCAAGGTTAGTTACCATCTTTTGTTTAATGAGTTTTCGTAGAAGTGGTGGTTCTGCTTGCATTGCGTATTAATCGAGTCATTCGTTATATTAGGACCAGAAGTTTGCTGCACTCCAGCACCGCGAAAACAGAGTAGTGATAAGAAGCTTCAGACAGCGAAGAAGATAGCTAGCATGCTTAAGAATCCTTCGGCCATCAATTCAAAGAAACAGTTGCCGAGATCGCAAGCCAGAAGTGCTAAACCGGCTAGTGTTAGAAGGGAGGCAAATGCTAAGACAATTGTTGGAACTCCCAACTTTGCACATGAAAACCATGCTATCAAGAAGCAAAAATTGGATGGTGGAAAATTCAGACAGGTGGATACTATTTGCAACTTCATTGATTTCACCGGGTTTCATGGTTTTCGAATATTTGCATTTAACTTCTTGTTTGGATGATGTTGTTTTCAGATTCTTACAGTCAACAAACCTTCAAACCTGCCTCACAAAACAAGAACTGGAATTGTTAGCAGTAGTTCAAACTTCTGCCCTGCAACTGCCAAGACTTGTAAAGAAGAGAGAAAGGTAAAGACTTCTATACTAATTGAAGTGTATTTCACTTCGGAACAATGTTTTAGCATGCTGAGTTACAGTTCGTTGTGTAGATATACGTTCGCGAAACAGCAGCACCCTTTGTTTCTATGGCTGAAATGATGAAGAAGTTCCAATCCGGGACAAGAGAAATGTCTTTGGCACGAAGCAGTTGTTCGCTTTCTCAGGTAATAAACTACTATTCTCCTCTTAAAATGGTCTAATTATCTAATCTTCGTCCATGTATGTTTACATCTATTACTCTACTGAACTATGCTTAGAGTGATGCTGCTGGAGCAATACAGAGGAAGTCTAAGCTTACACTCACAAGGCCTAAAACACCTGAGTTTGAAACGTCTCAGCGCGTGCGGTCTGTTAAAATAAAAAGTTCAGCAGAACTTGAGGAAGAGATGCTGGCTAAAATTCCCAAGTTTAAAGCTCGACCGGTAAACAAAAAGGTAAACGCTTATTTATTTATCCATCTAAAGACATGATGCATATATGTTCGTTCTTCTAATCTGTTTGTCATGTCATCAGATATTTGAGGGCCCAACTTTACCACCATTGCCAAGAAGTGTGCCTCAGCCTCCAGAGTTTAAGGTATTAAGCCTCTTCTCTGTGCTCAAGTATGAGAATGAAGCCTTATTCATACAGTATGTTTATCTGAACATCTCTTGGCATGGGCAGGAATTTCATCTTGAAACAATGTCAAGGGCTCCTCAGAATGCAGCAACATCTACAAAGGCCTCCACTGAATCTACAGAGGTAAAGGTACTGTCGAGTATGCGCCAGTTCTCCGCTGAATGTCTGGGAAGGCAATGATTTATTTATTTATTTCCACAAGGAAGAGAGCTCACCATATAAGTATCCTTGTTCTGCAGAGCCATCAATGGAAATATCATCTTACAGCCCCAAAATCACCTGTTCTTCAAACTTCTCTCAGAGCACGTCCTCCCACGATCAAAACTTCTGCCGAATTAGAAAAAGAGGAGCTCGAAAATATTCCAAAGTTCAAGGCAAGACCCCTGAATAGAAAGGTAATTCTAACACACGCCATTTGATGAAAAAAATGTATAGAAGATTGTATTTTATTGCCATAAGATTAATATTTTTCAAATTGCAGATATTTGAGAGTAAAGGGGACATGGGTATATACTGCAACATGAAGAAGCAAGTTACCACTCCTCAGGAATTTAATTTTGCCATAGATAAAAGAATCCCTCCACCAACTGCTGTTGTAGACCTCCTCTTTGATAAGGTAAATTGAATAGCTCTGCATCTTCTTGTCTCTTTTGTATTCTGGGATGTCAAATTCATGTAATTAATTATTGCTTTCCTTCTTCCTTCCAGCTTTCTATAACTTCAGAATCGCAATGTGAGAAGCCTCTGGTACGAAATACTACACCAAATCCATTCCATCTCCACACAGAGGTACACACATTTTCCCATGTATTGATGAATCAATCCAATTCATTTTTTGTTTCTATTTTGTTTCATGTTTTTCTGTTGGTTCATCAGGAAAGAGGGGCAGAGAAAGAGAGAAGGGAGGCTGAAGAACTCCTGCAGAAACAGTTGGAAGAGGAGAGAGCTAGGATACCGAAAGCTTGTCCATATCCTTACACGACTGATTATCCTGTGGTATGCTTATATCATCCTCTTCACTCTTATTTCATCCATAGATAAATAAGACTACTAAGTCCAATATTCTTACACCTAATTCTCTCTGTTGCAGGTTCCACCAAAACCAGAGCCGAAACCATGCACAAAGCCAGAGCCTTTCCAATTGGAAAGCTTGTTGAGGCATGAGCAGGAGATGCAGAGAGAAATGGAAGAGAGGAGGAGGATGGAAATGGAAGAAGCTGAGATGAGAAGATTCAGAGCTCAGCCTATCTTGCAAGAGTATGAATTCAAACAGCTATTACTGTTTCTTTCTTTCCCTTTTCCCTATTATCTCTCTTATTGATCAAGTTGAACCTGCAATCTGTTTACACCAGGGACCCGATTCCACTTCCGGAGAAAGAACGAAAGCCCCTAACAGAAGTTCAAGAATTCAATCTACATGTCGAAAACAGGGCTGTGGATAGAGCAGAGTTCGATAAAAAGGTTCCATTTTACTCACTCAAATGACATTCATCTTCTTTTAGTATACAAGTTTGTTTCAAATTTCTTACCAAGGAGTTGGTTTTCCCAGATTAAGGAGAAAGAAACCGTTTACAAGAGATACAGAGAGGAGGCAGAAGCTGCAAAGATGGTGAGCACATCTAAAACACAATTTCATTCAATACTTTGTTAGTTAATATTCAAGATCAAGATTTGAGATCAGTATTTTTAATTTTCCTAGATGGAGGAGGAGAAGGCCTTGAAACAGTTGAGAAGGACCTTAGTTCCTCATGCAAGACCAGTGCCTAAGTTTGATCATCCTTTCCTACCACAAAAGTATGACAAAACAACAATTCTTCTTCTTACATTAATTCTTTTTCCTACTTCTGGCTGTTTTTGCTCATACCATCCCTCTTCTTTTCCAAACAAAACAGGTCAGGCAAAGAAACTACAAAAGCCAAGTCTCCAAAATTACGCGTCAATCACAGGAAGGAGAAACGAAGAGTGATTTTCCCGACAACCAGAGCTTCCGGTGCAGCTGCCTGCCATATGAGGTGACTGGTGCTGTGTATGGGAGTATAGTTCAAGTCCCCTTGAACAATGTATTTCTCAAGAACTTGTTATTGTAGTGCAAATATGAATTCATGTAACTTCTTCCAACTTGTGTAGTTAAATGTATTTGTTCTTGAACCACAAGATTCAAAAGAAACAATGGCTAACAAATTTCTTCGATTGACAAAAAAAAAGGTTTTACATGAATATTAGAAAGGCAATCAACAACTGTCATGCATTTTGATCACTATTACAAGTATCTGCCTTTTGACTATCTTCTTCCCCATCATCTCCATAAACGATCGAAAAATAGTGCCGTAAATCATCAGAGTTGAGACCTGGAAACCGGTGGAGACTGCTTGGCTGTGGATCGATCTGCACAAACGGCCATCTCATAGCTTGAGAAGCTTCACATTCTTCCCAGCCATCTCCGATAGCACAAAACTGCACGTTTGGCCCTCCGAACCGCTCTTTGATCCATGTGAAGCACTGCAGCTTCCCCACATCTAAGGAACTATAGACTGGAAAACAAGAACTTGATAATGTGAGGTTTAAACAAATCTTTGGCTTGAAACAGAGTACAAAACAGAGAAATAACGAACCACTATCGCAACTAAACATATTATCAAGCCGAAAGAATAAGCATTTGACCAAGCTGGCTACAAGGGGTCCGGAGGTAACTAAGACATTGACATGCTCGAATTTGGCATCTCTAGTTCTATCATCCGAGTTTATAGAGGACGTGACATCTCTTTTCCGACCTGCACATTGCTCTAAGCAGATCCTAGCTGTATCAAATACGAACAACAAATTAGGAAGAAACACCACAATCTTAAATAAAAGTCTAATTACAACCTACTATCTAATTACGTGTTCACTTGGAATACACACGCAAGCAAATATCCGTTGATTCATGAAGAAAAATACCAAATTACAAGTAAAATACCACAAATTTATCTATTTGTAATTGAGAAAAATGGAAAATACGAAATATAAAGCCCAATATTTAAAGATGGCCCTCTATAGTTCAATAACTTCAGAAGTGAGAAATCATCAAAGGGAACATTTTACCTGAAGAAAGCCATCTCTCTGTGTAAGTATCAGTCAAGTCATAGAGACTCTCCCATAATACTATGAGATCCTGACTAAGAATATTACGCAATCCCTGCAGAAGCAAAACGTAATGTTGTTGTGAACGATAAATATACAAATCATTATTTCCTTCCTATATCTACACTAATTTTGAAGGACTAAAGTC
Organism: Lavandula angustifolia; assembly: GCA_028984105.1. Taxonomy (NCBI): domain Eukaryota; kingdom Viridiplantae; phylum Streptophyta; class Magnoliopsida; order Lamiales; family Lamiaceae; genus Lavandula; species Lavandula angustifolia. Next base: position 23,474,418 of record CM054818.1, read on the forward strand.
TAGTTGGTGCATAAGTTATCATTGTCAAAACAAGAAAAACATCTATAGATAAAAAAACTAATATGCAGTTCAATTATACAGTCATCTAATAATCTATGAGCAGAGGATATAGTACAACAAGTCAGTTATCACCATTAATTAACCTTGAAAAAGGATAAAGAAAACATACCTTTCTATACTTCTCAGCTATAACCCGGTGACGGTAGGCCAGTTTACTTTTATTAAGAGCATCAACTGGAGGACCAAAACCATCCTGACTAAAATTATAACCAGAGAGGTCTATGCCGTCATCATGTTGGCTCAAGAAATCGAGGTATGGTTGATTAAAGCTCTCAATCTAAATAAACACATCAATGTCAGCTAAGAATAGCAAGCACATCAAAGTAGAAAACACCAACGGAAAAAACTTTAAAATTAGAAAATACTTACTTGTTCATAAAAGAAATGTGTATCACTCACTTGAAGAATATGATTCTCCCAAAGTTTTCCAATCTTTACACCGTTTTGAACATCCTTTAGACCGTTAAAAGCCTCGGCGTATGTCCCGGTTATTAAAGACCTAAGCAATACAAGTGTCTCATCCATGTCCCAGATGTACACCTTCATTTTCTGATTCATGCTTGCTCTTATCAAACTGTGATGAATGGATAGAGACACTAGTGATTAGCTTAATACACCTCGAAGATGAGAAGTTCCGCCTTTGATAACATTCTTCTAATACTAAAAATGCATAAGCCCCAACACACTGAAAACAAAGTCAGATGTCATGAAAGGATAACTTCTTTTTCCATCTATTTAGGTATATAAGAAATACATATATTTCCCACCAACTATGTATAACATAAACTTCGAGCTAAGTTCGTATCCACTAGTGCGACGCTATTCTCATTTCTTTTCTTATAGCAGTTTTAGATTGCATTTGCTTTATCATTACCACAGCAATGTAACAATATATAGGGGGTATTAACCTAGTTTCATCCATGTAAAGTGCGCTAGAATAGGGCTTTGAATTGATTTGAAAATTCGATTAAGAGAACATCTAGATTAATGATTGTTTCAACTAATCCCCCACCCACACACAATCACCATGTTTAAAGAACTTCATCCAAGATACCATCTTTTTCATTTCACACAAATACCAAACATCATATTCCAAAACGATGATGCATTTACACTCGTTCCATGAATAACTCTACCCAATCAAAAGAAGCAGGCCACCACAACATAGAATCATAGCTCTAAATTAGAAACATAATTCAAACACGAACTAGTAGATTACGGTATGGGGTTAGCTAATAACAACCAAAATCACAGCTAATCCGCCTCCCTAATAAGGAAAACACTTGAAATTCTTCAATAAAATCCACAAATCAACATAACGGATCGAATAAAATAGACAAACAGGTAAAATTACAGCGAATTACATAGCGAATAGGACAATTGCCGAAAATGTAACGGAAAGACAAAAAGGGCTTGCAGCATTACCAGCCGGTCCAGCAGAGCCAGCGATTGCTGTACCAGAAAATTTGGCAGTTGCAGAAAATATTTTTTACCCCAAATTCAAAAGCGTATGTGAGTAATTAACTACTAAACCAGTAAATAAGACAATAACGCCCTTCGCGCGGCTGCAGACGATTAAATGTCGATAATTTATTTATTTTCTTTTACCATAAATAAACTCGTTATCACTATTTCAGAAGCGTATTGAGTAAATCACTTCTATGTCAAGTTCGTAATTTTCGGGGGGAAAAACACACACACACACACATTATGCCATTACAATGCACACAAATTTAAATGTTAATTAAATATTTCATTTAAAATTGTTATATCGAATATGTCAATTTATTTAATTTTACATATTCCAACATAATGACAACCACTTGAGGGTCCACGAGTTTTTTTCCCCCCAAATTTGATTTATTTTAATTTTATAATTTCGAAAGACATTAAATTTTATAGTATTACTATCACGAGTATGTCCGCACTAATTTGTGAAAACATTAAATTACCTTTATATACGATTTATTACTTCAATTAACAATGATACAAAATTTGATCAATCGTTCGATTCGAAAGATTCCGAAGTTTAAATAAATCGAAAACCCAACATGTTGCACCTACTCTAATCTCATGATCCAATCAAGAAATTGAAAAGGAAACAAGCACCATGTGAAGTATTCAAGACTTGTACCCTCAAAGAGTACACCTCTTGGACCCCATATTGCTCGAGAAGTTAAGTATCAAGCATAGCAAGGTACAACACAAGAACCATAAAAATTTGCTTCTCCCATCCCCACCATCACTGCATCAAGAGTTGTACCAAAAGTACACAAACTGCATTTCTCTCACTACACGCCAACTCAATGAACCCGACCACGTTTCGATCTTTGATTGACCAACGTAGGAGGAGTCGAGACGATGTGTCGTATTCGGACCAATGGGAGGAGGGTAAACTACAGAATCAAGGGTGGTGTGGATCTTGTTAAAAATAGTGCAACCTAACGTTTTGCCCTTTTCTTTTTAGCGATTGGGTTTTGTGGTGGGTGGGTGGGGGGGGGGGGGGTCACCATCCCCACTCACGGGAAGTTTGATCCTTCTTTTGCTTTTTTTGGAGCCCTTTATTTTTTCTTCTTCCTTTTGTGACTTTAGTTTGTGGGTGTGAGTTCTTCATGAGATAGACATGCACCCTCTCGTGCTGAAGGTATCTTGATTAGGGTTTCCCTCTCTCTCTCTTCCCTCTCTCTTTATAGCTTGTGTTGAGATATAGTGGTTGAGAGTAACAATTTGATTGTTACGTCTAGGGTTTGTTAGGTTACATGTGTTGGAACGGTGGATGTATAAAAAGACCGACATAAATATTTGAGATCTTAGGTCTACAGTTCAAATAGAAAGGTAGTTAGGGTGTGCTTGCAATTTTTTTTTATTAGCACTGCTTTTTTCTTTTTTCGCTAGTCATTTTTAATTTGTAATAATATTAAAAAGAAACTTTAAACATGCATGGAAAATAACTTAAACACTAAAATTGTTTCAATTCATACTTCTAGCTTTTTCCATATGACGACTTAATTTTAAAGATTGATTACACTAATTAAAAAAACAAATATATATATATATATATGTACTATATATATATATATACTTTGAAAATAAATTGTAAACACAAGCTAAGGTTATTAACAAATAATTAACCAAGAAAAGCAAGATAATTTCATGGCCAATCATAATCCCATGTCGTTTTTTGTGATGTGATCTTCTACTCACTCACTATGTAGCTTCCCCACATACACAAAAGAGAGAAAGATAGATAGATACCTTGTTCTTGACATTCCCACATATATATATATATATATATATATATATATATATATATATATATTACTATATGTAATAAAAGAGAAAAAAATATCAAAGAAAAAGAATGGAAATTGTGGTCCTCAAGCATCTCACTCCATGTCTCAACCTTTCCTCTCAAAATTCCCATCCCACCACTACCCAACATCTCATTTGATCATCTCTATTTATAATTTCCAACATGAACACACTCAAGCACAAGCCCATCAAGGAGAAGATGAAAAAGGACTGCGTCGCCGCCGATTCGGAGGACGATGACATGGCTTGCGGCGGCGCCGCGCATGAAGATGACAAGCGGAAGAGGGTGGCTTGCGGCGGCGCCAAGAAAGCCGGTGGCGACGCCTCAATGAAGAGCTGCCAAGCTGAGAAGTGCTCCGCCGATCTCACCGACGCTAAGGTTTACCACCGCCGCCATAAGGTTTGTGAACTCCATGCTAAAGCTCAGGTGGCGGTGGTCGCCGGAATCCGGCAGCGCTTCTGCCAGCAATGCAGCAGGTGGTGATTTATTTATTTATTTTTAAATTTTAATTATGATGTTCAAGATCAGATAAATAATCATTTGAAATAAAATCCAAGAAGGCTACATAAAAATTTAATCTTTAACTCGTTAGTTTGCACTATATTCAAGATCAAGTTGGGCCATCTTAAATCAAATTCTTGATGAAGTTAATTCATATCAAAATTTTCAGTTTCTATATTTTACGAGAAAATTAAGCTAAATTTTTTGCAGATTTCATGAGGGCCATAACAAAAATTTAATCTTTAACTCATAAGTTTGCATTACAGTCATGATCAAGTTGGCCCATCTCATCAATAATTTAAATTCTTGATGATGTTATAGTTAATTATATAAAAAAATTTATTTTTCTTTTTATGATAAAATTAAGCTGATTAAAAATGTTGCAGATTTCATGAGCTGCAAGAATTCGACGACGCGAAGAGGAGCTGCCGGCGGCGTTTGGCCGGGCACAATGAGAGGAGGAGGAAGAATCCGGCGGATGGTAATTCTCAAGCAGAAGGGTCCACCAGCAGCAGGATGAAGGGCGGTGGCGCGGCGGGGATGAATGAGTTGGTCTGTGGTCAGATGAGTGTCCAAGAAAATGCAACCTACAAACATTTCCATGTCCGATAATCCCACTTATATATTTCGCTCCCTCTCTTCTGTCATTCTCATTGGCTCCATATATATGTATTGGTTGTATCTATATCTATATATATTCTAAGTGAAGACTTAATTACTAGTTAGTAGCATCTATGTTAATTTCTCTCATGTATTATTGAGTTGATCTCGAACTTATTAATTATCTACTTATCATTTTGCATGTTGTGACTATATTGCTACGTACCACTACAAAAATTGCGCTATTTACCCATAGAAATGTCCATCGGTGATATCAAGAATTCTATCGGTAATTGACTTTACTTGTTAAAATTTGGCTTATGAAACTAATGTGGTTGAATCAGTCTCTCTCCGTACCATTTAAAGTAACACATTTTTCTTATCAGGACGTTCAATTTAAAATGACACGTTTCTAAAAATGACAAAAAATATGTGGACTATATTTAACTATCAAAAAGTCAAACAATCTACACTATATAACACCACTTTCTCAATTTCCATGCCGAAAAGAAACGTGTCATTTTAACGGATGGAGTAATATTTACTCTTGCAATTAATGGTTATCATTTTCTAGTTAGTCATAACACCTACTCAATAAAATCATGACATTTTAGTTATGACATTCATAAGTCACAGCCGGGTCGGGCCGGACAAAGAGTGCCGGCCTTGTAGAACTAATGGGCCGATATAACATAATTGGGTTTTGGGCCCGGATTACACGAATGGACCATAGTTTATCCATTGGGCTATGGGCCGGGACCGGGTTTTTAAAAATGTTTTCCTAGAAGGACAAAATGGTCCATTGTTGAACAAATTAACGAAACACGTGTAACTGGACCCTAGTCACGCAAATCATAATATATTTGAATAATGCCTCGTGCTCGTTCCATTTCTGGATAATCATAGCAGGTACCGGAATGTTCCTTCTGCTTTACTGATCGAGGCTCTGAATTTTTGTCTTTTCATGTTTGATGTTGCTTGTTACGTTGTTAACTTACCTGTTTATAGCTCGATTCCTTTTTTTTTTTTTTCCAGAATTTTTTATTGTTTGATTATTGATTGATTGTTCCGTCGATCTTCATACTTCTTGTTGTTGCTAGAAATGGTTGTGTTTTTTGATCGTGAGCGGTAGTGATATTGGATTGAGTTTTTTCCAGTTCGCTAGAGATATTTTCATTTGTTCGTCCTTGCTGATTGTTGCCAGAAGTGGTTGGTGTGTTTGTACGACAATACTATGGCGCTCTGGATTTCGTAGCGATATTAGTATTACTGGTGGTCGTAACGAAAAGAGTTGATGTTAGAGATAATGGAAACTGCGACTCGAACCCTTTAACATGCTTTGTTTTCCGAAAGGAGAAAGTGTTTTTGGATGGGAAGGAAATGTTGGAGTTCTATTGTGATCTTTAGGCTTCTGGTTTTCGCAGTTTTGGTCGTGGAGATGTTGAATTGTTGAGGATTTTGTTTAACTGTCAGAACCTAGAGTGAAGATGACAAAGTATCAAGTATGCTATTTATCGCGTTATTAATTTGGTGAATTAGTACATATATGGTGAACATTGGTGCTTGGTTATTTATTTCTCTCTAAAGTTTTTTGCATAAATACCTCAAATTGCCCCTCCTAAAAAGATTATTCCAGAATATATTATAAATCAAAACAATTCTTGTTCTGTTTACATGCCTCTCTATCTATCCAATTATAGTTTCTAGGACTTTGTATAATCTTGAGATGGACATTGGTTTCTTGGGAATTCCGAGTTCGGAATAGTTTGTCTTGTGCTGCATTGCTGATTTTGACTGTGAAGCTCGAATACTACTATACTAGTACTGCTCTGAGACTTAAAACACTTCATTCTATTGTGTGGTACATTTTTTTTTCTGCTTATTATGTGTGAACAATTTATTTTTTCTTCCGTAGGTCACTGCACTACCTGCAAGCATGGAGGATAAGATACAATCTTTGTCCACATACAGAATGATACATGGCCAATCTGATCTCTTTTCGCCTATTTCTCGCCACATACACTCTAGAAATGCCGGTTTGCACTATTCCGCTGGTGCATATGTCAATGAAGGACTAAGGACTTCTTACTTTTCATCATCATGCTTAGGAAAGGGCAGAGTAAATGCTTCACCAATCACTCCTTTCATTGTACCTGCACCAGCAGAAGAAGGCAAAAGTTTGAACAGTTTTCTGGTGGATTTCCTCATGGGAGGGGTTTCTGCTGCAGTATCCAAGACTGCTGCTGCTCCAATTGAGAGAGTTAAACTATTGATTCAAAACCAGGATGAGATGATTAGAGCCGGTCGGTTGTCTGAACCTTACAAGGGAATCACTGACTGCTTTGCTAGAACCATGAAGGATGAAGGTGTACTCGCTCTCTGGAGGGGCAACACTGCAAATGTTATCAGATACTTCCCTACTCAGGTTAGTACAGAGTATCTACCGTGTGTGCATATGGTAATACGATATAGGCACGTTAATATACATGCTGAATAGCTGGTCAAGAACGTCTTTTCATGTATTGATAATCAATTGACCAAGCAGTATTATACTCTAAATTTCTAATCAATCAAATTGTGAGTTTGCAGGCCTTAAACTTTGCCTTTAAAGATTACTTCAAGAAGCTGTTCAACTTCAAGAAAGACCGGGATGGATATTGGAAATGGTTTGCAGGAAACTTGGCGTCTGGTGGTGCTGCTGGTGCTTCATCTCTCCTGTTTGTGTACTCCCTTGATTATGCCAGGACTCGACTGGCTAACGATGCCAAGGCTGCAAAAAAGGGTGGTCAAAGGCAGTTTGATGGGTTGATTGATGTTTACAAGAAAACTATCAAATCTGACGGTCTTATTGGACTCTACCGTGGATTTAACATTTCTTGCATTGGGATTATAGTCTACCGTGGGCTCTATTTCGGAATGTACGATTCCTTGAAACCTGTTGTTTTAACTGGTGATCTGCAGGTTCGTCTACTAACTACAACACTTGCATTTGTTTGTTTTTACAACTCTTCTTCATGGTCTTCCAACCTTGATGCTTCCCCTTTTCTGTATCTATGCAACATCATTCTTGGCTAGGAATTTCAGTCTTATTGCTTTAGAAAATGAATCTGTAACTCCTGCATAAACTGATAGATTAAGCAGCTCTCTATACATACTACTGCATGATTTTTATTAGTAATACTAAATATGATCCGATTGAATTTCTTCACTTTCTCATGATTATTATGCAGTAATTCTTAAATTTCTGTTTATATAATGAATAATACTTCATGTATCTTAATATGTACAGGATAGTTTCGTGGCTAGTTTCTTGCTTGGATGGGGCATCACGATCGGTGCTGGCTTGGCTTCTTACCCGATTGATACCGTGCGTAGAAGGATGATGATGACTTCAGGAGAGGCTGTAAAATACAAAAGCTCCATGGATGCATTTTCCCAGATAGTCAAGAAAGAAGGCACTAAGTCACTCTTCAAAGGTGCTGGAGCCAACATCCTAAGAGCTGTTGCAGGCGCCGGCGTGCTGGCTTGCTACGACAAACTGCAGCTTCTCATGTTCGGCAAGAAGTACGGATCTGGAGGCGGCGGTTAGAATCAATCCAATGATGATGACGACTATGGTTCTGTACATAGATGGATGGTGATCTGCATTTCAGAATAACATCATGGTAAAGTTTATTTTCGTGCTTTTTAGATGTGCTGTACAATTATGTATTTCACTGGCGACTGATAGTTTTCAATTTCATTGTGGGATATAATTAACATAGTGGTTTTCTTGCTGTTGAAAGGATCTTTTGTTCATACTGGTCTTTATTTCTATTTGCTTCTTGCTTTAATTGTATGTGTGTTCAATAATTGCTTGAAATATACACTATTTGGTGTGAACAAGGTAAAGGTTTGAAATTGAAATGTTCCTTCATATTTGATGTACGCGTGTTGTGAATAGATTCTTTATGATCGAATAATATTTTCATGGATATCGACTTTCTTGTCTGAAAATAAATTTTAATTACTTTTTCTCATTATTAAATCTTAGTAAATCAATTTCAATATCGACCTACACATGAGAAGTCTGTTTACGGGATGAATGACCTAATTTTCAAACAAACATATATAATGTTTTTTGGTTGCACATACATTTTAGAAAATCTTAACGTATCGTATCTGACACTTTGGCACGGTATGATGTTTCAATTGCTGTATCAGATATATTAAAGTATTATATTTAATTATAATAAAAAATATCATGTTCTGTATTCGCATCGTGTCCTGTATCACGTATTCATGAAATATAATCCACTTCCTTTATGCAGTGACACGGTTTTGGAAGTATAAAGTTATTATTTTTTAATATATAAAAATAGGAATAAGAATAAGAATATTCATTTATAATAAGAGAATAAATATAAAACAGTAAATTGTAGGTGGTACCATGTACCCGTGCATCCAAGACTTTCATGACTGAAACCGATCAATCCGGATCCTCTGGCTCAAAATTAGTGTCCCATTCGGTGGTCCACCAATCACGCGATGCCACGCGTGTATTGGTGGGTCATGTTAGCAATTAAAAACTATTTAAGTTATAAAAGTATGGCCACCAATGCACGCGTGGCGGGGCGTGATTGGTGGGCCATCATATGGGCCACCATCATATGGGACAGAGGATGCTGAGCGGAAACCGACCAATCAAACCATCCCCACCACGTTCCTCGTCTCCCATCCGTCCGATCTCCTCACCCATGTACGCCTCTCGTCTCGACACGTGGTACCAACTTATCTGGAAACGAGCGGCCCTAGTACTCCCACGTGTCAGCTCAAGAAAAATATCACACGGTCACACTTGCTGCAGAGTCGCCGCCTTTTCTCTTGCCCCTTCCTCTCTCTCTCTCTTCCCACCCTCCGCCCAGTACCACTCCGCTGCCGCCGCCGCACGCACATCCCCCAATACCCCCCAAAAAAAAATCAATTTCAAATTCAAATTCAAATTCATCCCTTCCGCCAAAAGCCCACCACCTACTCTTCATCAAATTCTTGAATTTCCGCCCAAAATCCGATTTTTTGTCTTACGAAAAGAATTCCCATAGACCCAAATCAAGAAAATTTATTCCCATTCCAAATTTGTGCAATTACATAAATTTTTGGCCAAGATGCAATTTTTTTCGATATAGATCGTTTTCAAGCAAGCTGCTGAAATACTAAAAGAAGGAAGAAGAAGCAGAGATGGCGGATTCCGACAACGATTCCGGCGGGCACAGCAACGCGAGCAGCAGAGAGCAAGACCGGTTCTTGCCGATCGCCAACGTCAGCAGGATCATGAAGAAGGCTTTGCCGGCCAACGCCAAGATTTCGAAAGACGCGAAGGAGACGGTGCAAGAATGTGTTTCGGAGTTCATCAGCTTCGTCACCGGAGAAGCCTCCGACAAGTGCCAGAGGGAGAAAAGGAAGACGATCAACGGCGACGATCTTCTCTGGGCCATGACGACGCTCGGGTTCGAAGAGTATGTCGAGCCGTTGAAGGTTTACTTGGCTAAGTATAGGGAGATGGAGGGGGAGAAGAGCTCCATCACCGGGATCAAGGAGGGTGGCGGCGGCGCCGTTAGCGGTGGGTTTAATGGTGTGGGGATGTATGGGGGTAATGCAATTGGATATCATCAAGGAGGACAAATGTATGGTGGTGGTGGTGGTGGAGGAGGAGGGTTTCAGCATATGGGTGGTGGCGGTTACGGTGGCGGCGGCGGCGCTTCAACCGGGAGGCCGAGGTAGAGAGAAGGTTCAAATCTTTGTTGTATGTTGTTTGGAGTTGGTAGTATACCTGATCTTTGTTCTTGTTAGAAATGTTGGAATTGATGATGCATACAAAATGATGTAAACCAATTAAACAAAGTGACATGCATTTAGTTTCATGTTTTCATGAGTTTTTAACTCTTCTAAATTGTATTTTGTGAAGGTTTCCTAATAAATACTTACTTTCTTACATAACTCTTTTTCTTCATCTGTAATGGTTATTTCTTGAAGATGGAATCGTTGAATTTTAATCAATTTCGGTTGGAGTGCACACTGAGTTAACTCCGCTCGTTCTTAACTACTCATCACAATACGTTGATTTTTTGTGCAGAGTTTCATTTCTATGTGATTTACTAGTTGAGGACAGTGTGTGCATTTCTGCTTGGTATTCATGTAATCTAGTCCAAGTAAATCCATCTGAAATGAAAAACCTTTGACAGTATTTTCAAAACCTTAAAATTCAAGAAATGGTGAAATTTCTCAAATGGGACCAACTTGTCTTCTCAATTTCCACTAGAAGCAGATCAGAAAACTACATGAAAGGGAGACATGTCGTTTTCTTTCAAACCATCCTCATTTTAATACACAACATACTCACACTCCCTTCAACAGAACTACTACATTCGACTTGGTCCGAAAAGAAAAAGTGGTCAATTTTCATCTGTCCAACATATGATATGAAAAATGGTAAAAACGCAATCATATTGGCTGCCATTAGTGATGGTAAAATGTCATTGTAATTGGTAGTTGCAACAAGTAATATGCTAAAGCCTCTTATCCTACTCCAAACATCCTTATATTATTACAATGCCAAAACTAAACACACTTATATTAACAACCCTCACACAACTCCAATTCACTTGATCAATTAGCCTAACCAAATGGCCTCGAACTCCCTCCTACTCCTCTTCCTCCTCCTCTCCACCACCTCCCTAAACTCTACCGCCGCCAAGACCGTCCGCCACCGCCACCGCCACCGCCCCGATCCCACAAACACGACGGCAGTTAGGCTCCACCAAGCCTACACCGCGCTCCAATCATGGAAGCGCGTGATCTACTCCGACCCACGGAACTTCACTTCCGACTGGGTTGGACCCAACGTATGCGCCTACAACGGCGTCTACTGCGCCCCGCACCCCAATGACACCGCCATCACCACGGTCTCGGGCATCGACCTCAACCACGGCGACATCGCCGGGTTCCTACCTGACAAACTAGGCCTCCTCTCTGACCTCGCCCTCCTCCACCTCAACAGCAATCGCTTTTGTGGCATCCTGCCAAACTCTCTTACCAAACTCTCCCTGCTCTTCGAGCTCGACCTAAGCAACAACCGCTTCGTCGGCTCCTTCCCCTCCGTCATCCTCGCCCTCCCCTCCCTCCGCTACCTCGACCTCCGTTACAACGAGTTTGAGGGGGCTTTGCCCCCTCAGCTCTTCAACAAAAACCTTGACGCCATCTTCATCAACAACAACCGCCTCTCCTCCGTCATACCAGCCAACTTAGGCTCGAGCTCCGCCTCCGTTGTCGTCTTTGCCAACAACCACTTCGGCGGGAGCCTCCCTCCGAGCATTGTAAAATTTGCGAACTCTCTGGAAGAGCTACTCCTGATCAACACGAGCATCTCCGGCTGCCTTCCGATCGAAGTAGGATTTCTATATAAGCTCCGGGTGCTCGACGTGAGCAATAACCAGATAGTAGGGCCGATACCGTACAGTCTTGCCGGTTTATCGCATCTCGAGCAGCTCAACCTCGCCCACAACAAGATGAGTGGCGTAGTGCCGGAGGGGATATGCGTGTTGCCTAATTTGGCTAACTTTACATTCTCTTACAACTACTTGTGTGAAGAAGAGGGCATTTGTAGTAATTTGACGTCGAGAAGGATTGCTTACGATGATCGGAGAAACTGCCTGCCGGAGAAGCCGTTGCAGAGGAGCAAGAAGGAGTGTGATGCAGAGAAGCCGGTTGATTGCTATGAGGTTGATTATGGCGCTCTTGCTTATGCTAATGCTAATGCAACAACTCCACCACCTTAAAATTTGCAAATGTGTGCGTTTGCTAATTAATTACCATCTAGATTGAGTAATATGACTTGTGTGTGCATGTATAGTTCTTTTTAATTATATGTTAGTGATTGTGGATTTTGTGTATTAACTATGTGAATGTGACGAAGCAAATCTGCTACGGTTATTCGAAGTATGTATAAACTTTATCTATGGTGATCGTTGTTTTCATCAAATAAATCCTGCGAAATGCTAGAACTTAAATCAGTATAGCAAATAGGTATCGAACACAGGGAATGGAGATTTTAAACTTAAAATTCCTATTAATCTAAGGGTTGGTTAGCGACTACCAAATTTTGGTATTTTTCTAAAACTAATGCAGGAAAATAAATAGCAAGAATAAATACTCAAATAAATCAAGCAACACAATCGATCATCGACACTAAAGATAAATTAATCCATTAAAATCAATTAGTTGTAGGATGCCGTAATTAAACTGACGCATCCCCTATTCCCCCTTAATTATTCGGTATTCGGTAATCGCCATGGTGAGCATTGAAACGACTACTTCTCTAAATTAGATGCAACCTACGTTGGTGGACAATCAATAGATTTAACACCTAATCAGCCTTAAGAACTAAGGGAACCCGATTTAGGAGCCTACTCGTATGATGGACATCTAATAGTCTCATACCAAATTAATCATATTGTTCGAAGAACAATCGTGCTGCTTATTTAGCCTAATCCCACAAGAAACAATTGAAGTACTAAATTAGCTATGAACTAAACTAACCTAGGGTGATTAAGCCTAAATTAATTATTAAGCCTAAGTCTCACGAATTCATTAAAGTGCGTGTTTCACATCTCGTCGGCCCTAAAGGAATTAGTTACGCATAACGACCCGACTGGGCAGGAAGACCATATTATTGGGCAGAACCCTAATCATGCTGAAAATTCAGAATTTAAATACACGAAAAATAGGAACAAATTATGAACTAATTCAGAACATGAGAACGAAATTCAAACTAATTAAAGGATTAGAAAAATACCAATATGAGAAATCTTAAACATCCGAACAATACGAAATAGAAATCATCCAAATGAAACATCGAAAGTAAACATCACAAAATGTTTGTTTTCCGGAACTGCACCTAACGAACATATAATCTGAAAATCCGAACGGCTGGAACTAAGGTATCTGATCTCTTGGCGGACGACAGTGATCTCACGGCTGTTCTCTCTCTCGGACTACGACGATCTCTTGGCGGTGGTGGTATCTCTCTATCGCGGCGGAGATGCCGTGGTGCTGGACTCGAGAACTTGCGGCCGTAAGATAATGAATAAAAGAATGAGAATTCTCGTCTCTCTCACGGCGCCCTCTTATATATAGGGTTTCTTGTTGTTTCCTTGTAGATGTAAGAATCTTATCCAAGTATGGAAATATATTATAGGATATATTATATTCAAATTTTTCAATACTCCTTCTTTCCTTATCCATCACTTTCCTTCTACGTAAATTTTGCACAAATTCAACCCTTTTAATCATTAATTTCGTGCATGCCGCCTCATCATCTTGTCATCGCCACATAAGCTCGGGAATCTGTAAAACAACACATAAATGCATTCCAACGGCCAAAATGGCGCCAAAATAACAGAATTTGAATAGTACGGATTAAGACTCATCACTCTATATAGTCACATTATGACATTGTTAGTATTTTATTATAATCTTCAATAATTTATCTATATTAAGTCCTCAATAAATTGCAATTTGAAGATGCAAACAAGTTGGCTAAAACCAAGGAGTCTATTTGTTATGAATTTACTCTTTCAATTCCACCACTTAATCCCCTTTCTTCAACTAACACTAGTAAACTTAGGAGCAAGAATCCCCATGAGATGGCCTAGCGGTCGAGGTGGGTGGCCCGGGATCGATAGGTCCTGGGTTCAATTCTCACCAAGACCGCTAGGTGTTGCCTGTCACCCTGTCACATTAAGGGTGGTTGAATCCTCCTGTGTGGTTTGCAGGCTACTGCACAAGGAGCGTGGTTTACCCAGTGCGCACCGAAAGTAGCGGCTGCGGGTTCCATGAATCAAAAAAAAAAAGAATAGGCCAATTTATTATATCAACCACTCAATTCGAATCATATAATCTCAATCGTATTTCAATCTCATATTCGAAACTCGACTCATACACGATCTACAACAAAAGATCCCGTATACTTCCTCGAGATCATAAACCCTAAAACCCTTTTCACTCATTACATCAAACCTTCCTTCCAATTCCTCCATCAAGCTACTAACATGAACCATCTCTTACTAATGTTAATCTACGCCTCATTATGCATATTGGCCGAGCCATCACCATACATGCAAAACCCTACACGCCATGATCGTGGCCATGGCGATGGAGACTTTTTTTTCTCCACAATATGAGAAGCCATCGTGCCGGGACGCGATTGGCGGTGGTTGCACGACGAATCATACAAGCCGGCGTATTTTAGGAGCTGCAGGGTACATAAGCTACGCCACGCTGCAGAGGAACAACATCCCATGCAATGTGAGAGGAAGCTCTTACTACAACTGCCGCTCGCACCAACAAGCCAATCCGTACACCCGCGGCTGCTCTAAGATCTCACATTGTGCCCGAAAGAGCCGTTGATTTAGGTCAAAATCAATATCTCGTTCGATCTTTATTTACTCGCTTTCTTTAGTCGACTTTTCGCTCTTTTTCAGCTACATTTTCATATGTTTTCAAGGATTTTTAAGTAATATATAAACTCTTGAAATAAATGGTTAATATCTAGAAGCTTCTTAGAAATCGTAGCTTCCTTTTTTTGGTTTTTGTTCCAAAACAAATTATTAATACACCAAGAAATCATGGCATGCATAGGCAAATTCAATTGAGATTGTCTTCAACTTTCACAAACCATCTATTTACTCTTGTTTGAGCAAGCATTACTTGATGCTCCCAATCCGTTCGGTAAGTAATCCAAACTAGTACAAAAGATTGCACGAGCACTCCAATCAACATGCCGATCCACACACCCTACAACAAAACGTGTGTTATGAGTTAAACTGCTTTCAGTATACAAAATCCCAAAAAGGGGCCCAATAATCTTGCAAGATCGACATATATAATATATTAATTAGAAATTAAACTCACTTCTGCTCCCATATTTAAGGGGTATCCGAGCAGAATGCCAACCGGAAGGCCTATTACGTAATACGTTGCGACGTTAACCCATGCAACAAGACTCTGCCATCCAGATCCAATTGCAACGCCTAACAAAGCAAAAAGATAAGCTTATTCTTTCACTATATCACAGGAGTTTAATCATCCGATGTGGGATTTATGTGCTCACCGGAGAGGACCGGCTGGATGCTATTCAAGAGAATCGAGAAGGCTAAGAGGCCCGACATGTGGTCGATTGCTGAGGCGACGTCGGGGTTTTCCGTGAAGAGATAAGCCACACGGCCTCGGTAGAGAATGAAGAAGACGAACAACAAGAACCCTAGAAAGAATGATGTGAGGACGATTGTGACGATTGAGAATTTTGCTGATTTGGAGTTCCCTGCTCCGAGCTCGTTTGCGATTCGGACACTAACAAATGTAGGAGTGCAAGAAAATGAATGGTTTTTTCGGATAAGGAAGCAATTCAAGAGTAGTTAGGGAAGTAGAATGTTGTGTACCTCGCAGCAGCCATGAAGCCAAGGGAGATCATCAGCTCCCAACCATTAATGTTGATGCTAGAAGAAAATAACATTAGTTTACTATGAATCAAACAAAAATTAAACCGTTCAACTATTGACTTTGTGCATTTTGCCCCTCAACTATCTAATTTATGCAATGAGTAAAATTTCGGCAACATTTCAGTCTCACGTGCAAACTTTGTGGCAATTTCGTAAGGACACCCGAAATAATACTCCGTACATTTCAAAATTTTCTACGGCTGGATTTCTCTCACACCTATCTCTGCCCTCTGCATACTAGAAACTCTTAGAACTATTATTTTGAGTGTCTTTATGAAATTGACCCTAATTAAGTATGCACGTGTAATTGGAATTTTATTAGAAGGAAGCAAAGTACATAAATTCAATAATTGAGGGGATTTAATGCGAATTTGATACCAACCATATGGAAAGAGCATCAATTGCCACCTCAGCATTCTTCATGTTTCCAGTTAGGAGGATAAGAACAGGGTAGTACCATACTTCAAGGCTGCAGCCAAAGAAAAACACACAAATTTGCTCATCATCACAATCTGCATTCTAAGTTCTAACAACCTAAAATGAACACAAGAGCGAGGTTTAACCAGAGCATAGCGCCAGCCGACAAAGAGAGCTTGAAAATCGACCACAAATCCCTAAACGCCAGCATCGAAAACCCCTTCCACGTCAGTGGGCACCCCCCGCACGTGACGAACGCCAGCTGGCCGAGGTTCGGAATCCAGAACGCTATGATCGTGGAGACCATTGCACCCTCCACACCGAATTCGAACTTCATGGTCAAGAGCCAGGACAAAAATACATGAATCGCCAAGGAAGAGGCGGACAAGTAGGCGATGATCATGTTCTTGCTCTGCGCCTGCAGATACATCTGGCAGGTGTAGGCGAGGACGAAGGAGTAGACGACCGGAATCATCCACAACGACATGTATCCGGCCATCTCTGCGATTTCGGGATCCTGGCCTAAGGCTTTGAGGATCGGAGGCGTGAGGATGAACAAGGGGAGGATGACGGTGGAGGCCGCGATGGAGATGAGCCACGAGCGTTGGAGGTAGATCCCGAGCATGTGGTACTGCCCGGCTCCATAGGCTTGGCCGCACAGGGTTTCTAGCCCGTTCGCCATTCCCAACTGCGCGCGTAATGGAAAAGGTGCAAAAAAACCTCACATTTAGGTGAAATTGCATAAAACTACCATGTGTCTCTTTTTTAGTTTTATGAAGGAAATACGTTGTATTCTTAGATAATGTTGCACGAAATAAATACCATGGGCAAAAAACAAGCATAGAATATTTCGTGCAGTATTATTTAAGAATACACGATATTTGGTGCAAAGAAATGTGTTTATGTTCATTTTTTATGATGTGAAAAAAATTTCACGTGCACAAAATTGCATATGTTACGATGTTTTCATTTTTTGCATTAATGAAAAAAGTGTGAAAAAGAAGCTATTCATGTTCAGGTAAAATTGCATAAAACTACCATGTGTTCAATTTTTTTAAAAAGAATTACTCTTGTTCAAGCGAAATTGAGTATAGAAAAAAGACATCATATTCCGTGCAAACATTATTTAAGAAGACATGGTATTTGGTGAAAAGAACGCAATTTTCCCTAATGGTGTATACTATAGTGTACTATACCAGTATGCCTTGAGCGAAGCGGACGAAGACGGTGAAGACGAGGGCGAAGGCGGCGAGCTCTTTCGAACCAACGTGGCCGATGAAGGCTTGGGTGATGACGCCGGTCCCGAACGTTGTGAACCGGCAGAACATCGCCGGTGCGGCCACTATCCATATTTTCTTGCTCTCAATCCATATCTTCTGATTTAAGCTCTGCTTTTCGGAGCCATCTTCGACATTTTGGAGAAGGTTTTCGTTGATTTCGCCTGTCATTTTTCAAGAACTTGAGCTCTGTTTCTGCTCAAGAATGTGAATGAAACTCAACTTATCCAGAATTTGTGTTTTAGGAATTAGGACAAGTGGGCAAATGAGAGATTGGAAGGATTTTCACTCTATTGAGCTAGTCCATCTTCAACGAAATTAATTATTTAAATAATCTATGTTTAAGATTCATTAATTGTGGTTGCGTTTGGATCTTATAATATATAATACTAATAAAATATAATTATAAAGTATAGACGATGTATATAGGTAGAATAAGGTATTTTAGTAAAGAGTTACAACTATTGATAGGGATTTACTCTAAATCCACTAAATCCAAAATGTAGTAGAAGCATCAAGAATCCAAACTCAATCATAGGATGTCTATTCCACTACAACACGAGCAAAAACTCGGATAAAAAATTATGGAGCCGATTTTTTTTTTTTAAATATACAAAAATAATTGAGAATTATGCACGATTTAGGAGAAGGGGAATTCCACCGCCTCTGCGCTCACCTACGAGGTCACATGGTAGTAGTTGTATATATGGTAAAACAATTCGAATCAAACTATGCAAACATGTACATAAGAAAATAACGCCAAAAGTCTGCCAAAAAAGATGGAATAATAATTCATATATATGTGTGGGAGACCACAAATTTCTCTCACATAATGAGAATCGTTCAATTTTTGACATCAATTACACACTTTATCTAAAAGTGTGTTGTATAGTTTATATATATATATATATATATATATATATATATATATATATATATATATATTAGTTATTTAACTTCATTGAAGCTTAATTTCAGGTTGACGCAGGCAGTTAGTTACTGATAATCTTTAAAACCATTTAAATTAAGTGCAGTTTGCTACCTCAACCAGTATAATTAAGATATTATACGTATGGACACGAAATTAAGAAAGATTGTTGGTCGTCATAAAAAGTCATTAAAACTAAATATTTAATTATTACAGTTAAACCTCGATAAAGTAATATTCGACGAAGTAATAATCTCGCTTAGATATGGGTCAATGCACTAAAATAATATTTGATAAACTAATAACTTCGTTAAATGAATATTTTTTTTTTCGATCCCAAAATTATTACTTTATCGAGGTTTAATTTATATATATAAAGAGTTACATAGACGCAAACTGAAGTAAAAGAAGAAGATTAAATGAAATTGATCAGTTAAAATCTACACACTTTTACATTTTTCTAATGCTCAAATTTGGATATGAATGGTGAAATTATTTGTAAATTAAAATTAACTCTTTTCTTTAAGCACACAAATAATGGATTCAAAATATGTTTTCTGCTGAAAACCCAAGATTTACCACCAAGCAATATATGTAGTAACTAAGTTCCAACCAGCAAACACAAACGAGAGAGAGAGAGAGAGAGAGAGACCTACAAAAAAGGTTGAAGCTCTAGATCCTGGGGTTGGGTTTTACCGTGGAGCAGAAGAAGCTCATATGTAATAAATGGAACCAGCAGCAGCAGTAGACAAGAAGAAGGAGAGAAGTGAGATTCATTTATATTCAATGATGTCACTCATTTCCTGGTTTTGATTTATTTTGGAGTATGTAGTAGATTATTATTAGAGTCATTTCTACTAATAGCCAAATAGTAGAAATGAAAAAACAAATGTAGCCTATAACAAAAACAAAATACAAAAGTAGTCATTTTGTCTTTATCCGGCGGAGGGTCTATGGAGGGTCGATGGAAGACCGATGGAGTTCATCGGCCCTGAAGAAAAAAATCTGAAACCCCCATCGGCCGAGCCACTGAATTCTACAGAGACAATTATCAAGGTCGAGAGCCGATGGAGAGTCGAAGGTGGGCTGATCTCCATCGGCCCTTAACATATTAAAAAAAAAAAGTTAAGCAGGGCCATCGGCCCTCAATTAAAAAAAAAAAAAAAATGTTAAGTAGGACCATCCATCGGCCCTAAACTTAAAAAAAATATATATATATACTAGAAGTTGCGTACCGCGCTAGCGCGGTGCCTGACCAAATAAAATTGTCGCATCTTTTTGTTAATAATAGTGCAAGTATTGGTGCGGCGTTGGAATTGTTCCGCACTCAAAATAAATAAGTTAAGCATGTAAATAATAATGCATTTCAATATACTTATAATAATATATTGATTTTGATAAAATATGCTATTAACACAGATGTTTCAAAATATTTACTGTCCTTAGGATACACAAAAGTTACAAAATACTTACTCCTAATTAGTCTATTAAATTTCTCTTAGTATAGTGGTGGCGATAGATGTTTTCTCTTTCTGTTGCACACAAGATTATGTTAACAAAAGGTCAAAATACTAACAGTTGTTGCCAATTAATCAAGCTTTTTTTTTCTTTCATGTGCATCTACTCTTAGATAGTTGTGATTCTTTTCCTTGATGATCATCTGTAAACCAAACATTGTATAATAGCATTGCGATCAGAAATTGATTATGCATAAATGTATAATAGATAGAAGAACGAAAGCAAACAATTTCATAATCAAGATCTGAATTACTAATTGAACATACATTTAAGTAATTCCGTTAATAACAAATGCTCAAAAATTATACTCACCACTTGAATCGCGCTAGGCTTAATAAACAAATAAACTCGGATGAATCTACTCTTCTCCACATAGTTTGTCAGTTGTTGCTTTTAAGAATTCATTGTTTTAAAGTTTGCAGTATTTGGTATACCCTATTTATTTGGTGGAATCTTATTTAGGACTTTAGAATAAATTCTTCTTTTAAGTAGAGTAAATCACGTCAATGAAATAATTTGAACAATTCTCATTTGTAGATTGAGTAGCTCGACTGGTCAGTTAGCCTAAGAAGAAGAATATATATCAATTGTTACAGATAACAAAGTGCGGATTATTTAAAAAGACAAAAAACCAATCTAAATTAGCTTTACATACTACATGATTATTAATGCTTAATTAAATATTGTCAATTAAAAAGAATATTTAATTTATCTTAAGGAACCGTCATAATGGTTTGCAAGCAAGGATTCCATTGTCGTTTTCATCACTCGGAAGGCTTAGTTTTTTGTATCACAAATTAAATGCCTACAACAATGAGCATATATTTAACTAATATTATTAAAAGGTTTACAATTAGAAGTGAAAAATCTGCTTTGGAAAGTTTCTTAATATATGCTAAAGAGTAATAATTTGCTTCTATTGTGCAGTCACATCTAGTAAATGTACATAATATTAAATTAAGAAGGGAATAACGAATAACCTACATCACAAAGTATATGGCTACAACATTCAGCAAAGACACAACTAATTCTAGTGCAATAAGTTAAATGACAGCTCATTAGTGAGTAAGTATAAGCGATCAAGGGGTAGTAACTCATATGACGTGGGGAAACTGGGGAATATAATTAACAAAAAAAGCATGGTTTGATATAAATTCAATTTGGAAACAAGATACACTGCATTGACACTCCAGATGTTAAAATTCTTGGCATAATGTAAATTGATGAATCTACGTAGAGTTTGCATATAAAAACTTTTCGTTTGGGTGTTTTTAAGCACATAACAAATATGAAGTCGTCAATGTTTGGGAAAAGTAAAAAACACAGTAAACTATTAAATCAAAAAGATGGAAATCGCGGTAGGAAAAATATAAAACAGGGTAAACTATCAAAGGAGATAAAAACTAAAGCTTTACAGTCGGTAGGAAAAGTATAAGTTTTGAATTGATGTTTGATTATGCTGAAAAGCTTTTGATGTCTTTTAGGTCTCTCTCTCTGTATTGTGTTTTGGTTGGTGTGGGTATTTCATCATGTGAATATCATGGTATTTGCATGCTAAATGAAAGCAGCATGAGAATGGAAAGAGTCAATTGCTCACACAAGTCGTCGGTTCATTAGAAAAAGAAAAGGAGAGGAAATTGAAGTCTCTACTGATATTGCTTGATCTTAAATCCCAAATTTTAAGTGGATGCATTTTCTGGAACTTGATTTAAATTCATGAAGAACAAGTATAAGCTTATCTTAGTTTTCTAGCAATTAAATCCTTACATCATATTACATTAGAACAACTAAATTGCACTAATAATCTGAAAGGTTATTGCACTAATAATCTAAAAGAGTTTTTGATCGTCAATAAGCAACTACATATCTTATTTTTTCGACAATATTATCTATTATGCTGTAAAAAATGGAGACACCACAATAGATTAATACATTTCAGATGGAAAATTTTATACGAGGAAAAAACAGTAAAAAGAGCATATATTATTCGAATCGGAAAGTTCAACTGAAAACTCCAAAACAAACATATTCACAAGAAAGATGCAGACTGGAGAGACCTCAGACGCCCAAATAACCCTATATTTTATCAGAATTATGAATTTCATTAGTAAAACAAAAGATGATGATGCGAGAAATGAAGAAATTGAAGCTACATACATTTTTACAAACATGTAACAAACATTGCACCAATTCCTCTCACATCCTCTAATTGCCCTTATATATATTTAATATAAATTACAGCTATTTAATAAATTTAATATAAATCACATCCTCTACTGTTAGCCACCGTCGCGACTCTCACTTTCCCTTCAGTTTCCTCCGTAAACTTCATAGATGTAAATCCTAAATTAGAAAATCTCTAAAGTAATCCATTATATCTATCGGTTTTGCTTGTGTGTGGGATATTTTCTTTTACTCTACTAATTACTCTAGGCCTATGAAGATAATTGGCTACAATAGCTTGCGGCGTCCTCGGTCAATTTCAAGTACTTGTTAAATTACAGCTATTTCTGCATCTTTCTACTGTCTTCAGTTTAGGAACAACAGAGCTATATATTATGGCTAATCTTCATAATCATCAATTCATCATCATATACCCATCTTTAAAAACAGAAAAGGAAAAAAAGGCAACAAATCCGAGGGACATTTTTTTTTTTTTCGAATAAATCAATCAAAAAACAATCGAATTATAAATTACCAGCTTCTCCTGATTTGATATGCTCTGCCACTTCTAGAAATTGGGCGAGGTGAAATAGGCGCTTTTGTTTTGTCTTGTTTGTCCGAGAATATACCCCCGTGTCCGAAGGGGGAGAGAGAGCATCGGCGTGGGAAGGGAACGATAATCGCAAGCAATTCCCTCTTCTGCGTTCTTAATTTTTTGCTTGAGATATGTGTTGTTTGAGAGCGGGAATTTTGGTATATCGTTGGTGAGATCGAGGTTTGTTGGCTTTCGCACCTAGAAGCTTGGTGTAATTCGAGGCGTGGTAGTTCTTGGGGTGGAGAATCGATCCGCTGGCCTCGAAACTCTCGCCGCCGATGGTGACGGTCGCCATCCGGCCTCCGACGACGCCATGCCGCTCGAAAATTGTGATCTTGGCGACAGTGTCTGGTGGAGAGTAGCGGTGGAGGAAATGCGCAACGGAGGTGCCGCTTATGCCGCTGCCGATTATGCAGACTGTGTGGGAGTGTGTGTGGGAGAGAAGGATGGGGATTAGTAAGAGGAGAGTTGTGATTTGGGGCAAAAAATTTGGGGGAGGAGCCCTTTTTTTTCGTAGTTACTGTTGATAGGAACAGTGCGCGTTGTCAGTGTAGATAGGAACAGTGTTGCCTCGTATCTTCTTATATAATAGGGTAATATGTTGAGCAGGGCCATCGGCCCTCAACAAAAGATATTTCAACTGTTTGTCGATGACCCTCAATCAATAAATTTTTTTTTTTTTTAAAACATGTTGAGGGCCGATGGAGATCGGCTCTCTATCGGTCCTCCATAGGCCCCTGACACTCTGCGCCCACAAAATGACAAAATGACTAGATATGTATTTTTGTTTAATAAAAGGCTATATTTGCTTTTTGATTTATTATTTTGGCTAACAGTGAATATTAACACTTACTATTATATTTCTTTTTGCAGGTGAAGGCCCAAGAGTAATTAAAAATATATTTTTTCTGGTGCTGGATTTCAAGTAACTGATCCAGCCCATATGATATAATTCCGCCAATGCATTTTTTTTAGGATCCATGAAAGAAGATCAATAGCTAGTTATTATTGAGCCAGGTTATACATTAAATTCAAAATAATATGCTAGCCCTAAAAACTAAAAATAGGATGAAAAATACTAACAATAAAGACATATTTTGAGACTAAATGAGGAAAAAATGACTAAAGTCGGGGCTAATTTTAATTGAGTAGTGTCATATAACGCCATTCACAACTATTTATGTCCTTGTTATGAAAGATCGATCGAAACTTGATTAATTCACCTAAAAATAGTTGTTGTATTTTTTTCTTTCTATAAATTCCTTTAAAAAAATGAGCATGTCTTCTCCGCTTCGATTTGCAGTTAATTAATTCTGAAGAAATCATTAAAAATTATTTAATTTTTTGTCTGAGTCGTAATATATATTTCTTATTTTCACATTATATAATATATTTCACTTGCAAGCGGGACGTGACATCACAATTCACGCTCATGGTACATACCATTTTCAATTACAATAATAATAAGTCAATGCTTGTCATAAAATCATAAAAACATGATACAATTTTATTTTTTTTCTTTTTCCAAATTAGACTTTTGTTCCAAATAAAATAGTACTAAATGAACTATTTATTTGATAGAGAATTGATTTTAAATTAAAGAAATTAAAATCCGATTCAGACATTAATGGTCGTAGAAATCACAATAGCCATAACACTTAATCCGACGGTCAAAATGAGTGAACCACCGAAAGATGGAGCAGACGATGGCGCCGGCGCCGGAGCATGGTGGGGCGGGAGGTAAACTGGCGGATATGCATGGTGGTTAACGTTCGGTGGTGGAGAATCACGAGATACGGAGGGAGGCGGTGAAGGAGAAGGAAAGTGTCGCTTGACATGAGTCGGCGCGTGGGGCTGTGGAGAGTGAGATGGGGGATGGACCGGAGGCGCGTGGGTTGGTGGTTTGACGGTCGCCGGAGATGGGGACGGCGAGTGAGAGGGTGGTTTCACGTGCGGGAAAGGTGAGGGCGAGGGTTCTATGATGGGAGATGGAGAAGGGGCGGAGGACGGTGGTCGGAGGTGGTTTCCAGGCGACGGCGACGGAGGGTTGGTGTGGCGGTGATGATGATCGGACATAACAACGATGATCATCTTCTGTCCCTTCTCACAGTTTTGATCGTGGCCGCTGATGAAAAAGAACGGCCCGGATTGATCGAATTTGAAAATCGAGTATCCATCGTTTAAGGTTTTAATAGGTTTATCTTTCTTGCATTTGTTGTAGTCATCTTCTCCGACGACAAGAACCGAATCATCGCCTTTCTTGTACTCGAAAACTGCAAAAACACGGCGGATCCAAGAATTTGAATTAGGAAGCGAAATCTACAATTTCAAAATAGATTGGACAAAAAAAAATCTAACAAATACCCTATAAAAACGAATTAATTCTTCATGATTTAGGGTAGAGGAGGCACCCGGCCCTTGAATTCGCCAATGCATACAACACAAATATTTACACTAAAAAATAATGTGGGATCAAATCATCAAACTTATTAGTGTTATTTGTTTTTCTTGAATACTCACTCAAATTGAGATAAGTTGAAACAAATTACCAATTTCATCATTGATTTGAAATCGATATCTTTGGGCCCAATGGTTATGGTTCTCGGTGGGATTAATCATCCAATCATACACCACGTGGTTATGAGCATGAGAGAGAAAGGAACAAGAAAGCCCAACCAAAATCACAAACAAGAGACTCATCCTAGAAGCAAAAACCACAATCATTGTAGCAAAAGAAGTTTACAAAGGCCAAATTGGATTGAGTTTGATAGTGTTATGTGAATGTAAATATGAAATAATTAAGAAGAAATAATAAAATTTAGGAAGTTGGAGATGAATGCATTTTACCTCTTATTTAATTTGTGTTATGTGAGGAAAGTGCGAGTTAATAAAATTAGCACTGATAGAAATTATTAGTTATGCAATATTTATTGCTTGGTCCTATTGCTTTGATTTAGTTTTGCACTGTTATCTGAACAGTAATTCGAGGTAACTATTATTAACTCATTGTTGTTCTGTATACGTAAAGAAAAATAAATATTAAAATTTCACTCACTCTTTAAAAACCAAGAGAAAAATAAATAATTACCCCACGAAATCTTACACGAGAATGGTCTTAAATTAATAATAAAAAAGAAATAAATAATGGTTACCACCTACTAGTAGAAAAATGCTCCTAGAATATGACGCCTTGCTTCCAAAACTAAATTCCACTTTTATAATATAATCAATAACCAACTACTATGTACCCTAATTAATTTTCAATACGCTATCAATGTTTTATACAATTCTTGTTCTTATCGTGTAATACAAGAATTATTATATTATTACCACTATTGTTACTACCATTTTTTAAGAAGCCGTAACAAACTTGTATGCTAGCTAACTTTTGTGTATGACTTTTCATAGAGTTTTACTACTATATCTACATCTATAATTAAACATCGATAAAATAATACTCTCTCGTCCCATTTATTTAGATGATTGTGGACACTCATTTATATTGACTTTTGGTATGTGATATAAATAATGAGACAAACAAATATAACAAATGTGATATAATAATGGGACGGATGGAGTATTAAATAGAATACAATAAAACCTCTATAATTTAATACTCGTTACTTAATAATCTCTCTAAGATAATATTTTTCTCCAGTCCCGACTCGGGGCCAATGTAAAAAATCATCAAATTCGATAAGATAATAAGATAAAAAATTTAGAAAACTCCAGTGTAAATATATGGTCCGTCAATATCATAAATTAATAATTATTTATAATTATAAATAACACTAAGACAAATTTATGAAATATGATTCTATTGTTGCTTATTTTTCCTTAAAACTTAAATCTAATTGAATCACATCTCTAACCTTTTTTAATTGCATAAAAAATTTCATTGTTGTTTTCTCAAATTGAACCGTAAAATTGTGAATAATCGCAGACACACTAAGTGTTTTCTTGCGCGTAACTTGTTCTAAAATAATTGTATTATCTTTAGTATTTTTTGGTGTTGATTGCCAATGAATGTTAACTATACCATTGTACTTGTTTTTTAAATGAATAAATTCATTATTTCTTAAAAAGTTAATACTCCATCCGTTAAGCTATTCTTGTCTTAATGGTGTTCGGCTTGGAGATTAAAAAAGTGGGTGGAGGTATTTTAAAGTTGGTGGAAAGTGTGATAAAGTAGTTGAGTCCATTGTTTAATTAATTGTGGTCCAGAAATTATTTTGCTTTTTGGAACGAAGACAAGAATAGCGAAATGGCCGAAAAAGGAAACTAAGACAATAATAACGGAGTGGAGGGAGTATAATTCATTGTTTATAGATAGTAAATACTAAAATGACATTAAAATTGATATATATATATATATATATATATATATATATATATATATAAACTTATAACTTCTTACATTCATCTAATTAAAATTTGACTCCGTTGAAGTTCGAAAATACTCTCTAAATTAATAAATATTAATGTATAATATTTTTCTAAAATAATAAAATCTCACGGCCCCTACAATATTAATTTAGAGAGGTTTAACTGTAATAAATTTACTTAAATAATAATCTCTTTCGATCTCATTATATTAAAAAAGTAATGACCCCATTAAATTATAAATGAATATTTGTTTTTTCGATTTTAAGATCAAAATCTTATCAAAATTTAATTGTATTATAATTAAATTGAGTTCATAATTTAAAAAATTATTAACTTTTAATTATACAATTAAAGTTTTTGTTTTGTAGCGGAAGGTTATGGATTCTGATTCCACCCATGCTTGGAAAAAAAATCATTAATGTTAAATGGCATATTTAAATTTAAATTATAACCCTACTACTCTCTCAACTTAAATAATCAATTTATTTTCATACAAGAATTTGATAAAATTCCCAATACTTGGCTCGTCTGAATTTGATACTGCACTGTGCTTGCAATTTCTTACACTGATCATATCCGCCTGACAAAATAGGAGAAAAGTCCTAATTTGGTCCTTTATTGTTCCCTATGTCCGAATTTGGTCATTTATTGTGGCGATATCCGAATTTAGTCCTATAACTTATAAAATCGTCCGAATTTAGTCATATAATTGTTATAGTCGTCCGATTTTGGTCCTCTTACCGGAAAGTGTTCGCCGGAAAAAGGCGTGTGAACTACACTCTCCATCAGAGGACCAAAAGTGGACAGTCTTAAAAGTTAAAGGACCAAATTCGGACGACTATAAAAGTTATAGGACCAAATTCGGACGCAAAGCTACAATAAAGGACCAAAATTAGACTGCAATAAATTATATTTTATTTTATGTTACTTTTCCGACATTACACGAACGAAAATTCTACATATATATATATATATATATATATATATATATATATATATATATATATATATATATATATATTTAAACCTCGTTTCCTCATGATGTAATATAATTAATTACTTATTCAATCCCTTATTATTATATCACTACTAAAAAATCAATTATTTTATGAAGATTAGAAAAAATTATATAGAAGATGACAAATTAAACCAAATTCATATTAGCTGATACAGTAATATCATCATAACAAATAAATCAAAATGAGCAACCAACTCATATTCATACTTGAATCCTACTTGAATAGTTCCAACAGTAAAAAGTGCAGTCAACCTTCATCCTCAAATCAAAATATTAAAATATAAGTTCACATAGATAAAGACTATTCTATTGAGCATTTGTCTTCCCTTCCTTGATATTCTTCCTTTTTTCATCCCTTATTTTCTCCAACTGCAACCTAGATATCCCCCCAGTACCAGTAGATTGAGCTACATGAAAGCTTGCATTATCAATTCAGATATTTTGTGTCAAATCTCTGTTACTATGTCCACCAATTAGTTGTTGGTAAATGGTAGGGCCTCGAGACAAAGATTGCTTCAATTTTGGGGTAGCAGTATTTGATGCAGTTGTTGTAGGTGTTGCTGATCCATCTCGAGAAAATGTGGTGTTTGTTTTTTGGGATCCTCGGGGACCAATGGGAGGTGGAATGACATGAGTGTTCTTACTTTTAACATGCAACAAGGGAATGAAATCATTTATTTAAATTTATTCACTATCATTTGAATCGATAAGTTAAAATACTTACAATAAAAGCATTGCTTGCTGCAACATCCCCATGTTTTGAAGCATTCAAATTATCAGTTTCCAAATTTCTTGAACTCTTGACAGAAGAACTAGACATTTTCTTCTGTCATTTTCTATATACCTATGCAACTCATGAAAAACTAATAAATAAAAGATTTAGTAATCAATCATCTACAAATGAGTCATTAACAAACCTGCAATTTGCTTGCACTTGATGTTGATAAATTCACCTAGTCAACAAATATGCAATTAATAACTTTATACAATAATATTTTGCAGATAACTTGATAAACTATATAAATGTGTATAAAATACCTGAGTACTAGCACACCGAGTTTCCACCTCACCGACAATAGTAGAATCGGGAGAATTCATCAAAGTAACCTAATCCACAAATATGCAATTAATTAGATATTTGTCATTAGTTATTGCACTAAATAGTCATGTGTCAGCCACAACAACAAATAGACATAATATGGCACTAGGCTAAAGTACCTCATTACTTGGCCTTGTTGCTGGAGAATTCATATCACAAGTAATTTCCAACTCACTAACACGGAATGAGGTTTGTAATGTTGATAAATCCACCTAATCCACATATATGCAATAAATCATATATTCCTCATGTTCTTGTTAAAAAAAGGGATATAAACGATAATATATATAATACCTGAATGTTCATATCTTCATTTGTAACTCCACTCCTCAATATTTCTTGTTTCTTAAGTTGGCATCCAATGATGTTGTGTCCTTGTACCCCACAATGGCTGCATCGACAAGTGTCTTGTTGTCTCTTCAATTTTTTTGGATTGGACTTTGATACTTGAACTTGCTTCCCTCGTGGCTTTCGTTTTCGATTTTGTCTTGGTTCATCAGCTTCTCTTCTCCTCTGTGTTTCAGGCCTCCCTGTTGTTCTACCCTCATTAGGAGGCAAAGGTGGTATGAATTGAGATTTGGTCCACTCAGACTTGCCATTGATTGGCATTATAACTTCTACATATACCTTCTTGTAAGTGGCTACATGATAACAATTGCTCACAAATTCCACCAGGTCCCATCCTTGCTCAGCAATAGCAGCCACGACATGGGTACAAGGAATGCCACTTAAGTCCCATGTCCTACACCCACATTTCATTTCACGAAGATCAACACTGTAAAACTCTTGTGGAGTTACTTCAACCATGTAGAGATAATCATCACTCTTGATTGCAATCAAGCCTCTTGTATTATCTATAGTCTTCTGAAGTATCTTCATGATCTTCGGACAAATTAAACCCTTCCACTTCTCATTGCACGTGTCTCTGTTCTTTTGTAGCCTCTTCATTGAAATTCCAAACATCTTGCATCCAATATCATTCTGTTATAAGACTCACAGATGTTGTTTAGTAGAATATCACATTGGGGATATGTCCTGAAATGGGATCTGCTCCAATGCTTTGCAGGTTTGTTAGAAAGCCATTCCACAGCTTTTGGGTCAAGCTTACCCATTTCTTCCATTCTTCTTTCAAATTGAGGTATAGTAAGCGCTTTCCCACAATTCCACAAAGCATGTTTGAAGGCATCCCCTCGAAAGCCAGCAGACTTAAAGTTTGCATGCATGTGTCGCAGGCAATGCCTTATTTCTGAACCTTCAAACATTGTCTAAAATGCATTCAGTAGACCCTTTTGCTTGTCAGACATAAAAGTCCACTTACTTCGTTCTTCCAAACCTAAATCAACTGATAGTATATGCAAAAACCACTCCCAGGTTTCATTACACTCCTTAAGAACCACTGCCCAAGCTATAGGGAACAAATTATTGTTGGGGTCAACACCAACTGCATTTAGTAAAACACCTCCATAAGGGCCTTTTAAATGACAACCATCTACCCCAATTATTGGCCTACAACCCGCCTTGAACCCCTTCTTCACAGCATCTAAACAAATATACATTCTATCAAACTTGCCCTCCCCATTTGGATCTAAACCCAGTAAGCAAGTTGAACCAGGATTGACCCTTTTCACCTCATCAACAAAATCCCACAAACTGTTATATTGTTCAGCTGGATCCCCATGCAATTTTTTGAAACCTGTCTGTCTGGCCCTAATTGACTGTTGTCTACTCATGTTAAATCCCATCTGTCTTCTCACCATCATTCTAAAACCCTTCAAGTCCATGTTCGGTTGATCGATAAAAAGGTCCAGATACCTGTTTGCTATAAAAGTAGAGTCCACCATTATGACTTTTGAAGTACTGATACATGTATGGGTACTGTTGTATTGCGCAATTCTGAATGTCTCTTCATCCGGCACCTTTAGAGCATGAATCAACCATGTACATGGCTTCACTTTCTTTCTTTTTTCATTCCCACAACACTTTATGTGCATCCTGATCTTGTCATTTTTCTTAATTTTCAAGTTTCTCTTCGTCTCTGCAGCATGCGACTTAATAGCTTCACGTAGTAGTTTCTTATCAGAAAACCTTTAGCCTACCTCAAATCTTGGGTGAAATGTATCAACCTCTCTAAAGTCTTTGGATCTGAGTTTTGTTTTGATCATATCCTCTTCTGAATCTGAATTTTCAGATGAGAAATACTCCTCACTGTCCCAAATTGTTTCTTCAAAAATATCAGCATCAGAAGGGTAAAAATCATCCCTGCCTTCTGAGTGGTCATCATCATCATTTTCTTGTTCAATATCTTCACCACTATCAACCTCATAACCACTATCAACAAATTCAAAGTCATTCCAATTAAAATCAGCATCATCATCCATGGTTGAACTTGGACGAGGAGGGCATGTATCCCCCAGTATTGTGTGAAACCTGGAAGAGTGTTGAGATTAAAACAAATAAGTGTAGGCAACATAATACCCAATAGCATATAGTCCAGAAACAGAAAGCATTATGATTCATTCTACCAAGTATGTCAAAAATAAACCTAAAAATCAGATCATGATGCCTATTTCTTTAAATCTTACCGTTATTGAAAATGGGAGTGACTGATTCTTATAGGTGGAGGAGCCTAAATACTTTTTTGAGCCAAAAAAACATTCAGAAAATGGAGATTTTGGTTCTGTCAAGGCTTGAGTGGAAGATGAACCCTGTCATCCCCATTTCATTTCTTCATTACATCTCGAGAAGGCTAGCATTGAAGAAGCATCTTTGCAGGGAATTTATTGCAAGATCCGAGGGTAAAAATTAAAAATTCGAGAATTTATGGTAAAAATTAAAAATCCCAAATTTATGTTTTGTGTATGTGGTAACCAGTATTGAACCCTCCAGTAGATTCATGATCGACTACTTGGCATTCTTGGAATCAACAAGGTATGTATATCGCTAGCCTACTCAATTCTCAGGCTTATACGTAACTTTGTAATCGATCAAACAGGACAAAGTTGAAGATTGATGTATGCTAATTCATCAAGTGGTCGGGTCCGACTCGAATAACAAGAGAAAGTTGGGATGATTCGATCAATAAATTCAAACTTCAGAAATTATAATTATAACAATACCTGGTGCTTTGTGATGGGGAAACAACAAAGTGACGGCGAAGACAACAAATTGACGGCGAAATCTAACTAAAATTCTTGATGGGGAAACAACAAATTACGTAAAGTTATGGTAGGGTTTGTAGTTTGGGAGAATGAAAATTGGGGAAGAAGACTTACGATTCTTTTTTAGGAAATGAAAGATAGTATTAAGTTTTTAGTAAATAATATAAAAGGAGGCGCGTGAAATATTTCATCGGAGTCGAGCGCGTGTTCGACACTCTCTCATATAGGACTAAATTCGGACGATTTTATAAGTTACAGGACTAAATTCGGACATCGCCACAATAAAGGACCAAATTCGGATAGAGGCTAGAATAAGGACCAAAGGACTTTTCTCGACAAAATAGTCTTCCTTTTATCATCTTGACTTCAGTTTTACCCAACAAGAAGCACAAAAACGCACTCACCCAACAAACAATTTCACAAATTCGTGATAGGGATTGTAATTTGTGAATAGCAGTCAGTCGAATAAACAAGTGATTAGATGCGTGCAGTTTTTGGTTCAAGAATTGACTGGTGGAGGCTAATTATCTTGTTTACAACTAAAAAAGATACGGTTTTTTCCCCTTATTTTATGTTGGGTGTGAAATTTATGATTCTTTAGGTTGTTAACCTCTCGCTGTCTGCGTATACCGATCGGTGCATCTCATCCTTTTTCTTGTTGGGTTGGTTAGTAATACGTTGTTTGTTAGCCTCCGGCTTAAGCAAAAAACCCACCGATGATTCCGCTGAAATTGACATGAATTTTGGGTTTTTGGTGTGATGGGTTGGTTGGTTTATGTCTTCGGAAATCTCGAGAATCAGTTGACGACAAGAATTTGAGTTGTGCTCCCAAATGGGTTCGGAGAAAAGGTGGAATTTTCTGGGCTTTTTGTTTCGGATTCTTTTTGGGATATGCTTCGTTTTGATGGTGATTTGGCCGGTGAATGGTTTGAGGCCTTTGAGGCAGAGACGTTCTTGGGGTGAAGAGGTCAGTAGTGATTTGTCAATGATGATAATTTTTTGTTCTTCTCATTGTGCTACTGCTTATGCTTGTATTATTCTCTAATTCTTATGTAGTTTTGTTAGTTGTTGTGCTAGAAGAAATACTCTTAGACCATAAATACATGATTCTATTGTGTAGTTTTGTATATAGTAAACTTCCAAATTCAGATATGTTTTCTTTTTTAACTGTGAAAAGTGTCAAAGGTTAAATCTGTAATGCAGTGATTTATGTGGCCACTTGTTACATGATTTTGAAACAATGTTGTAGTTTCATCAATCCTTTTTTTCGTGAAATTTGTTGCTTGTTAATTGGTTCATGATAGAGGAATCTGTGTTTCTTTCTTTCGTTCTTCCTTATTCGCCTCTTCCGTTTTTTATTGTTTGATGTTATGGATGCTGTTAAATAAAGTTAATCTGCATTGCACTTCTAGAGGCCAATTGAATGAATATTTTGTCGGGTATCTGCTTGACGTCATAATGAGATTTGTAGTCGTGTGATGTGAGCACATTGTATGAACATGCCCTGTTTTGGGTTTAGCTGAAGTACGATCTTGTCTAGATGCTTATGACGTGAACAATGTGATTTTTGTTGTGCTTGTTTTAAATGCCAAAAGCCTTTTCCCAAACTCTATGATGGTCTTGTTAATCATAAGATTGATATGGATACGAATGAAGTAGATCTATTAATGGATTTCCTGTGAAACATAATAATTCTGACCTTAAATACGGGAAATATTTAAATGCAAGTTAATATAATCGGTTTAATGCATAATCTCAAACTTCCCTACGTTCTCCTTTAAGCGACTAATGCCAAGTATTTTCCATTTTCCCGTGCTATGCATCTTACTGCTTACATATTTCTCTGTTTGTAAGGCTTATTATCAACATGGGTAAAACTTATTTATCGAGAAATGAATCCAAAGTCGTAAATGACTTGTATATAATGATGGTCAGTTATCATAGGTATGAAAAGCCTACGATAACTGTAAATTATTAGTTCTTCATTTTCTGAAAGCTGCAAAGATGGGTGGAGATAAAAGTCTAGCAGAAGGGATTATCAGCAATGTTTAAGGTTTAGTTGGCTAATTTTTTTTTTATGATTGGGAAGCAGGATATGCACTTCACTTTCTGTGCTTTGGTTTTTTTTTTGTCTGCTTTCCTACTTTCTTCTCTCAAGGCTTTTTCTTTCTACAGCTCGCTTTAAGTATGTATTTGATGCTACAAGTCGTCATATTCTCGTAAAGGATCCATCAATAAGCTCTCCTCTTCTTCTTTCTTGTTGATCTTCTAAGATCTTTTTGTTTAACTGTAAGATTTGTTTCTTTGTTAAAGTGGATAGCAACAACAATAATTTGCTATAATCCTTTTCATCCATATTCTAAATCTTCTGTGCTTACTTCTAATCCTTTTGGGTCTTTTTACTTCTTTCAGTGGCTTCCTTTAGGTAAGGAAGAGCAAGAATTTGGACCGTTTTCGTCATGGAATATAACAGGGACCTATAGAGGTTTGTAAGTTGCTTATCTATTAATATAATTAATGACCATTTATTTTCATTAATCAATCATATCTTGAATAAATCTACATTTCTCTCTGTCTTAAGTTTTTATTAATGAATTATTGTAACTCTTTGTCAGACTGGAACTTCTATAAATTTTTTGTTTTATCTATTCATGGATTTCCTTTTTAAGAGATGTTCAGACGTTTCTTTACTTGCTCCATCTTCCAGATTAATGTTCATAATTTGTATGGTGCAGGGAATTGGAAGTTTCTTGATTCTGCAAATAGCTCTTCCAAGTTTGCTGATTTTAGGAAGTCAAATGGCAATTCAATACTAGAATTAATCAGTACACCAACAAAAATAACGGGCGTACACTATGTGCAGGTTTGGTTATATCTCAACTAGTCGGAGGTGTCAATCAGTTTTAGTGGGTTATTAGTCATTTCAGTTTTTTGTCGTTTGTTAAAGGCTGGTCAAACCAAAATAGGATGTTAACTTAGAAATATTTTGGTATCGCAAGCTTATAGTATTTTCTTTTTCTGAGGGTTATCACATGGTCCTATTGTAATTTTCATTTTCATGTGATATGTTAGGGAGTTATAATTTTCCATGATGTGTTTGACAATGAGAACGATGTTCGTGGAACTCAAATTAAAGTAGAAGGTGTGTATATTTGGCCTTTCAGACAACTAAGGATGGTAGCTAACAGGTATCTTCATTCTTCTTAATTATATTTTGATTTGCATGCTCAAGTCTATTATCTTTAGAATTATCTATTTTCTGTAATGGCTGTGATCCTATAAACTCCTTTTTATTTCCACTCGGTTATTTCTGCAGCGGAAAAGAGGGAGAGTTTTGGCAGGAAGATGATTACTTATTGTCTAACCCATATCACATGGTAAACACTATTACTATAACACGATTACTTTTTTTTCCTCATTCGCTGCTTCAATTTAAAAAATGCATAGTTGATACCGTTTAAATCTTATTTAAAGAAGTTTTTTTCGTCGGCTTTTAACATGTTTGACATTTTTCTTCGGTGCACAGCTTGGAGTTTTCTCGTCGCAAGTGTTTCAGGAGTCTCCACGGGAAAAGATCTGGAAGAGAAAACAATGTATGCTTTGTTATGATTGTTATTTGGTTATCATTCGGTATTCATCAAACTCCTTTCTTAACTTTGCTCGGCATTCTGTTGCAGCACCAATTTATGAAATGGAGAAACACTGCAACATTGAAATTGCTGCTCAAATTTCTCGTGTGTCTTCCTCCAAAAATGGTAATAAGTTTTACTTACATGTGAAGTATTTTGTATAAGATTTTGTGTTCTTTACTTTCATTTTATAATATGCTTACTAATTTCATTTTTCACTAAAGTTTTACATCTATTCATACTTCTCTTAGGCGGAGATCAAGATAAGTACTATCTAGAAGGACTAATGGAGAGCCCTTCAGTGGACGGCGATATCGATTGCTTCTCACCAATGCTTTTGAACGCGACTTTGGTCAACGTTGAGGTCTACTATAACAAAGCAGTTAATTACACTTTGATGGTCACCTTTGTATCCTTTTACCATTTTCCTCGCATATTCTTATATAATTGCGAAAATATGAAATAATCACGTACTTGCTATGACTCTTCGATTGGATTCTTTAACCTTCTCCATGTGCTAGATTTCTTTCCTCGAGGTCCTATTGTTAATCCGGCAAATGGAACACAGTAACACCCAATCGGTAAGATTCGTTTGTGCTTGATTCGTAAAAAATCTACATGAGTAGTTATCTTTTGCTGTGAGGCTAATTTCTAGAACCTTCTAGGGAGCTGCCAAAGTTTCAATTTTGATGATTGGGCATCAAGCTATACTGGATGCTTATCTTTGTCTTCTACATCTCACTGCTGGAATCTTAGTAGGTATGTTTAATAGAAATCAATTTATAAAATTCTTTCTTGTTGTCAATATTCATGTGAAGTAAAATGTGGTGTTTGCCTCTTTATAGAGTCCCTATTTAACGCTTTTGCGACTGCGGCCTTCTTCAAATTCGTGGTCTTCTCGATCTTTGAAATGCGGTACCTTCTCGCAATATGGAAAGCAAATAGGCCAACGAGTAATGGAGAGAATTGGGAAGCGATGAGGCGGGATCTCTCCGTTCTATACAGCCGTTTCTGTAAGTAGCTTCGTTATGTCGTTTCAAGAACTTAGTCGGATGATTCCGGGATTAAAAAACGACGTTTTCTTGAATTGTTTTGCAGATGGGATCCTTTTAGGTGGCATTCTTTTTATGTACGAGTTTCATAAGTTTCTCCGGTTGATCCTTCTCCTCCTCCACTCGTTCTGGGTTCCGCAAATATTCACTAACGTAGTTCGTGACTCGAGGAAGCCACTGCATCCTCATTACATATTAGGGATGTCGATAACACGCATTGCTATTCCGTTGTACGTATTTGGATGCCCAAATAATTTCATGCGGATAGAGCCGGATCAGAACTGGTGTATTTGTCTTGTTCTTTTCATGGGACTGCAAGTTTTTGTTCTTCTTCTACAGCATTACCTCGGATCGCGTTGGTTCGTTCCTCGTCGGGTTCGTTTCTTTTCGTTCTTCCAAATCCGGTGTAGTTTCGAACTTTTGAATTGCTTTTGACATAAAATCTGCAGATTTTGCCGGAGAAGTATAGCTACTATAGAAGATCGAATCAAGGGTTGAACAACGCTACAGATTGCGTTATTTGTATGACTGCGGTTGATCTCGGCCCACGCTCGAGTGATTGCATGGTACTGGATAAATCTCGTTCGTGTGATTCTTTGGATCAAATCTTCTCAAGCTGTTATCCGTTTTTTGTGTAGGTGACGCCGTGCGATCATTTCTTCCACACGAGCTGCTTGCAGAGATGGATGGACATAAAAATGGAGTGCCCTACATGCCGGCGAAACCTTCCTCCTGTGTAAACGTACACTTGGTCCGGGGCCAAATCGAGCTGCTCGGATTAGTTAACACCGCGTAAGATGTTTGTAATTCGTACGGTTGAGATCTTTCTTCCATTGATGCATCAGTGTGATCATCTACATTCTTGATGTGTGGCAATTGATGTATACTTGTTACAGTTGGAGAACGGAGGTTGAGAATAGCTGATATTATTCCCAGCAGACGAAACGACGGCGTTTTAGGCAGGTTTTAACGGATCAAATGCTTGTTGTGAAGAAAGTGAGAACAAGGCTGTTAACTTTAAGGCTGATACGCTTACTCTGTGTATATATATTTACATATATTCTTAAAAAATTGATTTCATTGCTTAAAATGATATCTTGTTACATTTTAAATTATGGAACAATAGTCTGCAAACTATAGAAACGGCTTTATTCAAATTAAATTAATATTATAATTAAGTGTAAATGTTTACATCAAGCCTATTTTAATAATAATATTAGTTATCTAACCATCATTTTAAAAAACTATATTTTCTATTCACTTTATTTTGTTTTTTCTTTAACATTTATTGTGGGACCAACTACTTTTAACTCTATAAGATATAAACTATATTTAATCAAAAATGGGTTCCACATTTGCAATTTGTGAAATGACGAAATAAAACAGACCCAATATATCCCTGTCCAATTGATGTCCAATTCAAAACGACGTAGTTTTGTATTATAAAATGCACTCTTTAATTATTTATTAAATCATTTTTTCAATCTTATCCTTTTAATTTGTTATTTTTCAATACAAAACTACGTCGTTTTGAATTAGACAGTGATATATTGGACAGGTGATCTCGATCCCACACTTCCGGATTAAAATATTAAATAAGTCTTATTGAATGAATGCACGTAGACGAAATACGCGTAATATGCTAGCCCATACGAAATATATTTTTTATAAGAATAAGCTTGCCTAGACGAAATACGTCAGCGTGACGAATAGGCTAAGCCTAAATGAAATACATTTTCTACACGAATGGGATTGCCTGAACGAAATACGTCGGTGTAGACGAATACGCTAGGCTAGATGAATACATTACAATCATTTAATACATACTCCTAGACAAATATTTTTTAGACAAATATGTAGTAAATGCTATTTGTATTAAATAATTTGTTGATTTTTAAATTATTTTTAAAAAATTACAACTATTTATACGAATACGTTACAATCATTTAGTATGTTATTAAAAAATATATAATTTTCAATTTTGAAGCACATACAAATGTATTTAATTAAACATATACGTTAATATTATCAAAATCGACTAAGCAAAAATCGACTAACAAAATCGATTAAACAAAATTGACTAAGCAAACAAAATGAATCGAATTACTATTTCTGCAAAGATTTCGCGGGTGTGGGGACCAAAAATTAAGTTAGATTTTTTAATGCAAAGAAATAAAATTTTGGGTCCCACAAAATAATATCGAGTAAAAATATTTGTATATCGGCTAAAAAAACTTAATTTCTTATATGGGTGGCTAAAAACTTATACATCTATCATCTTAGGCTAAAAAAAAAATTCTCTCTAATTAATTATGTTATATATAAAATAACTAAATTTAGACGTCTCTTTCGATATATCTAATCATAAAAAAATTGTTAATATTGACTTGAAATAACCCGGTAATCTGTAATTAGGGTTAGGTTATGCTCAAATTTATGAGGCCCAAAAAAAATGTCGGATTAACTGGGTTTTGAATCAACACCTAATTGGCTGTGGGCTATTTCGACTCTTCTACTAGTTTACTTTTTTACTTATTAAAAATAAATAGATGTTAAATATAGTTCATTAAATTCGAACTCAAGATCTCTTTGTATTTTGATAATTCCACTATATATCAAGATAGACTTTTTTCTTGAATATTATATATATAGATATGAAACTTCAAAACTCGAAATATAAATATGTAAATTTAGTTTGTTGAGCTAGTTTGGTGCACTGACATGTGAATATTGGATTGGTAAGATTTTCAATAGCCCGATCCATTTATAAATTGATTTGATCCGATCCGATCCAAAAATGAGATTAATAGGTTAATGCTTGCAAATTGGAAGCTCTAAAACGACGCTATCCACTATACATATTAATGCTTGAAAATTGAAAGAAATTGGAAATCCCATTAATTAGCCTTCCTTTCTTGACCTTTTCATACCCACCACCTACATACATTTATTACACAAAAATCGAAGCAAGCTAATGTGTCAATCTTGAGTTTTTCCACACTAAACTTAAGGGGTGTTTGGAGTAACTAAAGCTTATTGATAAGTGCTGAAAGGTGCTTATTTGAAAATCAGTTAGTGTTTGAAAATAAGTGCTGAAAGTGGGGAAAATAGTGTTTGGGAATACTGCTGATAGAAGTAGCTTATTGTTACTTTTTAAAAGAAATGTCTGTTTTGCCCTTAGTATTACTAATTATTATTTATAATAAATGATAAAATTCAGAAATAATTGTTATTCAATATTTATTTTTTGCTTACAATTTCAATCTAATACTATAAAATTCTAAATTAATCTAAATATTATATATATTATAAAATTGTATCATAATAAATATAGTATACAAATATATGTTAAATACTATTTATTTGTATAAATTCATCCTACAAACAAAATACATAAAAATTCCTCCATAAATTTTATGAAGAATTGAGAGAGAGAAGAGAAGAGACGGGGCGGATGTGATAAAAATGTATTCTCACAAAGTATTAGGGTTATGGATAGTTCTGAAATTAAATAAAATTATTAGGGGTAGTTTGGTCCGAAAAAAGCATAAACTATAAGCTAAAAACTAGAAGCTGGAGTGGAGCAGCTTCAGCTGATTCTCTATTTTCGACCCAATTTTAGAGAATCTCAGCTTTAAGCTGGGAGTCCCAAACACCCCTCACACCAGCTTAAAACTGAAGCAACTTACAAAAAGCTGTTCCAAACACCCACTTAATTTCAACTAAATAGTACTCCTCCCACTTAAATATACCGAGAGTCGTTATGACATTCGATAGACGCCCGCTGCCCCCGCACGCCCCGCGAACTTAAATGTATATGTTTATTTTCTTTTTTCGTTCATCCTAATTTTATGTCTATTAACAATTTTTTTCTGCTAACTAAATATTTCACTAATTTTAATAGGTCTAATTAATAGGATAATATATATAAAAAACTATTACATTCAACTTTTATAATAGCAAACACAATTATGTCATCAACTTTTTCGAAATTTACTTTAACTTACTAAAATTCCAATATTAGTATTTATCAACTTTCATATCATTAATTTTTTTCTTAATATGTGTGAAAAAACAAACGAGCATATAAAATAAGAATGAATAAAATACTAGCAGATTGCACATCAATATCAACTACTGAGTTACCTCGTAATGAATATAGTTTAGAATTTGTTAATACTAGCTAGACAAGAATTTACTAGTAGATTTCATTCTCAGGGGACTTGGTCAATTAATGTGATTGATCTTGTTGGGTGATGATTCAATCCTCAGCATGATCATACTTGTGGGAAATGACTCTATCTTCTATACTGAATCACGCTCAGTAGCCTCGTGCTCTGAACTGTTGAGAAGATTTGAAGATCCCAAAACCCTATCTGATTGGTGAACCATTCCTTTGTATTCGTATTTGTCTCTGAGGTTTCAGACTCAGTAGACACTCTGCTCTGGTCAAGGCGCTCAGTAGCTCATCAGCCTCAGCACCAGTGTAGAAGACTCAGTGATCTTGGACTCGGCAGAGCAAGCGATATCGAGAGAGTCGATTGAACCGAACTCGGCGAGAGTAGTTCACCTGGACTCGTAGGCGATCATCGATAGACTTATCTCGGCAGTCTATCTACCGAATACAAGGTCGGACTCAAGAACGGCAGATAGTCTTCGGAATTTGTCGGAATCTTTTGAAAGACAATCAGCATTGTCATGTACGAGGAAGAGAGAAGTCAGCTTCAGTCTGTCTCGAAGTTTGTGCTGTCTCAACCACTCCATCCACCTCAACGAATGACAAGCATACACGTGTCTTCTCACTTGCTAAAGCTGCAGTCAACCTTTTACCTAAAAAGGTGGGAAAGTACACTGTTACCTACACCAAAAGAGCCGTTTGCTACCAAAAAGAGAGAGAGAGAAGAAGATCGTCTCCAACGGATCTATTTTCAATCTCTGCTCTATAAATAGAGGGATCATTCAAGATTTGAAGAGAATGCGCGCACCTAGAACACGAGAGAGCATTCAAACGAGCGAAATTAACGACTAAGTCTTCCGCAAGAATCAACCGATTTATCTCCGGTGAAAGACTGCATCCAGCTCAAAAGGAACCAAGCTGAACCGACATAAGCTTCTAGTATCCAAGCGACTGACACGAACCGATAGCTAAACCCTCAGCTGTTCGTCGCTCTAGATAGCTACATTCTCGTTCCTTATCCCTCTAACCCTAAGCTCAACCGTTCTTATCTATAGCTTAGACGAAGGAGTTCACATTTGAACCCAATCCTTATCGTATAAGGACTCCTTCACTTGTTGGAGAAGTTTGTCAAACACTTTAAGTTTGATAGTGTTGTAAACCGAGACTTGGATCGATATAAAAACCAAGACGCGGCTTTGCCCTGTGTGCAAGCTGACTGAGACTAACTCAGGATAATAAATAGCCTCCTGATCATTCGGGACAGTGGACGTAGGATTTGAGCGATATCCGAACCACTTTAAAAATCCCTGTGTCTCTTCGCTTTCTTAAGCTGTTGCATTGATTTTACTATTCATACCGAACATCATATTTAAAATCAATCAACTGTCTCAGATACTCGAACTTTTAAATCTACTGAACTGAGACTTAAAACGTTTTCTCACAAAAACTGATTTGGGCCTACACTATTCCGCGCACTGAACTCTTACTGTAGATAGTGAATTCTGACCTAGTCAGTTAGCAGATCTCAGCTGAGTCAGTACTCTTAGCCTTTAACTCGATTCGTAACGGTTGTGCGGTCTGCCGAACGCTTTGATTCGATCGGACACCATCCTGAATAGGACTGTTCGAGTTCGAAGTTGAGAAATCGAATCAGGTGTATTCACCCCCCCTCTACACCTGACCGTACTCTCGAGACCAACAGATCTCATCAGAAATGTCAACTACATTTAATTAATTCGAAATGTCATATACATGGACACAGAAAACAACCAATCAAATCGAAGGAGCCATATTATAATATTCTCTGAAAATTGATTTTAATTCCTTTATCATCATTAGAATCTGATTCATTTTAACTTTAACTCGTTTGATCTATTTCCCCCTAATCCTCTTGTAAACCTTATTGATTAAAAAAATCATGGGGAAAATGTTGAGAAAAAGTAAAATTCTCACACAATCGGGATGAGATCACCTGTCCATTAAATCCCTGTCCTATTGGTATCCGATTCAAAACGACGTAGTTTTGTATTGAGAAATTATAAATTAAAAAGATAGGATTGAAAAAAGAATTTAATAAATAATTAAAGAGTGCATTTTTTTTAATACAAAACTACATCGTTTTAAATCAGACACCAATTGGATATAAATTTATTGGAGAGGTGATCCCATCCCCACACAATCATAAGAACACTCCACCTTAATTAATTTGAATAAATTTCAAGTTGCTAAAAGCTTGAAAGTCAATCCTGTAACAGTAAACCCTAATAAATGTTTTAGACCTTTGGGAGGGATGTCTATTTCTTAATCAACAACCCAAACAAATTAATTATGTACTCATAAAGGATTAAGTAATAGTTCAGCATCATTACCATCTTTAGAGTCTATCTTAACCGCAAGATAACGATAAGTGTTGAAGGGTTAGATACTTCACTAAAGTGTAATACACAAGAATGATAGTAGCCAAAAATACGAGCGAATCTAAGATAGAATTGT
This sequence comes from Lavandula angustifolia, assembly GCA_028984105.1. Taxonomy (NCBI): domain Eukaryota; kingdom Viridiplantae; phylum Streptophyta; class Magnoliopsida; order Lamiales; family Lamiaceae; genus Lavandula; species Lavandula angustifolia. The sequence continues at coordinate 23,518,336 of CM054818.1, forward strand.
ACGGAATTCCCGAATTACGGATTTCTCCCTTCTCTCTTGAAATTACATTAACTTATATTCCTTATATTCCTCCATCCTCACCTATCCACAAATCCATATTACTGCAACACAATAGAGTGAAGCATACTCTCTGGAGATGTAATGAAGCCACGTAGGCACCCCCCCTGCCATCAATTTTATACTACTAACGTGTATAAAATCGCCTATACCAACTCATTTTGCGTTTGACTTTTGACATCAAAAAATTGCAAATTTAATGTTACAAACATTTTGAATTAAATTTCATCGTATGTGTCACTCTACACTGCGCCTATATTGAAAATCATACAATTTATTCTAGAAAAAGCTTATGATATACCATAGAAACAAAAGCTTAGATTGGAAACTTTTCATAGTAAAAACTCACTTTTAATAAAGATTATCACACACCCATATAACTATATATATGTCTATGAAACAAGGGATAAGAGGTGAGAGGTAGTGTTGCTTAAAGATTATGGAGGGTGAGCAAGAAGTTTTGGAGCCTATGAGCCCAAGTGCTCAATACTTGAAGAGCAATGCTTTATCACTCACAATCTTAGGAGTTTTGGAATCAGAAATTGCTATCGATGATTCCGTTGCGTTGCCTCTCCTCAAACATCTCTTCTTGCCTATAAATCCACGTTTCTCCTCTATTATGGTATGCGTTCCTTGATCCGTATTGTTAAATTTATTCGTATATATTTTTCCGCACCCTAAATAGTTCAAAACTTTTTTCACGCTATATGTTCATGATAAGAAGGATTGGACCTTCAATCTATCGCTCTTATCTTAACTCCAAAACCTTCTAGGTTACGGAAAAAAAAGGAAAGAGAAAGTGGAAAAGGGTGGAGGTGAAGCTCGAAGACCACTTAGAAGTCCCAATTTTCCCAAGTGGCATGTCAAGAGACTACTACGACGAATGTTTCACCGAATATTTATCAAAATTAGCGATGGAAGAACTCCCACAGAATCGACCTTTGTGGGAAGTACATATATTCAAATACCCTACCAAGAATGCCGCCGGAAATGTTATCTTCAAGCTCCACCACTCGTTAGGCGACGGCTACTCCTTGATGGGAGCCCTCCTCTCGTGCCTCCAACGCCTCGACGATCCGTCGGTGCCGCTGTCTTTCCCGATGCGGCAATCAGGTGGTGGCCCTCGTCGCAAAACCAGTTTGCGACGAGTGCCGAGGTTCTTCACCGGCCTTGTTCACACGGTTTACGACTTCGGGTGGAGCATGTTCAAGAGCAGCGGGATGAAGGACGATACGTCACCGATTAGGTCGGGCATCGACAACGTGGAATCCCGGCCGATCGTGACGACTACGACGACGTTTTCAATTGATCAACTTAGGGAAATCAAGAGTAAGCTCAATGTGGTAAGAATTTAGATTAGAATTTATTTCGTCGTCATGTTGGACTTATCTTACAATATTATTATAGTCCCACTTATTTAATTGCATAGTGATATGATAATGAGTATACATGTGGATATATCTTGACCTTAATAATTTATAATTAATATTTGGATATATATTTAAATCGTCACCCCTTCAAGATAGAGCCAGGGAACTGTTAGATTAATGCAACGTTATTAAATTTATTTTCTATTAAAAATATTTTTTATGTATGTTCAATTAATATGCGTCTAGCATGGTTGAATTTGATGATACCATGAATTATGCTTTGAAAAAGAAAACGAGAATAAAACAAAAGCCTTTTATAGTTCATTTATTATTTATGGGTGTGCGGAATACGTCAATTTATGTCTTGATTTGATGCATATTTGGTATTATCAATTTCATGGATTTTTATTTAAAATTCAATTTACTTGATCAATAAGTACTTTGATTGTGAGTGATTAATTACTTCTCCAATTTATTTTTCAAATACATATACATTACAAAAGATTTACACTTATATTTCAAATACTTCCACATGTTGGCCCTAATTTTTGACAACTCTAATTCAATAGACAAATCAAAATTAATACGTACATCCTAATTCCCAACCATACAACCTCATAATCACTTTTTATATTTAATTTGCCTCTCCTTACAAACTACTGTGTATGTTGCTCGTGTGTTTTGTAGACTATTAATGACGTCATAACGGGTATAATAACACTGGGGACTCGGCTATACATGCAAAAAACAGACGAAGGATCAGGAAAATCAAAATCGACGGTTCTAGTGCTGCTCAACACTAGGGCAGTTGGAGGGTACAAATCAGTCGATGAGATGATCAAACCTAATTCGAACATGCCATGGGGCAATCGTTTTGCATTCTTGCAAGTCTCCATACCTAAATTGACCGAATCCGAGCTTCAAAACCCGCTCGATTTTGTTAAGAGAGCCCATCGGATGATCAAGAGGCAGAAGAATTCTGCAGCTCTTTACTTGACTGGCCAACTTCTTAGCCTCATACGTAAGGTTAGAGGTCACGAGGTACGTTCAAAAGTTTTTGTAATATATACACTATATAGTAATATTTCATAATATCTTTATGGTTTAAAAGAATTTGTATGAAAATCTATGTTGATTAAATAGGCAACAGCTCGATATATTCATGCAACATTAAACAACACGAGCATGGGGATTTCGAATTTGATCGGACCGGTCGAGAAAATGGCACTAGCCAATCACCCTTGTGGTGGATTGTATTTCGCCGTGGTCGGATCCCCTCAGGTACGATACGCTTGATGCAGTTTGATTTCTCTATTACATTTTTATCGGGAAAATATGGCATGACCGTAACATGGAAACGGATAAATTGAATTTCGAACTAATTTACGGATATAATGATTTAATATTTTGGTGCAGAGCCTATCAGTAACAATGATAAGCTATGTGGGAAAGCTTAGAATTGCAATTACTGCAGAGAAGGGATATGTTGATCAAAATAAGTTGAAGTCGTGTATTGAGTATGCATATGATGTCATTTACAAAGCTGCAATTGAATCTTAATTAGTATAGATATATATTAAATGTGTGTGTTATATTATACGTTGGGAAATTGGGAAAATAATACAATATACATTTACATTATTGGTCTCAATCATAATCAATTAAATCAATGTTAAATAAATATACTATTAATATGTATAATTCATTGAAGGCGGAAACAAGTCCATGTTATTGCATCATGTTACCACATCGACATGCCGATGCAAGCAAATTCATGCCAACGTGTATATAATCCCTAATTAGAACTCATTTGAGTTGTATAATCAAATCGTAATAAATTGCAAATTAGCTATATTTCACGTTCACTAAACCATGCAATGCCGTATACATTGAGATATCCAAATCTTAGTTACGAACGGTTCAACAACACACGATATATAATACCATACTCATAATAGGGCTGAACTTGGTAGCTATAAAAACCAAACAAGGGTGAAGAGGTGAGAGTGTGAAGTAAAGATTATCGAGGGTTAGCCCTTAGCAACAAGCATTGGAGCCAATGAGCCCAAGTGCTCAACACTTGAAGAGCAATGCTTTATCACTCACAATTTAAGCGGTTTTCGAATCAGAAATTGATATCGATGATTCCTCTGCATTGCCTTTCCTCAAAGACGTCTTCTTGCCTATAAATCCACGTTTCTCGTCTATTATGGTATGCGTTTCTTGATCCGAACTTCGAAACCTTCTAGGTCACGGATAGGAAAGGGTGACGAAAGTGGAAAAAATTAGAGGTGAAGCTCGAAGACCACTTAATCGTCTCCAGTGGCGGAATTAGAGCTACGAAGTTGGGGGTCAAAGTAGAGGAACAACGGTGGCCGAAATAATTTTAAAAGTCTAAAAATAGAAATCAAATGACTGCAATAGGTTTTGAACATTAGACCTCTCTTAAGAGAGACAAATCCACTAACCAACTATACTACAAGTGAATAATTAATTATATTTTCCACTAAAATTATATATAGGCAACACGAATTCTATACCCTATTTAGTCGAAGTTCCGTCGGCCGGGGGTCAGTCGACCCACCCGACCCCCATCTAGTTCCGCCCCTAATCGTCCCAATTTTCCCAAGTAGCATCTAGGTAGACTACTACGATGAATGTTTCACCGAATATTTATCAAAAGCTCGGTCACACGGTTTACGACTTCGGGTGGACCGTGCTCAAGAGGAGCTTGATGAAGGACGATACGTCGCCAATTAGGTCGGGCGTCGACGGCGCCGAATTCCGGCCGACAGTGACTATTACGACGACGTTTTCGATGGATCAAGTTAGGGAGATCAAGAGTAAGCTCAACGTGATAAGAATTTATTTTAGAGTTTATTCAAGGAAAGAAAAAACATGAGTCTTTTATAGTTTCATTTGTTATTTATGGATGTTCGGCATAAATCAATTTATTTCTTAATTGGTCGAAGAATAGTATTTGGTAAATGGTAATATCATTATCCTGTATTAATACTCTCGTCAATATCTCAAGCAACTATCTTGATCAATAGATAATTGTCCAATTTTATTTTGTAAAATAAATATTAAAAAACTAATTTTATTTATATTTCAATACATATTTCTTGTACATTTACAGACTATTAATGACGTCACGGCGGGTATAATAACACTGGGCACTCGACTATACATGCAAAAAACAAACGAATTAAGGATCCGAAAAATCAAAATCAACAATTTTAGTGTTGCTCAACACTAGGGCTGTTGGAGGGTACAAATCAGTTTGATCAAACCTAACTCTAACACGCCCTGGGGAAATTGTTTCGCATTCTTGCAATTTCATATACATAAATTAACCGAATTCGAGCTTCATTCGTTAAGAAAGCCCATAAAATAATCAAGAGGCAGAAGAATTCGGCCTCAGTCTACTTGACCGGCCAACTCCTCAGCCTCATGCATAAGGTTAGAGGTCACCAGGTACGTTTAGGCAATTTTCTCATCTATATAAGTCTATAGACTATAGGAATTTTATTTATTTCTTTTTAAAATGTAACAAAATTTAAGGTTATTATTATATATGTTTCTTTTATAATTATAGACTATATATATAATTATAATTTCTTTTAAATAAGTGTTTGAAATAGCTTTTATAGAAAACTTTTAGCTACTTATGCTTAAAGTTTTCTTAAAAGAAATTTAAGCAAAAATTGTTAGTATTCGTAATATTAGAAAAAAACAGTTTTATTTAGAAAAAGCAGTAGTGTAAACACTCTCATAGCAACTTTCTTTTTAGTTTTTTTATTCTACTATTAAAAGGCAACCCCTAATCAGCTTATACACTTTTGCTTACTCTGATTTCTTAAATTAGGGCTTCTATTTTTTTTCTTCTATATAAACCGAAGCAAAACCACAAATATCATCTGCCTCCTCTCTCTCTCTCTCTCTCTCTCTCTCTCTCTCTAACTCTCTCACAAGAACGAATTGGTAATTTTTCTTCGGAAATATGGTCTGATTTTTGTTGGAGGACGAAGATGATGAATAGAATTGAAAGAGTGATGATGAACTCCACTTGATCCAATCGACAATTCTAATATTTCGCTACGTTCTTTCTGATTCGTCTTTCTTCTAATGTTTCTGTTCGTTTTTCTGTATTTGAATCTTGTTCTTTTTTTTTTTTTCTTGAATTTATTTAGATGAAGATGATGAAACATGAATAATCTTATGACATCTTCTGACGCATTCTGACAAGTGAGTATGAGAAAAGATATTTTGTTTCTGATTCGTGTTCTTACAATTGCACTTTCGTATTCTTTTCTGTTTCAAATGTTAAGCCGTTCGATTTGGTTACTGGAATTGATTGATTGATCATTCTCATTTTTCCATTCTCGAGGATCGAAACCAAGCAAAATCTTTTATTTTAAGATATGGGATTTTGTTTTTTAATTATTTAGTAGTAGTATCATTTTTCAATCGACTCTTGTCTTTTTAAACTCACTATTTGTGCCCCCGGTTATTTGATTTCAGTTAATCAAATATAAAAGTTATTCCACTACATTAAATTATTTGCTACTTTACTTAAATAATACTAATGGTAATTGACCAAGTGATAGTGACCAAATTCAAATTATTAGTTTGAATAATTAACAAACATTTATTTTAAATTCGTGAATTGGATGAATTGAGTTTCGTAACTTTTATTATGTAAATGCTCTAATACTAACAATTTTAAATTTTAAATTAATTTATTAATTTTAAATTAATTTATTCAATATAGCAAATATTGGATACTAATAAACTGTAAATATTGGATATCAATAAACTAAAAGAAATATTAGGGATTAATTTTTTCAAACTAGCAAATAGTGTGTACCGTTATTTATTTGCCTAAAAATGTCTGATTTTGGTGTTTTTTCGAAGAGTGTGAGTCGAAAAAGGCTTGTCAACTACATTCTCTGTCAATTAGACCAGTTTGCCTATTAATTTGGTAGGTAGAAATGGGTTTGTATTCGAAACTCCGTTGAAATACAGGTCACCTTAAGCTAACTATAGGTGACAGAGAACACATAATGGTTCCAGTGGGATTTGAACATAGGATTTATCGGTTCCGGACTACCCAACTTCATCACTACGCCATCTCATTTTTTTAAATCGAAAAGGGTGTGTGTTTGACACTATCCAATGGAAGATAAAAATCAATCAATTTATGAAAGTCAGATAATTTTATTCATAATAAATGATCAAAATTGAACAAGCTCATAAGTCATAAGTTCGATGACTAAATTTTTGTATGATTATAATAAATGACCGAAAGCCGAAGTCCAAATTTGGAATTTTCTCTCATAAAAGTAGATTGGCTGCAATTAGCCTTGGGCCTCTTGGATATATATTTTTGTTGGGCCTAGAATAGTTTACTATTTTATTTATATTAATATTTCTCCTTGGGCCTGTATTAGTATTCGGCTATTACAACTTTGCTTAACGGCCCACATGATTTTCTGTTTCACAATTCCTTATCCTACTATCATTTCAAATCCTAAATAACTTTTCATTTAAGGTTATCTATTTCTAAAAAAATAAAATAATGTATAGTTTAGAATTAACAAATTAAAAGTTAAATTATATATATTATATAATTTAAGTTTCTTAATTTTTGTATTCCATAGAACGAAGACATTTTTATATGAGACGTAGTGAGTAAAATTTTCTTTATTAAAATATTTAAAGGACACCAAATATAGGAGATTGTGGCCTGTGGGCCCTCTGCCCATTACGTAATCACATGCGTGTACTAATAAAGCGTCGACAAAATAACACGAGAATTATAAGGGCGGTATTCGCGTAGAAACGATCAGACTAATAAAAACTCTTCTTTGCTTCTAAAAATCTCACCATTTTCGAACCTTCGCCGTCGCGCTTTGTCTTCCGTCTTTCAGGTATGATTCAACTCTTTAAATGATCAAATTTGTATAGCTTCTACGGGTTTTTAATTCCTTAAGTTTTGGCGTTAATTTGATTGCTCGAGAGCGATGTTTTGTTGTTAATTTCTTGATTTGATTTTTCGGATTGGAATTCTCAGTTTGGTGGGAGATTTGTAGAATTGAAGTTGAGATGGTTTATTCGTGTGCCCTAATTTCATGCCATCCGGTTCTGTAGCTCCTCATTGGAGTTTGGTGCTTTCTTATTAAAATGGCTGCAGCTTGTAGTTCTCTCGAGTTTTTGTGATCATTTGACTCTCTGTTCAAAGTTGCAGCTAACAATATTCATATGCTTGAACTATGAAGCCTTTTTCTATTTGTGTTGGTTATATCCTAGTTTGTATTTGAGACTAGTTGATGATCAGGTTGAGTTGGTTATGGTAATTCTGAGCAAATTAGGGCTTCTGGGTCGAATAAATCCAAATCTCCAGTTTTATATGGTTGATTCACATGTTGTAGATCTTTTTACTTGATGATAGTTCACCTTGAGAGGTAATGAATTAATCAATTGATTGTCTTCTTGGTGTAAAATTCTATATCACAAAGCTTGATGTTATATTAGTACTGCTCACCATATATTAGTTGTAGGATACTTTCGATTCCGTAGCTATGGAGCAAGATATGGGGATGTTTACTGTTGCCCAGACTGTTGGAAATGTCCTATGCTGCAAGTGTGGTATTTCAATGCAACCAAATGCTGCTAACATGTGTACAAACTGTCTCCGCTCAGAAATCGATATAACAGAAGGCCTTCAGAAGCATGTTACCATCACCCGTTGTCCCGAATGTGATAGCTATTTGCAGCCACCGAGGAAACAGATCAAAGCAGAACTAGAATCAAAGAAGCTCCTAACCTTCTGCGTTAAAAGGTTAAAGAATTTAAACAAAGTAAAGTTGGTAAACGCAGAGTTTGTGTGGACAGAGCCTCACTCCAAACGGATCAAAGTCCTCAAGGTTCAGAAAAAAGGTTCTCAATGGAGCAGTGCTCGAACAATCCTACACTGTCGAATATGTCGTGCAGGATCAGATGTGCAACTATTGCTCGAGGGCACAGGCCAATCCGGACCAGTGGGTGGCTTCCGTGCAGCTGAGGCAGCATGTTTCGCATAGGCGAACGTTCTTCTATCTCGAGCAGCTTATTCTTAAGAATGATGCTGCTAAGTCTGCTATAAGGATTAAGAAAATGGATCTAGGGATTGATTTCTTCTTCAATAACCGGAGCCACGCTGTGAAGTTCATCGAGTTCTTGGGCAAAGTCGCTCTGATAAAAAGCCGTAGTGATAAGCAGCTCGTTTCTCACGACCCGAAGAGTAATAGCTACAACTATAAGCATACGTTTTCAGTAGAGATCAGTCCCATTTGCCGTGAGGATTTGATTTGCCTACCACCAAAAGTTGCTGCTAGTTTGGGAAACCCCGGGCCGGTTATGATATGCAACAAAGTGAGTAACAGCATAGCTTTGCTGGACCCTATCACACTGAGGCAAAGCTTTCTTGATGCAGAACAATATTGGAGGTCAAATTTCAAGGCCTTGATGACAAGCAGACAGTTAGTAGAATACATAGTACTAGACATTGAACCCATTTCTTCAGAAGTGAATATCAATGGAATGAGGTGTCTTTTAGCCGATGCGCAGATAGCCCGTCTGTCCGATTTTGGGAAGAACGACACGATTTTCAACGTGAAGGCACATCTCGGGCATTTACTAAACCCGGGTGACTACGCTCTCGGTTATGATTTGAACAGCTCGAATAGTAACGACATTGAATTGGACAAGTACACAGGGCTGGTTCTACCGGAGGTGGTACTGATCAAGAAGAGTTACGAAGAGAAGCGGTTGAAGAAGCGCGGAAAGGCGCGTTCTTGGAAGCTTAAGACACTCGAAATGGATGTTGGTGGTGGTGTGAAAGGTGGGAACGGAGATGAGAAGATGGGTTTGGAGTATGAGCAGTTCTTGAGGGATTTGGAGGAGAACCCTGATCTGAGATTCAATCTGTCTCTGTATCAGAACAAGGACGAGGCCTCAGAGACGGCTTCAGTGGCGGATGGAGAGGAAGTTCTGGCTGTTCCGGTCGATGAGCTGCTCGCCGATCTCGATATTAGCGATGATGATGAGGTGATTGAGCTTGATAGCATGGGGTAGTATCATGTTAGTCATGGTCTTGATGAAGATGATGCAAGTTTCTTGTTTGTGGGTGGTGGTTGAATGATGAAGTTGTTTTTAGTATTCAATGTAATTCATTCCTTGTACAATGAGTGATTAGTTAATTCATTAGCTTGTTGAGTTTATTATATAGCAAAAAATAATTTATCGAGATGATGTAGTGATAGGGTGATCGTTTTGTAGCTCATCGTAAAAATAAAGAAGAATTCTAAGAAAACACTGATTCTTGAACAGAAATCCAGATCCACTACAAGAAACTCTCTTCATTTCCAACAAATTCCCTTTGGAGATTCTAGAATACTTCTAGGTCCCGTTTGGTTGGCAAGGATTCTGCCTCGAGAAAGTAATCTGATTCCAAATTTTTAAAATCCTGTGTTTGGTAATATACGGAAAGTAATTTGATTCCAAAATTTTAAAATTCTGTGTTTAATTCAATTTTAGCAAAATACTAGGAAAGTAATGAAAATCCTAATAATAAAAAAAATGGTGTAATAATTGGATTCTTTTTCCTTGTTTAGAATATGTATTCTTTTTCCTTGGTACAAGGAAAGTAATTTACTATTATTATTATTATTATTATTATTATTATTATTATTATTATTATTATTATTATTATTATTATTATTATTATTATTATTATTATTATTATTATTATTAAAAATAGAATAATAATTAGTTATTAATGAATAATAATATTATTAATTTATAGGTAATATATTTTTCTAAATTAATCGAATATTTTAATTTATTTATATTTTTATTATTTTTTATTTATAAACAATAATAAAAATTTAATAATAACAATTTTTCTTAAATAATTTGTTAATATTCTGAAAAATATTATTATTAAAATAAGTGAGTACTTTAATAAGTTTATTATTATTATTATTATTATTATTATTATTATTATTATTATTATTATTATTATTATTATTAATGATGTTATTAATATTAAAAAAGATGTTTTTAACTAATATTTATTATTTTTATTATTATTATTATTATTATTATTATTATTATTATTATTATTAAAAAGATGTTATTGATATTAAAAAAGATATTTTTAACTAAATATTTTGAATATTTTATTATAAATTATATAATATAAAAATTATCAATAATAATATTTTCGGTGATTTTATATATTTATGAAATAATAATATGACAATTAACAAATAATTGATGATAAATATTATTCATCTTATTAATAACATGATTTTACATTTTCTAGTTTCAACCAAACAAGTGTAAGTAATCTGCTTTCTTTATAATCATATTCCACGGAATTTAATTCCTCGGGAATTTTACTTTCCTTAATCATTTTCCTCGCAATTATATTCCATAGAATCATAATCCCCGACAACATTACTTTCCTAACAACGAAACGGGGCCCTAGAATATTTTAGATTCTAGATTAATATGGAAAGATCTAAGTAATTAATGTGATTGATATGATTTGTATATATATGGTAGGGTTCTAGAAGGTAGATAGGAGTCGTTACATCAAATTGATCTAAGCCGTTCATTGTAGAGGAGGAGGGCTATAAATACCCTTACCTTCATTCATTTGTAATACAAAGTAAGTGTGTTTATTCGAGAGTAGACTAACTAGCAAGCTTCGATACAACGTTAAAGTTGCTAGAGGGGTAAATATGTAATACTATGATGTAATACACACTCTAAGTTGAAGAATACAAAAATTTTAGATATTAATTTGGAGAATTAATTAATGGTATTTGATCCTCAATTGGAGCAGATTAATAGGAATATAATACGCAATCATTAATTGCGGGTGTATCTGCAAATAATATAAGTCCTCGATCAATCTCATTTTACGGCTCGCAGTTGGTATTAAGACAATTTATCACAAATTATTTTGTAAATTAAATGACAATATAATTGTTGAGAAATATAACTGATCAAAATGGCATAAAATCCACCTCTCAAATTGGTCAGGGAAGATTTACTTTATATCTAATAAATACAAATTGATAAATCAAAAACCCCATAATTAACAAGCCATAATATCCTAATTAACAACAAATTCCAACTAGTGTGTATAAATACACTCTTCTTCTAGCTTGAAACCTCATCGTCTCATTCATCTTCTTAGATACATATTCATATTCAACTGCAAGATTAATCTTCACCCAATCATGAATCCTCTTTCCTGCATTCTTGTTTATGTGATTTTCTTCATTTGGTTTGCCAATGTCCACGGACAAGGAAGAGTGTTTGATGTCACTAGATTCGGAGCTATACCGAATGGAAAAATCGATAGCAAACAGGTAGCCCAACATGCAATTGTCAGTCCATATCACTTATAAAATTTATTTTTTTACTATATATAATGTGCTTTCACAAATTTTGATCCCACTTAATTCTCTTTTTGTACCTTATCAGGACACTAACCCTCTTACTTTATATAAAAGATTTCTGACTTCACCACTAAATTCATCATTTATATTTTAATTTGATTTATAAATGAAAATTGAGTAATTATGCATGCATGCAGGCGTTTGCAAGTGCATGGGCCAAAGCTTGCCAAACTTTGGGCGGCGTTGTTCTAGTTCCGGCGGCGAAGACTTTCCTATTGAGCGGCGGAGATTTCAACGGCCCATGCAACGGCGAAACCACATTCCAGAATGACGGAACCCTAGTCGCTTCTGCCGACCCTAAACTCGACGCTAACGAATACTGGATCGTATTCGATAGCGTCCAAAGGCTTAAAGTCGTCGGTAAAGGAGTCTTCAACGGTAACGGCGTCTGGTCATGGGCCCGATGCGGCGGCGACGGCAACTGCGACAATCGTCCGGCCGTTAGTCTCCGTTAATTAATTAACACTATTTTATTCATTAATTATTAACATTTATCATTTGATATATTTGTTCAATTAACAGTCGGTGAGGTTTCACGACGTGAACGGAGCCTTAGTTAATGGCGTTACATCACTTAACAGTAAGATGTTCCATTTCAACATCCACAAGTGCAACAACATAAGAATCGAAAACGTGAAGATAATTGCGCCGGCGGAGAGCCCCAACACCGACGGAATCCATGTCAGCCAATCGAACACGCTGAAGATCGTGGACTCGATCATCGGCACCGGCGACGACTGCGTGTCTATTGGCGACGGAACGAGGAACGTTAACATCACCGGCGTCGACTGCGGGCCCGGTCACGGCATCAGCATCGGAAGCCTAGGGAAGTACACCGATGAAGAAGACGTAACCGGAATTACGGTGGCGAATTGCAATTTGAAGAATACCGACAACGGGTTGAGGATCAAGACGTGGGCCCCTTCGAAATCGTCGATCGTCGTTTCCGACATCACGTATTCCAACGTCGTTTTGGAGAACGTGAAGAATCCGATCATCATTGACCAGTTCTATTGCCCCAACGGAGAATGCCAGAACAACGTAAGTGTATTTTTTGAAAAATCATAATTTATTTTTATAAATTAAAGATTTCGTCTCTCACTTATTTTTAATTTTTTGTTTTATTCTACTCTATTATTAAATTTTGAATCCATCTTCGACTTGAATGTACGATTACAGGGACAATCGACGGTGCTGATAAAGGGAGTGAGTTACAATAATATAAAGGGGAGTTCGGCGACGAAGACAGGAATTGATATCCAATGCAGCAAAACGACGCCGTGTCAAGATGTGGAGTTCAACGGGATAGATTTAACTTTGAATCAAAACCCTACTATTGCGTCGTGCTCGAACGTTCAGAGTCGATTTTTGAGATCTAATCCTGCGCGTTGCTCATCGATAGGTAATTGATCGATGTGTGATTTGATTAGGGTTTGGATATATTGTTAGTTTGATTAGAGAGTTAGTGAATAAATGTATTCGATTAATCAAGCAATATATATGAAATAAAGTCTTGATGTTAGGAGTCATACAAATCTTGTATTTCAATTATGTTTAATAATATGTTTGTGATCTTCTAATCTTTTTTTATCTTCACGAGATCTTTGATTTGTGATCTTCTGATTTTTTCTGATCTCCATGAAATCATTTCGATTGTATATTTATTTATGCGATATTTTTTATACTTGTATATATTGAGGTTTTCCTTCCTTTTGTTGGGACACAAGAGAATACACGATAATACATTCTCTTTACACATACTTAATTTTCTTGTTTCTTATCATTTAATAGCGAGAAATATAAATAACGAGAAATATAAACTACTCTACGTATTATTCGTTTACGTTTATGATACTAAATATCGTAATTTTATGTAGCATTGTTCAAAATGCTTTGTAGAATGGAAGAATCGAATGAATAAAACAATGTTCAAGTTAAAAACTTATGCAAAACGTATCATTTTTATTACTACAAATACATCTATATTTATTGCACTCTTGATCAAGCTAATTAATTACATAAAACTCCTCTATTTAGTTAAGACTTCTTCATGGTGAAAAATTCTTGCAAGCCAGGTAATAACACTTCCGGTATTTCAAATCCCCAATTAATATTAGAATCCATTTCATAATCCCACAAGCTAAGTTGAGATTCAACCACTTCACTACTTGAAGCACCACCTCCTCCGCAAACCAACTCCTTCAACTTCCTTGAAATTGTTGTACCGTCTAACCCTGGTTTCGCCTGCCCAACCTAATGAAACGAAACACGAGATATAACATGAAATCATATTTTGAAACGTTCCAAAGAACAACGTTTTTCCGAAATTAAATCACCTTATCATGTAGAACTTGGATGGATGAGTTGCCATCTCTTACAAAGCTCGCACTTGCGATTTCGACTCCATTTTGGTGAACAAGACCTATGATATGGCGAAAAATCGAGTAATTTCGAAGGGCTTTTGCTAAAACAACATCGACATTTGGCCCCATGTCTTGAACTTCAACTAGAGGAGATGATGATATCACATTCATGGCTTGATTTTGATCATTTGTGATGCATGAAAAATTGCTCGATTTATTTCTTTGTAATAAATACTCCTTTCTTTGTCTCAATTTCTCTATCCTCGTCTTCGTGTTCGTGATGTGTTCGACTGCTTCGTCTATTTGGTCCGGTAATGTAACCCCTTCCACCTACACCAATTTCCAAAAAATAAAAATATATTTATTTATTTAGTAATCTCTTATTTATGATACACACACTTTCAATTCAGTAATCGAGACAATAACTTAGTAATTCTCACTTCTACAAGAGTGACTAATTTAGGGTTCGATCTCATCCATCAATCCCGTAAATTTAAAAAATATAAAATTGAGCAATAAAACTTTGATGATTAAAGACATGCTTTTTCTCACTAGATAATAGTACTGCAAGAGATAGAGAGAGGGAGTTACCTTAGATTTGTGTTGAGGAAGGAGAGAAGTTAGTCGGCAATAAAGATCCTTCATTTTATTTCTTCTAATCTTCTCAATGATTTTCCTTTCAATTCTTGGACCATTGCTCTGATTTGAAGAACTCAAGCTCCGACGAGGCTTACCCATTTTTTTTATTTTTCTCAGTTTAGAAGAATTTGGAAAAAATGTGCAGACAAAGTAGAAATTGTAGAGAGAGAGAGAGGAGTGGTGGTGAGGATAATGATGTAAGGTATAATATAAATAATTTGTTGGGAGAGAGAGAGAGAGAGAGCAGGGGATGGGATTTTCAAAGTCAAGAAAGATGACGTCACAGTCGGTGACGTCGTATTCTATTACCAGCTGTCGTATTGGAATTTATTACTGTTAATGTTTAGGCAATCAATCATATCAGTTTTACGGCACGTGAATTTAATTTAACTTAATTAAGAAATGTTTGTTTGTGTACAGTCTGAATTCTTGAAGCTGCTACGATACTAGCATGATTTTAGAACGAAGCTCCCCCGTTTATATTGTAAATTTGTTTGTTTTATTCTTAGATGTAGTCATAAGAATTATGCCAGTCATCCCACTCCATTTATTCAATTTCTTCTTGGTATGGAAATTACGAAAATTATTGATTGTGTGTAGAAGAGTAATAAAGTCGTGGTATCCACTAATTTATATACAGTATTATACTAAAAAAGAAAAGCGGACAATTGAAATTAGACGATCCGAAAATTTGAGTGAGACGGAAGTAGTAATTTTTAGATAATTATGCATGGAAAAAGCAAATTACAAAGTTAGAAGTCTAATTTTTCTAATTTTTAAAAAAATAGTTCATAGTCCCTCCGTCCCGAATATATATATGCTTATTTGACTTTTCACACATATTAAGAAAAAATTTAATGATATGAAAGTTGTATAATGTTGGTATTGAAATATGAGTAAATTAAAGTAAATTATTAAAAAGTTAATGACATAATTGTATTTGTTATTATAAGAGTTGGATAAAATGGTCTTTTTCTATATTATCATATTAATTAGGCTTATGAAAGTTAATGAAATATTTAGTTAGACACAAAAAAATTGTTAAGAAGCATATAAATTTGGAACGGAGAGAATATTTAATTTTGGAACGGAGGCTTAATTTTTCTATTTTTTTAAAAGATAGTTTGTATTTAATTTTGGAGTTCTGACGTGTTCCGGTGTATTAATACCGATATGATGATCACACTAATGTATTAAGGGAATACATTCCTCGTCTAGTAATGAAAGGTTATAAATCCAGTTTAGTGATAATGGTGAATAATACACTTACATTTTTTGCTATTACAAGCTAAGTTTTCAAGATAAATATTATATTTTTCACTACAAACTTTAGTCTTATTAACAGATATTATATTTCTTTAAATTTTGTGGTGAGTAAGCACCATGAGTCAAGTTAAGCTTTTCCTACTACTTTTTGGATAAACGATAATTAAAATATTCTATTTCACTTTTTCTAGAACAATGGTGAAGCCTCTTAAGCTTTATTCACTAACAAAAAGAAGGGAAATAATATTATTATATGTATTACGAATTAAACAAAAAGAATGGACAAACATAAATGAAATAACCAATTATTATACGTAAAGAAATAAATAATTTGGGAGATCATAATTTCGTTATGTTGAAGATCGAGTATAGGAGGTACAGTATCCCGAAATTTAATAAATTGTTGATCGAGTATAGGAGGAAAGTCTTTATCATCTTCGATCGTCCTTACTAATTTAAGACGGTTTCTTTATGTAGATTATTTATTTTCCTTTTTCAAGAAAAGAATTGAAGATACGAAGGTGCCGTCATTAGTATGATGATATGATGTTGTAATAATTATGTGTATTAATTAATAAAATAAAAATTGTAGAACCGTAGATAAATTGACACGTGCTTATACATATGTTGTTTGATTCTCAAAATTAGAAATTGACGTACACTAGTACTAACAATCTATTATTCATACCAAAATATTGAGGGTTGCAATGATCAGAAAATGTCAATATAGTAGTGGGGAACGTCGTGCTACGAGAAAAAAGTAAAAGAAGACTATGAAGAGAGAGAGAGAGAGAGAATTTTAATGCTTTACACTTGTGATATTCTCTTTTTCATTGCTTCTATTCGCAATATCACGTCAGATTTTGGAATTTCGAATGGACAGAATATATTATATTCTTGATAATACATTTTAATGACCGTCCAATGTAATATTGAATTTTGGAATATGATAAGGATTATATTTTGTGTTTACAAAACCATAAATCATGTTCTGAACGAGCACATTAATTTTTAAAATTTGACTAGTTGCTCACATTTTTTAGCAACTTTATGATATTCGAACTCAATTTTTCAGACAAAACAATTACATCAAATAGTAGTATGTATCATTCCAAAAGGGGTAATTTATTTCGTATTTTTATCGTTATATCATTTATGTATTTAGCTCTAAAAATGAAAATAGTATTTCAATTTATGTAGGTTTGTCTAATTTCACGAACATCTTCTTACTACTCTATTCTGTCTTGTTAATGCATTATTTTGCTCCCAAAGTCCAATTTATACAACAAATCGCAATAATTGGAAAACAATCCTTGTTTTATTGAATTATTTTAATTGACTCTCACAAACTTCATATCAAATTTCTCAAATACAAATAAAAGTTAAAGTCGACTCACTAAAAAACAAATGGATCAATTACAGCCGGCCACATTTTATAGTGATTGTTGTTCATCGACTGGTATACGAATTTACGGATTTATATCAATGCTCCTCTTCTTCTAATATCAAATTTTTCGAACATGCGTTAATGTCAAGAAACGTTGACTAATGACGACATTAATTCTGACCAATGAAACCACTTCCAAAATCTTGGTCGGCCCCCCACATGTAGATTCGAAGAAATTAACATGGTAATTTAATGTAAGGCGTAACAAATACGTAAAAATTTTCCGCTATAGTAAGACTCACTGTTACAAATTCGGCTTAAGAGAATAATAAGATTTGCAATTTCATGGAAAGAGGCATATGTTTTTAATTATGACTTAAATTTGAAGGGACAGTGTGAACTGCCAAGGGATTTGGCAGCTGATTAATAAATAGTACTCCCTCCTTTTCTTTATTGATGTCCACTTGGGAATGGACACGGAGATTAAGAAATTTTATTTGGAGATATATTTAATGAGTTTTAATTGTGTTAATAAATTGACACGATTTTCGATGAATGGTTGGTGAGAATGAATGTAAATTTATCTAAATGTTATTAAGGCATAGTTTAAGTATTTGATTTAATTTTTTTTATTTTTTTATGTTGTAATTAAAGAAATAATCTAAAGTTTTCAAAAAGTTAAAAATCAAAATTTTCTACGTTCGGAGCGGAGCAAAATCGTGTAAGGGTGAAACTTTTGGAGAGAGAAAGTGTAAGAATATGAGGTGGATAATGAATAATGAGGGGTCCATCTCATATGGGGTGGATAGTGAGTAATTTGCTATTTTAGGAAAATAGACATTGATAATGTAATAGCCTAAAATGGTATAGTGGACATGAATAAAGAAACGGAAGGAGTAACAAAAAAACAAATATCGTACGTTAACGTAGGTGTCGGGAGGGATGATGATATTGATATTTGGTCAAGTGAGAAACCAATGACTTCGTCTACTAAGTACTAACCCGTCTATTCTTTCTTTTGTCGTGCCGAGATTCAATTTTAGCGTATATTTGTTTTTTTAAAAAAAACGTCCCATTTAATAATAGTAATTCTGGATTCGCTCATGTGTCAATGAAGAAGATGCATTCTTTCAAGAGTTACTGACTCTGGATTTAAAAAAAAAAATTAATCACATAAGTATTCGTGGCAATAATTTTTCTAAATGATTTATTTCTGACCCAAGTTGAGCTAGTGGGCCAGCCGCTAGGGCCCAGAGGGTCCATTGTAAGTGACATTCATATTTAATACTATGATGTTTGAATTTAATAGTTTATTTTAACTAGTGTATAATATTGTCTATATAATTTTATATTGATTAAATACATTAAAACCCCTCAGCTATGTGGTTTTGCGCTTTATCAAAGAACTATGAAAATGTATATTTTGCTCTCTAAGTTATTTGATTTATTGCAGATAACAATTTCCGACAAGAATTCTAGCTAAAATCAAAATTCTAGTCGGAAATAAGTATGATGGCATTATTGGATAGATGAAATTGACATGAGTTAGTGTTTGATTTTGTTTAGACAATAACCATAAATTGATCGGTAGAAAATTTGGCTGGAAAATATTGTCCGTAACAAATTAATAGTTATAAAGGCAATATCATTAACTCGAGGAATCATAAGTTATTAAGTTAGTTAGGGATTAAGAAATTCATTTTTTTTTAATATCAAGTTATGTTTCCAAAATTGTCCTACCAAGCGCCTTAAAAGTATACGCACGTGTTGATCGCGAGAATATTAATTTAGGATTGAAGTGTCAGGCAGAAATATTTTTCTACCTGTGGATATGCTCAAATCTTCTGATGGTATCATTAATTATTTTTATAATCGTCATTAACGCCTAAAGTCACGATGTTTAATTATCAACCTTATCTATAGACAAAAAAGATAAAGAACAAAGCTAACCCAATTATTTATGTGTCACGTGCCACCTAAATTTTATAGTGCTTCGTAACGTAAAATCCTGTTCGTTAGCCATTATTTTTTATCATCATTAAGTACGTTTATTACCATTAGTAGCTAGTTGCGAGAGTAAAGAAAGTAATTAGTGATTATTCTCTTACATATACTATTATTTACATGTGCAGTGAGTAGCTCTGTTCCAAAGACATTTCAGAAAATCTTAACGTATCGTGTCGTACATGTGTTCGATGCTCCTACACGTGTTGATACTTTGATTTTCGTGTCTTTATATGTTTAAGTATATGTTGCACATATCTCAATTAAAAACACAAAATTAATTTATTTTACATGCCAAACACCGCGTCCAATCGTTGTATCATATCCTAAATTTTTAGAAAATACTGTATTCCTTATCAATACTGTATCATATTCCATCTCACATGTCTTGTGTCTATGCAAATAAGTAGTGACCTATCACAACCTTTTTATTGTGTTAGTTTTAAATGGTATACGGAAAAGTCATCATAATTACTTAAGTACTACTAGTTTATTTTATCACTATATGCAATTAATAAATACAAAAGAAATCTTAAAACGCGTAGACAAAAAGTTGGTAGAGTTATGATCTCATTGTTATTGAGTTTTAGTTGATATATTTATAATGGACAATTAGTTCAAAGTAAATATTTTTTAATTAAGTTCGTTTTCTATTTATCATTTCTACATTATTGAAATGATTTGATTTCAAAAGCTACGTCTTTCTGTTTTCATTTCTCTCTCTTAGAGTCTTGGTCCTTTTGGGGTCAAGATTATGCACTTTTTACACACTGCGTAGAAAAACAAATATGCATAGACTTTTGCTCACAATAAAATATGTGATGTGTATGTATACTTTTTCCCTAATTATTTAATATTTGAAACACATTCGACTGAACATAATTATCTCATGCTGAGTGTATTTATACCATTTAAATTTTGAAATTACTACCATAAAAAAAAAAGATTATCTTGAATTGGATTCAGTTCAATGCTGAATCACTCCCTCTATATAACCCTTTTTGTAATAATCATAAAATAATCCAAAACTGAATAATTCCTCGGAAACTACTTTTCAAATGCTTAATAATATTATCTCTATAGTGGCAATCAATTTCTTTTTACAGTATAATTCCCAATCCTATTTCTCATTCCCATATACTATTTAATTAATTCAAAAGTGAGAAATTTTGGTCTCAACTCTGTCCCTCCTTCTAGATGCAAAAGTAATCTATATTTCTTTTCGGGTCAAGAGGATAGCCTGTTCAAATCTGTGAATTCGCAAATTTCAATTGGTCAAAAGTCCAGAAATAATATAGTTACACTTAAATTATCTAATTGTAAAATATCAAAATGTATAAAAAAATATAATCATATATAATCATCATTAATTTTCTTGGATTA
This sequence comes from Lavandula angustifolia, assembly GCA_028984105.1. NCBI lineage: Eukaryota > Viridiplantae > Streptophyta > Magnoliopsida > Lamiales > Lamiaceae > Lavandula > Lavandula angustifolia. The sequence continues at coordinate 23,539,322 of CM054818.1, forward strand.
TTTAACGTCTCTCGATCATTACATTTAAACATATTTATTAATATAATTTCCATTACATTTTAGAGTTTCCTTTTCTTCTAAAGTTTATTTGAACATTAATGGGCTTTGGCCGTGTCTCACAAAAAGCCCATTTATATAATTATGGGCCCATTGAGAACTAAATAAAACAACCTCTACCGCCCTCTTTACAATAAATAACATCTACAAAATTTATTGTTTCAATTTTCACCATTCCGATATATATTATCTATTTCAAAATTGCAAATTTCACCCCATGCACCCGACCCTCGTATGCCATCTAATTGATCTTGTTGGGTAACTTGGAATGTTGCATTTCTACCAAAAATGAGACTAAAATCTGATGAAACTGAATCTTTTGACAAAATCGAACTGGGTTTCATTTCATTCCCAACAAAATATGAGCAGCTCTAACCAAACAACCCAATCCCATCAACATCTACATCTACATAGAGCATTTTTCACAACCTCATTTCATCTCTTCCTACTTCAAAACACAACCTAAACAACCATCCTTCTCGATTCAAAGATTTGATCATTCGAAAAAAATACCGAAAAATCTGTACACAGACTTACACGGTAGAGAAGGAAACACTTAACGATATGTATGAATATATACGTCGTATGTAGTCTAACCGGTCTAGCCAGCGCTTTCGTTGGCCATGAAGGCTTGGTTAGATGGTGCGTGCCTCTCGTGAGGCCGGACTCTGCCCCCTCTCGTCTTCATCCTTCGAGCAGCTTCTTGGATCCGACGATCATGCTCTTTGAGCACCTGCTCGATGTTGTTGTTAGGGGCGAGTAGAGGACCGGAGAAGTGCATCTCTCTCTGGCCACGTCCCTCCTAGCCATCGAGAAAACAAGAAAACAAAATGAATAAGGCCTGGCTAGGGGTGTAAATTCAGTCAAACCGAACCTTCGGTTCTCTATTTTGCGAAACCGAAATGGTTTGGTTCAGTTCGATTTGGGTTTGAACAAAATTACAAGAAGAAAAAATAATTTTAAAAATTATAATGAAAACTTATAATTTCTTTTTTTAAACATAAAATAATAGAAAAGATTCAAATATTTTTGATTCAGTTCGGATCAGATAAACGATTGGTTAAGCCGAAAATAACCGAAAAGTATTAAAAACAAGAACCAAAACCCGAAGAAACTTTTGGTTCGGTTCTGTTTGGTTCAAAAAGCCAGTTAGAATGGACTGATTAACAGCCCTAGGCCCGGGTTAGCTGATCATCAAGGGTCCACAGACAACAAGACAAGACAGCAAAGAAGCTTAACATATGAGTAATGAGAGTTGTGTTGTTTTCATACCATGGTTGATTCTTTCGTGTTGATTCTTCCGTATTCTTGTTGCGTATGTCGTTTCCTATCCTGCTTTCTCACGGCTTCCCCAAACGACTGTGAGTGCCTCCCGGCTTGGTTTGCAGCTTCCGTATGAGGAGAAACTAAACTGTCTCGAGTTTCTACAGATGGCAAAGCCTTAGATGCAACTAAGCTCGACTGTGTGGACAAACCGTCGTTTTTCCTTCCGGACGATGTCCAGATCAGACCGTGAGCGAGAGGGCCGGAGTTCGACACGACTCTCTCTCTAGGGTATGGCTGATGATCTTTGATCTTTTCCGATAAATCTTGTGGGGCGATTGGGAAACCGGAAGAAGTTTGCTCGTGGGTGTTGAACAATCCGCTCCGGTTCTTCAGGTCCATGTGTGCAGGCTTCATCTGGGACAATGATTTACAGAATGATTAATTATTAGAATGTGATTCTATGATAGTACTTAGACAGAGTGTTGAACATACCGGCATTGATTTAGCTAACTCGGCATTCATATCATGTCCGGTCACAGTTATGAATTCTTTCGATCGTTTGGAATCAATTTCACCCTTCTGCCCCTTAGATGCAGCTCCTTTCCTGCTCGAAGTTCATAAAGGGCAAAGATGTAAAAGCCTAATCACAACATCAAAATTCAAGAAAATGGGTGATTTCAGCACAAACCTTCTTGCTTCCTCTTCTCTCAATTTTGCATCTATCTCTTTGCTTGGAGGGTATTTGGGCAAAGTTGATGGATCACAAGGAAGTGGTTTTGTTTTAAAGAACTATATAAAAATAAAATAAAAGTAGTAGAATCAGTACTAAAGATTATAAGAAGGCACAAATCATTAAAATAGGTCCGTTACGGGTGTCTCCTATTACGTACTTCACTCTCGAGAGCATTGGCAGCAGTCCCTCGATCCGAAGGATCAATGGAGAGTAGGAGCTTGATCAGCTTTGCAGCAGCATCAGGACGGTCCTTAAAGGTTTCAGCAATCCGGCATCTATAAGTCTGAATCGGCTTAAATACGTGTGAATGAGGTAATTTGGACTTCCTCCAATAGTCCTCCGAAGGAGAGCCGCAAAACTTGAATATCTTATGCAGCTGCTCAACCTGCAAGGTAAAGTAAACGAAATATTGAAAAAGTATTTACTTCATAAGAAACAGTCTATCCGTTAACAGAACTCAATCAAGAAGAGGAGCGGAATACTACCTCCGTTCTACCGGGCATGATGGGCTTTCCGGCGTATAATTCTCCAAGAATGCAGCCAGCGCTCCATAAGTCGACAGCAATTCCATATTGAGTTGCTCCGAGCAAAAGCTCGGGTGGCCGGTACCATAATGTTACAACACGGCTCGTTAGTGGGACTTTGTTCTGATTGTCAAAATAACTTGCCAAGCCAAAATCAGCAATTTTCAAGATCCCATGGTTGTTAATTAAGAGATTCGAACCCTTGATATCACGATGAAGAACGCCGTTACTATGGCAGTAATCGAGTCCACTCAATAGCTGCTGCATGTAACACTTAACCTAAAAACAAATAAAAAAAAAATGCACATTAAAACTTAGCCAAACACTTCATAGTAAGCCACAATCAAAGAGAAAAGTACTTGTGGTTCGGTGAATTTGACACCGGGAAGTGAAGCAAGTCCAGTGAGATCGTGTTCCATATACTCGAAGACAAGATATAAACTAGATGATGTTCTTGAAGTGACCAAGCCTTCGAGCTTAATAATATTAGGGTGATCAAGCTTCCGCAAAATGAGTATCTCCCTTGCCATGAATTTGACGCTTTCAGGATCCATATTATCAAAACGTACTTTTTTCAGAGCAACGAATTTGTTAGTGAGGAGATCGCGGCCCTTATACACGCTACTGTACGTTCCTTGACCAATCTGCAACAATAAAATACTATCACAAGAGAACCAAAAGAAGTTCAAAGAGAAAATTATAAGAACTCGGCATTTGTGCTTAAACAAAGTTACAAAATTAGGAAAATCGTCTACTTTTACTTTGAACATACGATTCTTCAATGATCTAAAGATGCAGATGGACCCTAAGTCAAGATAGCATGATAGAAACACAACAAGATGATTAACGCATTTGACTTCAAGTTCTTGAACATAATCTTGATATTCAACTTTAATCATGCTTTAATATCATCCAGAAAACTGTAATCAATTCAAAATATACACAATGTCACAACCTCAAGAAGTTCAAAGAGAAAACCATAAGAAACTCAGCACTTACGGTTAAAAACAAAGTTAAGAAAATTAGGGAAATCGCCTATTTTTACTTTGGCTATACGATTCTTTCTAGGAATCGATCTAATGATGCAGATGGATCCTAATTCCTAAAGTCAAGATAGCAAGATAGAAACACAACAAGATAATTCATGAACAGATTAATACATTTGACTCGAAATTCTTGAACAATATCTTGATATTCAACTCTAATCATTCTTTAACATCATCCATAAAAATATACCTTATCAAGCTTCTCAAAAGTATCAGCTTTACGCGGAGTCCAGCCTCTTATCGCTTCCCCAGCCACCGCGACAAGCCAAGCCGGCCATCCAGCAGCAACTTGCTCCCCTTCTACATCCCTTGGAAGGTTTCCCATGTTTGGGAAATTGCTCAGATCTTCACAACTCTGTTTCTTTTTCTCATAATAATCATCCCTCACCCTTCTTGACCCACTAACCTTCTTATCAATCAACCCAATTTTAACACCACCACTCTCCAAAGTCTCTTTCAATGAAAAACTCTCATTCCTTTTCGATGAAATTCCCCTTGCAAGACGCAATTCAGAAGTCTTCCTATTCAATTCCCTCTGCTTTGGGCTATCCTCACTATCCTTAACTGCTGAAGATGGCTTCCCACAAACACAACCCATAATTCCCCCAATCCAAAATCAGCAGAAGAATAGTAAATCAATTATAAAAACCCTTCTTCCACACTTTCAGATAACCATCCCTAAGTTAAACCACCACCAAAACATCACAATTCTGATAGGCCCACCAACATAAAATCAGCAAGAATACAATATAAAGGAGAATTCAATACAATCATCCAATGAAAAGCTTCAAGAACTCATCTTTTTTCTACAATCCAATCAAGAAAAGGTTGAAAGTTGAAACCCCAGAATTGTTAATTCAATTCCTTCATGCAGACATACCAAACCAAGAAAAGGGATTTGATTTCAAGGCTCACCAAAAATCTGAACTTGAAACGGTGATTGGATGACAAATATGAAGTGATTGGAGGATTCTTGATACCCAGAAAACTCCTCAGCAGTAAAAATTAGGACTTGGTCTTGAAAACTGAAAAGCTATAATAATCTGCGCAATTATTGACTATTCAACACGCTCGATTGTATATAAGTACTAAAGAATCAAAAGAAGAAGTGGCGATGTTCCTTATTCCTTTTTTGTAAGTATAAAGAAAATCAGCCTCTGTTTATACACCCATACGAAATTAATACACGATCTATACAGCAAAGATAATCACACTAAATTAATTTCGTGAAATTGACCTGACCTAATCTCGCAATACAGCAAAGATATTCCAACTTGTAAGTCCCCACTCCGAGCACCAAGAATGGGCCAAAATGCGATATTCTTCCATATATAAATTATTGTATTTCGGGAATAAAAAATATAAATATTAATGGGCCGGTGGCAAGCCGGCGCCCTCTCTCTCCCTCCCTCTCTCTCTCTCACTAGGAGAACAGCTCTTTACTCGAGACGGCGTTGGATTCTCTCAAACAAAAATTTCTTGGGTGTTCCTCGTCTTTTTCTCTCTCTAATTGCTATCTTTTGTAGGGACTGATATTCTATGTTGTAGTACTTTGTAGTTTGGGAAGTTCAAGTTTTTATATATTCAAATAAAAATTAATGTATTGAAACAAGTTAGGTTTCAACTTTATGTTGGTTTGTTTCGACCTTTATATACATTAATTTAGGCTTTATACGAATTTCTGTTCTTATCTAGTCTCGTGTTTAATAATAAGATCTTTTACGAAATACTTACATTACGAATAATTTATTGAAAATGAGATACAGATATGGGGATCCAAATTTTATTGTAGCAAATTAAAAGGTAACCAATTATTTGCTAATACCCAACAATAAGTCCAGATCACCTGTCCCACTTACAGTGTCCCAACCGTGGTCCAGTAACAAAACGACGTCGTTTCATCTTTTTTTTTTATAAGCAACAAAACGACGTCGTTTTGTTGCTGGGACACGGTTGGGACACCGTAAGTGGGAGAAGTGATCTGGAGCCCCCAACAATATATGGAATTAAACTTGAAGTCAAACATTTGACTGCGTGAATGTTTGTTTCCTTACATTTCGGCCAACACAAGTATGGTCCCTTGTCCGTTTGTCGAAACAAGTGGTCCTCTTTTAACTAACCTTTATTTCATTTCTATATTTTTTTATTATTTTTCAATATTTATTCTTGTGGATGATGTCTTTTAATCCTTATCGTATAAAAAAACTCCTTAAAATAAGAAATTAAAAGTAATGAGTACCTTTCATCTTATTATTGTAACATTTTAATTAAATGTTAATATTCATTATTTATATTCTATATATGTTTTACATATGAGGGTAAATATATAAAAATTACAAGATTTATACATAAAATATACTTCATCCATCTCATTCATACTATTCTATAGAATTTCAGCACTGAATTTAAGAAACTTGACTTTAATATTTTTCGCATAACTTTTTTTGTTTTATAGTATTATTTTTTGGAAATGAATAATATTAGTGGGACAACTCAATATAATATATAAGATAAGGGTAGATCTGTTGTCCCAAATAACCCTATCCCAATCCTGTCCTCAAGTAAAACGAGGTCGTTTAACCCCACAAGTGACTCATTCTTTAATTATTTTTAACCATTTACAGACGTAAAAAACCGATCCTCCCTCATTCATCTCTCTTCCTCCAAAAAAGTACTCCCCCATTTGCAGAAAATCATTCTCGCGCACAGTTGTTCTTTGATTTTTGATAGCATTTCTCTTCATTTCGTCATGGCGCTTCATTCAATTCAAAGTCTTGACACAAATTATGTAGAAAAACTTGTCAATTTACAAGAATTTCGTTGGAATATTAATCTGCAAGACTACAACCGTAGCCCCCAACCATTACGGTAAATTGCTTGAGAAAATTGGGAACATCTTGTGGGGTGGAATTCATCCTCTCTTGAGTGTAAAATTGAAATGAATTCATTTATGAAGCAGTACTTATCTGTTTTTGGAAAATTGAAAATGGCGGTCGTTTTGCCAGTTCGGGAGCAAGGTTGAGGAGACGAGTCAAACACCAAAAATTAAGAAATGAAAAAAAATAAAAAATTAAAAACGGCATTGATGGGGTTAAAACGACCTCGTTTTACTTGGGAACAGGATTGTGATAGGATAATTTGGGACAGCAGATCCCAACTCATAAGATAGTGTGAATGGAACATATCTATCTTCCTATATGATTCTGTATTCCTACCAAATCCATATCTTATATAGAAAATTCAAAATATTTAAAGAGTTAATATTATGATAATGAAAGATCAAGTGGATACTTTTATGTTCAAACTAATTAATGTAATAATGTTAGTTTTGTTTGTCAAAGCTGTAACTATAATTTCTAGAGAGAGAGAGGGAATGGGACGTGGAGTTGAGATTATTGATTAATTTTGGCTTCTTTTTTTAATAATGACTAAAGAATTATTTTAGCAAAGACGAGGAGTCGATATGTAAGTTTACGCGTGAGACGAATTACAAAAATTAACAATATTAAAAATAATGCATTATAATCTAAAAGTCTAAACCTACTACATCAAATTGGAAGATAAATATGCAGAGGTTTAACTAAGACATGACTTTAGCGCCACCATACGTCATCAATTTGTCTCCGTACGTTAGTCGATAATGATTATCATATTAATTTAATATAACGAAGAATTCCAAGTTTTACGTGAGTTGATTATCTGCTTAACAATAATTATATTAACCGTGATTATTAAATTGTGTTCTATCAAATTATGTTATGGGAACATATTTGAGTCTTGATGTAACAAATATCGACCCATGTAAGGCCGAACATAATGGACAATTGACCTATGTAATTGGCCGTACATAATTGACATTCTAGATAGCTATTTGAACAATTCAAAGCTCTAGTAATAATCTTCCATTTGCCCCTATCACAAATGAAATTATTATATACTTTTCATTAGAAATGATATTTTTTTTAGTCGGGAATTAAGAAAGTAGTATAGATTGTTATATTTTTTAGTAGTTAAATGTGGTCGACACATCTTTATCATTATAGGAAACATGTCATTTGTAATGAGACTTCCAGATGAGAAAAACGTGTCATTTCTAGTAGGACGGAGGGAGTACTAATCAAAAAGTAATTACATTATTCTATATAATATAATGATCACTTCAAATAGCATCTAGTGTATTTTGAATTTGGAGTAATGATTTAAGTAGTACTCCCCGTCCCATTAGTAGTGTCTCATATTTTTAGGCACGGTTATTAAGAAAATGGTGTTTTATAGTATGTATTGTTTAACTTTTTTAAGTGATGATTCTTCTATACGTATCTTTTACCTTTTTTTATAAATGAAACACTTCTAATGGAATAATTCAAAAAGAAAAATGAGACACTATTATTGAAAAAAGGAGTAACAAGTTTACTTTTGATATATATATATATACATACTTTATCGAGGACATTGGCAGATACTGAGGAGCCGTGTTGGTTAAATCGTGTCGAATGCAAGAAAGTTTATTTTTTGCAGCTAAAATTGTATATTTCATCTCTCTATCTTGAAATTGTAAATTTCGTTTCTTAATTCAAATTTATGAATTCGACCCTTTATAGACTATCTCCAAGTTTCTTGTTGTCCAAATCAAGACAAAGAAATTCAAGAGCGCGGGGCTGGAAATCTGAACTTAATTTCAAGACTTAAATGTGTCATGTTTGAAAAATGAATTTCTTTGCCGGTTGACATGTGCACTCTACGGATAAAATGACTCCACATTGCTAAACTATCTTCTTTAATTTTGTGTGGCTTTACATTATTCCTCATATAATAAAAAATCATTTAATGCTTCTATTAATTATCTACTGATTTTTGCTGGCCAACGCCGCACACAAGTATATTTATTTTATTATTTTATTTTCCGGCAAAGGGCTTCAAAGAGAGACGGCTATGAAAAGCTATAATAATATCTTATTCTATTAAGATTAATGCAACATGTGTATGGACATATTGTACATGCTTTGTTTCATTCAAAACATGGTGTATGTCTCAATATAGTCATGTATAGACGAATGTTACTACACATTTATCGTGAATTATTCGTGAAATCAGTAAATACTAACATATGAAAATAGCGAGAGAGAACAATATTGTCATTATTTAGGGATAGGAAACGACGGATTATCGACAAATTAATAATAAAAGAAATTAGCTGCGGAAATTGTAAGTATGAGTTTTTCAAATGTATAAGCGCTATCACAAATTAACTTTTTACCCTCAAAGAACTTCAATTATAGCTACTGATCTCTCGCCTGCTGATTTCTTTCATCGGTAAGTTTTAATTTTCCATCGGTAAAAAGGGATTATTTTGTAGTGGAACCGATACAAGTTATGATAAAAATGGAGCAGAAGAATCATCTGCCTTTATGTTTCATTGATAAAATTATACACCTATATATATGTAACAAACCTTTTCAACTTATCTTTACTAAAGAAAAAGAAAAAAAACAATCATAAAGAAGCAAACAGATGAAGCAAGAAGAAAACTCAAGTTTCCATCCTACAAACAATATGTATATCTTCCTTCTATCATCTCCTTGTGCAGAGTTTTCTCAAGTAATAAAGTTGTGTAGGAAGTGCACCTTGAACTCTTGCAAGCTTGCACGAATGCTCCGAAAACAGCTGATACGTCGACTGCCTCTTCCACGGTACCATCCCAAAGTCGTCGTTGGACTCTTCCATCCCTTCCACCAAGAACTGCCACACTAGGGATCCACCGCCGGACTTGCTTCTCACAGCCGACATGTACATGATGTCGAGGATAACTTTGTAGAACCTATCACGTTGAGCTGGAGTGAAATCCGGGTTCTCAGTTGACAGTCCAAACTCCGTGAACATCACCGGCTTCTTCAATTCTTTGTCGCCGTCTTCGATGTGGGACAGCATCCACTTGGCGACAAATTTTAGCTTGTATTCGAAGCTCGGATTGTGTGTCCTGCCAAAGTGATCAAAATGCATAAAGAGAATGACGTGTCAATGTTTATGTTGTAGAACCGGCATGTCACCTTCTAAAACGACAAAACCCTAATGTCCGTAATGGTCATTATATAGCTCGAATCAAGAAATCATTCCCATGCATAACAAATTCAAGATTTCATAATGTCATATTTCTTGAATGTGTTACTTTTCCTATGGTTTTAATTCTCAAAAGTCTGATGGATTGAGATATGATTCTTGGCTTCATAATCTTAATCTAGTACTACGAATCTTCGATAAAACTATACCCGAAAAGAAGGGTATTACAGCATAATCACATGAAAAGATTAGTGAAGATAAAGCTAGATGGCTAACCAGTGATCAGGGTAGATATGAACTGATGCAAAATCAATAGTTGATATCTTCGAGTTGCGAACGAAATCAGTTCCAACATCGGATGCCCAGAACTCGGGGTTGACAGTTAAGCGTTTAGGGCTTTTAGATCCGTAGAATCCTTCGAGGCCCACAGTTAGCAGGTGGTTCCTGTCAATTGATTTCACAAAAGCTGACATCTCTTCTATCCAATCCTGTAGAAATAGAAATAGACAATATAATTACCCTTTTTCGTTCATAGAAGATACGAAAGATATGCTGTTTACAGACTCAATCAAGAGAGACATGGGAGATCAAACTTTCTAAAATAAAAGGCGTCAATTGTACAATCCAACAGGCCTAATCGATCCGTAGGTGCAACAGTTAACATCTTTATATTGTTTCGTTGTCATTAAAAAACAAAGCATACTAAACTAGCTTCAACTCCAAGATTGGCATACGGAAATTTGCAGTGAAATTTGAGTTAAAACATAAAACTCGAAAAGATTAATCAGGCTTTGAATGTTGTACTATGAGTTATCTCAACAAATAAATGTGGATTAGTTTGAGCAAAGATAAGAAATTTGCAATTTACCTGAAGTGTATCACCGGACTTATCTGTTAGACAACGAGGTTCATTGATTAACTCCCATGCAAAGATAGTAGGGTCGTCCCTATACTCGACTCCAGTTAATGTGTTCTTCCTCGTTAGAACAGTCTGCAAGAAACAAAATTCAAAGTTATTACTACTCGATATCTAAGAGTCTCCATTATACTTGTTTGATGAAGATTATACGACAACTTTATGAAAACCACAACCAGTAAACACTCGGATTCAGGAATAAGATCATGGAAATTAAACTAAATTTTGCATAAAAATGAAATCTAATGTCTCTCAACCAAAATAATAACACAAAATAGCAGATAAGAACAGCAAGGGATATACCTTAACGTAATGCTTGAAGTAGCGCCGTATAGATGGGTCATAAAAGAAAGAATCATTTGACGAACTTATACCAACGCCTTCTTCCCATGCCCACTTAACATATTGCTTTTTTCCACCGTAAGCTTGCAAGTTATTTACCAAGCATAATACTAGCCTTATCCCATATCTTTGTGATTCTGCAATAACATGATCTAAGGCCTGCCACAATGTAGTTGCTATTATTTCATACTACCAAGAAAAAGATAATACTGATAAATGCCAAATTGCCAATTTATGAAAAAACAGAAAGAAAAAAAAATTACTATCTATAACTGGCATTGCCATGGATATGGATGAAGATGAATGAATCATTGTGATTGATATAGGGATGGAGGAAACAAACTAACAGTCACATACTATCATGTCTCAACTAATTCTGGATTATTATAGACAAATTCCAAAGTTTATTTACTTTTTCAATTTTCTTCAACTTTGAAACTTTTCAAGAGACAAGAATCAGAAAACAACAAAACTTGACAGATATGAGCAAAGATGGAGTTAATGAACAAAAATATGTGTACTCTAACTCATCCAAATGACTCAATCATCACAAAAGAATCAAGAAATAAAGATTACAATCTTTAAACTAGATGATCTTCAATCAGCAAGAAAACACTAATTCTGGATTACTATAGACAAATTCCAAAAGTTCATTTACTCTTTCAATTTTCAAATGTGAAACTTTTCAAGTGACAAGAATCACAAAATAACAAAACTTGACAGATAAGAGCAAGATTAGTTAAATGAACCAAAAAGAATTTACACTCAAAGTCATCCAAATAACTCAATGCACCATCAAAGAATAAGATAAAGACTACAATTATTAAATTAGATGATAATCAATCAGCAAGAAAACATAACAATATCTCCATATCAACAATATTCCAAACATGGCTTACCCTAAACACTCTCTCATTGAATCTACCAGGGGTGATTTGGAGAGCATTGTATTCACCGTCATTGAAAGCCCAAGTCCTGCAAACAGTAAGACCCATTCTTGCACCCACTTGCAGCATCTCCCTAACCCTACCTCTTCTAAAATCATCAGCAGCATGATCCATCAACCAGTAAGAATTCCACCCATTGAAATAAAAGGGCTTACCATCAACCACAAACTGAGTCCCATTCCTCTCCACAAAACTCAATTTTGCATCTCCATGAAAATCACTCCACATATCCCCAAAAGACAAGTATATGAAAGCCACACAAGATGCAAACCCAACAATGGGGTAGAAAACCCCATTTCCTCCAAACATTCTGCTCTGAACCATAGAAGGTAAAAAAAACTAATCTTTCTGCTGTAAATCAAGAAAATAGCCAAGAATGAAGGTGCCCAGATGATTTTTTTAGACACAAATATCAAATTCGCTTCAAAATAAGCATCCCAAAATGGATTTATTGAAGTTTTGGAAATTTCCTCACTGAATCTTTGGCTTCTAGATGAAGACAATAGGATTGAATGTCAGCCCAGATCCCCTTCTGCGAAAGGGTATTTCGGAAAGTTGCTTGAGAGACAACACAAGTACAAAGAAACATCAATGAGGCTTCAATTTTCAGTTACCCAAATCATAAACTGCCAGACTTTGAAGAGGAAAAAGAAACTGTTACCACTGTGTGTGTGTTTTTTCTGTATCATATAATGATGGAAGGCTATAATAAGGTAAGACAGTTGAAGGTGGATATGGAGGAGGGTGATAGACCATATTGTAAGAAATTGAGGAAAAGCAACCTAATTTATCACAACAGCTGAAAACTGCTAAAGAAATTTAGGAAAAATATTTAATGAAAATATGAAGGTGGAATGTTGGTATCAAATGCTTTGCAGGATTAGATCTGGGACCATAATTTCAGACTTAGGTGTTTGCAAGGAATTTTTTTTTAAGTGTTTATTAGCTTTTTTAACTGTTTAAATATTTTTAATGTGTTTGTAAAATAAAATTATATAGTTAGTTAGTTAAAATTAAGTAGTTTTAAGCAATAAAACCACGTTAAGTTAAAAATATTAAAATATGTATTTTTTGTTGTTTAAAGTTGCTAAAATTTCGGATATATATTAATTATTATTTATTATATTTTCCTATTTATTTTTTATGGTCCATAAATTTGAGATTTTATTTTAAATAAGTGTTTTTATTATTTTTTAACCAAACACTATAAGATTAAATTATATTGCTTTAAGTTGTTTTTTTAATCTTAATACCAAAGACTATATGTTTATGCTTAAAAGTAATTTTTTTCCAATTTAAGGAAAAATAAATAAAAAGTGCTTGTAATAAGCATTTAAAAACACCCCTTAATAACGACATAATACCATGGGTCATTCTCAAATAGCGCTACTCTTCTTTCTATTTTATCCTCTGCTTTTGTCCTATCATTTTACTAGTTAATGGATACAAGATTAAATACAATTATAACAAAAAAATCAAATTTAGAAAGAAATTCAAGGCAAAATCATAAAAGAATCATACTATAATTTTATTCTCATACCATAAAAAATATTTTAAAACTCTCCCATTTGTGGAATTCACCAGAGACAAGATGCTTGTCTCAGGATGACTTTTTTGAGACTTTGTTCATAGTACATTTTTTGGTGCTAGGTCAAATTAAATTATCAAAGAAGTTTGTTCCAAGTCTTTTGCCATGTGCAGTGGTAGTAAATCAGATGTTGCTTAATTTTTAACCAATTTCGGGTTCATGAATATCATGATAACATTTGGGTAGTGTTTGGAATAACTTAAATAAGTTTTTTTTTTGGACTTTTTCACCGCATACGTACTTTTTTAAATGTTTTAAATGTAGTTTTACGTACTGTTGGAGTTTAATATAAGTTGAGCATAATCCTATAAGCTGACCAAGTGGTGTTTTTGAAAGCAGGGCAAAAAAAAAAATAGAAATTTTGCTTACGAGAGTTTGGATTACTTCTTCTAAAATTAAGTTTTTTTTTCAATATTACAAAAAATAACAACTATTCCTTAAAAATAAATTTAAGTATAAATAACTAAAATCTGCTTATTAAAGTTATTACAAACACTAACTTGGAAATAAACCGAGTGAGAACAATTGATTTATTCTACTCTCCATTTTATATTTTGATGTAGTTTTGTTTTATAGTGTGTATGTGATTGGAAATTCAATAGTGCTTCTCATGTTTAGGGTGATTATATAATTAGTAACTGCCAAGTTGGTAAAAATTATGTTATTTAGAGGAAATTGTATCAAATATGCATTATAGAAGTGGAAATTGTAGAGTAATAAAATATTAAATATTTGTATTGTGATCCACGAGACTCGCCACCAAGATTTCCTGAACTGGCATTTGTTGGATATGGAAAATAATTAAGATTGCGATTCCTTATTCTAAAAATTGTATTACAACCGGTGGTTATAACAAAAGAATATTTGCAAAACAGGGCTTGGAATCATGTAATGGTTCAAATTTTATACTAAATTCTTATATTAGAATTATCGGAATCAACATTTTGATTCTCAAATTTCTAATAACTCGTGTGTTTTGTTAAAACTCTATCTTATTTTCATTCTAAATCATAGTTAGAGAAATTATTCAAACCAAAATTTAATTTCAAACTACGAACCACATTTTGTATGATAATTTAGACATTTAGAGACTAGAGTATTTGAAAACTATCCACCACATTTCCATGGCTCCATTACTCAACTAAAATAAATCATTGAGCGGGAATATTATATAAATCTTATGGAGACACCGAGACACGTCTAAATTCTCATTAGAAATTTCATTAAAAAACAAAAATAACTACTATGTTACACTAAAATTTTATGAAATTGTTGGAGGCTTTTACCTGTATGAGATATCGTGACATGTAGATGTAGATGAACTAAAATTTTGCTTTATCATTGTTATATTATATGGTTCAAATCCTAATCCTTTAAGGAAATTGAGTCATATCCTACATCAGATAATTAATGAAGTTTATCATTAATTTTTTCCTATAAATAGATAGGTTCCCTCATTATTTTTTACACACATCTAAGAATTAGTCTTTGGGTCTAGGAACATATTTCGGAGACCCGAATTTGTATTCTCTTCTTTTATAGTGAATTTTCTTCCCTCCGCCCGTGGACGTAGGTGTATTGAGGATCACCATATTTTCGTTATGGCAAATGAGGAGAAGAGATCGTAAGGCTCTCTCCCACATACACCTTCATCTATCAAATCAAATTCTGCAGGATGTCCTGAAAGAGACAACCGCTGCTGGATTATGGCTGAAGCTGGAACAATTGTGCATGACCGAGAGTCTCATAAGTAAGTTACATCTAAATCAACGTCTTTACTCTCATCATATGGTAGAAGGTACGTCTCTACAAGAGCATATTTCATCATTTAAAGATGTTGTTGCTAATTTAGAAGCGTTGGAAGTTAAGTATGATGATGAGGATTTGACTTTGATGTTATTGTGTTCGCTACCTTCATTCTATAGTACGTTTCGTGATACTATTTTGTCGTGATACTTTGACGCTTGATGAAGTTTTTGATGTCTTATTCTCGAAAGAGAAGATGATGCAACTTGTTAGTAATTTTGAGAATTCAGGAGAGGGTCTTATTGCTCGAGGAAGACCACAAGAAAGAAGTTCTGATGGTGAATGAAAGGGAGATCGAAATCAAGGAACCCTCGCATTAAGTGTAATTATTGCCACAAGCCCAATCACATCAAATCTGAATGCTGGAAATTAGAGAGAAAGAACCAAAAGAATCCAAATGACAAGGCTGGTGGTGATACATCTGGAAAATACAAACAAAAAGAAAAGGAACTGATGAGGCCGGAGTAGCTGATGAAGATTCAAGTGACGGTGATCTTCTTGTTGTTGCCAACTTGGTTCGTGACCATCGTGATGAATGGATTTTAGATTCTAGTTGCACATATCATATGAGTCCCAATCGGGATTGGTTTTCAACATATGAGTCAGTTTCAAAAGTAGTTGTGCTTATGGGAATGATGCACCTTGCAAGGTTATAGGGAATTAAACCATCAAAGTTAAGATGTTCGATGGAGTAGTCCGAACACTTGGAGATGTCAGACACGTACCTGACTTAAAGATGAATCTCATCTCACTCAATACCCTTGAGGCTAAAGGGTACAAGTATGTTAGTGAAAATTAAGTTCTGAAAGTTAGCAAATGCTCTCTTATAGTGATGAAGGGAAATAGAAAAACTGGAAATTTGCATGTCTTGCAAGGCTCCACAGTCACGGGAGATGCTGCAGTTGCTACCACGTCACTGACTGACAACGAGGTCACTACATTGTGGCACTTGCATCTTGGCTACATGAGTGAAAATGGGATGATTGAACTAAGCAAACGAGGACTTCTTCATGGACAGGGCATCAGCAAACTGAAGTTTTCTGAACATTGTGTTCTGGGTAATGATGAGTGGTTTTTATACCATCTCATCATGTTCTTTTTAAGCTTGTTTACATCGTTTTCTATTCATTTTTAGCTTTTGTTTTGCTTGGAATCGTATACTTTCGATGGTTTTTGGTTTTGTAGGTTTCTCACGCGTTTTGAGCATATTTGGTGGTATTTGACACCAAAATGAAAGAAACCATGACCATTGATGCATTTTTGGTAAAGATGGAGTTGCTTGGATGAAGAATGGAGAGGATTTGAAGCCGGTTGTTGAAGAAATCGTGTTTCGGAGCTCACGTATCAAGGCACTTGGAAAATCATGTGGCCGGTGGATCTAAAGATCTTAGAATCCTATCTCCACCGTCCACATTGTAGTTCTATGTGTTGGGAACATCGTGGAAAAATTTCGTGGCGATCCAACGGCTAACGAAGGAGATATCGCGTTTTTCCCAAAACGCGACAGTGCAGAAAAACTGTTCAGCCGGATTTGTTAAGGACCGCGGTCCGCATTTGTGCGGGACCGCGGTCCGAGGTGTTCTGACTCAAAAATCAGAAATTGGTGGAGTCGGACCGCGGTCCGCCTTTGCACTGGACCGCGGTCCGCGTCATAAACAGCCCAAAACCTGATTTTTCGGTCCGAAACCTATATAAACCCTTCCGGACTCCTTTCCTTCGAGACACACACCATAATTCCGACTTTTTCCACCCTCCAAGGCAGAGAAACACCCAAGGCATCCCTCCATTGAAGATTCAAGACGAAGATTGAAGACCACAACCCGAGAACCAAGCGCGAGGATCAATCCGCTAGATTCTAGGTTGTATTATTCCTTCTCAGTTTTGTTTAGGGTTTTTGATATTTGAATTCTATGGATTATTTTTGCATCTTTTGTGATTATTTTCCTACGAATATGAGTGGCTAAATCCCCTTGTGTGGGGGTTTAGCAGGATCTATGTTTTTGATGAATTGATTCAGGCCCTAGTTTTTCAATGAATGAATTGTTTTGTTTCTTAATTGTTGAGCCTGCTTTTGATTTCTCTATGATTCTTTAATGTGACTGGTCATCATCTTAGATAATTATAGAGAATATAGGTAATAGATAATACGGCGCATCATACCCAGTTATTTATTTAGACCTGCAATTAAGTGTCTAGATTGTCACCATTGGTTTGAGATAGTTTAGATGGTTCCTTAAATCCTTGAGCATGATACGATCCTTAGGTTCATGATATGATCACTTGATTGACCATTAGGATTATAAGTTAGAGATCTCCCGCCATCATACGGAATCCCTAGAGCCTTAGCGGATGAACCAACAAAATAAATTCATAAATGCTAGCTAGAGAATGGGAATGAATCGATCATCTTAGGCATAGTGATTGTTAAACCTCCGCACTCTTCATCAATCTTGAAACCACACCCATCAATCAACTTTGCTTTGCTTTTACTTGTTTTCTTAGTTTCTTGTTATTTTAATTCCGTAGCTTTAGAATAAATCAAACCCAGTTTAGGACCAAGTAGATAGCGAAATAATTAGGATAATTAGAACCCAGTTGAGTCCTTGTGAGATCGACCTCGGGAGTTGCTAGATTAGGTACTATACTGATTCGTGCACTTGCGAGAATTATAATTTGTTCACCAGGTAAGCAGAAAAGAGTTAAGTTCTCTAAAGGAACACACAATACAACAGGTATTTTGGATTACATGCACTCTGACATTTAGGGTTCGTCTAGGGTGCCCTCCAATAAAGTTGCACGCTATATGCTGACTATTATCGACGATTACTCAAGAAAAGTTTGGGCTTTCTTCCTAAAGCAGAAGAGTGAAGTGTTTTCCACTTTCAAGGAGTGGAAACTTATGATAGAAAAGCAGACGGGGAGGTCTGTGAAATTTCTTCATACAAAAAGTGGTTTAGAGTTTTGTTCCGATGAATTTAATTCTCTATGCAAGGCTGAAGGGATTGTGAGATATCACACCGTTCGTCATACTCCACAACAGAATGATGTAGCCGAACGGATGAACAGAACGTTGATGGAAAAGGTGTGTTGCATGCTTCTTAATTTTGGTCTACCGAAGAGTTTTTGGGCTGAAGTAGCAAATTTGGCTTGTCATCTTGTCAATCTATCTTCTTCCACGACACTTGACAAGAAGACTGCACAAGACGTATGGTCTGGTACTCTACCAAACTATTATGATTTGAGGATTTTTGGTTGTCCCGCGTATGTGCATGATGTGCAAGGAAAATTGTATCATCGTTCGAAAAAGTGCATTTTTCTAGGCTATAAGCATGACGTGAAGGGTTACAAACTTTGGTGTCTAGAAGCAAGAAAGGTTATCATCGGTCGGGATGTTATCTTTGATTAAAGTTCGATGATACACGTTGCAGCACCTAAAGACGCTTGCATTGATGCTCCGCAAGAATCTAGTTCACAAGTTGAGGTGGATATCGAATCAAAATCAGCGGCAACTTCTCAAGAAGATTCGATTTCAGATCAAGAACCACCACCTGAAGCTCCACAACACTGTATTGCAAAAGATAGAGGAAGGTGTGTGATAAAGCGTCCTGAAAAACTTATTGAAAGTAATTTGATTGCTTTTGCTTTGAATGTGGTTGAGGAAGTTAAGTCTTGTGAGGAACCCTCCTCATACAAGAAGGCAATTACTTCTAAGAATTCTGCAAAATGGATTAGTGTTATACATGAGGAGTTGTAATCGCTTCACAAGAATGGTACATGGGACCTAGTGAAGCTACCTAAAGGCAAGAAAGTCGTTCGCTGCAAATGGGTATTTAAGAAAAAGGAAGGCACACCAGGAGTGAAGATGTAAGATACATGGCGCGATTGGTAGCTAAAGGCTATAGCTAGATTCTCGGTGTTGACTTCAATGATATATTCTCTCCGGTGGTGAAGCATACTTTAATACGGGCTTTACTTGGTATTGTTGCTATGCATGATTTGGAGCTTGAGCAGCTTGATGTGAAGACCACATTTTTGCATGGAGATCTAGAGGAAGACATCTACATGCAACAACCCGTGGGACACACAGTTGTTGGAAAGGAATACTATATATGCTTCTTGAAAGAAAATCTCTCTACGGTCTGAAGCAGTCACCGATGCAGTGGTATAAGACGTTTGATCATTTTATGGCAACACATGCCTTTAAAAGAAGTGCTTCAGATAGTTGTGTCTTCTAAAGAGTTGACAAAGATGGGTCATTTGTGTATCTCCTATTATATGTTGATTACATGTTGATAGCTGCAAACAGTCAAGAGGAGATAAAGAAGGTGAATATCCAACTCAATGCTGAGTTTGATATAAATGATCTAGGAGTTGCAAAGAAGATACTTGGTATGAAGATTATTAGAGATAGAAAAGCAAGTACATTATGCCTAAGTCAGAAAGGTATATTGAAAAAGTTCTCCATCGGTTCAACATGCATAATGCAAAGCCGGTTAGTACTCCGTTAGCAGCTCATTTCAGACTCTCATCTGCTTTGCCGCCACAATCAGATGAGGAGGTTGACTACATGTCACGAGTTCCATATTCTAGTGATGTTGGGTCACTCATGTATGCTATGGTAACGTCCGGATTTAGCACATGTTGTGAGTGTTTGTTGGATATGAGTCAGTAGATTGATACTCAGCTGTTCTAGGGTTAAAAGAAATTGGGGGAAATCATAGTAGTACTATGGAATTGAAGATCCCAAAACCGAGCTGATATTAGTAGATTAGTGTGTCGATAGGATTAGCTGATGTATAGGTTAGACTTGATGTAATGCTTATTATTTTGTCTAAGTTCTGTACGGGGTAGTTGTTGAACTGATCTTCTGCTGAAGATACTTTTCAGAACCCCACGTCATCAGTGTAATCGCTTGCATTCTTCATCAGCAGCTGATATCAAACTCAGTTAAAGATCCCGCATCAGCCGACCGGACCTCGCAGAAGCATTCTCTACAAGCCGATGGTCATCGGTAGAAGAACCAAGGTGCAAGCAAGTATACCTTCGCGATCGACCAACCGACTATCGAAGCTCACTTTATCGGTCGACGACTCGACCGAAGAAGACAGACTTTTCGCCCATCAGATCCGACGTAAAGCGACCCAAAGACTTAAAGTCCCTTCAAATGTTCGGCGAGAAGACATACGAGGTAGTTTGAACGGTCAACTCGACACTCACCAACTACAAACCTCGACCAATGAGAAGCCGACAACGCTTACCTACTCTACACAAGCAAAGTCTGCTCTCATGAACGGTCGCATTAATCGCCCCGTCGCAACAAAGTTGAATAGTGGCCGTTTTCTTTGGACGCTTGTGACACGTGGCATCGTCGTCTCCAACGGACATATGCCACAACTCACGGCCTATAAATAGAGAAGGATTTGAAGATTTCACACAAGGAATATACGCGAAATCAAGGGAAATCATTCAAGCTCACAACGCTTTAGAACCTTCAAGCTTATCCAGAGACGAACTAGTTTTCATAGAACACTTCTTGTAGTTCATCTCTCTAGAGCTCTTTGATCCCTTTCTTCTCTAGACTAAGCTCATTGCTAGATTCATAGCTTAGATCCGAAGGAGTTCCCATTTAGTGAATTGTTCTTGTTGTAAGAACTCCTTCTCAGTTGGAGAATATTCCCTCCCTTCTAAACTTAGGTTTGGATTGTAAAGTCGCTAAGGACTATAACTTAGAGGAGGACCGTCCGGTGCACAAGTATCCCCGCCGAGGCTTGCTCGGAATAATCAACAAGTTCTCCTGCCTTGTTCAGGACCGTGGACGTAGGATCTTGTGTATCCGAACCACGTTAAATCGCTTGTGTTCTTTTACTGTTTTATTGCATAGCATTCAACTGACTTGAAAATCATAAGCTTGCATAAAACGTATTTTATAAAGTGCACAGCCAAAAGATTTAACTTGCTAAAACGCGTTTTCAAAAGAGACGACTTCGGGCCTAACACTTATCCACACTACAGTCTCCGACTGAGTTTCGTAATACTGACATCAGTCAGTAGAAGAGCTCAGAAGCTGACTCACTTTGACCCCAGTGATCGAAGGCTTACTTGACACTGTTCATCAGTTGCAAACATCAGCTTCAGCTGACCTTCACTGAGAAAAAGAAACGAGCTCGAGTGTATTCACCCCCCCCCCCTCTACACACGACCTTTCGTCTCCGGACCAACAATTGGTATCGAGCACACGGTGTTCAACCGATCGCCGGGTTTCGAAATCTTGGTCCTCTCGAACCGATCCCCGAAAACCGTTTTCACTGCATAAGCATCTTTTCAGCATCCTTATACTCTTACTCTTACAATATCTGATATGTCAGGTATTAGGATGGTACCGATGTTCTCAATAGAGAACTACACGGTATGGCGCGTATGTATGGAGGCACACCTAACGTCACTCCACGACAGCATGTCAGATGTCCTAGAGTCAGGACCGATCATTCCCATGATCGACAGCGTAGTATTTGCTGCTGGAGGAGGCGTGGGAGCACAAACTGGTGCTAAGGTTCCCAAAGACAAATCTGCCTTCACGCCTGAAGAAAAGAAGTTGCACAACCTTGACCGAGTTGCACGTAATGCCATACTGACTACGCTCAGTGACTCACATCTCGGAAGGGTACAAGATTGCAATACGGCGAAAGAGCTATGGGACGCCTTGGCTGTACTGAGCCATGGAACCCCTCAGATCAAAGAAAATAAGCTCGAGCTAGAGCTTCAGAAGTTCGACGCCTTTGCAATGGAGCCTATTGAAACCATTGACGAGCTGAGTGTCAGATTCACCAATCAAGTCAATGTCATCAATGGGCTGGGGAGGTCATTCACCAACAAGGAGATGAATACCAAGATCTTGAGAGCGTTGCCCCGACAGAAGTGACTTCCATTTGCTACTTATTTACGTCACTCTGATCTAAATGCTCTAACTCCTGATGTTATATTTTCAGAATTAAAATCGGAGGAATTCGAGCATAGCCTACCCCAAAAGTGCTTAAGCGCTCCAACTGACACACAGTTCGACCACGCCTTCAAGGCAACGATCAAGCAATACCGGAGCCAAGCCTATTTCCTCAAGCAAAGCCGTGGCCACATCGTAGCAAAGTCTTCGAGACTTCGGGCCCCGACTTCGCTAGCACTGATGGCTCTCAAATATCAGAGGGAAAAGGAGAGAGTCAGAAAGCTGAGGAAATACAACCGAGATTCTTCCTCAGGTAAGAAAGAAGAATCTAATCCTTCTACTGAATGCAGGAAATCGGAGTCTGCTGCCAGTCCATCTAAAGACTCAGCTGGTAAGAGCAACAGAACATCTACCTGCTACAACTGCAAGAAGGAGGGACACTATCGGTACGATTGTCCCGAACTCTCGACCGCTCAAAGAGCGTAACGGCGAGCCGAGGAGAAAGAAATTCGCCGAGAGACAAGCGAGCCTATATAGCCGAAGAGATATCCGACAACTCAATTGAGGAGGATACATTCATGTATTCTTCTGAAGACGAAGCCGCGTTCGTCGCAGTTGAGGTCGCAAAGACAGTTCCTGATGAGTCAGCCGAATACTGTCTGATGGCCGGAGAAGAGGCTGAGGCAAATTCTAAACGCATTATTACCTCTTCTTCACACAGCACACAAGACACGTGCTCGGTCACAGATGATCCTCTAGATGTGGTACAAGCCTATGACGATCTGCTAGAGGAACAGATTCAGCTGAGCAGAGAGTTCAGCAGAACCATCCAGGAACTTGAACAGGTAAAAGCTGAAAATCAGAGACTTTCTTTTGATTGTCAGGTCTCTACTGAGTCAGTGGATCTAGTTGCGAGACTCAAGGAAGAGATTGAATCTCTTATGATTAAGTCTCAGCTTCAAGAGACTCAGATCTCAGTTCTGACCAAGGACAATTCTGAGAAAGAGACTGAAATAGCCAAGCTCAGTCAGAAGCTCACAGACGTGCAGAATGACTATGACTCACTCAGAAGGAGTGACGAGGTCTGGAGAGGTTTGATGACTGAACAATACCTGGGAGCGAAGGAGAAGCTTGAAAGCATGCTTAGAGCACAACGGCCAACTTCTGTGAAAGAAGGCCTTGGCTATACCCACGAAGCTTCTACCTCCAAAAGCTCAGCAACCCTGGCTGATAGGTTCGTCAGAGGAAAGGTGCAAGCTGCTGACACCACACCTTAGGCGAAAAACAAACGAGAAAATGATTGCACCTCGCCCGAGTAGCAACAAGCGGCTGACCAAAGGTTCCAGCCCCGGGACACCGCGATCAAATTCGGGGGGGAACCAAGAAGGTCGAGATGGGGCGAACAGATACAAGGAGCCACTGTATGAGCACCCGGCTCAGCACGGCTCGTACTACTATGAGCCCGGGGTCGGGAGAAGCGCTAAGACTCGGAAGAAGAAAGCGCCCGAACCCAAAATTATCGGCAGAAAGTCAAGTATCTCCAAGTCCTGTGGAGAAGAAAGCCGATAAGGTTCGGAAGAAGAAGTCTAGAACTTCTAAGGTCCCGAGACAGATCCGGGTTCCGAAATCACCCACTAACCCGTAAGGACCCAATCGAACCAAAGGGTACCTAAAAATGCCTCCTTTTTGCGAGTGCATAAGGACCCGTGGATAGTGGACAGCGGCCGCTTGAGACACATGACTTACCGTAAGAGCTCGCCGACCAACTACGTACAAGAAGATGGTCCCGCACTGAATTCGGTGACAACTCCAAAGGCTACACAAGGGGATACGGAACGCCGAACATTGGGACCGCCACGGTTCAAGAGTAACATATGTTGAAGGACTTCAACATAATCTCCTTTCGATCCAATTTCGTGATAATCTTAACGAGTAATCTTTGACGCCGGTTTTCGTGATATTGTTGACAAATCTACAGGGGAAAACAGTGTTGTCGGGATCGCGGAAGAAGAACATCTATGTTGCAAATTGGAAAACCCGGAACCCGAGGCTTGCTTGCTCGCACGGACCAAATCGGGTGACAAGTCGGGTTGGCTATGGCACAAGAGACTCGGCCACCGAACTTCAAGACCATGAACAAGCTAGTCAAGAACTCTAAAGTCGAGGACCGCCCAACGAATCGTTTATCAAAGACGTAAATTGTGAAGCGTGCCCGAAGGGAAAGCAAACAAAGAGGAGCAATCCACCTATTCCGTCACCTTCCACCGATGGAATCCTTCACCGCTTCACATGGACTTATTCGGGCCGGTCTCTCCAGATGACTATAAGAGGCAAGAAGTATGCCCTCGTCGTCATAGACGACTACTCGAGATATACTTGGGTCATCTTCATCGCCAACAAATCGATGTTCGGGACCGAGTTACCTAATCTACTCGAAGAAACTCGGTGTGGAAAAGAACATCAAGATTAAGAAGATACGCTCGTACGCAGGAACAGAGTTTCTAAACTCGGTAGTTAAGACATACTTGCGATAAAGAGGGAATTCAAGCACGAGACATCGGCGCGCGCACCCCCTCGGCAGAACGGACTTGCCGAACGTAAGAACGAGAACACTCAAAGAAGCAAGCAAGAACGCTCCTCGCAGATTCTCGGACTACCCTCAAAGTTTTGGGCCGATGCTACCGACACCGCCCTGTTACACTCGGAATCGCTCACTACCGACACAACAACACATGAAGACGCCTTACGAACCGTGGAAAGGGAGAATTCCTTCTATTTCTCATTTTCATGTTTTCTGTCCTTGCTTTATCCACAACAATGGGAAAGATCAGTTGAAGGTCTTTGATAGCAAATCGATCAAGGAGTATTCTTAGGATACTCCCGAGTCGATAAAGCCTTCGTGAGTTTTTAACTATCGAACTCTTTGCGTGGAGGAAAGCCCTCATGTTGTTTTTGATGAATTTGTTACCGAGAACGAGGAAATATACAAAGTCAAATACGAGGATGTCGGCAGCAAGCTACGGGATCTCGGACTAAATGACAAAGCTGAAAAGATCCAAGCATTGTTGGGATGATGAGTCGGAAGATGAAGAAATTCGGACTCGACCAACAAGCAATGTAGCTAACCTAGTTGAGTCTATCGAACGGAATCAACAACAGGTAACTTCGGTCGATGAGGAAGCCCCCGTGGTAACCGAGACCTCTACCGAGAATATAAACTCGGTGGGGAACGATTAATGTTCCCGAGCTAAATGCCCCGAACCCGGAAACTCGGTAGATCCTAACCTTCTTACCGAATTACTACGGTCACGAAACGCGTACTACCGAAATGCCTAATACACCTACTGCCCGTGCGAAGTAGTATCGGAAGAAGAAGCCCGACTCGGGCGTTCGTGGCTCGATGCTCATTCTTCGAGATCTTATCATTGGAGATCCATCAAGCAACTATAAGGACGAGATCAAGATTAAGTCAAGGAGAAAGCTCACTTTACTCTTGTTTTTCCGTCTACGTAAGAACCTCGATCGATAGAGGACGCACTTAAAGATGCCGATCGGGGTCATTGCTATGCAAGAAGAGCTGAACCGGTTCGTCGAAATGAAGTTTGGGAGCTTGTCGACGGACCTGTACATCAGCACGTGATTGGAACTAAGTGGGTCTTCAAGAACAAGCGAGATGAAAACAACGTCATTGTCGGAAATAAAGCTCGACTAGTTGCTAAAGGATACAATCGGGCGAGAGGAATTGACTTTGATGAAACATTTGCTCCGGTCGCCGGATTGGAAGCCATTCGTCTTTTCCTAGCTTATGCAACACATCGTGGATTTAAGGTATATCGAGATGGATGTGAAGTCGGCTTTTCCGAACGGCGCATCGAAGGAAGAAGTCTACGTGGAACAACCGCCCGGCTTTCAGCGGGGACATCGAGTGTACGAGACTTAGGAAAGCTCTATATGGGTTAAAACAAGCACCCGTGGCTTGGTATGATACCCTATCGGACTTTCTACTTGTAAAAGGTTTTCAAAAGGGGACGGTAGATCGCACCCTATTCAGCATAAAGTCGGAAGATGACATTCTACCGGTGCAAATCTACGTGGACGACATCATTTTTCCGTGCAAGAAACGAAGTCATATGTCGCCAGTTCGAGAAGATGATGAAGGAGAAATTCGAGATGTCCATGATGGGAGAGATGAATTATTTCCTTGGATTTCAAGTAAAACAATCGATGAAGGAATCTTCATCGGTCAAGCCAAATACACTCGAGATCTTCTTAAAAGATTCGTGCCGTGATTCCAGCAAGCCGGTCAAGATCCCCATGAACACAAACTTTAAAATCGATCTAGACAAAGAGGGAGCTTCGTTAACTCTACCGATTATAGAGCTATTATTGGTTCTTTACTTTATTTAACAAAGCCTAGCCGACTGACATAACTTATCTTTGTAGGTGTATGCGCAAGATTTCGAGGCGAATCCCAAGCGAAGTCATCTAGACTCGGCGAAGAAGATTCTGCGATATCTAAGAGGAACACCCGATGTTGGGTTATGGTATCCTCGCCGATGATAATCTAATACCGACAAAGTTATTCGATGCCGATTATGCGAGATGCGGGATAGATCGAAAATCAACTTCCGAACATGTCGGTTCCTAGGCAAAGCAAGCCGATATCGTGGTTTTCAAAGAAACAAGCACTCGGTAGCTATGTCCACTACCGAAGCCGAGTACATGGGCTGCGAGGAAGTTGTTGTGCCCTGCATCCTTTGGCTTCGACAACAATTGAGAGATTATGGTATAACTCGGGATGAAGTGCCCATCTACCGTGACTCCACCAAAGGCAATAGCTATAACTCGAACCCGGTTCTACATACCGGATGCAAGCACGTGGATATCCGACACCACTTCATCGGAGACCATGTCGAAAAGAAGGACATCGGGATGGAGAAAATCCATACCGACAAGCAAAGGGCGGATATATCGACCAAACCACTAGCCGAGAACAAAGTTCGGGAGAACTATCGGTTGAGCTAGGTCTGCTAGATCCTACTGAGACAAGTCAGTAGAAGCCGACTACTGATAATGATATACTTAGCAACAATTGGTATCAGTATGGAATCAGCATGACAGGTCAGAAAACTCCTTACAGTGACTCAGTTGGGAGAGACACACCTGTACACAAAGCAAGGGGGGAACATGGTCGTCAAGCACAACCATCCTCCCGATAATTAATGATAACCCACGGTGATAAGTTCAGCTGAAGAGGTTTGCGTAGTATCATTACTTAAATTGTTCAAAAGCATGCCGCATTTAATGCATCAGTCGCTTACATTCAGTTGTTAAGGAGCATTTATTCCTTGCCATTTATTATGTTTAAGGTTTAAGGAAAGGTCAGCAGGACCCCTCGCCTGCGTAATTAATGCTCTCTGTCGCGCATTTAATGCATGTCTTCTCCATTACCTTTATTACGTATATCTATAATATTGGCGGCTATTGTAATCATTCCTTTTATAACATTTAATCTTAGCCGCCTCTTGATTTTGAAAGATTAAATTTGAACCGTGCGATTCAAACTAAAGATCAAGCTGAATATACAAAATCTTTCATCTTCTATCAACTCCTCACTTTTCGCCATTTTTCATATTCTCAAGAGCTTATCTCGCAAATCTGTTTTCTTATCCAAATCTCTTAAACAACTTTGCTTTCGCATCTCTTAAAGCTCTTATACACGGTAATGTATCAGATATCTGCTAGCAACTACTAACTTACTCTATTTTCAAGTGCTAATATGTTGTTTTGCAGATTTCAATGGCGAACGTTCAAACACCAGACAACATTGAGGAGATTGTGGCTTCCAGGATTTTGTTTGAGCCTACTTTGGCCTTCCGCCAAGTGGAGATCTCTTTCCTTGAACCCGTGTTTGACGCTTTGGAGCGTTCAGGGTTGGAGACGCTGGTTTCGAAGCACCCCCGTGCTTATCTCCCTCGACAGGTCGCTGAAGTTTATTTCAACTGGAAATCTCTAGCGTCGGGAGGAGAGGAATCGTCCTTCTCTTATCAAAAGGAAGTCGACCAAGATGAGTGGGAGTCAGCTGTTCATACCTTCAGTATTCAAGATGCTCTAGGTCTTTCATTCGATATTCCCAACTCCGGTATTTCTCCGATTGGATACAAGGAGAAGGAGATCAACGCATATGTGCAGAAATTCTGTGGACGCAAGGATGTGGCGTTCAAAACAGCTCTCCCGAGGAATCTGTTGCTACCTCGCATGCAGGTCTAGCTTACGTGGTATCGCACATTTCGACAAGTTCGGTGGATCGTATGATCAACTCGTCCAAACCAAGAATTCGATGATGATGGCAATAGACGATGGGGTTGAAGTGAACTGGGCCGAGTATTATACTACTCGGTGAAGGCACGGGCTCGGAAGTTCACCACATTACCCACCGGCGAGAGGAGGATAGCCGGTGTGGGTAAACTTCTATTCGGAACAAAGATGTACGTTTCGATAGAAAGCATGGTTCGAGGAACTCGGCTTTTGAGGACTCCAAGTACTTTGACAAGAAATCTATCAATTCCGGACGAAGGCCGGAGCCGAGAAATCCATAGGCAAGGGGCCGCCTCGAGCCTAAGAGAGCAGCGTCGGCTCTCGCCCCCATCGGTACAAGTGCCAAAGAAGAGGAGATTAGCCAAGACTCGACCCGCCGAGGTCATCGTTGCTCGGCCCGCCGGCCATACTAGCGTCAACTCCCGCTTCACCTCCTCCCGAGCGCATCCGGGATTCGATATCGGAATAGAAGGAGCTACTCGAAGGATAAGGTTCGAGATAATCGGCTCCGAGGAAACCCGGTCGCACGCCAGAATACCGACCGAGGAGCCATCCGCCGAGTGGAACACCACCGATTCCACTCGTGCCCGTGCTACAGTACTGAAATTCACGAGCCGATACCCGAAATCGCTGGGCACGCGGACTTGATAGAGATTGCCATCAGGGCACGCGCTCATATGCTACTGAGATTCCTGCACTGGGACATTCTCATAGACTTTTCAAAGAATCAGTCGGGGACTGAGTTGTTGGCCGAGGAGCAAGAGCCTGCGAGAATGCCATAGGCTTTGGCGAGCCCGCCGATCCGGGTTGTTTTGAAGATTTACGAGCTGCTATGCTCTACTTGCTAAGCCGAGGGAATCGGCTCCAGTGCAACACTCCCCCGCCCCCTTCTCCTCCCGCCGATAAGGGAGATGATGATGATAAGGAGAAGGACGAGGCACCCAAGGATGCGGGAAATGGGAGATTCTGCCGGAGGACAAACTCCCCGTGAGAAGAGCTCATCACCACCACCGCTACATCCGGTGAGGCTCCTAATGCCCTTAAGTACTCAAGGGAGCAGCTTCTCACGTTCTCCGAAAAGAGGCTCGGAACAAGCTCCTATCAGATACAACCAATAGGTTCCGTGTCCTCAAAGGCAGTCAACAAGGCGATCAGACGCCAAGGAGAGAAAAATCGCCTTCTCGCCAAAGATGTACACATTAAATGGGAGAAGTATACAAAGGCGCAGATCGAACGCCCGAACAAACTTTTCGCCGACGTCTTCAAACCACAAGAGGCTCCTTCTCGGCCGATCGAAGAAGATGATCGAGCGAGGCTCTAGCCGCCCGTAAGATTGATCCCGCAAGCTCGAGTCAGCAGCTTCTTGAAGCTCAGCGCCTATCTTTCTCACAAGAGCTGACTCTGGCCCTCGAAAGCATTCAAGCTCAGATGGATGAGCGTAATAAGCTGGCTACCACCTCTCTCCAAACAGCCATTAAACAACAAGCCGAGGCTCTCAAGACGATTCGTAAAGAGATGAGTGAATCCTATGATGCGGCTCTGCTCGAACCTTCGCAAAGAATCGGCCGCTCGCCCATCGAAATTCGGGAAAGAGCAAGAAGCTGGATGGAATGGCTACACCAGGTGTGGTGTCGACTTCGATACGACCGTTGATGAAGTCAAAGTTTCGTTGCCAAAGTGGTGAAGAAGTGAAAGAACTCCGTACCTCCCTTCGACTTATTGCCGATGCCAAAAAGGGGGAAGGTAGTAAAGGGGAAGGTAGTAAGGGAGAAGGAAGTGAGAGAGTGGATGTTAGAAGGATTGAAGGAGTGATGGGGACGGTGATGTACCGCTTCTTAGCGTAAGGGTACGGGAGGAAGGACCCTCCACAACCGAAGGACCCTCACGGACTCAAAGGGAAAAGGCACGGGAGGAAGGACCCTCTACTCGAACCGAAGAAGTCTCGACCGCTCGAGCAAAAGACAATACCGACGAGGTACTTCTCCTTGAATTTCCATTACAAGCCACCCCCATCTCCTCTTCGCCGCACATATAGAAGAGATCGCTCGGTTCTTAGGCGAGCCGGCGAGAAGAAGAAGAGTCACAACAGCGCCGCAAAGGCCGGGGAAGGAGGCGCTGCATCGAATCTCCTCCTTCCTCCCCGGTCCGAAAATTTAAATCAAAAGCGGAGCGGGAGGCTTTCGACCTCGTAGTCGCCCAACAGCTGCAGGACAAACTTGATCATGAGCGAAAATTAGAAGAAGCAAGTGAGGCGACCAAAAAGCCTAAGGGCAAGGCCGTAAGAGGAGAGGTAAGAAGAAGGTAATCGGGACGAGTTGAAGAGCGTAAGAAGAAAGCTCAAGAAGAATACGTCAAGGCTTCTTCAACTAATATCCCAACAATCGATACCCCGGCCATCGCGCAGAGTCAACCCTCTACGACTCATACGCCGCGCGCAGATAGCGGTAAGATCAAGCAACGTGGGAGGCGGTGCTCGCTGGACTATCTAGCAGACATGGAGACAAGAGAGCAGCCGCGCTCCGAGAAAAGAAAAGGATGGCTGATCTGGAGAAAGTGCGAAGATTATCCTTTAAACCAGCAGCTGATCCGAGAAGGCAGATCCCGAGAGGATCTAAGTTCATCAGGGGCCCCCACATCAAGCAACAACCGATTCAGCATGTGGATAAGGGGTGCCGGCTATAACGCCCCAATTTTTATAACATTTTAAGGGAACGTCACCTCGTGCATAACATTTAATTTTCTCAATTTAATTTTCAAAAATAATAGATTTATAATAAAATAATAAGGTTTTAATGCATTTCATAAAAGCGGAAGTCTTAAATCAAAAACATGTGCGTCATCTAGTTTACGAAATTAAACAATAATAAATGCATAGTTCATGAGAAAAACTAAATTAATGCGGTAAAAAGTGATTTAGATTCTTTCATGTGTGACCATCACCATCCGCCACTTCAAGCACCTGCCGGACCATGATCTGAAAAGGTGAAAATATTAAGGGGTGAGTACGACTACTCAGTGGGATCAACAATTATCCAAACTATAAACTATAAAGGATTTAACATGAGAAATTAGACATGCAAGCCCGGAGGCTTAACCCGAAGGTTTTACTGCTCTGAATTGCCCGAAGGCTAACCCGAAGGTTTTTCTGCTATGATTTGCCCGAAGGCTAACCCGAAGGTTTTACTGCTCTGAATTGCCCGAAGGCTAACCCGAAGGTTTTACTGCTATGACTTGCCCGAAGGCTAACCCGAAGGTTTTACTGCTCTAAATTGCCCGAAGGCTCTGCCTGTACTGAATAACGCATGAGAAAAACGATATAGTATATAATAAGGATAAAAGTAAACCCCACCTTAACCTTTTTGAGTGAATGAAAGATGTATATCAAGTGATTAAACCTTGCGCACCTGTCCTATAATAAAGCTTGACTTAATTATTTATGAAATTCTTAATCACGTACATATGATTTTCATGCTTTGAAACAATTAATCTTTTTGTACATGGAATGCAAATAAGTATATCGACACCTATAGTTATTAGGTTACAACATATCATATCTGAAAACTAGGTTTCTATGTTCTATCTTAACTCGTGCAGAATACATATTTTAGAAAAATTCCACAGAACATGAATAAATTCTATAAATTCAAATTTTCTGCATACATATTCCCTAATGAGTCTAAGACATATCAAAATTTGTTTCATACTAAAATAATATGTCCTCTAAAAGTTATAACCAAAACAATATCTGCTGTGCTAACATAATCGGTTTCTGACCTATTGTCATTCATCTATACGTTTCAGGGACTAAACATACTCTAAAAATTCTAAGATTTAACACACATCTAGGAGACATACATAGACATATCATATCAAAATTTCAAACCATATAGATAAGT
This sequence comes from Lavandula angustifolia, assembly GCA_028984105.1. Classification (NCBI taxonomy): domain Eukaryota; kingdom Viridiplantae; phylum Streptophyta; class Magnoliopsida; order Lamiales; family Lamiaceae; genus Lavandula; species Lavandula angustifolia. Next base: position 23,571,755 of record CM054818.1, read on the forward strand.
GATGTATTCATAATATACAAATCAATTTTCACTCAAAACTGCTTCACCGCATGAAATTCTTTGCTTAACAATGGAAGGTTTGTAATAAACTGCTTTCGTAAAAGCATGTTAAAAATACAAAATAAATAGTTTGAGAAACTCCTATGTGTATAGAGTATTTAGGAAAAATAATCAAATCAATACCATATTTGTGCAAAGAGATATAAATGTTTTACTAATCTCTATCCAGAAAACATTAGTTTTCGGCAGTATAAATGTGGAAATTCATTAAAAATATAAAAACTTGTCCAAAAACCACGAAAATTTACAGAAATATAAAAGACATACCTAGGAACCTCCGTCTAAAATTGCACCACGATATGTTACCGGGAAGGTACGTAAATAATTCTTTAAAGAATTCGCAGGTATGCTAACAGATTTTCGAAAAGTTTATATTATGAGCGACTAAGGGGTATTTATAAGCCTAAAAATCATTATCCAACCATCCCTAATAAAATATGATATCAAATATATTTTATCCATATTTATTTTCGTCCATATCTATTTTATATAGAATATATTCTATCACTTACCATATAAGAGATTCAATCCTAGATAAATTAGGATAAGGATAACTAAAACTAGATTTCTTTCCTAAAACATGTATATCACAAATAAAAGGTCTATTTTATTCATAAAATATAATTTTAAATTATCTCCTAATAACTTAATACCCTAATAAATATTCTATCCTTTTATGAATCCTAGTAGGTTTAGGAAATCCAAAATAAATATTATTCTTGCCTATTAATTCTAACATTATTTCTAAATAAATAAATATACAATATAATCATAATATGATATAAATAAACACATTCAAAGTTCAAAATACATTTACATCACAAAAATGATTTAAAGACAAATAAGATAAATGCTTTAATTTTTTTCATTTAAATTTCTAAGGCGCGACTTATAGGACTTACCACAAGATATCATGCATGAGATGCAAATGAAAATTTTTATTTTATAGTTGTTATTATTATTATTATTATTTAGAAAATTTCGGGGTGTTACACCGGCTGATATGAATGAACATTGGGAGAGATTGAAAGAAGTTTTTATCAAAGGCTACTACGTATGGCGCATTTACCCACTCGACTGCTCAGCCGATCAGCTCTTTGAGGAGTTGGTTACGAGATTTGATGTTGAATTCAGTAAACGGCTGAAGCAAGTCATGGAATCACAGAATATAACCTTCCGTGCCCCAGCTTTCCGACGTATTCCACCGCCGAGACTTGCTAGTGGACTGCTGAGCACTAAGGACATAGAAAGAGAAGTGGAGGAAGCCGCCTACAGTCTGAGCCTGCTCCCTGAAAGGCCAGATGATAACTTGGAGATCCAGGAGATTCGAGCTAGAGTGTATAAATACTATTACCTAGATCCTCCCGCCGAGAAATCCGCTGACTTCAAGAAGAAGACGCAGAAGTTCAAGAAGCAGCAACAGTGATTTTCTCTTTCTCATCTTTTGTAATAGCATTAGGAACTCTGTAATTCTTGATATATATATCAGTTCCTTTGCTTGCTAGACAATTACTCATTGTCTTTCAGCCTTTTACTTTGTGTTTACACAATTGATCACTAAGTGATCTGACACACACTCACATCAGTTTCTCTGATCTTGCCATTCTCTCGCCTGCTGAAGTTCGTTTATGATTATCAGTTTTTCCTCAGACGTTTGAAGGGGGAAATTGTTGTCAGTAGGACAGTATCTTTGATAGATGTTAGAGTATAGAGGTTTTGACATCATCAATTAGGGGAAAATTGTTGGATATGAGTCAGTAGATTGATACTCAGCTGTTCTAGGGTTAAAAGAAATTGGGGGAAATCATAGTAGTACTATGGAATTGAAGATTCCAAAACCGAGCTCATATCAGTAGATTAGTGTGTCGATAGGATTAGCTGATGTATAGGTTAGACTTGATGTAATGCTTATTATTTTGTCTAAGTCCTGTACGGGGTAGTTGTTGAACTGATCTTCTGCTGAAGATACTTTTCGAACCCCACGTCATCGGTGTACTCGCTTGCATTCTTCGTCGGCGCTGATATCAAACTCGGTTAAAGATCCCGCATCACCGACCGGACCTCGCAGAAGCATTCTCTACAAGGCCGATGGTCATCGGTAGAAGAACCAAGGTGCAAGCAGTATACCTTCGCAGCCTACCAACCGACTATCGAAGCTCACTTTATCGGTCGGACGACTCGACCGAAGAAGACAGACTTTCCGATCCATCAGTATCCGACGTAAAAGCGACCCAAAGACTTAAAGTCCCTTCAAATGTTCAGCGAGAAGACATACGAGGTAGTTTGAACGGTCAACTCGACACTCACCAACTACAAACCTCGACCAATGAGAAGCCGACAACGCTTACCTACTCTACACAAGAAAGCCGCTCTCATGAAACGGTGCATTAACCGCCCGCGCGCAACAAAGTTGAATAGTGGCCGTTTTCTTTGGACGCTTGTGACACGTGGCATCGTCGTCTCCAACGGACATATGCCACAACTCACGCCTATAAATAGAGAAGGATTTGAAGATTTCACACAAGGAATATACGCGAAATCAAGGGAAATCATTCAAGCTCACAACGCTCTAGAACCTTCAAGCTTATCTAGAGACGAACTAGTTTTCATAGAACACTTCTTGTAGTTCATCTCTCTAGAGCTCTTTGATCCCTTTCTTCTCTAGACTAAGCTCATTGCTAGATTCATAGCTTAGATCCGAAGGAGTTCATATTTAGTGAATTGTTCTTGTTGTAAGAACTCCTTCTCAGTTGGAGAATATTCCCTCCCTTCTAAACTTAGGTTTGGATTGTAAAGTCGCTAAGGACTATAACTTAGAGGGAACCGTCCAGGCACAAGTATCCCCGCCGAGGCTTGCTCGAGAATAATCAACAAGTTCTCCCGCCTTGTTCGGGACCGTGGACGTAGGATCTTGCGTATCCGAACCACATTAAATCGCTTGTGTTCTTTTACTGTTTTATTGCATAGCATTCAACTGACTTGAAAATCATAAGCTTGCATAAAACGTATTTTATAAAGTGCACGACCAAAAGATTTAACTTGCTAAAACGCGTTTTCAAAAGAGACGACTCGGGCCTAACACTTATCCGCACTACGGTCTCCGACCGAGTTTCGTAATACCGACATCGCCGCAGAAGAGCTCGGAAGCCGACTCACTTTGACCCCAGTGATCGAAGGCTTACTTGGCACTCGTTCATCGATCTGCAAACATCGCCTTCACTGACCTTCACTGAGAAAAAGAAACAGAGCTCAGGTGTATTCACCCCCCCCCTCTACACCTGACCTTTCGTCTCCGGACCAACAGTGTTGTTAGCAGATACCTCGCAAATCCTGGAAAAGATCACTGGAAAGCAGTTTAATGGATTTTTTCGTTATTTGAGAGGTTCTAGTGGTGTTTGTTTGAAGTTTGGAAAGACTAGTGATGGAGTTATTGGATATGTTGATTCAAATTTTGCCGGTGATCTAAACAAAAGAATATCTCTTATGGGCTATATCTTCAGCATTGATGGTTGTGCTATTAGTTGGAAATCTAATTTGCAGAGCACCGTTGTGTTATCCACAACGGAGGCTGAATATATGGCCATCACAGAAGCTTGTAAAGAAGCTATTTCGTTAAAAGGTTTGTTTTGGGAGTTGAAGAAAGAGTTGCAGATTACTACTGTCTTTTCTGATAATCAAAGTGCTATCTGTCTCATAAAAGATCAGATGTTTCATGAGAGAACTAAGCACATTGATACGCTTTATCACTTTATACATAAAGTTGTTGCTCGTGGCAATATAATTGTGAGCAAAATTAGTACTCATGTCAATCTTGTTGATATGATGACAAATGTGCTTCCCCTTGCTAAGTTCAAGCATTGCTTGGATTTAGTTAGTTTTACTTGAGGAGTTATGTCCTTAGGGGATTTGTGGGGGAGGTGGAGTTTTTGCTATCATAGTTGAAGTTTGTTCGTTTTTGAAGAATTTTTCGCTAAGGTGGAAATGTGTTATATTATACGGCTCAAATCATAATCCTTTAAGTAAATTGAATCTTAATTAATGAAATTTATCATTAATTTTTCCTTATAAATAAATGAGTTCCCTCATTATTGTTTACACACATCTAAGAATTAATCTCTGGCTCTAGGAACATATTCTAAAGACTCGAATTTGTATTCCCGAACCACGTAAATTCTTATTTTATTTATTTTCTCGTATTTCATTTACTCATATTTTATAACAATCATATTACTATTAAATAGCCTAAATTAGAGAGACTAATTTCATAATCTCAAATGTATATGGATCAATATTTGTTTGCCCTAATAATACATAGGTAATTTCGAGTTTTATTTAGACAAAACTACCAATATTAATTAGTACTCCCTCATTTTACTTGCCAATTCAGAATCAAGACACCTTCCACTAAAAGAAAGAGTAAACACTTTACAGACATTTTATTTTTAAAGGCAAATTGGATTTTTTAGTCCCCAAACTATGCGTGTTTGGACAATTTGGTCCCTTATTTATTTATTTTAGTTAATTGGTCCCAAAACTATAAAATTTTGGACGAATTGGTCCTTCTGTTAATTTTTTTTGTCAGTCAACTATTAGTCAACGATTTTTAAAGAGTATTTTCGGTATAATATTATTGAGGACCAAAACGTCCAAATATTGAAAGATTGAGTACCAATTTGACCATTTTTTTTTCTTTAAATTTTTTAAATTTTTCAAAAATCGAAAAATATTTTAATAATTTTGATTTTTTTTAAGGAGCAATTATGCCAAATTTAAATAGGTTAAGTACCATTCCCGTTAATTATAATATATTTAGGGATCATATTACTATGAAAACGATGGATTAAAACATAAAATATATAACTCCGTAACTAATTTTTTTTCCGAATATTATTATGAAAACAGGGGATTAAAACATAAAATATACAAAAAATTAATAAATAAATCATATTGAAATGAAAACATGTTTTGAATGGAAACCTACTATAATTTTTTTCATTAATTATCAAATATTCTACGTTTTTATCTCTCTTTATCATAATAATATATTCGAAAATTTTGATAACAGAACTGTAAAATTTAACGATTATGATCCCAAAATATAGGGATTGATCTTCAACTTATTTAAAATTAACGTAATTGGTCCTTAAAAAAATCAAAACAATTAAAATACTTTTCAATTTTTGTAAAATTAAAAAAATTTCAATAAAAAAAAATTGACTAAATTGATCCTCAATTTTTTAGTATTTGAACGTTTTGTTCCTCAATAATATTATACCAAAAATACCCTTTAAAAATCGTTAAATAACAATTGACTTATCAAAAAATTAACAAAATGACCAATTCATCCAAAATTCTATAGTTTGGAGAGCAATTAACTAAAATAATTTATTGACTAAAAAATCAAATTTGTCTTTTTTAAATACAATTCAGATCTAGAAAACTAAAATACTCCCAATTTTATGCAAAATGAAAGCTAAAATTAATATTCCATTCCTACCAACATTTCAACGAGAAATATCTAGGTGTTTACGAAATTTCAAAGAAAAAAAAATTGAATCCACACTTCATTCAGACAAATCGTCGATCACCTTTCAATCAACGGCGTTTCCCAAACCGCGGCGAACTTCTAATTCCGGCAGCAGCAGCCACCACCGCGGCCCCGAGCCTTCCCCCTCCTTTAACCAATTTCTTCTTCGCCTTCTTTATTACCTCTTCATCACTACTTATAGTTGCTTTGCTGGTCTTACTCCTCGTCCTCGCCGCCGCCGCCGCCGCGCCTCCACTTTCACCGCCAGTATTACACGTCATACCACTTTCCCTAGCCACCCTTTCAAACTCATCCCCCAATTTCCTCACCGGTCCTCTCTTCGTCACCAACTCCTCTTCCTCCTCGTCCATCAACCCGACAACCCTTCGCCGCTTAATCGCCACTGGAGCGGGAGGCGGAGACGGAGTTTTATCAATCTCACTATCACTCTCATCTTCGTCGAGGAGAGAATCGACTGATCTGCGATTTTTCTTCTGGATCGAGGATTTTTTGAAGCTCTGCTCCCGCTGCGCGCGGAGCCTCTCCACTTTGCCCTCGATCCGGCCCTGGAGGCGGTGGCGCTTGAAGCTGAGGCCGCCCATGGACCAGTGAGCCTCCTCCGCCCACGCCATGAGCGGATCCGTAACCGGCGGCGGCGGATCTACCCTCTCGTCGCTGAACTTCACGTCGGTGTAGAAACGCGGCCGCGGCAGACTGCTGCCGTAGAACTTTCCCGGACCCAACGCTACAACCATATCTGCAGCTCTCTCTCTCTCTCTATGGTGTTTGTGAATGCAGATTTGCAGATCTGATTGAATGGTGTGATGGAAGGGCGTGAGTTTTGTAGCAGGTAGCTTCGCGGCTATGGCGGGAAAATTGGCGCCTTATGCAAAGACATGAACCGCGCCACACCGAATCATTTCGAATCCATTTGGAGAGCCCGCCTTATTAATAAAATGAAAATAAAATACTACTAGTATTTACTTATTATACAGCCTGTAAAAAGAAAATAAAATTAAGTCCAAAAATATCAAAAAAAATAAAAAAATCAGAGCGAAACCGAGGTTACAGAATAGCATGGTAAAAAAGAAAATGAAATGTATTATTGCTATTTTATTTTTTAAATGAAATGTATTATTGCGATATAAATACAATTGTACGTTTTTATAAAAAAATGGCGGGAAATCTTGTGAGAGATTAGGCTTGTTATTATTCCGTTAGAATCCCAATGCCGTTTTGCCACGGACGGCATGTGCAAGGGTTTTTTTCAGGCGCGCTAAGGAGTATTGGGCCCGGTGAGACTGGGTTGGATTTTCTAGAAGCTATATTTGGGTTTAAATTGGTAGGTTCTTGTATATTCTAGACTTGTATAGTCGGTTATGGAAGATTTAGAGGTTTGGTGTAGACGTTAAATTAAATACATTTTCCAAGTAAATTTTAAGAATGTTTATGGTATATAATCATGATATGATTACTCGTAAATCATAGAGTAACTTTTTATCTTTAGAATTGTTTATGATCGAGAGAAAAGGTCGACCAATAAACTAGTTTTAACTTTTTCTCTATTAAATTACTTATGATCGAAGAAAGAATGATTAGTATCCTTAAAATGCACTACCGAATAGTATGGTTGAAATATCAGTATTTACAGATAAAAAAACTTATATACTAGTTGAATAATTATAAATTTAATAAATCTTGGATAATACTACTACATAGGTTATGTTTTTTAAATCATGACCTGCATGAGTAGATTAGTTGACCGTATATCAAAGTCAAATAAATTGGAATGAAATGTAGAAATGGAAAAAAGTTTTTGCGCTACACTAATCGTGTTAATCAATTTTTATTCGTGGTAAGTCATAATCATCTTTGATTTGAATAAAAAATATTTTCAAACTAAAGATACTATTGTTGTTAAGATTGTTTTTATTTTTAAATCTTCAAAACGTATGTACTATTCAATGTAAAATCCGATTTTCTACATAAAGAAATTTGATTTGTGCGAATTAATCGACTTTGCTCAAGTATAAATGTCTATTAAATTTGATAGTAAAACATTATTTTTGGTTAAGTTACAACTTACAGATTATGTTAAATTTTGGATTATATTCAACAAACATCCGCAAACGTCAAATAGAAGCAGATCCGATTAGCAAAACCGAAGAAACAAATTGTTATCAACTTACTGTAATTTAACTCATTAACTGCACAAAAAATATAAAATAACTTAGATGAGTTAACTCGATACACACTGTGTCAAGTAGGTCACGCCGTGATATTGTACAAAACAATATTAATTTATGTTTATTAAATTATACACGAGAAATTAAAATTAATTATAATGATTTCAGATCAAGTATAACAATTTTTTATAATCGTGAATTATTATTTAGTTAAATTCTTTGAGTGAGGAGAACTATACAAATTCCTCTCTAGTTAATAATCTCAACATCATTTAGTCACTCGTCCACTCACCCTTCCCAGCAAGTCTCATTAAGGAAAACAAATCCACCCAATTTCACAAGTAAACCCTGATGAGATTCATTTCAAAGAGCAACAAATTCGACTTCATACATGTCTAGATTAACAAAGATACAAGACTAGATCAAGCAAAAGTTAACTCCTCCACGCTCCCGATATCTTCGGCTAACTGAGATTTCGGTTCTAAATCTATGAACTGGTTAGACTTGCTAGCAAGGTGCGATATGCTAACCCTGCCCTCGCGTCTGATGTAATCCGCAACAGCTTTCATTTCTTCAAGTGAGATGTATATATACTTTCCTCTATCATCCATTACACCAGATAGTCTTCCTGTAGGAGCAGCAAATTTAACTTCGTATGTTTCATGTCGGATAATTGAACCAAGAATAAGTGTACATTTGCATTTAAGAAAGGGGAAAACCATACCCATAGTTTCTAGAGAGTTGATACGGTTAATACAATCCTGCACCAAACAAAAAAAAACATACATAATGGCACGGGCTGGCATCAAAAGTGATAACAGCTAGGAGAATTAGTTTGAATAGGATTACATAGTTATGGTTCGTTTACAGTAACATCTAATTAAATTCAAAAGGAGTAAGAGACCAAATTTACAAACTTTTAGCATGTCATTCATGATTTAAAAAGTAGAATACAAGTGCTACCTGAGTTCGCAGCTTAAACTCTGCAGCAATATCTTCCAGGGGAACACATTTATGCTTCTGCAAAATCACATAAGAAAGAATGAAATAACCATCTGTCCCTCCTCTCCACCAAGTTTACCTTTCAATAAACTACATCACAACTTTAAACTGCAAAATGATGTAATCCAGAGATGCAACCGATATAAAAAGAAGAGTTATTTGCCAACATCCTAAAGATATCCAGATATTCACAATGTCACCATCTTGAAACAAAGAGATCCGAGTGAATTATTGTTTATCAAATGACTTGGAAATAGAAGGGCGGCGCTAATCTCACCTTGATATATTCAACAAAATCAAAAAGCAATCCTTGGGTTCCATCTTGCACTTCATTTTCTGTTGTTCCTTCAGCATCAACAGAAAAAGCTCCCTTCCACTTTTCAAACTCCAATGCAGCGGCTTCTTCCTCCTTTGCTTTTTGAGCTCTTGCTTCTTCTTCCTGGATACGCCAACATTTTTCATTATACGACATCAAATACTTCCATAGTACATGTCATAAATTTCTATCTGCTAACCAGCTTTCTTTCATGAGCTTCACGCTCCTCATCCTTCCTCCTCCTCATCTCTTCATAATGATCTTGTTTAGTTCTCCTTGAATCACGTGCAGCATCTTCAGCCTTTAAGATAATTGTCCCGTATGAATCAATAGTTCCTCAGGAGATTAAGAAAAAAAGTTGAAAGAGGAGTCGACTGATCACTTCTTGACCCTGATCGGACGTCAAGAAATGTCCAGCATTATATGAAGTTCACTAACTCTTTCCCAATTGATTTCTCAACTAGTTAGCAAGAAAAAAAAAATTACCTCTAGGAGATAAAAATATAGATTGTAAATGAAAATTAAACAATAAAACGAATATATAGAATCAGCGCAGGCCGCCAAAAGAGATGGAGTGGAAAAATCAAGTATGAACTCATGTGTTGGAGGGGATATTAACTTAATTTTCGTTTTAATGATAAAACATTCTTTATAAACCCTTTTACCTGGCGTTGTGCTTCTCGCTCTTGCCGTTTCTTTTCCTTTTTCGTCGATGCTTTAACCCTATAATACCCATCTCCTGCATCTTCATCATCACTTCCATCACCAGTTTCTGTACCCATGTAAAATAATAAGTTACCGGCATTCTTGGTACAATATGTCCCAAAGAGACTAAGTCATCTTACATGCAAAAATCTTGCCCAACGAGTGGACCAAACAACGTAACATTATCAGAAGCAGACAAGCATACATAGCCAAAGAAAAGAATCATATTCGAAGACTCATGAATCATGATAACCCTTCAGCTAGCTAGAAGCAGTTAAACAACTCACTACAACAACTCATGTTAGCAAGAACGTTACTGTGCAATAGCCATTCACGAGCAACAGAAATTGTTAAGCAAGCTAGACTACACTAGCTACTAGCTAGTAGGTTCTTCTTTACCCTTAATACCCATCAGAAAACTTATCCTGGTTAAATTCTTTGTCAATGAGTTCAGTAGAAAGAAAAGGCGATGAGGGAGCAGAGTGTACGGATTCTTCAGGAAATGAAATCATAGGCAGATGGATCGTCACATAATTCAATCTCGGTGCTCGACTAATGAACTCAAACAATTAATAATTAAAAACAGTCATCAATTTGCTGCTTTGTTTCCATTCTGTTCATGTATCTCTGTTATGAAAGATTATGATATATAATTTCCATCTGCGCAATCTTGATTTTGACCATAACAGAGAACAGGAAAACAATACATACTAACTTGCAGAGAAAGTGATTAAAGAGAGAGAAGAAAAACCTTCCACATTAGCGGAAGCAGACGATGTGCTGGCGGCAGAAGAACCCGCAGTTCTTCGCCGCATTCGCCGATTGTTTCCACCTCTAACCACTCTTTCCGCCTGCACATCCTACGCCAATCTCAAAATCACACATATTAACTAACGATGTTGGCTAATTCGAACACGAAATCGCCACAAACTATTCATTCAAGAACTATAACATTTGAACTCCGAAATAATTTCAATATAACAATAGAATCGCCGGCATAGGTACTCGAAGAAATGGCAATTGGAAAGGAGCGATTTATACCTGAACCTCTTCTTCATGTTGGTGAGGAACCGCAGAATCGAGACGCCGTCTCCACAAATATAGTGGAATCAAAGAGAAAACCACGATCATCATCACCACTGCTGCGATTATATCCTCCATTTTCGTTTTCTTGATTTAACGATCAAAATCAATTAGTAAACCCTAAGAGTGAATCTGCGAAAAACTGCAATTCGATAGACGAACGATCTGCCAGAAATTTAGGCGTGGTCGCGTGGGTTTTGGTAATTAAGCCAAACTTCAAGGGTATTTTCTTTTATAGTTTATTACGATAATAAAAAGACCACGATTAATCAAATTAATGGCTTGGTGAAACAACGAAATTAGAAATGTCTATTTCTGGTTGTGGTTACCACTTACCACCATATGATTTGGAATCGTCGGTTTCGGAATACTACAAATCCAATTAGCTAACAACATTTAATATTATAGCTTTTCAGTGGTAAATTTTGGATATCTAGTATTTATTTGCAATTATAGCAGTAATAGCTTTGCAATTATACAAATTCTAGTAGAATGCTTCCTTGTTCAACACCATTTTAAAATATTATAATTATTGAGTTTTTTTTTTTGTAGCTAAATGAGAAGTGAATATGAGTAAAAATGAGAAGAACTAGATCATCATGATTGTTTTAGATTCAAAATCATACATTCAATTGATTATTAACAGTTCAACGAATGAAACCACCGCTTTTCCTGATATTGAATCGATGGTTTGAAATCGACAATTTCACCGATTCAAAATGAACGAACTAAAATCAAATCACAAATTGATGATTTACAATTCCAACAGTTTCAATTTGCACTGATTCCAAGTTATGCGGGTTTCAATTTAAAATATGGTTCGAGCTGTTTCCGGTTTGAAAAAGGACCGAAATCAAAATAGTTATTTTGTACTTGATTTTATAAAACTAAATACCTTTTCTCATGGCCCAGAATTTCACACGGCCCAAACTTGGTCCCCAATCTGCAGCCCACTACAAATAAATTACAATTATGTATTTATTTTAATTATTGCCTTTGCTGTGACAGGTCATATATTAGAGCAGAATGCTATTGGATATCTACTCATCCACAAACAAATTGCAAGATAAGACGATAAGGCCACGTGGCAATTGACCAAACCCTATACAACTTCTCTCACTAAAACCAAATCTCTCTCTCTCCCTCTCCAAACCACCACCACTCCATCCCATGGCTTCTCTCATCACCCCCACCACCGCCGCCGCCACCGCCACCGCCAACGCCAAACCTCTAGCACGCGTCAGATCAACCTCCACCACACCCATAACCCTACCAACCTCCACCGCCGCCTCCGCCGTCTCATTCCCCTCGCGCCGCCGCGACTTCCTATCCCTCTCCGCCTTCACCCTAATCCTCTCTCCCATCTCACCGGCGATGGCGGATTCTGACGAGGACTACTTGAAGGAGACGGAGAACGTGATCAGCAAGGTCCGAACCACCATCACGCTGGACAAGACCGACCCCAACATCGCGACGGCAGTGGCGGAGCTGAGAGAGACTTCCAACTCGTGGGTGGCGAAGTTCCGGAAGGAGAAGTCTCTGCTAGCCCGGGCCTCGTTCCGCGACATGTATTCGGCCCTCAACGCGGTCTCGGGACACTACATTAGCTTCGGGCCGACAGCGCCGATTCCGGCGAAGAGGCGGCAGAGGATCTTGGAGGAGGTGGAGACGGCGGAGAAGGCTCTCTTGAGGGGACGATGAAAAACAAACGGTGATGCCAAATTATATTATTATTTTTTGGTATATTATGTAATTTTATGTCGTTGAGGTTATAATTTATAAAATAAGGTGCACATTTCAGAATATAATTTACGTAGGTGAACACATTCGTAAAACATTCACGATAAATTTGAAAAATTCTACAATTTTGTTAAGATAATAAGATAAATATATTTTGTAAGAGTTTATGTATAAATATATGATATTAATTATCATATAGTAATAATCTTTAAAATTAGTACTAATATAACTAAAATAATTTAATGAGATATGATGGGTTGCAAATGTTCTCTTCAAAGAGATGGGTATCCGTTCCAAATGGTAATTTAAGGCCTAGCCTAAGAAGCCTTAAGAGGCCGAGAAGAAAAGGGACGAGATTAGGCTTGTTCGAATTCTGATCGCTTTAAGTTCATTAAAAAAGAATTTAATCCATTGAATTTCCGAAATCACTCTTTAAATCTATTATTATTATTATTATTATTATTATTATTATTATTATTATTATTATTATTATTATTATTATTATTATTATTATTATTATTATTATTATTATATATAAAACCTCATGGGTGTTTTAATGTCAATTGCTTTCAATTTATTTTCAATTAATTTTAATTTATTTTTGTCCTTTTAATTTCAATTCAATTTCATGTATTTCTTCATTTAATTTCAAATCAAATTATTTCATCTTATCCTCCTTTTGTTTTAATTTCAATTGATTTTTAGGCTTCATAAGAGTATATGAGATTCCAACAATTTTGAGTATGAAGATACTATTTCAACAATTTGTGGTAGATGAATGTACAGTGATAGAGCCGACTAGATGATTATAATACATTCACATGAAGAAACCAGACTTACGTTCAGACATAAAGGTATTTAATTTAGGCACTGACTAGATTAGAAACAAATCTGTCCATAAAGGGTAAACATTTAATTTTACCTTGAAGCTTTACTATTGGGGCTCGATACATGATACAACATTACCAAGATGCCCATCTGCAGATAGGTATTGAGATTTATTTCTCACATTTATTTATAATCCAAAATAGTTGGAAATAGTGAGATATGAAACATAAAAAAAATCCATTCGGATGCACTAAAACTGCATTAGTTAATAAATATACTATAACAATTAATCAATACATCTATAAAAAAATTACATACATAGTATAGAAAATATGAATTTAAGATTACAACCTTCACAAAAATTTGTCTGTGTATGAAATAAGGTACGACCATGGTCCCTTAGCATCTTTCCACTTGAAGCAGCGGTCGTTTCTTTCTTCACGTCGTAGGTTGTTCGATTTATTACCTCCAAAAATGGGACAAAATTGCAGCTTTTCTTCGCATGCAACGGCGTCGTCCCTATAATATGGATTCTCTTTTCTTGGATGGTCATAAAAGGGAACATTTTTCCACCATATATAGCTTC